>CM054058.1:217472267-218139764 GCA_028641055.1 Alopecurus myosuroides | reverse complement strand
AGCATAGGAAAATTGCAATATGGAGTCTCTTAAGTGTGGTATGTCTTGGTGCAGAGAGGGCGACAAGGGACGTCTTGAAGGAGTTCTTGGGGAGCTATGGGAAGGTCCCAGATGCTGCCAAGGAGGAGAAGAGGCTGGGGCAGATGCACAGGGAGTCCACAACCGGGATCATCGCAGATTATGGGCTGCCGCTCACCGTCGAGGAGTATTCAGAGGCAATATACCCGTTGTACAGGAAAAGGTTGATGTCGTTCTAGTGAGCTGATCAACTCTGTAAAATTGTTCATCACGACTGAACTTGGATTCACTGTTCTCCATGTTCTCCAGGTGGCAAAGGGCAAACCCGCTTCCAGGAGTTAAAAGGCTTCTCAAGCATCTTCACGAGAACGGAGTACCGCTTGCACTTGCTTCCAATTCCGTCAGGAGAAATATCGATCACAAAATTTTGAAACTAGGAGGTCTGAACTTCTTCTTCAATCTAACAGTACATCATGTGTTCTTTTCTGAGAAAAATAGTGTACCACATGGGATAACTCGCCAAGCCTTTTGGTTTTTGCACAAAATACCATTTGGAATGGAACAAATTGTTTCTTTTTTCTAAAAGAAAGAATTCCGCTGATATAATACTAAGTCATTAGTTTTGTGAAAAAAATTATGGCTTACTGATCTGTCATAGATATCTTCTGAGTGCCCTATGCTGACAGTTTGGGTATACTTAACTAATCATGGGTCGTCCTGATTTGACATAGTTTACACAAACAAAAAGCTTGTAGCAGTAAGGACATTTTATAAAAGGCTAGATTTATATATATTATGAAAATGTGAATTGATTACTCATCCACTAAAGTCTTCCCTTCCTTTTCCAGAACTAAAAGACTGCTTTTCAGTGGTTCTTGGTGGTGACCAGGTCCCTCATGGAAAGCCCTGCCCTGACATGTGCGTACTTTTACATATTTTACCGAATGTTAATTGCTACATTCCTTGTTTAGCTTTTAAGCACTGTGCAGTTTCCATGCAACAACATAACGTGTAGCTTTGCAGTGAATTACATTTAAGTATGGTACCATCTTATTACATAACGTGATGAAAACTATCTATAGTTTTGTACATACAATTGGTTGCTGATTCTATGCAATCCCTGATTTCTAGATTTCTGGAGGCTGCAAAGAGACTTGGTGTAAATCCTTCATCATGCTTGGTCATCGAGGATTCTCTGTAAGTAAAGAGTTAAAATTACTCATTTACAAGCTTTTTCCCCAATGAGGATAGTTTTCCTTCTGAAAGTGAAATGGAACATAGTTTAGGTTTCATATAAGAGATGTAGCATATCCATAATGGACAACTTGTGGATGTTGGTTTAATAATATAGAGAGCAGCCTTAAATAGTAATCAAGACATAGCGGTGAAATAGTCTTTGCAAGAAAACCAAATTTAGAAGCTAGTGTATGTATCTTTTTGTTTTATTTTCAAAAAAATTCCAAGTGTTACTTTGCAAGACAATTGCACTTTACAGTAGGCACCAATCCACATCCCTGCTCTCAGAGGTGGACATAATTAAAGAGATGTTATAGTGTATTTTATTTTTTAAATAGCACCTGTTTTGTATTTAATTGAACTCACTGCTTTGTTGGCAAATTATCTTAGTGTTGGAGTTCAGGCTGCCAAGGCTTCAGGAGCGAAAGTAGTTGCTGTTCCATCACTCCAAAGTCAAAGGCAATGCTACTCAATTGCTGATCTCATCCTCTATTCACTGCTAGACTTCCATCCTGAGCTTTGGGGACTTCCCCCATTTGAAGATTGTAATTCATTCTCCATTAACCACTGATTTTTATTTTAGTTGATTTATTTAATTATTAAGTCTGCTGGCTGCCATTTATGTTTCAGGCATTCAAGGTGCTTTGCCCATGGAACCACTACTCTCAAATGCTTGGATAGGTGATGTGGTTTTAAACAATACTCATAAAATTGTAGCAGGTCGGACATCTCCTTATCACTCTTCTAATATGTCAATAACTGACAATATTACAATTCTTAGGATATGTACTTTGCAGAATACTGCAACGTCACACTTTTTTAACTCGGAAATACATTTCCAACAGGTGAGGGTACCTACGATTCTATTCCTGATCAAATATCAGGAATTTTCCTTGGTTGGGCCAAGTCAGAAGCATATGGGGTCTCTAAAGCGGTGGTCAGCATTGGGTGGGACCTTTCGCTGCGAAATGTTGAAAGAGTGATGGTTAGTATAAAGTTTATATATTGTCTTCTCTCTTGCCTATTCTGCACTTATTTTGACAGATAACTACCCATTGTCAGTTACGAACTTGAAGGGTTATTTTTCTTTTGGAGCCCTGTTGTCTGTAGGTTAACACATAGATTTTTTTTATACAGTTTGCTAATTGCTATGCCATTATTGCTAAAGAATTGGGAAAAGAAATAATCTGCTGGCCTTCCTTTGTTTTTTCAGCGGATATGTTTTCTTGATTCTCTATGCAAGGCCAAAACAGAGGATCCTGTGGAGCTGCTATTAATTGGTTACATCCGGATGCTTGAAAGCACGGTACTGACTTTGTAACATGTGTAATTATAACTTTGTGCATTTGACTGTTTGAATTTTCATTTATGCACATGCATTCTACGTTACCATTTTACAGTATTTCCTTTTGCCACTCTACCATGGACCCTCCATGGCATGCAATGCAGAAGTGTGTTAGGCATCACCAAGCACACTAAATTACAACTCTTTATACGAGTGTGGATTATCAAAATCTTGTATGCAAGGCCAAGCATGATTATAAGCTTTGTTGCAGGAAAATCTATCTGAAGCATTGAACATTACTGACGAGGACCAAACCACTGCAAGAGATGCACTAGACCTGCCAGCTTTCTCTGAATATGAAAAGGCAAGGAGTGCATTGGACCTCCCAGCCTTGTCTGAATATGCAGAGCCACAAAACGCCCTTCTTCTCGCCTGACATATCATTTCTAGCTATCTCCTAAGGTTTTTTTTCAGGGATCCTAAAAATATTATTATTATTATTAACAAGAAAAGCGGATTACGGGTATCACGTTTCTTCCTTGAGGATGTGGTAGGGATTGCTAGGAGAGGTGCAAGAGATGCCTGAACGAAGCTTGGGTCTCAACATCAAGGAAGATGGAGTCTCCTGATATAAGCAATTTCTTCCTGTCCTTTTGACAGGCTCACATCAGAAGATTAATTGCAATATTTCGGTCCATCTTATTTATGATTGTGTGCCCTAAAGGGCAGACTGTAACAACTTTGTACCCATAACAAGGAAGTGGGTTAAATGATTCTTCACGGGCTGACAGTTTTGAGCATGTAATGTCTTGAAATAAATTATATTATGCTTATGTTGGATATTCAGGCATGTGAAATCATGCAATCAGATCAAACACTATGTGACATAATACTACGTGGCATAGTTGTCTTAAAAGGAACTGTTTTGCGTTAACATGTGTAAGATCGTCCAGTTGGGTAACAAATTAGTACATGACATCCCCTGTATTTGCTCAGGGTTCCAGGGTGGCTGGTACTAACTGATGGACACAGAGGCAGGACTCAAGATTCCAGAAGACCAGATCAGGAACGTTAAGCCAGTGCCTTTGTGAGTGTTGGGCCTGTTGGCAAGGCGTTCGTGGCCTGATCAGGGAGCGGGCTCCCATTGCACGCAACAAAACGCTGGACGATCCTGCTGGCAAAAGACAAAGCAGGCCGTTCTTTTTTTTTTGAATTTTCAATATATAGATAACAGCGAGCAAGCCGCCTCGTTAAAAACCTTCCAGTCCCCTCGGGTACCCTCGTAAGGAAAAGAGTGCGAAAAAAACTTGCCGCCCAAAATTACACAATCGTTACATCATCCGTTAAAGTCTGTATGATACTACTAGGAGGTTTATCTAGCCAAGTGCAGGAATTCTTAACAATAAAACATTCCCTAGCCAAGTTATGAGCTACTGTATTGCACTCCCTTTTGCAATGCTTGAAATCAACATAGCCAATCTGCCCCGCGAGAGTGAAACATTCAGCATATACCGCAGTTGACTCATTCCATATTGGTTCTTGGCCTAAACAGAATTGTATAACCTCCGAAGAATCCGATTCAGCTTCAATTGAGTGGCAACCAATATTAAGTGCTAGTTGTAGCCCAACTTTCATCGCAATAGCTTCAGACATGGACACCGAGGCGGAATAGGGAATATAGAAGGTGGTAGCAGCCACAAAACCACCTAAGTTATCTCTGATTATTGCCCCAGCCGCACCACACATGTTAGCATTGTCGAAAGATGCATCGACATTAAGCTTTAGACAATTTGATCTAGGTTTTGTCCACGTCACCTTATGAACCTCTGATAGTCTCTTGGAGGATGCTGCAGCATTCGCAACAATTGCTCGTATAGAAGTAACACATCTTGCCGTCTGGGGTACTGGATCAGAATGTGCCATCGTTCTTCTCAACCACCACACATACCACGCCGTTGTTGCAACCGTTTCAGGTAAAAGAATCGATGGATTACCATCCAGCTGGTTGCCTCCGATCCGCAACAGTACTGCCAGGAGGTCAGTACCTGAGCGGCCAACAGCATTGTCTAGAATATTAGTCTGTAACCCCAAGTCCTGCCACAAGCTCCTTGCTTTACTGCAGCCGAACAGCATATGAAAGGAATTCTCGGTTTGTGTCAGGCAAACAGGGCAATTGTCATCATCAGAGATATGTCTGTTGCGAAGAGTAGATTTTATAGGAATAATACCATGCAAGCAACGCCAGCAAAAAATCTTGATTTTAGCCGGGATATTCAATTTCCAGAGAACCTTCCAAACAGGATTATTCAGATCAGTTCCATGGACCAGTGATCTACAAGTGTGTCCATTAAATTGGTGCTTCCACTCCAAGTGGTAGGCAGACCTGACAGAAAAAACCCCAGTCCTACTTCCATGCCAAGATATGAAATCATCAAAACCATTTGAATATAAGGGTATCTCAAGGATTCTTTGGACGTCAATAGGGTGAAAATTTGCCCGAATAAGATCAACATCCCAAGAACCATCAATTGGGTTTATCAGATCACTAACTTTCGAGAGAATGGACATACCTCTTGGGGATAAAAAATTTCGGTCTGGGCTACCAGGTATCCAGGGGTCTCTCCAGATATTAATATCTTCACCATTACCAACCCTCCAAATATACCCCCTCTTAAAAGTTTGAATGCCCATCACAATACTCTGCCATATAAAAGAAGAACCTGATTTTGCTCCAGCTTGTAATATGTTCCCGTTTGAATAATATTTAGCCCTAAGAACCTGGGCACAAAGGGAGTTAGGCTCTGAGATTAGTCTCCATACTTGTTTTGCCAGTAAAGCAAGGTTAAAAGAGTGGAGATCCCGAAAACCCATCCCACCATCTCTCTTTGGGAAGCATAGCTTCCACCACGCATACCAGTGGATTTTTTTCCCACTATCATCATCTCCCCACCAGAATTGAGCAATGATATCTGTTATCTTTTTACAGATATTTTTAGGGATATGAAAAACAGACATTGCATACACGGGAATTGATTGAGCCACAGCCTTAAGCAAGATTTCTTTCCCACCAATTGACAATTGTTTCTCTTTCCATCCTCTAATTCTTTGCATGACCCTTTCAATAAAATGCTGGAAACAGTCACTTCTATCAGCTCCAACAAGTGCAGGTAAACCCAAGTATTTATCAGCCAATGCTTCATTATCAATCTGTAAAATATTGCAAACCTCCTCCCTGACTTCAACCCGAGTATTAGGGCTAAAGAAAATTGCTGACTTGGCAACACTGATCATTTGTCCCGAATTTGCACAGTAGGTATCCAGTACTTGTTGTAATGAGGTTGCATTACTACCATCTGCTCTCATGAGAATCAAGGAATCATCAGCAAATAAAAGATGTGAAACTGATGGTGCATTCCTGCACACCTTAATACCATCAATGCTACCAACCTCTTCAGCTTGCAACAAACTACTAGATAGTCCTTCAGCACATAAAAGGAACAAATAAGGAGACAGAGGGTCCCCCTGACGAATACCACGTGTTGGTGTGAATCTGTCCGTAGTTTGAGAGTTGTACCTTATGGAATAAGTGACAGAAGAAACACATGACATAACCAGCTCAACCCAATGCTCGTGGAAGCCAATTCTGAGAAGCATATTACGAAGAAAACCCCACTCCACACGATCATAGGCTGTAACACCTGGGGTGTTACCTGTTTGTTTTCTTTTTGTTTGCATCATCTGCATCCCATAAGCATTGCATCATTTTTTTTTCCAAACCACTCAAAACTTTAAAACAATTTAAATTGTTCAAAACCCTAATGGCAAATTCTACACTTCAAATCAAATAAATCTTAATTATCATATTTCAATATGGGTTTAAAAATTAAAATTTGGCAAACAAACTAATTTCAATAATGTTGTATAATTGTTTGAACTTATTAATAAATTTGGTTATTCCCAAAAAATTTCCAAATCAAACTAATATTCTAAATTTCGAAGTTAATGGTAATTGCTTTTAATTACTGTTTTGCAAAGCACTAAAAATTATTCATAAGAATTAAACCCCAAATCCTTTAATCCTTTCTCTCTCCCTCTTTGATCCCTTGCAAAAAAAAATAAGAAGAAAGGGAAAAAGGAAAAAAATAAATAGCCAAGGAGAGGAGGCAGCCATCCCTTTCCCCCCCCCCCCAGGCCCATCTCTCTTCTTCTCCCCCCCCCAGGCCCATTGCTCTGGCCCAGTACCCCTTCAGCGCTTGTCTTCTTCCTCCACCCATACGTCATGGCTGTACGAACACGTTCGGAACCGATCGATCAACTCCATCCCCCCTCCAGATCACTGCCGTACCAAGCCCCAATCCCCATATAACCACCTACCTAGCCTAGCCTCAGCCCTAACCCTAGCTAGTCCTCTCCCCTAGCGCCGCCGTCGCTCTTCTCTCACCCTCCCCGTTTATCCTCTGTATCTGAACCCACCCGATCACCACCACAGAGAACCACCACCGTCTCCCCTCATCGCCGGCCACCACCTCCACCTCGAGGAGCACCTGAGGGCGGGAATGGAACCGGTGCAGTCCCCGGAGGATCCTCGTCCCCTCGCCGGTTGCCGGGAGCCACCGTGGATGCCACGCCATCGCCGGAGGAGGACGTCGGCGCCTGTCCGTCAGCAGCTCGAGCAGCAGGTGAGCCCGCACCTTCCTCCTTTCCCTTCCCTCTCCCGTGAGTCCGCCCCGCCCACCACCGCACACCGGCCGCACGCCCACGGCTGCTCGCCGGCCCGAGCCCTCGCGGGCAGCGCGAGCATGCACCATCGCCGGTCGCCCCCTGTGCGATGGCCTCCGATCGGTTGCAGTACAGCAACCTGAACGGCACCTGTTCGGTTCAGTTAAAAAACGTACCGCGTATGCACCTTATTCTCCTTCGCTACTGCTAGCTGACAAGGAATCGGAGCCAGCCCAGTGGCTTGGCACCACCGCGCGCGCAAGCCAGGGAGACCCGAGTTCGATCCCCCTGACCTGCGGATATCACCGCTTTTTTTCGTTCTTTTACCACACGTGGGCCCCATCTGTCAATGTCCCAGCGGCTGAAGCCCAGCGAGCTTCCTCCTGGCCCGCTTGTCATTCAGTGTGGCTAGCTCTCCTTCGGTGAGAATAGTTCCAGGCCCTTTTCTAATTACCAAAAATTTCAGAAAATGTGTGTAACTTCTATAAATCATATCTTTGCCATTTCAACTCCGTTTTGCACAAACAAAATATGTAATCCAATCAGAAAAGTATTTTCTACCCAAATATGAATTTTGTTTTCTGGTTTGAAATTTCCAAATGCAATTCAAATTTGAATTCAAATAATTCAATTGCAATTTGCTAAAATCCATAACTAATTCATTATTAATCCAAATAATGCAAATAAAATATGTTTTCCATACCATTTTGAATAACCTTTTCAAATATAAATTTTGTTTCATGGTTTGAATAATTTAAATTGCCTAAATAATTTAATACTTGTTTAATTCATTTAAATTTGATAAAATCATAACTTGCTCAAAATAAAATAATTTTGAACATGCAAAATATGTTTTCAAACCACCAAAGTGTGAACTTTTCAAATGTGGGTGTGAAATTATGTTTTGAATAAATAAAATTCAAATAATATTCAAACTTGTTTTAAATTCAATTAAAACCTGTTTAATATTGTTTAATTCATAATTAAATTATCCTAATTCCAATTTCAATATTTGAAACATGTAATCCAACTAAAATTTGATGTTCTTTCCAAAAATAAACTTTGTGATTTGTTTTGAACACTTTAACTTGATGAAAACACCAATTGCTTGTGTGACATGTTTAAGTACCCAAACTTTCCACACTTAACCACTAATTTCCAAACTTGTTAAACCTTATTTCAATTGGTTCTATTGTTGTTATTTTGTTGTTTTCCTCATCCATGAATCATGCTAATCCACTTTCACCTATTGGTTAGTTGGAAAACAATTGTTTCAACCATAATTCATGGGTTGTTCATATGCAACTCAAATTGCATATGGGTCCATTTAAATTTGTTTATCTTGTCAACTAGTTTACTTTGATGCATCTTTAAACTTGTCATGCATCCATACCTTGATCATGCTGGGTCTTTTGCCGTAGTAGTAATTGTTGCATCCGGTGTTTGTTCGAGGTTCGTTGCTTCTTCCCGGATAGGACGTTGAGATGATGTGAGCAACGACAAGTTCTGCTACCTTGCGGGATCTCAGGCAAGTATACTCACTTGCTGCCATATGGCTGCCTTTCATCACTTGTTACCGATTCTTTCCGTTGATTCTTTTCTGCTAGCCTTAGTGGTAGTTGTTTCTGTTACGAACCCATCACATGAATCCCTTAACCTTGATATTGCCTCACCTCCCTACCTTCAGCCTTTGTTTGTGCCTATTCTTATCTAGCATGCTTAGGGTTACTTTTGCTCGAGCCTGTTGTCGGTTACTTCTTTTACCATCGTACTATTATTGTTGTTACCGTACCGGGGGCTCGAATGTTAATCAATCAATCCTGTTAATGCTGCTGTTAATAATAATTTGATGATAAGGCACCGGCAGGAGGCCCTTTGTGGTTTTGAGGCCTGCTAGTGTCGACCCTAATAGGAAAAGGGTCTTGTCTACTGATCCATGATGAGCGTGCTCACCGCATCCGGGTGGTAGTATGGGACCCCCCTCGACTTAGACCTGATCTGCAGCTTGTCCGAAGAGCCACACTTAGTTCGGGTGTTCCATTTGCTCCTTTGCATAATGGGTTGGCCCCCCTTTGGTTACTGATGATGATGATGATGCATATAGGGCGAGGCCTGTGGTGCCGGGGGGTGTGGTTTTCACCCCTGCGCTTAGCGGACTGGCCGGGACCTTATAGCTCCGTGGCTCCTAGGATGGGTTGTAGAGATGGCTTGGGTCGTGTCAAGTCCACCTAAGTTTTAGTTGGTGGCTTGAGTGTGTACGGGTACTGGAGCACCCCCTGCAGGGATAAATCTTCTCGAGAAGCCGTGTTTTCCGCGGTTATGGATTACTTGGTGAAAGTATTGGCTAACAAGTACCCAGGACAACTTAAACATAATGATCAACCATGTATCACCCAATGCTAAATAACTTGACTAGTAATAGGTTATTCCCACAATAACTTGACTCATCTTTAATACAACGGTGTGAGTTATCCTCGGATTGCTTCTTCGGATAAGGGGCGAGATCCAGGATGGGTTTGTTTGAAGTTATCTTTCAGTTGGCTACAACACTCGATCTTATCTCCTTTTCTGTTAGTCGGAAGTGATAGAATCTCTGTAGTTGGTTAGTGCAGCCTGCTGTCGCTTATTTGCAATACCCCTTCCTTTTCCGTTGATCCTAAAGTTTTTTGTATCTTGTGATGACTGGCTACGCCGGTAACTTGTGAGTATGGGTTTTATCCCCCTTGCCAGTACTTAACCGTACTGACCCACGAATCTCTTTCGTGGCTGCAAATTCCAACTTGCAGTCAACAGGTTTGAAGTCTGACGACGTTAGCTTGGGAATCCCTCCGGCTTGGCCTGGGCAGGGATTGGACGCTCTCGGTTATCTTCAGGACTCTTAGTCCAATTTGTATCTTGTCCGTAGCCGGACGTTTGTTTCTTCCGCTGTTATTTGGATCTTTGTATTGTATCAGTTGTATCCTTGGCTCGTTTGAGTCATCTTGTATCTATCTGTTTCTGTTGTAATTGTGGATTATTCGTGAACTATTGTAATGTTATCATAAATGGCAACCTGGAATCGGTTATTATGTGGATTTTGGCGGGAATGCTGAAATCTGCATAGTGCCCGATCTCGGGGCGTCACAAATGGTATCAGAGCCTTGGTTCCGATTCCCGATATTGTTTCGATACGAATGGTTATCGAAGCAACGGGTCCGCAAAGCCTGTAGGATAACCTCGCTAACGGTCGTTGTTTCTAGAGTGTCAAAAACTATTTCTGCTAAACTATTTTGGAAAACATCCCAATAGGATTCTTGTTTTCTCCTTATCTCTATTCTACTTCTCCTTCTATCTCATTTGTTTTGGAGTCTACTCTCGTACTCAATCTTTCAAAGTGTTAGGATCCTACGTGGGTGGACGTTTTCTGAGCCTTTAACCTAATAGGTTCGATCATCGGAAGATTCCTGGTGGAAGAACATCGTCGTCACTCCGAGCAAGAATCCCTTGTTAGTGGTGTCGAGAAGCCCTTGTTAGTGGTGTCGAGGAGATCAACTGGAAGCACGAAGAATCGATAGTCGAACCTCTTTCCCCTCCCGGGTTAGCAGGTGGATTGCGGGGGCGCAATCCCTTGTTAGTGGTGTCGTCTGTAACACCTGGGGTGTTACCTGTTTGTTTTCTTTTTGTTTGCATCATCTGCATCCCATAAGCATTGCATCATGTTTTTTCCAAACCACTCAAAACTTTAAAACAATTTAAATTGTTCAAAACCCTAATGGCAAATTCTACACTTCAAATCAAATCAATCTTAATTATCATATTTCAATATGGGTTTAAAAATTAAAATTTGGCAAACAAACTAATTTCAATAATGTTGTATAATTGTTTGAACTTATTAATAAAATTTGGTTATTCCCAAAAAATTTCCAAATCAAACTAATATTCTAAATTTCGAAGTTAATGGTAATTGCTTTTAATTACTGTTTTGCAAAGCACTAAAAATTATTCATAAAAATTAAACCCCAAATCCTTTAATCCTTTCTCTCTCCCTCTTTGATCCCTTGCAAAAAAAAAAAGAAAGGGAAAAAGGAAAAAAAAAATAGCCAAGGAGAGGAGGCAGCCATCCCTTTCTCCCCCCAGGCCCATCTCTCTTCTTCTCCCCCCCAGGCCCATTGCTCTGGCCCAGTACCCCTTCAGCCCTTGTCTTCTTCCTCCACCCATACGTCATGGCTGTACGAACACGTTCGGGACCGATCGATCAACTCCATCCCCCCTCCAGATCACTGCCGTACCAAGCCCCAATCCCCATATAACCACCTACCTAGCCTAGCCTCAGCCCTAACCCTAGCTAGTCCTCTCCCCTAGCGCCGCCGTCGCTCTTCTCTCACCCTCCCCGTTTATCCTCTGTATCTGAACCCACCCGATCACCACCACAGAGAACCACCACCGTCTCCCCTCATCGCCGGCCACCACCTCCACCTCGAGGAGCACCTGAGGGCGGGAATGGAACCGGTGCAGTCCCCGGAGGATCCTCGTCCCCTCGCCGGTTGCCGGGAGCCGCCGTGGATGCCACGCCATCGCCGGAGGAGGACGTCGGCGCCTGTCCGTCAGCAGCTCGAGCAGCAGGTGAGCCCGCACCTTCCTCCTTTCCCTTCCCTCTCCCGTGAGTCCGCCCCGCCCACCACCGCACACCGGCCGCACGCCCACGGCTGCTCGCCGGCCCGAGCCCTCGCGGGCAGCGCGAGCATGCACCATCGCCGGTCGCCCCCTATGCGATGGCCTCCGATCGGTTGCAGTACAGCAACCTGAACGGCACCTGTTCGGTTCAGTTAAAAAACGTACCGCGTATGCACCTTATTCTCCTTCGCTACTGCTAGCTGACAAGGAATCGGAGCCAGCCCAGTGGCTTGGCACCACCGCGCGCGCAAGCCAGGGAGACCCGAGTTCGATCCCCCTGACCTGCGGATATCACCGCTTTTTTTCGTTCTTTTACCACACGTGGGCCCCATCTGTCAATGTCCCAGCGGCTGAAGCCCAGCGAGCTTCCTCCTGGCCCGCTTGTCATTCAGTGTGGCTAGCTCTCCTTCGGTGAGAATAGTTCCAGGCCCTTTTCTAATTACCAAAAATTTCAGAAAATGTGTGTAACTTCTATAAATCATATCTTTGCCATTTCAACTCCGTTTTGCACAAACAAAATATGTAATCCAATCAGAAAAGTATTTTCTACCCAAATATGAATTTTGTTTTCTGGTTTGAAATTTCCAAATGCAATTCAAATTTGAATTCAAATAATTCAATTGCAATTTGCTAAAATCCATAACTAATTCATTATTAATCCAAATAATGCAAATAAAATATGTTTTCCATACCATTTTGAATAACCTTTTCAAATATAAATTTTGTTTCATGGTTTGAATAATTTAAATTGCCTAAATAATTTAATACTTGTTTAATTCATTTAAATTTGATAAAATCATAACTTGCTCAAAATAAAATAATTTTGAACATGCAAAATATGTTTTCAAACCACCAAAGTGTGAACTTTTCAAATGTG
This sequence comes from Alopecurus myosuroides, assembly GCA_028641055.1. NCBI lineage: Eukaryota > Viridiplantae > Streptophyta > Magnoliopsida > Poales > Poaceae > Alopecurus > Alopecurus myosuroides. Next base: position 218,126,976 of record CM054058.1, on the reverse strand, counting down.
GGTGTGAAATTATGTTTTGAATAAATAAAATTCAAATAATATTCAAACTTGTTTTAAATTCAATTAAAACCTGTTTAATATTGTTTAATTCATAATTAAATTATCCTAATTCCAATTTCAATATTTGAAACATGTAATCCAACTAAAATTTGATGTTCTTTCCAAAAATAAACTTTGTGATTTGTTTTGAACACTTTAACTTGATGAAAACACCAATTGCTTGTGTGACATGTTTAAGTACCCAAACTTTCCACACTTAACCACTAATTTCCAAACTTGTTAAACCTTATTTCAATTGGTTCTATTGTTGTTATTTTGTTGTTTTCCTCATCCATGAATCATGCTAATCCACTTTCACCTATTGGTTAGTTGGAAAACAATTGTTTCAACCATAATTCATGGGCTGTTCATATGCAACTCAAATTGCATATGGGTCCATTTAAATTTGTTTATCTTGTCAACTAGTTTACTTTGATGCATCTTTAAACTTGTCATGCATCCATACCTTGATCATGCTGGGTCTTTTGCCGTAGTAGTAATTGTTGCATCCGGTGTTTGTTCGAGGTTCGTTGCTTCTTCCCGGATAGGACGTTGAGATGATGTGAGCAACGACAAGTTCTGCTACCTTGCGGGATCTCAGGCAAGTATACTCACTTGCTGCCATATGGCTGCCTTTCATCACTTGTTACCGATTCTTTCCGTTGTTCTTTTCTGCTAGCCCTAGTAGTAGTTGTTTCTGTTACGAACCAATCACATGAATCCCTTAACCTTGTTATTGCCTCACCTCCACACCTATAACCATTGCTTGTGCCCGTGTCTTACTAGCATGCTTAGGTTGTTTTGCTCGAGTCTGTTACCCGTTACTTCCCGTTACTAGATTACTTTTATTGTTCTGGGGGCTCGATGTTAATCAATCAACCTGTTATTAATAATATGCTGATAAGGCACCGGCAGGAGGCCCTAAGTGGTTTTGAGGCCTGCTAGTGTCGACCCTAATAGGAAAAGGGTCTTGTCTACTGATCCATGATGAGCGTGCTCACCGCATCCGGGTGGTAGTATGGGACCCCCCTCGACTTAGACCTGATCTGCAGCTTGTCCGAAGAGCCACACTTAGTTCGGGTGTTCCATTTGCTCCTTGCATAATGGGTTGATCACCCATGGTTACTGATGATGATGATGCATATAGGGCGAGGCCTGTAGTGCCGGGGTGTTGTGTCCTGCGGGAGTTTTGCACACCTGCGCTGAGTATTCGGCTGCGTGGCTGGGACCTTATAGCTCCGTGGCTCCTAGGATGGGTTGTAGAGATGGTTTGGGTCGTGTCAAGCCAACCTGAGTTTTAGTTGGTGGCTTGAGTGTGTACGGGTACTGGAGCACACCCCTGCAGGGATAAATCTTCTCGAGAAGCCGTGTTTTCCGCGGTTATGGATTACTTGGTGAAAGTACTGGCTAACAAGTACTCAGAACAACTTACACCTAATGATAATAACTTGACTAGTAATAGTCTTATTGACAAAAAAAAAACCTGATCCATTATTCATTAATCCAACTGTGTGAGTTATCCTCGGATTGCTTCTTTGGATAAGGGGCGAGATCCAGGATGGGTTTGTTTGGAGCTACTTTCAGTTGGTTACGATACTCGATCTTATCTCCTTTCTGTTAGTCGGAAGTGGTAGTATCTCTCTGTAGTTGGTTAGTGCAGCCTTGCTGTCGCTTATTTGCAATAACCCCTTCCTTTCCGTTGATCCTAAAGTATTTGTATCTTGTGATGATCGGATTACGCCGGTATCTTGTGAGTATGGGTTTTTATCCCCTTGCCAGTACTTAACCGTACTGACCCACGAATCTCTTTCGTGGCTGCATATTCAACATTGCAGTCAACAGGTTTGAAGTCTGACGACGTTAGCTTGGGAATCCCTCCGGCTTGGCCTGGACAGGGATTGGACGCTCTCGGTTATCTTCAGGACTCTTAGTCCAAATTGTATCTTGTCCGTAGACGGACGATATGTTGTTTCTTCCGCTGTTATTTGGATCTTTGTAATGTATCAGTTGTATCCCTGGCTCGTTTGAGTCATCTTGTATCTATCTGTTTCTGTTGTAATTGTGGAATATTCGTGAACTATTGTAATGTTATCATAAATGGCAACCCGGAATCGGTTATTATGCGGATTTGGCGGAAATGCTGAAATCTGCATAGTGCCCGATCTCGGGGCGTCACATAGGCCTTATGCATATCCAACTTAACAGCACATAAACCAAAATTACCTTTCCTCTTGTTCTTGATTTTGTGGACACACTCATATGCCACAATAACGTTGTCAGTAATCAATCTCCCCGGGACGAACGCACTTTGCGTAGGAGAAATAATATCAGGTAATATAACTGGGAAATCACATGGTTCAGATCTTCGGTCTTGCCTTACAGGGAAATCACACTGAATTATGTTTCCCGTATGTTTTTTGTGTGTCTAGCATGTAATCCTAAAACTCAGGCATCACACCGGAAATGCCTGACAGCTGGGTGTGAGAAAACATCGTGTTACATACCATCAAACATGAATGAGCATTCTGTTGAAAAAAAGGAATGAGCCTTGGAAGGCAGTGATACTTTCTTTTAAGATGAATAGTTAAGATAAGCTATAGATATACACAAAGTAATAATTCTAGTTTTTGCGGAGCCTACTTGCCTTTTCTCACATTTCCATTACAATATCCGGACGGGTTTGTCACCGCATCATTTATTTTAGAGCATGTCTAACAGGCCCCGTATCACGCGAGCGCCCCGTAAAATTCCGGCGGCATACGGGGCGCGGGCCAAAACGGCCGTCTAGCAGGCCCCGTATGCCGCCTGGCCCGTACCAAAATTTTACGGGGCCTGCTCCACCGCCCCCTCCGCCCCGTACATATAGAGGGTGAGGGTTGGGGTGGGGGTCCAACCCCCCACCCGCAACCCTAGCTCCGCCGCGCGCCGCCGCAGCTCCGGCGAGAAATTACGCACGCGCCGCCGCCGCATTCGAAGCTCCTCCACCGCGATGAGCTCCCCCGACGCCTCCGGCTCCTCCACCGCCCGCTCCAAGCGCCGCCGCGAGCCGGAGACGCTCGAGGAGGCGTGGCGGCTCCACTGCAAACACTCCGTTGCAGGGAGCCGCCGCAGCGTCTGGAAGTACGTGGCGTGGCCGCAGGCCATGCCGGACACGCTGAAGGACTACGCCCCGGGAGGGAGATACTACAGCGTCGACCCGCCGCCGCGGCCGATGTGCGGCCGCAAATTCGAGAAATGGCTCGCGGAGAGGGAGCTGCTGCAGCAGTGCAAGCGCGGCGGCGACGGCGCAAGCGGCAGCGGAGGAGGAAGCGCGGCGACAGCGCAGGAGGAGGCCTTACCGGCGACAGAGGAGGAGGAGGAGGCCGCCTTCGCGGCGGCGCTCGAGCTTTCGAAGCAGGAAGCAGAGGCGCGGGCGCGGGCGGAAGCGGAGGGGGAGGCGAAGGCCGTCGCCGACGTCGAGCAGTTCAAGGCGATGGAGGCTTCCGGCCCCGTCGTCTTCCTCGACTAGATTAGGTTAGATTTCATGTTCGAGCAGTTCTTGTAGCAATGGTGATCTGAGCAATGAATGAAATCGAGTTTTATCTTCTCTCCCGCGTAGTTCGAATTTAAACATACGGGGCGGATATAGGGGGACTGCTAGACGAACTTGAAAATCTGAGCACGGATTTTCCTAGATTTCCTATACAGGGCCCTCTACACGCGATTTAGAGGGCGAAAGTTTACGGGTCCTGTTAGACATGCTCTTAGTACAAGATGCAATAAATCGAACACAAACATCTTTTAGCCCGGAACACCTATGTTGATCGGCTAAAGCCAATGTAGTTGCAACAGAATCGACATCTAGCTTTTTGCTGAGGATGCTTTCGCACATAAGCTTCAGACTTTCCATGCCATACCGATCCGCAGCCACAAGCAGATGTCTAGTCATCTCTTTCTTATCCAAGTCATCCATGAGAGGCAACGAATCTGTATAGATGAAGTGGAGCAAAACCTTGAAGGTAGCAGGTTGCATGTTGTCAATGATGGCACGGTTTAAATCCTTCTCCCTCACTGTACAGCTTTTGGAAATCACAGTTTTACATATAGCCTGGGGATGCAATACCATAGTTTATAAATATTTCAGTTTTACTCAAAAAAGAGGTCGTGAGCTATTTTTTCTACAGTCGCAAAATCTTTGGTTTGGGCAATACCACAGTTTTTAATACTACAATTTCTATCATTGCCAAACACCTCAAAGTATTTTAAAATCATAGTATTTTTAGAAACTGGGGTATATCTCAAATACTTCAAAAAGACGTCGCATCCAAACGCACCCAAGTTTTTTTTTGTATACTACAGTACTTGGAAATGCAGTTTTTATTACAGCCGAACACCCCCACAGCAATATTTGTAAAGCGGGGCGAAAGCCTGTTTCGAGAACACCCCACAGCAATATTTCTTTGTGGAGAATTAGGGAACTTTGTTACTCACAAACATGGTTACAATCATCAGCACCAACTACTGATGCACACACTCGATTAACCCGAGCAAAGTTTGATAAACAATATGCAGCCTTGTTCTGATTACGGTCAATTTTCTTGAGTAACAGATCTCGTCCTCCATGAGACAACAACTTAAACGCCTTGATGATAAAAGCCAGAACTTAAACGATCCATCTGTGATCCCATCATCACTTGCAATAGTACCGAGCAGATCTCCTGCGGGTTCTCGAAAGAAAAAAATAGTACCGAGCAGTCAGATTGAAGAAGTAACCGTTTGGCGGTCAGTTGCAACGCGGCCTTCTTTTTTTTTTGAATTTGTTGCAACGCGGCCTTGACACCTTCTAGCGCTGCCTGGGCCTCGGCGTCCAGAGTGTCGTTACAACGCTCCTAAAAGCGCAAGCCGATAAAGCAAGTTGCCTCTCGCAAAGCCCAAGGAGAAGAAACTGATGGAGATCTCAAATCATGATTTCCTTATTTTGAGGCGGAAAGATACTTATCAGAGGCACAGGGGACGTGTGGAAGACCCTCGGCTTGACATTGATATGCAAGCAAGGATCTATTCTGAAGTTGTTGAGAATGGTGAAAGACCCTCGCCAACCGGTTTTCTTCTCGGTTTGTGATTTGACATCGACCATCTTGCTAATAACACTGAGCATTTTTCTAAAGCAATTCAAGTTTGTGAGGCTCTTGGTATTATCGAGATTAGGAAGCACCTCTAGAGCATTGTTTAACGGCCTAGGACATCTTTTTGGTTTCTCAGTTAAGCTTGTTGAAACAAGAAGACATACATTTAATAACTTGGATAGGTAACACGGACTAGGGTTTTCACTGGCCTGCTAATTAAGAGGCCTAGGAAATATCAAACGGCTGAGAAGTAGAGCTATGAAGATCAGACAGCCAGGAGTGTGAAATAATTGAGGAGCCTCCTAATCCTTCCACGAATTGAATCTTCAGATTCACAACAATGAAGACATCCCCTTGAGAGAAAACGAAAACAACAAACACATCCAAGATGCCCATATCTAGAGTTGATTAGCTGAGTTCTTACAGTTTACATGCGGGGACTATCACCATAAGAATCGACATGTTAGAATTAGCATGGTATGATCCAGCTATTCAGTGTGATCACCTTCTTGAAGGTGAAAAGTAAGAAGAAATGGTGGAACCCCGTTTCTTGGTGCTTGCATGCTTTGAAGGATGGATCCACCCCTGTATTTCTCTCTGAATCTCAAGCGGCAGTTCCCCTACTACGGCTGGATCGATGTCTTCAGCATTGAGCATCCATGTGTTACCAGCAGAGTAGTCTCCAGCAGTGTTAATATTGTTTTTACCATGTTGTTCAGCCTCGCTTGCTCCTGAAGAACTCTCATGGCCTAAAAATGGTGAATATTTGGCAAACGATGGAAATTTCACATTGGTTGCAATATGCAATTATCAATATATGTAAGCATAGAAAAGCAGTTGCCGAACCTTGATTACTGCAAATCAAGCCGTCAAATTTTCTTTTCTCGTGGAAGGCAGACTGACCTTGTGAGAGAAACTTCAAAATAGAGCCAGATCCCTGAATGATTGCCAGAGACCATCTGGATGAGTACTCGAATTAAATAAAATGAAAGGATGTAACTGATCTACAATAAATTACAAAACCAGGCATGAAACCGCAAGTAAACCTCTTTTAGGGCCTATGAAGACGAGCTCCTCACTCGACTCGATAATTAGCTCAGCATGCCAATCACCCGTTTAAGTTGGAGATGAGTGTTACCGTGTTAGAAACTTAGAATGATGGTTGGTTATGAATTATGGTGGAACGGAGAAGTGACAGATACTCTACCGTGCTTCTAGTGGAAAAGGACTAACTAGCCAGAAGCCAATAGGTCAAAGGAGAATGGCTGGAGCAAGACAAGCTAAGAGGTAGAATTACCATTGAGTTCTAAACTTTAATACCCTAGTAAGGAAGGTGAGTGAGATGAGGACCTGAAATCAAACAGGAGGAATGGACAACTCAAAAACCTGATATTCGTTTTTGGAATTCGGATATAACATCGTAACTTACTGACTATTTGGTTCAACTTGCTCAAATTTCAGTATCAATACAAAACATTCAATGTTACCATTTTTTAAACCAATGCTAAATGCTAACCTCATTTCCATCAAACATGGAAAACACAAACAAACAAATGTTGATGCACTAGGCTAGTTGGTGGTATGGGCAAACTTCACATGCGGGAGATAGGTTAGATTCAAGGTGCATTGACCGTTAAACATACTCCCTCCTTTCCAAAACATAAGGCATATAAATTGACAAAAAAAATTACGTCAAGCTTCTATGTTTGATCCAAGTTTACAGAAAATATATGAATATCTACAGTAGCAAATTAATATCATCACATCAATGATGAAATCTATTTTGATACTTTTATTTATTTACTATTCTAGACGTTGATATCTTTTCTATAAACATGGTCAAATTTTAAAATTTTGACTAAGAAAAAAATTTATATACACCTTATATTTTGGAATGGAGGAGTAGAAATTAACAGCCCATGAAGAACAAGTTTGGGAGGAAAAAGATAACTGACCTGAACTCTGGGTAATTTCTTTTTCACGTCTTTTTCTTCAATCACGCTACATTGTTTGGCTAAATTACTGTTGTCACAATCTTCATGTCCTGACGATGGTTCACAGTGTTCCTCATGAACAGACGTCATGTGTAGCTTGTTATCTAGAGACGTGTGTTCACAGTTTAGTACAGTAAGGGCAAACTGACATTACTAGGGTTGACAATATTGAACAAAGTAACCTTACCACCAAATGTTGCTAACTCGGGTGTAGAGGAAGAATCAAGGATAGCTGATGTTGCACTGCAACTTGGGCTCTTGATATATCTTAAGATTGAGCTTGTTCCCTGAAAGAATTAGAAAATAAGAATGTACCAGAAGAATTTTTTAATGCGTGTATAATATTATTAAGTTCAGCCTGCACACTTCATATGGTTATAAATGACACAACTGTCCTACCACATGTGTTCCATATGAGAAATTTCAGCTTTATGGTTGACTGAAAATAAGACTGGCTAAAATACAATACCGATTTAGGAATGAATTACCTATTCCATTTTCCATCAGCTATCCATTTTTTCTCCTATGTGTGAAAACTAGAAAATACTGACAAACTTCCTCAAAACAACATAGCTTTACATCAGTAAACAATGTCGAAGTTGTTCTCAGAAGCAGGTAGCAATTAATGCCGTGTCACTATGTATTTGTTATTTGGTTCGACACAATACTGTGAAATAGCTAATGCATCTTATCAAGGAAACAAAATGATCATGTTGTCATCCTACTTGTTTCTCTCAAGGGGATGGTTATTTAAAGAGAAGAACGTACATATTACTGAGAAAGTTATCATAAACATACACTTGGTATATCAAATATTTTGCTTGCTGTAACAGAAAGAGATGTTATGCTCCATCCAGTGTTCCGAGAACCCCAAAAATCATGAAGGCCAGATTCAAATAGCTTCATTGCATCTTCTTGAATTTTGCCAGTCCCATAGCGCAATGGACAAGATTTGGAAGGGAATTTCTTCAGCGAATTACACTCATTTTCCTACATATTGATTTGCTTTTGTAGTAAGTTAGCGAGCTGAAACTAAAAAACAGTGAGAAAATTACACAATGTACCTTCGATGCCCTAGCATGGAGAGTCAATGTTTGAGCAATTCTCTTGTTGCAGCTCAAGTCAGACTGAATCCGTTCACTCAATTCTTCACAAAGTTTATCCAGCCAGCCCTTAACCTAAAATGTATGAAACTGCCTGTCAACACAATGTTTTTCTTTGTAAATTCATACGCAGAAATGATGTATTTTGAGCCATCGTCGTATGTGGGATTCAACTTGTTGATAACCTATTTAAACTTGGGTAAAATACTTAACCGATAGGTTCTTTGGAGACAAGCTTCAGGAAAAGAAGAAGAAAACTTGGGTAGCATGCAGCATCTTACCCTTCCTAGGCCATTAGTTTGTGATGTATGGCATCATAGAGTTTTAACGTAACTCAAAATGTACAACATGCCACTAATCAAGTTAGTGGTGTCGGGTACAAGGAAGGTTGATAACAGTCTGTTTAAGCTCTATATAAGTGTGGAAAAAGGTCACAGAGCACTTAATATGATATTGACCAAGGAGTGAGCAACCACTGCATAATAATGGTAAAGCTGTGTCACTAACTGACAAATTCTTCTTGCATCAGGTGAAGGTCGGAGTTATGAGATGTATATCACTGAGCAAATAATTGTTGAGGTTTCTATTTACTGAGCACATCCATATAGTTGTCAGGGGAACTCCTGTATCTTTTTTTAAGGTTTTATAAGCAGCTCTAAAGCAGAAAAGGTTGTTAGGGAAGAAAAAAAACATGACAGGCAGTAAGCTTCCTTACAGAAGAATTATTCTTTAATGCTTTTGGGCCAGGAAATGTCTTTCCACAACCATGGCTCTTTGGTAGAAGACGGTCCTCAACTTCTTCTCCGCTAAAACCTCTTGCAGTCTTCCATAACCATGTTCTGTGCACGGTTGGGTGCTCATAAGATGAGTTTTTACAAGATATTATATATTATTCTAGTAATATAAATCTGCAAGCATAGCGGCATGCAAACTTAAGTCACACACTAAAGCAAAAAATGAATATAAATTAACAAATCGAACTCTTCCAACGTGGTATCCTAAACATCAGGCACCTGAAATAATGCCACAAAACATGCAACAATTTACCCTGTATTTACTCCATAGTACTCTTGTAATTTTTCTTCTGTAAAACCTAGAAGGTCACCAACTGTCTCCACCCCAAGATCGTCCTGCAAGGAGCTCCCAAGCTTGCCCCCAAGTTGTTTCCTGCATAACATTGCCATTTTAATAATTCAGTAAATCAGTCTCACACAATTCTCAAACGTAGAGACTAAAGAGACGAACGGTAATACAAAATTTTAAAAACTCTGTACTAGCATAACACTAGAAAACAACAAAAATGGAGTTGTCAAGTGGCTCATTACATCTTCTTCACAGGCAGTGATGCTAGAAAGTCCTGAACTGATGAAGATGGAACAACTGTTTGTTGAGCAGGTTTGTGCATCCCGCTGACAAGTTTAGCTAACATCTGCACAATATAACAACCTTTGATTGGAACACTGCAGCAGGAAGTGGAAAGAATCAAAAGGGCAATGAAGCAATACTATGGATAAACTGAGTCGATTTCCAAGTTCAGAGAAATTATGAAATAGTACTCTACGGATTATTCATACTTAAATTTGAAGAATGAAAGAGAGCAATGTTGCAAAAAGCATACTTTGATCAACAAAAGGAAATTCATCTACTCACTATTATGACTCGTTATAAACCTTATTGTGAGCAATGCCAGCAGAGCATGTAAATTGGGTTTCCTCCAAGACTTTTACTCGTAACTGTGCAACAATTATAGCTCCACATGCCAGCAACTTATCCTGGTAATCGGCATCTGCTCGACAAAGCCATGCATTCACATTCTCTTCCCTGTCACCGACATCCTGGACATATAAAGGTCTACGATCACACTAATGTCCAATGTAAGAGCAGCCCAAGTAATTTACGGAAAAACAATCTTACACAAGGAAGGTCCAGGATATTTGACTTTGTGGCCTCCTCAAAAATAAACTCCGACGACTCCGGAGGAGATTCTAGGAGCATTTCCTTGGCTGCATCAGTAAGGTCAAGATAGACTTCGTCAATCGATGCTCGCTCGCACTTTCCCTTGGTCGAAAGGATCGCTACGACCTGAAAGATTGGAGTCAAAACTCAGGAACCGTCTTAGTAAATGATCACTGACTGATACTGAGTTGTTGCAGTGACAGACGGACCTCTGAGCCTGCACTTCGGTAAACATTAAGATCGGCCTTGTCACGAGACACGGGAACCTGAACCAGGTTTATGCCTGGGCAAACATTCTTGGCATCATCCCCACGCATGGACCTGGATCCAGAAAGAGTCACGAAACATTCGCCAGGAACTCTGAACCGAGCAAGTAAAATATTCCACGGAGACGGGAGGAAACCGGCGCTCTCACCTCTTGACGCCGAACTTGCGAGCCTCGTAGCTCACCGCAATCAAACCGCCGCCTTTCCAGTCGTTGTACTGCACCACAGCGGTCGGCTGCCCCCTGAGCGCCGGGTTCCGCCGCTGCTCAACTGCAGCCAGCAAGAATGCGTTACTCTCTCAGTTCAGAGACACTGCGAGAGGCAGGGGGGTTAGGGATAGGATGGTGACCTTGGACGTAGAAGCAATCCAGGTCGAGGTGGGCGATCACCCGCGGCTCATGCGGCTCCGACCTCGCCACCGGCATCGCTCCCCTTTTCCCCGCTGCGCCAAAATTCCCCGCCGCCTCCCGCGACTCTGCCCTCGCTTTCGCTTTGCCTATTTCCCCTTCTTTTCTCTTTTTTTTCTGGCTTCTGCCGCGCGCGATCAGGGCCGTCCGTGCCGTCAGTTGGGGAAATGGAGGCCCCGTGGCGAGCAATGCATCCCAATTTCTAGGCGAAATCGTCCCGTTCGCGGCCCCCACAGCCCCACGCCTCCTCTTCTCCTCTCATCCCATTCCCCTTCTCCTCCACTACTCCTTCCTCCCCGCCCGCAGAAGCCGCGGCGGCGCCCGGACCTTTGCCGCCAACGCCGGCGGCGACCTGCCTCGTGGCACCAGGTAAGGGCGCTATTCTGCTCCTCTGTGCGGCTGGAGAAACCATTTTTCTGTTGGCCGTATGTTTCAATCAGTCAGCACTATTTGCTTCAGATTACGGTATGTTTTGCTTGAGATATGGGACGCCAGCATTTGGTTTAGCGTTGGGGAGGAATGCTGTTCCACATCCTCAGAAGTTCAACTCTGTAGTGGTGAGCTCCATTCGCCTCTGCTGCAGATTTGGTGGTGGTGCTGCTGCTCATACTGACCTGATACTGCGAACTTGTGGCGCAGGTGTGTGGTGCCCGGGGTCCGAGACCAAGATATCCTCGTGTGTGGAAGACTGATAAGAGAATCGGAACCATTGCCAAGTCACAAAAGCTTGTCAAATGTGTGAGGTTCTTCTGCATTTCGCCGTTGTAACTACAAGTCGAGTCTGTTCTCTATTGCATCTGTGTGCACATTCTCTATTAAGTCGTTTGTCCTCTACAGATTAAAGGGTTGTCTAATGTAAAGGAGGAAGTTTATGGTGCTCTTGATTCGTTTGTTGCGTGGGAACTGGAGTTCCCCTTGATAGCGGTGAAGAAGGCACTGAACACGCTTGAAGATGAAAAGGAATGGAAAAGAATAATTCAGGTACTAAATCAGTTTTCATACAAAGGGTTGATTATTTTATCTCATGTACATCTGGTGAAATTGTTGGTAGATGCCTACAATTAGCTCCTCAATAGTACTATTTTGTATAACTTGTGAAAATAATTACACGATCTCTGATTTAGGTTATTAAGTGGATGTTTAACAAAGGTCAAGGGAAGACCATGGGAAGCTATTACACTCTGTTGAACGCTTTAATTGAGGATGGACGAGTTGAGGAAGCAGAAGAGTTATTTGGAAAGATATTCTCAAGATATATGGAGGGTTTGCCCCGTACGTTTTTCATGAAAATAATCTCCATGTATTACAGTTTGGGATCATACCAGAAGATGTTTGAGGTAGGAAAACTAAATATAGTGTTTTTAGATTTAATGTACAATTATACATGTAAAATTTGGGCACCATTTGATCCTACTTGCATGGATGGGCAATAACTTTACTTGTGAAAACGATCTGCATACTTTGCTGACATAGTAGAAACATGGTGCTTATCACTATTATTATTCATTTACAACATTTTTTTTTAAACGTCGACCTCCCAAACCATCCAGGTTTTTGCTGATATGGAAGAGCTGGGTGTTCGACCTGATCGTTCAATTGTCAAGATGCTTGGTAAAGTATTTAAGAAGCTAGAGATGTTGGACAAATACGAAAAGTTACATAAGAAATATCCACCGCCAAAATTTGAATACCCATACATCAAAGGCAAACGCATAAGGATAAGGGTTTACCCAGACGATATTACTGAAGGGACAACAAAGAGAGACTCCGAGTCTGACACAGATGAACTGGAAGAAGTAGGAAGTACAAACCTTGACAATTAAGTGGAAGAAGCGGCAATCACAGGCCTGGGCAGGAATGTATTAGACGATGCAGCTTACGGACAGCTTGGATAGGGCAAAGCTTAAATTAGGTGTTTTCGTGCCTGCCTCATCAAAGCAGGTAATAAGAAAGTGGCTGGTAAGCTTGGCTTAGTTTTGTTATCATGGAATCGTAAAATGCTGAACTATATAATGCAATATTGACTGAAATTGTTGCAGTAAGAAAATGGCAGGCGTCGGTACATGATAGCATACTTTTGAAATAAGGAAATAATATTTTTACCAATGTTTCTCAAGTTCTTTGAGCAGACGTGAAATACATTTGAGAATGTAGTTTAAAGTGTTTAACATGGAATTAAATAATGTAGAATTTAAATAGTGCTATTAGATTAAAAGTTATGTACATAGTGTAAGTTTTTTACCATGGAATCAAAGGATGTCATGTTCTGAACAAAATAATCCTTACCGATTTGGAATCTTTTTAGGCTTTGTTCGGTTCCATGAAAAATGAGCGGTGTTGACAGGGATTAAATCCCATATAAGCCGAATTCCCCCCAATTCTCCTTTGATCCACCCCAATCCACTTGAGTAGTGGCTTAACCGAACAAGGCCTTAGTGGTTTATTTCCTTAACTCTATATTAGCGTTCTGCTTGCATATGCCCATGTTTCTAATTGGATTTACGTATATATCTAGACACATTTCTGATAGTTTAAACTTGTTCAATTCTGATACCTATTATTTGCCAACATTTCAGCAGATGGCGGATGATCTGATAATTTCTTTCCCGGACACAGCTTTTATGTAATTGCCTCAGATAGATATGTTATTCTTAAAGGCGGTATCTTTGAAACGAAGCAGGATACAGTTGATGTAGTTGCCTAATTTGCCTTCACATATCCAGCAACAGTTCTGCATTATGTCATTAGGCGAGAGAAGCTCATTTGGGATAGATAGCAAGCTATACATCGGTGTGCAATGTAAGCAACTTTTGTTAAACTGATTTGGGATAGATAGCAAGCCATACATCGGTGTGCAATGTAAGCAACTGCGTTCAAATGAGATGTTGTTTCTAAACGAAGCATCCACATTCAAATCATTTTTGTATAGCCATTCAGGGTGAGGGGGGGGGGGGGGGGGGGGGGGTTCTCTGACCCCGAAACATGCCTTGTGGACATTCTTCCGTAGGAACATGCACAAATATTATTTGTACCTACCAACAGGATGCAGGAAAATATTATCTATCTCTGAAATGTGAAATGGTTGTCTGAGAAACCTCTAGAAAATCTTAAAAAACGTGAAGCCAACTCAGAGAGTACCTTTTCTGTCTAATTCTTGGGAATTAGGAACATCTTTTGCCCTGAAGTCTGGAGTTTGACTGTCGGTGTCATCGATCATCAACATGTGTAAATCTTAGCTATGTGGAAATGCTCTTCAGCTACACGATAGACTCTCTGACTATGAAATTTCAGATGGTGCGTATTGGATCGAGAAACATTTCCTTCCAAGAAATTACTTTTCATATCATATCATACTCATCCAGAGTCTTAGAACACTAAATCACGAGTTTTAAAAAAAAATCATGCATGTTCCAGTTGGCCTGCGTCCTGCGTCCACACACACACAACCTTGGTCTACTGCAAGAGTATATAGCAATCAGATCCGGACGTTGATCCTTGAGTGGACTAAAACCCGAGTCCTATCCATCCAAAACAGAGTAACATTCATGTCTGCCATAGCACATTTTGCACCAATCTTGAAGTAATGTTCCGAATTTTCCCAAAATTGAAAGCTCCATAGTCCAGAAAGGAGAAGATGTCACTAACTTTTCCATATTTGGCCGGCATAACTTGTTTCCATGGAGAACCCTTGCCTTGGTAAAGTTTTCATACCCACTTAGAACATGTTTGGTTTGCAGGATTCTAAAAACACAAGAATAAGAATCATAAGGGCATCTCCAGCCGTTGCGCCCCCCCCCCCCCAGGCCTAAAACGCCGCCGTTTTGGGGCCGCCGCGGCGCCAAACGGCGCTAATCTGGAACCTGGGGGACAGGCTTCCCAGTCGCTCCCCGAGCCCAAGTTTCGGCCCAAAAAAACTCGATTTGAAAAACTCGGCGCATTTTATTGAATTCAGCAAAGTTCGTACAAGTTCGACGCAAATTTAAACTAAAACGCAAATTTAAACTAAATTTAACCTAAACTACTGAAGGCCTAGGCGCGCAGCGATGGCCTGGCTGTAGTCGACGTCGTCGCCGTCGTCGTCGTCGCCGTCGTCGTCGTCGCCGTCGTCGTCGTCGTTGTCGGGACCGTCACCGGGGCGCTTGCTCGGCCCCTGTCCGGCGTCGCCGCAGTTGCCCCACCTGCTCGCCGCGAGGGCTCGCTGGATCTCGTTCTCCTCGTCGGAGTCGGGGTCGAGCACGACGTAGACTGGGTCCTTCGTCGGCGGCGGGGGAGGGACGCATTGGCGGGCCGCGTTGGCGGCAGCCTCCTGGTCGCGCGCCGCCTTGCGCTGCTCGGCCTCAGCGAGCAGGCGGCGCTGGAGCTCGAGCTCCTCGGCGGTGCTCTCCCGCAGGCTCCAGTCCGCGACGAGGTCGTCGGCGAGGGGCTGGACCGTGTTGAGGGAGAGCTCCTCGGCGGCCTTCAGGTCTGGCCACTCGTCGTCCTCGCCCTCGGTCGGCTCCGTCTTCGGGCGGACCGCGCGTTCGAAGCGTGGCTCGCCAATGCGCAGGGCGCCGCCGCTGCGCCTGCGGGCTGGCGCGCCGGAGTTCAGAAAGGGGGGATGACAGAGAGAGAATGGGCGCCGGAGGAGCTCGAGGTGGCTGACGAGGAGCCGGCGCCCGTCCGGTGCGCACCCCACGTTGGGTTCTGCCGTGGTGGCATCTCCAGGTGCGGCGTGTTGCCGGCGTGGATGTAGTCCACAACCCACTCGAGCGTGCGGTTGTGGCCTCCCCACCAGCGGCGGCGACCTTGGCCATTGGCGCGGCCCTCGACGGGGCCGTTGTCGCCCAAGGAGGCGAGCTCCCTGTCGCGGCGCCGCGTGATCTCCTGCCACCAGAACTCGTCGTAGCCGTCCGCCGGTAGGCGTTCGGCCACCTCCATGGCGTCGCGCACCTCGCGGATGGCCCGCCGGAACTCCGCGTCCGT
The DNA here is from genome assembly GCA_028641055.1 of Alopecurus myosuroides. Classification (NCBI taxonomy): domain Eukaryota; kingdom Viridiplantae; phylum Streptophyta; class Magnoliopsida; order Poales; family Poaceae; genus Alopecurus; species Alopecurus myosuroides. The sequence goes on along the minus strand of CM054058.1, from coordinate 218,111,144 downwards.
CGACGGGAGCGGAGGCACGGGCACCCCACCCGCGCTTAGGGCCCAGCGCGGCTGCCCGGCGCCAGAGCTCGGGGGGCGGCTGTCCGGCGGGCACGGGTAGCCCGCTGATGACTCCCAAGTGCAGGAGATCAATTGTAGTACCTTTCGATAAGTATTTGAGTGTCGAACCCACGAGGAGCTGAAGGTAACCTATCTATTCTCTAAAGCCCTATAACCCTCTTATATGGATGTTTATGCAAAGTAATAAGTTTGACTAAAAGGAACTAACTAATTAAAAGCAAGTGACGTGGAGTGTGGTTTGTCTAGTAACTAGTGAAGCAAGTTTAAAATGCAAGTTTCTAAGCAAGTTTCACAAGTAGCAAGCAGCAAATATCTCAAGTATCTCAAGGGAGCAAGTGTTCTAGCAATAGGTGTTTCGTTCGTGTGGTTGTCACAATTAGTGAAGCACATGTTTTAGTCTTAGTTGTTTCTTCTAGGAAGGAGCCATGAATAGTATAGTCAAGTAAATGATCTACAACCCCTTATGATGGGATCATGTGGCCTAGTAATGACTGCATAAGATTGATTAAGACATAAAGTCCCATCCATAGCCTTACGTTCTAAGGTCCCCTATATATTCCCCCAATAACTTAACTTGTGGCTCGGTCTCAGGGTTACTGTCACTTCCCAAGTCACCACCACTCCATTATGCTACCGGTGATCACCTTACATGCATCCCCAACATATGCGTGGACTCATATATTGTACATAAAGACAATCATAGAAGATAACAAACTTGTATGCAACCAATCAACGAACTATTTCACCATTGCCAAGAACAATTCACTACTCAAACATAGACGGGGAGACACAATACATCAAGGGAATTATAGTATTGCATCATACATCGTGTTTGCCAAGAGATTACAGTGGAGAGATGGAGCTGATCTTGCTGTAGATGTTGATGATGAACACGCCGGAGGGGGGTGGAGCCCTCCGGGGGTGATCCCGGCGGCGTTTCCCCCCTCCGATCTTCTCCGGCGGCAGCCTTCTGTCTCTCTGTTTCGTGGTTTCGTCTCTCGGCGCCGCCTCCTCCTCGAAAAGGCCAGGTGACCCTTTATATAGTCGTTTTTAGGTCACGAGACACTCGGGAGAAGAAAGATCGACGACATCGGAGCCACGGGGGCAAAAAGGGGGCCTCTCACGCGGCCAAGGAATCTGGCCGCGTGGAGGGTCCTCTTTGCCACCTGGTTGGCCTTTTGGCCCTCTACTTTGGCCCATGCTCTTCGTCTCGAAAATTCTGAACCGTGCTCTTTGGCCTTGCCCTTTTTGGAGTCCCGGAGCTCCCGAAAAGTCTGAAACACTAAAAAGTACGTTTTCTAGAAAAATAGGGTTAGAACCAAAAGAAGGGGGATTGTTTAGAAAATCCCCCAAATCATTATAAAACATGAATATAAGTTGCTAATATGTAGGAAAAACAAGTAATAACATGCAAAGTTCATGTATGCATTTTACATGCATCACCCGCACGGTACAGCGCCATCGCCTCGTCCCGGCGGAGGTGGCGGCGGGTCCAGCCGTTGGCTGCGGCGTCGTTGTTGTAGCCCGCCATTTCTGCGTGGAGGATGAGAGCACGGGGGAGAGGAAAGCGACGAGGAAGGAGAGAAGAGCGAGGTGGAAGAATGGCGAGCGCGGCGAGCGGCGGGGGGATTTTATAGCCTGTCGGGCATTTACTGCGGCGCGTCCCCTCGCTGCCGCCCGCCACGCCATTACGCCGGCAGCCTTTGAACGGGCGCATGCACTGGGCGGCCGCCACGCCATAAACGCCGGCAGCTTTTCACCGACGCGCGAGCCGAGAAGATGATCACGGGGCGGTTCTGTTCCCGCGCTTTTTCGTCGCGTCACTGACAGAGCTGGCCTGGGTTTGGCCTGGGTGCCGCGGCGCGAAATAGCGCCAAAACGACGCTATTTGGGCTTCTGGGGGCCGACTGGTGAGGAAACGGCGCTATTCGCCGCTTCCGGCGCTAAAAAGGCCGCCTGGGGGGGCGACTGGAGATGCCCTAATAAACATGGTCAAAACAAAGTCAAGCCACATGAGAAACCATATGATAAAGTAGTATGCCACCAAGGACCTCAGTCGCGTTCTTCATGCGTAGGAATTAAAAATGTAGGTTCAACTGGATTATTAAATTTCTGCATTTTTCCTTTGAAATTGGGATCAAGGGATATTTTCATGTGTTGCTCTATTTCTCTAAACCAAATAGACGAATAGTGACATCGTAGGAAAAAGAAATCCTATTGCTATGTTATTCCTCCTTTTTCCTTTGGGCCAAACAAGTCCTACATTCAAAGAGGATGTCATGTTTTGTGACCATTGGCCTTCATTCAAAGGTACATGAAGTTTCATAAAATAAATTGGCGGATGCTAAATCCAACCCCCCCCCCCCCGGTTTGATCTTCGTAAAACTCAAAATCTAGGACGTCCAGCCCTTGCAGCATACTTGCACCACCGCAAGAAAAAAATGTACCATTGCATCATTGTTGCACCTTTTCTTCCCGATTTGTGTCAAAAGACAAAACCCACAAAAAACATCACAACATTTCGAAAACACGAGTACAACAAAAAGTCTGGGTATGCAGCAAATACTCACTAGTCACAACAAATTGCATCATTCGCAGCAAAATTTCAAAGAGAAAGTCAAACCACGTATGCAACACGGGTGACCAACGTTTGCTGCACCTCGCGGAAAGATTTGCAATATTGAAGAAACAACTCTATAGAACATCTAGAATCGCTGCAACATCTCAAGTGTGTGTTCACAGCAAGACACACATAATTTTGCAGCATCTGGAAAGACGTAAGCAACATAAACAAATGCGTAAAATTAATCTGGTGTTGGAGCACCGAGCTCATTAGTAATGAATTTGGCTCGTCAGAGCCTCATCGGCACCGGATCTAGCAACCATGGGGTCCATCCCCTCCCATGTGGTATTCCACCAAGTCTAGCCGTGTAGAGAGTATGAGAGAACTCACATCTCAGCTCAATCTCATCCAAAGCAGTCTCACAAACGGAGAGAGGTGAACAATGACAAGATGTTGCGGAGGAATACGGGAGATGATATGTGATGGGTGGTGTCGTTATTTAGTCCGCGTACCATTGCCGGGGCTTGCGATGGAGGGGCGCCCATTTGTTCTACTTTTTTTTAGGAAGTTGTACCTGGAGAGTTTGGTAGAGTTGGGCCTGGAGAGCGCAGAGGAGAAGCGGCACGGCGGCGACGGCGCGTCGTCCCGTGGCCATAGCCGTACGTGAGGGCGTCGAGCATGTAGCAGCCTCCATACATGGATTCTCGCAGCACGCCCAGCTGCCGGAGCATGGCCTGGTTCGTGATGTGCCGTCCCTCGGCCTCCTCTACGATGACGCTCGCACGCAGCAGCGCCAAGTGCAGCTGCTCGACACTGTCGTCCACGCTGCTTTGTTGCCCGTACCTCTAGACCAGGAAAGACATGGACATGCCAAGAAGGTTGCTCAGGATTGCAGGCAGGAACATCTCCATGGCCACAACTGCTCGATCTCCTCTGTTTTCTCAGAGAAGAAGACCATCGGCACGGAGACTGCAGTGTTCGGTCGGACTGGGGGTCTGGAGCTCGCGGTTGCTCCAGCCACACCTCAGGGCTGGGCGTGGAGTCAGCGGCGGGAGGAGGCGTCCTCAGGGTTGGGCGTGGATTCGGCGGTCGGGCGGCCGTGCACGCAACCCATGGGTGGGGACGCTCCTCAGCGGCCCATGGTACGATCTCGCCGAAAGAACGTCGACGGAAGGCTGCGATCCGGAGGCGGCGCCAGGGGTGAGGGGGAAGACCTCGAGGCGGCGCTGCTTCGAGTCCACGGAGGTCGGCATCCATGGAGGTGGTCTCTTGGCAGAGATGTGGTAGGTGGGGGAAGGAGATAGGAGAGAGAAGAGAGACAAAGGGCACGTGGAGAGAGGAGAGAGGCTATTTCTTTTGTCCGGACACGAGAGGCGGCCCCAAAACAACCCCTACGCCAAGGGCTTTTCTTGAGGTTTCGGACGGGAACTGTGGGCTTGTCCGGACGGGAAGCCATTTTGGGGGGGGGGGGGGGGGGGGAGGAGGCACGAGTGGGCACTTGGGAGCTTGTCCGGACGAAAAAAGGCTTTGGAGAGGACCTTTGGGGGCTCCGAGTGGAGATGATCTTGTAGGAGTAAGTTCAATAGTAGAGACAACTGTTGGTTATAGGACTTGTTGTGTCATCTATAGTCAGCTCTATATCCAACATGTACAATAGTTAGCTTGAAAAATGTGTCATTGTCCGCCTATTTTCTACTCCCTCCGTTCCACAATGTAAGCCTTTTTAGAAAGCTAGTTTAGCTTGCTAGAAAGGCTTACATTATGGAACGGAGGTAGTATCTATCATCCAGAGAGGTAAGCACGCGAAGTTGACGACGAAACCGAGATTAGCGCGCGCGAGCAGAAACTGGTTGCCCTCATCCGACACTTTTGGCCGGATGGACCTAACCACCATTTCGACAACATATTCTCAAAATTTGGCTATCCTTATCTCTCCAACCCTCTAAACCAAACATAGGGCAATCACAAAAAAAGTGCCTATCCCTAACCACTCAGGGGATAGCCACTCAACCAAACACACCCCTATACTAGAGTCGTATACGTTTCTCTTCCGAAAATGTAGTTCAGTAGTACCGTAGCAGTGTACCACTTGCTAGGTGGTACTCCATCCGTTCTAAAACAGATGATTTCTATTTGTCCATCATCTATTTTGGAACGGGGAGACCTGCTTAGAGCAAGTACAATAAGATTATGTCAGCCGACTATAAGAGTTAAAATAATACTCTCTCCGTTTCTTTTTACTCCGCGTATTAGAATTATCTTAAGCCAAACATTGCAAAGTTTGACCAAATTTATAGAACAAAGTATTAACATTTAGAATACCAATTCGATATAATATGAAAGTATATTACATGATGAATTGAATGCTATTCATTTGGTATTGTGAATGCTAATAATTTTTCCTATATAATTAGTTAAATTTTAGCATGTTTGACTTTGACCAAACCTAACATGCTGAGTAAAAAGAAACGAAGGGAGTATATTTTAGATAACTCTGAGGAGAGAGAGAGGAGGTAGGCTCTCATACAAGAGCCAATTGCAGCACGTGCTTCTAGGCACCTTGTGACAGTGACAAGTGAGCCATGTCCTCATAAAGTAACACATTTTTTGGCTAACTATTCTACTTGTTGGCTATATGGTTGGTTATAAGCGACATGACAACTTCTTAGAGCATCTCCACTCGCTCGCGCCATTTGGCGTCCGGATGAGCGTCTAGAATAGTGATTTGGGGGTTGTCCGGACGAGAACAAGATTTGGGGGGGGGAGATGCTACCCACTCGTAGCCCCACTCGAACCCCGGCTGGAACGCTGATTGCGAGAGTTGGGCGCCTACTGGGTCCGAGAGCAGCTGGGCGCGGGAGCTGGGCACATCCGCCATAGCCATGGACCCAGCGGAGATGGAGATGCTCTTCCTCGTCAAGCCGGCGGCCGCCCTGGCCAGGATTGCAGCGTCCTGGACTCGAGCCAGATCGATTCGTCCAGGCACACGCTGCGAGGTGGCGTACGGAAGTCCTTCGCGCGAAGCCGCTCTGGTCCGTCCACTGCGCACCACACCTCCACGTTCGTCTCGCTGAGCCACGACCGGAATGAGGAGATGGTGAAGACCGCGCCGGCACCGCGCACCAGGGCATCTCCTTGAGGACGGCAAGCTGGCTGGAGACCGCGTTGAAGAACTCCTTCATGTCGGTGATCATGCCCCCGAGCCCGTCGACCATGCGCCGCAGCTCCATGGCGCTGCCGGCGCCTCGGTCGTTGCCTCCGGTGGCGGTGGGGAAGCAGAGGCGTTTGGCAGAGTTGAGCCTAGAGAGCGCAGAGGAGAAGCGGCACCGTGGCGACGGCGCGTCGTCCCATGGCCATGGCCGTACGTGAGGGCGTCGAGCATGTAGTAGCCTCCGTACATGGCTTCTCGCAACACGCCCAGCCGCCGGAGCATGGCATGGTTCGTGATGTGCCGCCCCTCGGCCTCCTCTACGGTGACGCTCGCACGCAGCAGCGCCAAGTGCAGCGGCTCGACGTTGTCGTCCACGCTGCTTTGCTGCCCGTACCTCTAGACCAGGAAAGACACAGACCTGCCAAGAGGGTTGCTCAGAATTGCAGGCAGGACCATCTCCATGGCCACAACCGCTCGATCTCCTCTGTTTTCTCAGAGAAGAAGACCATCGGCACTGAGACTGCAATGTTCGGTCGGACTGGGGGTGTGGAGCTCGCGGTTGCTCTAGCCACGCCTCGGGGCTGGGCATGGAGTCAGCGGCGGGAGGAGGCGTCCTCAGGGCTGGGCGTGGAGTCGGCGGTCGGGCGGCCGTGCACGCAACCCATGGGTGGGGACGCTCCTCAGCAGCCCATGGGACGATCTGGTCGAAAGAACGTCGACGGAAGGCCGCGATCCGGAGGCAGCGCCGGGGGTGAGGGGCAGACCTCGAGGCGGCGCTGCTTCGAGTCCACGGAGGTGGGCATCCATGGAGGTGGTCTCTTGGCAGAGATGTGGTAGGTGGGGGAAAGAGAGAGGAGAGAGAAGAGAGACAAAGGGCACGTGGAGAGAGGAGAGAGGCTATTTCTTTTGTCCGGACATGAGAGGCAGCCCCAACACAACCCCTACGCCAAGGGCTTTGCTTGAGGTTCCGGACGGGAACTGTGGGCTTGTCTGGACGGGAAGCCATTTTGGGGGGAGGAGGCACGAGTGGGCACTTGGGAGCTTGTCCGGACGAAAAAGGCTTTGGAGAGGACCTTTGGGGGCTCCGAGTGGAGATGATCTTTTTTTTTTCGAGAACCCGCAGGAGATCTGCGTGTTTCTGTTATTAAGTTTTCGAGGGAAGAGTTTTACAGATACGGTATCCGCACAGCGGGAATACCAACACCACAAGCCACTGATCCAAGAACCACTTTGGGCCTTGGAGGAACAGAAGGAAAGAAAACGGACTACTCCCTAATGTGCCCGCTACTACATCTACATGTTTCCCAGAACCGCCATTCCTCCACGATAGCGCTCATGATCCTCTGAGTGGTTGAGAGTTTTAGGTCAAAAACCCTTGCGTTTCTCTCCAGCCAAAGAGCCCTGATCACAAGTGTGATGAGGGAGTTGGCCGTTCTTTGGTCCTTGCGTGATAGGGACCTGACCGTCGTAGGCCACCAGTCTGCCAAGGTGCTCTGCATTGTTGGAATGGGGACGTCCACAACAAGGTCCCGTCTAACGCCCATCCACACTGCTTGAGCAAATGCGCACTGCATGGTCAGATGATCCATGGACTCGGGTGCCTGCACGCAAAGCGGGCATAGGATGTGCGATTGCAGACCACAACGTAAAAGTCTGTCTGTTGTCCAGCAGCGATCGCGTACTGCCAGCCAGGCATGCAGCCGCAGCTTGATCGGCGTGAAGGAGTGCCAAACCTGCGTCGTGACCGGGATGGGGATGGTGCCAGCGAAGAAAGCCAGATAAGCGGATCTTGCGCTGAATTTGCCAGATGCAGTCCACTTCCAGCTGAACTGGTCCTCGCCGTCAGCGCGGCGCGCGTTGGAGATCGCCATCCACAGGGCCAGGTACTGCACGACGGCATGGATCGACAGCTCACCGGCAATATCTGCCGTCCATGCGTTCCCCACCAAGCCCTCTTGGACCGTGCGCCGGTGGCGGATCCCAGGCCTGACGAACTTGAGCACGGCAGGGGCCAACGCCTCCACTGTCAATCCATCAATCCACGGGTCCTCCTAGAACGCGACGCGACTGCCCGTTCCTACTGAGATTCGAGTTGCGGCGTTGAACATGGCTCTCGCGTTGGGCGAAGTCTGAAATTGCAGCCCAGTCCAGGACCTATCGCCGTCAGTTTTCTGCAGCCAAATCCACCTCGTTCTTAGCGCGGCATTGAGCCAACGGAGGTTGTGTAGACCAAGCCCACCCAGGCTTTTCGGCTGGCACACAGCAGCCCAGGCGACCATGCAGTTACCACCCCTCGCATCCTCTTTGCCAACCCACAGGAAACCTCTACGCAGCTTGTCCACGGCCTTCAGGAACCAGGGATCCAGGTCCAGCGCCATCATCTGATAAACGACCGAAGCCGTCATGACGGCCTGGACGTAGATAAGCCTTCCCTCGCGAGACAGCAACTGGGCCTTCCAATGAGATAATCTATTGGCTAGTTTGTCAAGGATGTGCTGTAGGTCCGCGCGTGTGAGTTTAGAAACCGACAGCGGCAGCCCCAGGTAGGTGCACGGCAGTGGTTGCACCGGTCAGGCCAGGTCCGTCGCGATTCCTTCAAGTACCTCCGCTGAACACCGGATCGGCAGCGCATTGCTCTTGTCAAAATTAACAAGCAGCCCCGAAGCGGCCCCGAAGCAGTCCAGTAGGGCACGCACAGCAGCGAGCTCCGCCTTCTCTGGTCTAGCCACGATGACGACGTCGTCGGCATACAACGACACCCGGTGTCTAAGACCTTCTCTCCCCAGGCTGGTTAGCACTCGTCGCCGTTCCGCCTCGCTGAACATTGGCCCCAACACGTCTATGGAGATGACGAAGAGTAGGGGGATATCGGGTCCCCCTGCCTGAGACCACGCCCATGCGAGAAGCGTTCCCCGGCGCTTCCGTTAACCAAGACATGAGTAGTCCCGAACCTAAGGAGGAGGGAGATCCATCTAATCCACCGCGGGCCAAACCCCCGCTGCCGCAGCACACTGATTAGGAAGGGCCACGCGACACTATCGAAAGCCCGCGCCAGATCCAATTTCAACAGAAGGGTCGGGATCTTCTTGCGGTGGAGCGTGAGAGCGGATTGCTGAACCAGGAGGAAATTATCATGTATGCACCTCTCTCGTATGAGAGCGCTCTGAATCGGACTGACCAATTCGTGCATCCGCGGCGCGAGTCTCATCGCCAGTAGCTTGGCCAGAAGTTTGGCAAAACTGTGCAGTAGGCTGATCGGGCGGAACTCGCGGATGTCCCTGGCTCCATCTTTCTTTGGCAGCAGCGTGATCAGCGCACTGTTCAAGCGCCCGAAGTTCTGATCGTTCCCTAGAAACACCGCGTGGATGGCCGCGGTTATGTCCACCTTGATGATCTGCCAACACGCGCGGTAGAATTCCCACGGAAAACCATCCGGCCCCGGGGATTTGTTGCTAGGCAGCGCGTGGATCGCCGCCCAGATTTCATCCTCGGAGAACTGGGCCTCGAGCCCTGACATGTCCAGCGACGGCAGCCCGACGTTGGCTAGCGAGATGTCATGATCCCTTTGGAACGCGGTTCCTAGGACATCCACGAAATAGCTCGTGGCCAGCTCCTCCTTATCTGCTTGCTCAAAGGCCACGGTGTCACCACGCTTGAGGACGGTGATCTGATTCTGACGGCGTCACCTCGACGCGTGTGCACGGAAAAACTGGACAGTGGCGTCTGTGTCTTTGAGGCCTCGCACCCTGGCTCGCTGTCTCGCGATGGATCGATCCAGCGATGCTAACCCAAGCAGCCTCATCTTTAGGCCGCGTAGAAGACCACGTTCAGGGGGCTCCAACTGTCTGTTCTCTTGAGCCACGTCGAGTCGCGCGATCACCTCATTGGCCATGAGGATCTGGTCACGGATGTTGCCCACGAATCTTTGGCTCCACGAGCGCAATTGTCTTGCCAGCCGTTTGAGCTTGCAGTCAATCCGGAGGAAGGGGTCAGTCGGTGCCTCCGCAGCCCAGTTGTTGCTCACGACATCCATGAACCCCTCCGATTTCAGCCAAAAATCTCCAAACGGAAGCGTTTCTCTGCGATGAAACGAGCCGGCGTGGTCATGAGAATGGGGCAGTGATCGGAGAGAGCGGACGAAGCAGCAGACAATGAGGCATCAGGGTGCAAGTTATCCCAGTCCACGGAGGCGAACCAGCGATCAAGCTTCACCAGCGTGGGTGAGATACGGGCGTTCGACCACGTGTACCTACGGCCGATCAGCGTGGCCTCCTTCAGTTCCAGGTCATTGACGCAGCGGCGGAACATGCGCATGGTTCTCCTGTTGATGCGTCCACAGCTCTTGTCATGAGCCTCGATGATCAGGTTGAAATCACCGGCGAGAGCCCAAGGCCCATCCAGCACGGTGCGCAAGAACCTGAGCTCGGCGAGAAACTCGGCCTTGAGCCCGTCAGCAGTAGGTCCGTAGACTGCTGTTAGCCACCAAGGCGGGCCGCCGGCGACAGACAGCTGAATCGAGACGGAGAAGGTATCTACGCGACTGTTGCAGATCAGGACGTCCGCAGAGGCCCAGGCGACCACGATCCCCCCGGCTGTCCCAACTGCAGGCAGGTAAACAAACCCGCCGAAACGGGGACCTAACGATTCTGCGATCACAAACGGCGTTACAGATTGGAGTTTCGACTCTGAAAGGCACACTACGGATGCACAAGCATCTTCTACCGCCGCCTTAACTACTAGCCTTCTAGCTGGATTATTCAACCCCCACGGGTTCCACACGGCGATGTTCACGCTCTGCGTATCCATGGAAGATACCTACAGCAACGGAACACGCAACACGGGCGCACTACGCCTGCAGGTCTACTGTAGGGCCTCCAGCGCCCTCCACTTTGGCAGTAAGCCCGAACAACATAGCGATAGCAAGCACCTGCTCCGGTCCCATGGGCGAGGCGAAAATTGCCGCATATTCATCAAGTTGCGCAGCCGAGAGCTTCTCCTCCGCCCGACAGATGCCCAGCTTGGTCATGAGCAACTTCTGCGCCCGCTTCACTGCAGATGAGAAGCCCAATCCCTGGACGGCAATGCGCCTACTCCGGCGAGCAGAAGGTTTCTTGACCATGAACAGGCGGCGGCGGACAAGATTTGGGTCCGGCAGGGCAAGCAGAGGGTCATCAAGTCGCTTCCAGAAAACCTACGGTAAGCTGGCCAGCTCGTCTGCGTCCGGGGCACTTTGGGGATTAACAGCAGCGTCCCCATGCACCGTTGCCCCGCCAGAAATCCCGCCCACACCCACGATGTCCACGCACGTAGCAGACACGTGCCTGCTACCTTCCAAGCTAGGGCCCGCGCCAAGCAGCAGAGCCCTTTGTGTGACACAGTCCACGGACCCTGCAAGCAGGCAGACGGCATTTTTGTCTGGTCCGCCTTCCTGAGTTGCAGGTGTAACATGCCAAGTATGAAAACCTCCAAACTTGCTTGCTCTTTGTTTTATTTTTCTGGCATCATGGCATCATAAGCATTGCATGTGTTAAGTTTCCAAATGCAAGTTTTCAAATTCAAACAATTGCTCATACTTGGTCTGTTCCAATTTTCAAATAAACAACACCAACAAAACACTTTCAATTATGGGTTTAATATTGGAGTTGGAATCATTTTTTTTATAAGTGGTTTAAAACAATTCCTTTTATTAAATTCAAAATTGCCAAAAACCAATTTAAATGCCAACTTGCTCAAAAATTAAATAATTTTGAAAACCAAAATATGGCACACATGGGCTGTTGGTCTTGTGCACTTAATAAAAATTTGATCACCTAAAATAAGTACCCCAAAGCCTGTCTTTTCTTTCTCTCTCTTTTTCTCTTTTACAAAAAAAAAAGGAACAGGGAAAAGAAAAGAAGAACACCTGTCCAAGCCAGCCTGGTGGGCTGGACCAAACCATCCCGAGCGACCCAGCCCACCTCCTTTCTTCCACCTCCGACCGTACAGCGATGTCGACATCCAGAGCACACCGCACCTGGACCCCCCTCCCCACCTGCTCCCCCCTTTCCTCCTATTTCTAACCCCGAGCCAACCCTAGCCCTAGTCTTCTCCTCCTCTTCTCCCTGAAGCCGCCGTCGCCTTCTTCTTCCTCTGTCCCCAATTCTTCTCTGAAGATTTCTGAACCCAAACGGTCCATTGCTGGCCGAAAGTTGCAGGCTCCGGCGTGGTCGCTGTGCTCGTCGTCGGGGCCAGTTCTTTGCGGGAATGGAAACACCGCACCATCCCCTTCGACTTTGCTGAAGTCGTCGGGGTCCGAGGAGGTTCCAGGCGGCCGCGCCGTCGAGATCTTCCCGCCGCCGAGCACTGTCTCCGCCTCCGTTCGTCAGTACCAGGGCGCTTCGCCCGCGCCTGTTCCTTCCGCGTCGACGCCAACCCCGCTGGTGAGCTCCCTCCGTTCCCCTCCTTTCCTTCCCTCCTCCGTCGCATGCGCCCGCGCACGCGCAACCGCGCCAACAGTCGCCGGCGTTTTCCCGTTCGTCCCCGTCGATGTCCAGTGCTGATTTTTGGTTCAGTTTCCGTATTTACGCACGGGATCCACCTCAAAAGGGGCCGAAGCCCAGTTCTAGCACAAACGCAGCCGTAGCCTAGTGGCTAGCGCCCCCCGCGCGTGCCCAGGAGGTCACTGGTTCGAATCCGCGCGGAGGCATTATGCCCAAACTTTTTTTTGGGGAATTATTTTCCGCGCCCAGCCCCACAAAGCAGATCAAATCTTAACTTGTAAATTCCACCAAATATTCATAAATGCTCCAATATTGGTGATTCAAATTTCTACAGACTCACAGTGAGGAGCACTTTCTGTTAATGTCAAAGTTGCAATATGTTTCTGTTAACAATTTTGCACTAAAAAATTAAATACAGAAAATGGAATAAAAACTGAAATCTTGCAAAATTCATAACTTGAGTTCTGTTCACCCAAATTGAGCAAACTTGAGCTCTAAAATTTTTTCTTAACAAACTCTACACAGTGGTATTTTATTTGGTCATAATTGAATTAAATTTGAACATATTTTCTTCTGTTTACTAAAAGGGGCAGAATAAAAATGCTTATGGAAAAATGCATAATAAATTCAGTAATGATCCAAAAATTATGTTTAATATCTCAAAATGTTCAGTGAAACATTGTCCACATGTTTTTAAGTATTTTCCATGCTTTTGTAACTGAAAGTACCTCTTTTTAAATTGTTTACCAAAAATGGCAGAAATAAAAACAATAAGAATTCATTCTTATTTATTATTTTCTTCACCCAAAAATTGTGGAAACTATACCAAAATGGAAAGAGCTTCAATTAATAACAGAAAAGCATCATTTCATGCATGTGGGAATACTATTGATATATTGGTCTTATTAAAATTAATAATAGGCCACTAAGATAAATATGAGAGGTTTCCAAATAATGCAAACTTATTTGGGACACTCATTTAACTTGATGATCATGTCCATGATCTCTTACTTGCATTAAAATGTCATGCATCATCCCATGTTTGTGCATTATGCCATGATATTGATTGTTCGTCTCTCTTCGTTGTTTGTTTGCTTCTTCTCGAATAGACGACGACGTTGAGACATACGAGGTTTACGATACCACTTCAGAGGAGTTAGCCCAGTACCAGGCTACTGAGTTTGCAGGCAAGTAATCACTCACATGAACCATTGTGTCCGTTACACACATGATACCGATACTTTCCGTTGTCTAATCTGCTAGCCTTATGATTCGTTGCTTGTGTTCCGATCCTATCACATGTCATCCTGCAGCCATGAATATAGCCTCACCCCCACACCTACAACCTTGTTGTTTGTTAGCCTGTGTCGTAGTATCATGCTTAGGTTTGTTTGTGCTCGAGTCTTGTTGTCATTTATCTTATCACCTGTTTAGTTTGATAGATGGGCTTGTTATAATCAATATCATGTTAATGTTTGGGATAATAATTTGATGATAAGGCACCGGCAGAAGGCCCGGGTTAGGGTTTTGAAGCCTGCTAGTGTCGACCCTAATTAGGAAAAGGGTCTTGTCCTCTGATCCATGATGAGCGTGCTCACCGCATCCGGGTGGTCGTATGGAACCCCCCTCGACTTTGACCTGATCCGCAGTTTGTCCGAAGAGTCACACTTAGTTCGGGTGTTCCATTTGGCTCATACGCATGAATGGGTCGCTCCCATGGTTGATACTGATGAGGTTGATGACGCACACATATAGGGCGAGGCCTGTATTGCCGGGTGTTGCATCCTGCGGGAGTTTTGCACACTTGTGCTGAGTATTCGGCTGCGTGGTTGGGATCTTATAGCTCCGTGGCTCCTAGGACAGGCTGTAGAGATGGTTCGAGTCGTGTTGAGTCCACCGGAGTTTTAGTTGGTGGCTCGAGTGTGTACGGGTACTGGAGCACACCCTGCAGGGATGAATCTTCTCGAGAAGGCGTGTTGTCCGCGGTTATGTGACGACTTGGTGAAAGTGCTGGCTAACAAGTACTCAGACAAATTGCACCTAATTAATAATAATTTGACCAGTAATAGGCATATTGTCACAATAACCTGAACCTTCATTAATCCAACTGTGTGGGTTATCCTCGGATTGCTTCTTTGGATAAGGGGCGAGATCCAGGATGGGTTTGTTTGAGGTTAGTGGTAGTTGGTTCCGATGCGCTATCTTATCCCTTTCTTTTAGCCGGATGTTGTAGCGTGTCTCTGTAGTCGGTTAGTGCAGCCCGCTGCCGCACCTTTGTATCACCTATCTTCCGTTGAACCCAAAGCATCTGTACTTGGTGTTGTCGGGTACACTTTGGTATCTTGTGCGTCTTGCTTGCCAGTACTCGTCCGTACTGACCCCTTTGGGGCTGCTGGTTCTGCAGACTACGTTTCCGAGGATCCCCATGGTGGCTACTACGTGGAAGATGACGAGGCTACTGACGAGTAGATAGCGGACCCGGGCAGGATCCGAGACTTCGTGGATGGGTTCCGTTCTTTTCGTTTCCGGCCTCTTAGGCCTATTTGGTTCTTGTCTGTAGTCAGACACTTTCTGTGCTTCCGCTGTGATGTAATGATGACTTGTTGGGACATGTGTCCTCTGCATGACTGTATTTGCTATCTCTGCTCTAGTGAGAGCTTCTGCCACTTATTTCTATTTCTTGGTGTCTTAGAGATTTGTTGTGATATCACTTGTTCAAATGCCGTTGACGTACCATGTGTGTATGTTATGAAGTACGTCAATGGAAGTATTCGGATTCCTATTGGATGGTTTCACAGACGATGAATAGTAGAGGATGGTTGTCACACGTTTACGTGTTGGCCTACTCATATTGAGATGCGGGTGCAGGTAGGCCCCGTAAGCCAATTATCTACTGTTTAGCGGGCTGTGTGTATCCTCTAGAAGTCCGGGTGCGATAAATGGTATCAGAGCCTGTCTGCCTGTAGGAACCCTTTTACTGGTCGCAGCTGAGTCTAGAAACTATTTTGTAGCTATTTAGGAAAAATGAAACGTGAGAGTAGGAATTATGTTCTTTTATTTCTTTCCCCACCCACCCTCCCTTTTCTGGTAAGGAAGTGCAACGTTGTTTTTCTCTTCTCACCTAAACTTTCAAGTTAGGATTTCACGTATCCTGGTTTCTCGAGGATGGTTATATCTACTAGACCATAGGAATGGAGGTGGTTGTGACACGATTTTCGTGTTGCCTACTCACGATTGAGAACGGTGGCAAATAAGCCCCGGAAGCAGATCCTCTATTCCTTAAGCAGTAGATATTGATCCTCTAGAAGCCCGGATGGGTTTTTCCGTAGTACCTCAGGTGTTTGTGGTCTCCTGTTTCCCAGTTGTTGCTTCGATATCGTCCTTCACAAATCGTCTCTTTCGTTGTAACAACTTATCTGTTGATTCGTTGTTAACCTCCATCCGTTTTGTTCCGGAGATTTTCTGCTTCAACACCGCATCCGTGTGGTACGCGAACCATTTATGGTGAAGGTTGAGGGTAGTATATGTTTGCTCCATGCTACCTTCTTACCGTCTGAAGTAAGCCTTGTAAACACTTATATTGGATTTTGTTATCCGGTTAGTGTGTTAACCTTGGTATCCTCTTCAGGATGGAGAGTGCTGACGTAGAACCCACACTGCCACCCGAGATGGGGAAAGTGCTATCTCAGATGACACAAGTTATAAGGAAGATGCAGCAGAACCAAGACCTTGGGAATAATGGCAACGCCCGTGTGTCTATTCGGGAGTTCCTTGATCTCAATCCGCGCACGTTTGATACCTCCTCCGAGCCATTGGATGCTGATGACTGGCTCCGTGAAATGAACCGTACTCTTATGGTAGCTCATGTGGCTGACGAGGACCGTGTTCCTTACGTGACCTACCTTCTCCGTGGACAATCCATGTCTTGGTGGGAGAACTTCCAAGAAATGAGAGGTCCTAGTGTGGCAATCACATGGGAGGATTTCAAGCAAGTCTTCGTGCGCCATCACATTCCCGATGGGCTCATGGAGAGAATGCGTGAGGAATTCTATTCTTTCACACAAGGAAAATTGGACGTTCTCGAATACCAAAGAGAGTTCAATCGCCTGGCTCGCTACGCCGGAGATGAAGTCTCCACGGAAGCGAAAAAGATGGCAAAGTTCCGCAGGGGTCTCAACCCGGAACTCAAGTATGCTCTCACCAACGTCAAGGCCAAGAATTTTGAGGACCTCATCAACATTGCTCTAAATGAAGAGCATGGGCGCAAGTTGGTTGAGGAGTCTCGTAAGCACTCTCGTGAACAGGCTAATTCGTCAAAAGTTATCATGCCTCCACAAAAACGAAGAGTTTGGGTTCCATATACCACTCCAACACTGCCCATCTGCTTGCCAAGCCCGACAGGATTTCTTGCCCGCCCTCCCACCCCAGTGGTATCTTCAGGAGGTGCTCCATCTCAGCCAAGTCCAACAACTCCTCGTTCTGTTATTACATGCTTCAAGTGTGGTCTACCAGGACACTACTCCTACAAGTGCCCGCAGAACAAGCTACCATCACTACCTATCTCTAATGTCAATCATGTGATGGTACACACTTCTTCACCTAGGCCCCGCAACAGGAACAAGTCTGTCTTCAGAACTGTGAGGGTGAACCATGTCAAGGCCCAGGGAGCAGAAGAATCTCCAGAGGTTGTAATGGGCACACTTCTTGTGAACTCGTTTCGTGCTAAAGTCTTGTTCGATTCTGGTGCTTCACACTCCTTCATCTCTCAAAACTTTGCAAACAACAGTAAAATCAACTTCGAACAGTTGTCTATCCCTCTCCTAGTGAAATAACCGGGATCTAGCTGGCAAAGCAATAAATTTAGCCAGAACATCGAGATCACAATTGGAAACCTTCCATTCCAGGCATCTCTGATAGCTCTCCACTCTTCAGATATTGATGTCATTCTTGGGATGGATTGGCTGGTAGCCAACAAAGCAGTCATTGATTGTCCTGCTAAGTCTATCAAAATCACACACCCTTCTGGCCAGATAGTCTACTTCCATGCTGAAAATCCAGTTGTTCAACTCTACACTCTCAATGCAAATCCCCTACCATCTATTGAAACTGTTCCGGTGGTTTGTGACTTCCTCGATGTTTTTCCAGAAGAATTGCCAGGAATGCCTCCTGACAGAGCTGTTGAGTTCGTCATCGAACTTGAACCAGGCACTGCTCCAATCTCCAAGTATCCATACAAGATAGCTCCTCCTGAACTGAAATTGTTAAAGGAGCAAATCGATATGTACATGGAAAAAGGTTACATTCAACCTAGTTCCTCGGCTTGGGGATGCCCAACTCTCTTTGTGGCAAAGAAGGATCAAACAAAGAGACTCCTTGTTGACTATCGTCCTCTTAACGAGAAAACCATCAAAAATAAGTATCCAATTCCTCGCATCGATGATCTCTTTGATCAACTTGCTGGAGCCTCTATATTCTCCAAGTTGGACTTGAGAATGGGTTACCATCAAATAAAGATCAGAAAAGAGGATGTTCCAAAGACAGCCTTTGTCACTCGCTTCGGTCGCTATGAATACACCGTCATGTCCTTTGGTCTCACCAATGCACCGGCGACCTTCTCTCGACTCATGAATTCTGTCTTCCATGAATACCTCGACAAGTTCGTTGTGGTATATCTTGATGATATTCTTTTCTACTCCAAATCCGAGAAAGAGCATGAAGAACATCTTCGTCTCACTCTCATGAAGCTTCGCGAGCATCGCCTCTATGCCAAGTTTTCCAAATGTGAGTTCTGGATTTCCGAAGTCGTTTATCTTGGTCATGTCATCTCTGCCAAGGGCATAGCCATTGATCCAGAAAAGGTTAAAGCAATTGTAGATTGGAAACCTCCAAAGACGGTGAAGCAAGTCAGAAGTTTTCTTGGTTTGGCTAGCTATTGTCGTCGCTTCGTCCAAAACTTCTCCAAGATTGCCAAACCTCTCACTGACCTCACAAAGAAGGACAAGAAGTTCGTCTGGTCTCCACAATGTGATGAAAGCTCCAATCTCCTGAAGACTAAACTCACTTCTACACCAGTTCTGGTTGGCCCAGATCCTTCCAAACCTTTCCAAATATTCTGTGATGTTTCTCTCCAAGGTCTAGGTGCAGTTCTCATGCAAGAACGTCAAGTTGTGGCTTATGCTTCTCGCCAGTTGAACACACATGAGCTCAACTATCCTATTCATGACCTTGAGCTTGCAGCAGTTGTCTTTGCCCTCAAGAAATGGAGACAATACTTGCTGGGTAATCGCGCTGAGATCTTTTCTGACCACAACAGTCTAAAGTACATCTTCAGTCAGCCAGATCTGAAACTCGGACAAAGGAGATGGATTGAGAAGATCAAAGACTTCGATCTCACCATCTCTGACACTTCAGGCAAGGCTAATGTAATGGCCGACGCTCTCAGTCGCAAGTCCTATTGCAACAATCTCATGATCATGGAAAGCCAACCTCCTCTTCACGAAGAATTCCAAAAGCTGAATCTTGGACTTGTTCCTCAAGGCTATCTTGCAAACTTTACATCCAGTCCAACGCTTGAGGACAAGATTCGTTCTGAACAACTTCGTGATGCTGAGATCAAGAAGATCGCAAAGAACATCAAAGCAGGCAATGTGAAGTATGAGTGCTTCTCAATTGATGACAAGGGAACAATGTTTTTCAAAGGACGCATTGAAGTTCCCGAAATCCAAAGCCTGAAAGATGTGATTCTCAAGGAGGCTCATGATACTCCTCTTTCCATACACCCTGGAAGTACAAAGATGTACCAGGATCTCAAGACACTGTATTGGTGGTCTGGCATGAAGCGTGAAATTGCTAAATATGTCTCTGAATGCGATGTTTGTCAACGTGTCAAAGCAGTTCATCAGAAATCAGCGGGTCTTCTCCAACCTCTGAAAATCCCTAAATGGAAGTGGGACATGATTGAAATGGACTTCGTCACTAGTTTTCCAAAGACCAAGAGGGGCAACGATGCAATCTTCGTTGTCATTGATCGACTCACTAAAGTCGCTTACTTCATTCCTGTCAAAGAGACAATCTCAGCTAGTCAGTTAGCGGAGCTCTATACAACAAAGATTGTTCCTCTTCATGGTGTTCCGCTAGAAATAAGCTCAGACCGTGGAAGCATCTTCACTTCTCATTTCTGGAAAAGCTTTCAAGAAGCCTTGGCACCAAGCTTCTGTTCAGCACAGCCTATCATCCTCAGTCTCAAGGGCAAGTCGAAAGAGTCAATCAGATTCTCGAGGATATGCTCAGAGCATGTGGTCTCTCTTTTGGCATGAAATGGGAGGAATGTCTTCCATATGCTGAATTCTCCTACAACAACAGCTTCCAGGCAAGTCTAGGCATGGCACCTTTCGAGGTTCTCTATGGCCGCAGATGCAGGAGTCCAATCAATTGGTCTGGAGCTGGTGAACGTTCACTCTTAGGCCCTGACATTGTTAAGGAGGCCGAAGAGAAAGTTCGCATCATTCGTGACAATCTGAAGATTGCTCAGTCTCGTCAGAAAAGTTACTATGACAGCAAACACAGGGACATGGTCTATGCAGCTGGAGACAAAGCATATCTCCGTGTTACTCCCCTCAGAGGCACTCATCGTTTTGGTGTCAAAGGAAAGCTTGCACCAAGATATATTGGTCCCTTCAACATTCTCTCAAGTCGTGCATAAAATGCCTATCGTCTTGAACTTCCAGAAAAGCTATCCAAGGTGCACGATGTCTTTCACGTGTCACAGCTCAAGAAGTGCTTCAAAGATCCAGGTCGTGCAGTTGATCATGATTCCATTGATCTGCAAGAAGACCTCTCTTATGAAGAGCACCCTATTCGAATTCTCGATGAGACCGAGCGCAAAACTCGCAACAAGAGCACCAAGTTCTTAAAAGTGCAGTGGTCTCATCATTCCGATAAAGAGGCAACGTGGGAGACCGAAGAGGATCTTTGCAAGAAGTATGCGGACCTTTTCTCTTCTCAGTAGGAATCTCGGGGCGCGATTCCTTCAAGGGGGGCGTTTTGTAACATCCCAAGTATGAAAACCTCCAAACTTGCTTGCTCTTTGTTTTATTTTTCTGGCATCATGGCATCATAAGCATTGCATGTGTTAAGTTTCCAAATGCAAGTTTTCAAATTCAAACAATTGCTCATACTTGGTTTGTTCCAATTTTCAAATAAACAACACCAACAAAACACTTTCAATTATGGGTTTAATATTGGAGTTGGAATCATTTTTTTTATGAGTGGTTTAAAACAATTCCTTTTATTAAATTCAAAATTGCCAAAAACCAATTTAAATGCCAACTTGCTCAAAAATTAAATAATTTTGAAAACCAAAATATGGCACACATGGGCTGTTGGTCTTGTGCACTTAATAAAAAATTTGATCACCTAAAATAAGTACTCCAAAGCCTGTCTTTTCTTTCTCTCTCTTTTTCTCTTTTACAAAAAAAAAGAACAGGGAAAAGAAAAGAAGAACACCTGTCCAAGCCAGCCTGGTGGGCTGGCCCAAACCATCCCGAGCGACCCAGCCCACCTCCTTTCTTCCACCTCCGACCGTACAGCGATGTCGACATCCAGAGCACACCGCACCTGGACCCCCCTCCCCACCTGCTCCCCCCTTTCCTCCTATTTCTACCCCGAGCCAACCCTAGCCCTAGTCTTCTCTTCCTCCTCTCCCTCAAGCCGCCGCCGCCTTCTTCTTCCTCTGTCCCCAATTCTTCTCTGAAGATTTCTGAACCCAAACGGTCCATTGCTGGCCGAAAGTTGCAGGCTCCGGCGTGGTCGTTGTGCTCGTCGTCGGGGCCAGTTCTTTGCGGGAATGGAAACACCGCACCATCCCCTTCGACTTTGCTGAAGTCGTCGGGGTCCGAGGAGGTTCCAGGCGGCCGCGCCGTCGAGATCTTCCCGCCGCCGAGCACTGTCTCCGCCTCCGTTCGTCAGTACCAGGGCGCTTCGCCCGCGCCTGTTCCTTCCGCGTCGACGCCAACCCCGCTGGTGAGCTCCCTCCGTTCCCCTCCTTTCCTTCCCTCCTCCGTCGCATGCGCCCGCGCACGCGCAACCGCGCCAACAGTCGCCGGCGTTTTCCCGTTCGTCCCCGTCGATGTCCAGTGCTGATTTTTGGTTCAGTTTCCGTATTTACGCACGAGATCCACCTCAAAAGGGGCCGAAGCCCAGTTCTAGCACAAACGCAGCCGCAGCCCAGTGGCTAGCGCCCCGCGCGCGCGCCCAGGAGGTCACTGGTTCGAATCCGCGCGGAGGCATTATGCCCAAACTTTTTTTTGGGGGAACTATTTTCCGCGCCCAGCCCCACAAAGGAGATCAAGTCTTAACTTGTAAATTCTACCAAATATTCATAAATGCTCCAATTTTTTTGATTCAAATTTCTACAGACTCACAGTGAGGAGCACTTTCTGCTAATGTCAAAGTTGCAATATGTTTCTGTTAACAATTTTGCACTAAAAAATTAAATACAGAAAATGGAATAAAAACTGAAATCTTGCAAAATTCATAACTTGAGTTCTATTCATACAAATTGAGCAAACTTGAGCTCTAAAAAATTTTCTTAACAAACTCTACACAGTGGTATTTTATTTGGTCACAATTGAATTAAATTTGAACATGTTTCCTTCTGTTTACTAAAAGGGGCAGAATAAAAATGCTTATGAAAAAATGCATAATAAATTCAATAACGATCCAAAAATTATGTTTAATATCTCAAAATGTTCAGTGAAACATTGTCCACATGTTTTTAAGTATTTTCCATGATTTTGTAACTGAAAGTACCTCTTTTTAAAGTGTTTACCAAAAATGACAGAAATGAAAACAATAAGAATTAATTCTTATTTATTATTTTCTTCACCCAAAAATTGTGGAAACTATACCAAAATGGAAAGAGCTTCAATTAATAACAGAAAAGCATCATTTCATGCATGTGGGAATACTATTGATGTATTGGTCTTATTAAAATTAATAATAGGCCACTAAGATAAATATCAGAGGTTTCCAAATAATGCAAACTTATTTGGGACACTCATTTAACTATATGATCATGTCCATGATCTCTTACTTGCATAAAAATGTCATGCATCATCCCATGTTTGTGCATTATGCCATGAAATTGATTGTCCGTCTCTCTTCGTTGTTTGTTTGCTTCTTCTCGAATAGACGACGACGTTGAGACATACGAGGTTTACGATACCACTTCAGAGGAGTTAGCCCAGTACCAGGCTACTGAGTTTGCGGGCAAGTATTCACTCACATGAACCATTGTGTCCGTTCCACACTTGATACCGATACTTTCCGTTGTCTAATCTGCTAGCCTTATGATTCGTTGCTTGTGTTCCGATCCTATCACATGTCATCCTGCAGCCATGAATATAGCCTCACCCCCACACCTACAACCTTGTTGTTTGTTAGTCCGTGTCGTAGTATCATGCTTACGTTTTTTTGTGCTCGAGTCTTATTGTCATTTATCTTATCACCTGTTTAGTTTGATAGATGGGCTTGTTATAACCAATATCATGTTAATGTTTGGGGTAATAATTTGATGATAAGGCACCGGCAGGAGGCCCGGGTTAGGGTTTTGAAGCCTGCTAGTGTCGACCCTAATTAGGAAAAGGGTCTTGTCCTCTGATCCATGATGAGCGTGCTCACCGCATCCGGGTGGTCGTATGGAACCCCCCTCGAGTTTGACCTGATCCGCAGTTTGTCCGAAGAGCCACACTTAGTTCGGGTGTTCCATTTGGCTCATACGCATGAATGGGTCGCTCCCATGGTTGATACTGATGAGGTTGATGACGCACACATATAGGGTGAGGCCTGTATTGCCGGGGTGTTGCGTCCTGCGGGAGTTTTGCACACTTCCGCTGAGTATTCGGCTGCGTGGCTGGGACCTTATAGCTCCGTGGCTCCTAGGACAGGCTGTAGAGATGGTTCGAGTCGTGTTGAGTCCACCGGAGTTTTAGTTGGTGGCTCGACTGTGTACGGGTACCGGAGCACACCCTGCAGGGATGAATCTTCTCGAGAAGCCGTGTTGTCCGCGGTTATGTGACGACTTGGTGAAAGTGCTGGCTAATAAGTACTCGGACAACTTAAACCTAATTAATAATAATTTGACTAGTAATAGGCATATTGTCACAATACCCTGAACCTTCATTAATCCAACTGTGTGGGTTATCCTCGGATTGCTTCTTTGGATAAGGGGCGAGATCCAGGATGGGTTTGTTTGAGGTTAGTGGTAGTTGGTTCCGATGCGCTATCTTATCCCTTTCTTTTAGCCGGATGTTGTAGCGTGTCTCTGTAGTCGGTTAGTGCAGCCCGCTGCCGCACCTTTGTATCACCTATCTTCCGTTGAACCCAAAGCATCTGTACTTGGTGTTGTCGGGTACACTTTGGTATCTTGTGCGTCTTGCTTGTCAGTACTCGTCCGTACTGACCCCTTTGGGGCTGCTGGTTCTGCAGACTACGTTTCCGAGGATCCCCATGGTGGCTACTACGTGGAAGATGACGAGGCTACTGACGAGTAGATAGCGGACCCGGGCAGGATCCGAGACTTCGTGGATGGGTTCCGTTCTTTTCGTTTCCGGCCTCTTAGGCCTATTTGGTTCTTGTCTGTAGTCAGACACTTTCTGTGCTTCCGCTGTGATGTAATGATGACTTGTTGGGACATGTGTCCTCTGCATGACTGTATTTGCTATCTCTGCTCTAGTGAGAGCTTCTGCCACTTATTTCTATTTCTTGGTGTCTTAGAGATTTGTTGTGATATCACTTGTTCAAATGCCGTTGACGTACCATGTGTGTATGTTATGAAGTACGTCAATGGAAGTATTCGGATTCCTATTGGATGGTTTCACAGACGATGAATAGTAGAGGATGGTTGTCACACGTTTACGTGTTGGCCTACTCATATTGAGATGCGGGTGCAGGTAGGCCCCGTAAGCCAATTATCTACTGTTTAGCGGGCTGTGTGTATCCTCTGGAAGTCCGGGTGCGACAGCAGTGGTATCACCCAGTGAAACAATGGAACCAGTAGCCTGCACGGTACCCAAAGGTGATCCGCCACGGCCCGACAGGGTCGCTTTGTCTGCAGACAGCGGGGCAGAGGCAGCAGAGCGCGCTGATCCGGACCAGTCGTGCGCAGCCTTTTCCACAGAGGGCTCAGACTCCCAGCTCTGCCGTCTGTCCGGTAGTGGGGACACCAGCCCCACTCCCCTGGCACCAGGGCGCGAAAGCGAACCATCGGCTGGACAGATGTCGCCCCCCCTCTGGCCACTTTGAATTGAGGAAGCAACGAGTGGCTGTGGCGGGGTCTGACGGTGAGGGGGCCCACTGCACCCGACAGGCAGGCTTTGGCTCCCCAAGACCGCGTCATCATCGTCTTTGGCATCTTGGACTGACGGAGCTGGCGGCGCAGCAAGGACTACGGCGGAAGGGCTGGGGACGGGCACCCAGTGTTGCACGGGGCTCGGGTCGCCGGCGACAGCACTCCTAACCTGCCGGCCGCCGTCCAATCCGGCAGCGCCTCCACCTGCCTCGTCGGACCGGCGATGTTTGCGGCAACCCCTGCGCCGGCGTCTCCTTGCCGCGAGCGGAGGCGGGTTCCCTTGCCCCGCGCCCGCAGTGCCACCATCACCGTCGGAGCTAGAGCGCGAACGCGGCGGCGGCGGGGGCAGCGAGTCAGAGCCTTCCCTACAGATGTCGGTCACCCAGAGACGAATGCGATACCACAACACCTTGGGGGAGGTCGACCTCGGCTTGCGACGCGACATGGAGATCTGTAACCTGTCACCAGCATCCGGCTCCGGCACGGCCAGCCAGCGCTGCGCCGGAATGGCGTCGACGTCGTGCGTCCACAGAGAGAGGCGGAAACATGACATGTCATTCCGTTTGACCGTAGGTTCGTCCACTGAATCGATGAGCCCGCAGCCCTCCAACAGGAACTCCGCAGTCCGTTGCTCCCAGGCGTGCTCCGGAATGCCGCGGATCTCGATCTCGGCGCGCAGCGGAACGTCAACTTGTTCCGCGCTCGCCCGGCGAGACCACGGTGCCAGCAGGAGCAATCCGAGAGGGTCAGAGACTTGCCTCCGCGACACCATCAGGTCGCGGACCTCCGCTCTCCTGCAGAGGACCAGGAAATCTGCTGGCTCCGCCGCACGGATAGAGAAATCCAGCGGCGTCAGCAGTAGGTCCGCGTGCAGGATGCCAGCGACGACGTCGAGGGAGAGCTCGGGTCTGGTGCCGCCGATGGTCACCACCACGGCGCGCAGCATGAGGTCAGCTTCGAGCGCCAGCATCTCGTGCGACGGCGGCAAGTAGCAGACATTAGTGAGCGCGCGAGGGGGGGTGCTGTCGATGGCGGCCGGAGGGGAGACTTGCAGCGGCAGCGCCGCGCGTGCGAACGACACCGTAAAGGACGCGTCCCCAGCGGTGGAGGTGCCACCCTGCCCACAAAGGGTGTCACGCCACGAGCGCCCATCAGCGCGCGGCGAGGACCGCGGCGACGGCACGTCCGACACGCGGGTAGGTGCACTCGGCGCAACCTCCCGCAGCGCCGGCGGCGCACGAACAGGCGAGGCAGATGCCGAGGAGCTTCGCGGTCGCTTGGTGCATCCGGTGGAGATGTGGCCGGAGTCGCCGCAACAGACGCAGACAGGCTCGTACTCGCATTCGGCGCGATGTGGTCACCAGGCATCCCACAGTTGTAGCAGCACCCGTAGAGCACCGCAGGCACCCGGCTACCGGCACCGCCCAGGGGAGGGCGTGCGGACGGCCTGGGCGCAAACCGACGGCGTTGGCGTTGCGGCGGTTGCTGAGCAGGGCGCACGCGACGGTTCCTCCGGGAGGTCTGGGTCTGCCACGGGGCCTCCTGCGCCATGGTGTTGGCCGGCGGGCGGCCGGGCCCGCGTCCGCGGCCCAGCCGCTGGCTCCAAGCGGACGGCCATCCGGCATGACGACGAGGGATTGGAGCATCTGCGGTGGCGGCCGCCTGGACGAGACGGACGGAGCGCTCACGTCGGAGTCGGAGAGGACGACCCGGCTCATGGCAGCGGGTGTGCGCGTGCTAGCGGTGGCCGTCGGTGCCGGAGTGGCAGCCGACGCGGGCGAGCGCGCGAGGGTGTACGGAGCGAGAGTGGACCTCACTGAGCTCCTTCCGAGATGGTCTTATAGGAGTAAGTTTAATAGTAGAGACAACTGTTGGTTATAGGACTTGTCGTGTCATCTATAGTCAGCCCTATATCCAACATGTATAATAGTTAGCTTGAAAATTGTGTCACTTTATTAGTGCATGGTCCACCTCCCACTCATAAGGTGTCTAGAGCACGTGTAGCAGGCTAGCAGCTGGCTCTTGCATGAGAGCTCACTCCTCTTTTTTCTCTCTTTCTTTCTCCTCTATATCATCATAAAAATGCTAGTATTTTAATTCTTACGACCCATTTATATAAGCTTGCTTATTATAGTCGCTCTAACCAGCTGTTGGCTATACGGTTGAATTTGCTTAGGAGCCGTAACACGTCGATTTCAGATCCAGACCTAGCAAAGAATCAACTCAGCCCCACGGAAAGGAAAGGCAAAGCCTCCCGCCACGGCATGCACCTACATGCACTGCCGCAACCAGCCATCGCTTTTCCACCGTGCCCGGACGGACAGCACGCCGCCCCTCCCGCTACCGTCCCACGGCCGGGTCCCCTACCGTCGGCCTCGCACGTGCGACGCAGCGCGAGCTCCGGCCGATCGGTCCCTCGCGCGTCTCCGTCGACGGCGTGATCAGACAAGAGATTCACCCTCCGGTCCGGCCTCACCTCCCTGAATATTTCGGCCGAGGGTGCGTGCCACCAAAACAACACCATCAGCCTTTGCTCTTGGCTCTATAGAGCATGTGCAGCGTGGTGTTTTCAGCCATAGCTAAGGGAATCTTTCTTTGCTAGACATATGTCTAAACACTGGAGGAGGTGAGTCTAGCCAAGTTTTCCTAGACACTGAGTCTAGTACTAGACATATGTCTAAGGGAATCAAATGGCAGATGACCCCACTCGTCAATGTATGACATACATATTTTATAGTTACTTTTTTTCTATTTGGTGGGACCCACATGTGTGCTAAACGGTGGAGCATATCTTGTTTTCTTAGACTTACAGCGTGTTTGGTTGGGGGTAAATAAGACCAGGGAATGGGAAATACACGGTTGGGAGACTAAAAGTCCATCGTTTGGTTGGGGTACATGGGAGTTGAGGATGGAAAAGGATAGGGAATTCAGCAGGCCAACTCCCTCGTAACTCTTCCCTGGGGGGCCCTGGTAATTCGACCGGGGAAAGGGAATTGATGGGAAAAAAATAGAGATATGTTCGTTGCGCTCGTCCCGCAATCGGAGGCGATGGAACCCCCGCGAAAATCCTATCTAATTCGCGGGAAATCCTATCCAATACGCGGGAAAATCCTCGCTAAATAAGCCTCCACCATAGCCACATCGCTCGTTCTCCTCTGAATCCGCGAGGGCCAACTGCCTCTCGATCTGCAGAGGCGACACCAGGTGCAAACAGAGCTGAGGTTAGCTTGTTCTTCCTCTTGCGATCCGAGTTCCTGCAAAAATTATTGCAAATCAGCAACTTATTTCTCTTCCACCGTGTAGAATTTATCTGCATCTGCCCAGAAATTCCTAATCTTGTTCTTTCCTAGAAATTATTGAAAATCAGCTTTTTCCTTTCCAAGATCCGTTCAGAGATGTTCCCCTAGTTTCGTTTTTTTTCTCTTCACATATTTATGTCTTGTTTGATTTAGGCGCGGATTATGAAGTTTTTTGCTTTCCTTTTTGCAGATCTTGAACACGAGCCGCTAAAAATCTTCAGGTATGTAGCGATGCTCCTATTCTGTAGGTTGTTTCTTAAGACATGTAGCGATTCTCCTACTCCCTCTCTCTCTTTCCTAGGATCTGAACAAACGCATGTAGGACAGGATGTGATTAATAAGTCCATGAAATCCATGATACAAAATTATACACGCATGCTTGCGGCTGGCTTGCTACTTTTCATGTCCGGTCGTGTACATGTACAGAACAAAGTTATGTTAATGCTACTTGCTTCCTCTGTTTATGAAACCTATGGTCAATTTCGACAAGCTATGTGAGATTTATGCAAATGATTTAGCTAAAGGAGGGAGTGCTAAAGGTCCTGGAGAAGAAGAAGTGATAGAAGTTGAATCAACGAAAGATGCAGAGCCTACTAGCCAGCCAGCCGAGGAAAATTCTGCTCAAACACGTGATAACATCAACCCATCCGGTGGTTCTAAGCATGGTCGTAAGAGAACATACCCTGATGATGATGCACTCGAGTCAGGCCTTGTGAGTGTATCTAATACTATTATCAAGTTCTTGGAAGCGGAGCAGGAGAATGCAAAACATATGAATGGTTTACAAAAGGCATTTACGCATGAAGCTGAAGTTCATGAGCAAACATCGGCGAACAGAACAAAGTTACTTGATGTTCTGCAAAATGTGAAAGAGCTCACTGTTGAAGAAGTGGTCATGGCTATCCGTGTCATTGGCGGTGATGCTGGGAAGACAGAACTTTTCCTACAAATGCGTGATGATTACAAAGTGGTGTTTGTCCGCCAGGAGCTCGAGGCGGCTAAAAAATAAATAATTGTCTATGGATAGATTTGAATATCAAGACTGGTTGCCTCATTAGTTTACGTATTGTACTAGTTTATTTGCTACAGAACTCATTTTGCTTCCATTTGCTTCATGTCAATTACTATTTTCGTTATGATCATCTTATACACTACAATAGCAGTTCACTATATATATCGTTGAATCAATTCTATTAATTATGGCAATGTTACATTGCACCGTCAGTTCACTCTTTAACGTATTTTTTATTTTCTCTGATCGGTGCAACAAGTGTATATAGATGGTCCTTTTTTCGACAGGAAAGACTAATGATCCTGGTTGAACTTTGCTTCAATATATAATTCTTAGTTAGCTTCTACAGGTGCTCGAGTGTAGCTTTGCACAGAGATAATAGTTCGGCTGGCTGGATGCTCCGCTCGTCATTCCGGCCGGATAGTATCAGCCTGTCGTCAGTTGACTTCTGGTGTGTTTAACCGGACGACAATTACAAAGCAGCTAACGAAATCTCAAAAACAAAAAGGTCATGTTAAATTCCCACTGGTAACTCGCACCGCACCATACGTGGGATTGGGAGTACAAATCAACTTCCCAAGACTAATCCCTCGGACAAATTCCCAGGCAAAACTCCCATTCCCCTTCCCTCTAACTACCAAACGCGCTGTTAAGTCTAACAAATTTCTTAGTGTGAGTCTAGCCTTTCTCACGCTGCACATGCTAAAGGCTAATCCTACGGCGCAATCTACCAGAACGGGTACGTACTAGCACGGCCCGATGTAACCAGCAAAGCTACTGTATGTGCACTGATCGATACGCACGATAAAGCGATGGCCCGTATTCCGAGGTTCAGTGTGGGGGCGCAGCCGCTTGATTGCACCTCCAGAGGCAGGATTTTTGGAGACAGAGAGCTGCAGCAGAGTGGATTTCTAGAGCGGGAGCAAATCCGTTTCTCTTGTCCTATCCATGTGCCCATGTGTTTATCCTACTCCACTTAAGTGTGAACCGGATTAACAAACAAACACTACCCTGCTTTGCAGCCCATGCTAGGCTGCTACCTCCCGTTCAAGGCCGTCACCACGACGCCATACTTCAAGTCCAATGATGGAGGGTTATCTTATAAGGTTAGTACTGTACGAGATGATCGTGGAGAAGGTTTTGCGACGACGGTGCAAAATTTCCGCGTTCCATGGTGTAGGTAGGAGTACTTCTTCGTAATTTAGCTCACAGGATCTGACGGTTTGACTAGTGATGAACGGCGGTACCAATCAGGCTAAACCACCTAGTACGAACAAGTCAGACATGGCGTTTGACTTGTTACTTGCAACAACACTTGGATTCAGTAGTAAACAGTAGACAGTTAGACTTTTTTTTTTCCAACGGGGCTACTCCCCTTTCCATTAAATGCATAACGGAAATACAAGATTCAGCTACAAGAAGCAGCAGAGGGACCGAAAGAAGGAGTAGAAACAGAAGGAAAAGAAACTGGTAGGAAAACCCGTTGCCTAAGGGCATCTCCAGCCGTGTCGCCCCCCAGGGTCCAAAACGCCGCCGTTTTGGGGCCGCCGCGGCGCCAAACGGCGCTAATCTCGAACCTGGGGGGCAGGGTTCTCAGTCGCCACACAGCCCAACAGTCGCCCAAAATAATTCGGAAAATAAATTCGACGCACTTTTATTGATTCGACGCAATTTTCATAGATTACACTGAAATTTAAACTAAACATTGCGAAAAACTTTAAAACTACGATCGTCCCGGCCTGGCGGCGACTACTCTAGGCGTCATCCTCTTCCTCGCCGTCCTCCTCGTAGTCGTCGTAGGCCGACCGGTTGGAGGGGCCTGCTTCGTGGTCGTTCTCGGCGAAGGGCGGCGGGGCGCTCGTCGACAATGAAATGGAAATATTTCATTTTTTAAAATTTCCAAACAGATTAGAGCCCCACCCTTTGAAATATTTTTTAATTCTCTTTAACTTGATGTTCAACACATCAATAGGATCCATCGAGTTCACATGAAGTTCCCAAATTTCTGCCACTTTTGGCAAAAACTCATCATTACGCAACCATGAGGTATCAAACTTAAATTCTCTTCTCAGCGTGGGTTTAAGGACACCACCATGCTCAAGAACAAGGATATTATGATCAGAACGATCCCTAACAATTTTTCTGAGCGTCACTAACGGAAACAGAACTTCCCAATCAGGAGACATCAAAACACGATCAAGTCTTTCCAGTGTAGGGTTCTTCTGTTGATTCGACCAAATGTACTTGCCACCGGTCATATAAACCTCGCGTAGTCCCAACGAATGAATGATAGAATTGAACACACTGGACGAATGAGGCAAAATGACAGGCTTATTTTTTCCGAGGAAAAACGCAAAATATTAAAGTCCCCCCAACTATCTAAGGACAATCCATCGAATTGCAAAATGAAGACAACTCAGCAAGGAAAGCTTCTTTCAAATTCTCATGAGCTGGTCCATAAACTACAATCACAGGCCAGTGACACTTTTTAATTTTATCCCACAAGTTCATGCGAATCATCGACTCCCCAAGTTTAACTGTTTGCACTTCTAAGGTTTCATATTTGGCACCGCAAAGGATACCACCAGATTTTCCCACCGAAGGGATCCACTTCCAAATTTATTTTTTATCAGGATCCAATTTGCGAAAGAAACTATTATCATATGACTTTTTCATTGTGTCTTGCAGACCAATGAAATCAATATTACAGTCTTTCAAGATGTCCGAAATACAGGTTGCCATCCCTTTCTTCCCCACCCCCTGGAATTCCAAAAGGCTGACGTCATTTAAATCTATGAGGGATCTTCTTACTCATGACAGGTCTACTAGGAGACAAAGTAGACGTGCCAGCTTTTTTTTTACTTCTTGTCACAGGTTTAGTAATGACCTCATTTTGCCTACCACCAGGTTTCCTTTGTTTTTTAGATTTAACAACAGTAAATGATTTATCAACATCTTCCCCATCTAACCAAGTAAGACAAACAGGTGTCCTAGATCCACTATCATGCACAGCAACCAATGGGATAGAATTAATAGAGATGTTCTTATCATTCAGGTTTTTTCTAGCATTTTCCATTTCACGCAACAGATCAATATTTTCAAAATTATCAGAGGGAAAATCAATCCCCATCAATGAAGCTCTACTCATAATTTCAAGATTAGATAGAACAGAAAAAGTATTATGGGTTGGCAATTCATTACCTTCCAGATTCCTTTTTTTAGACGCCTCCTCAGCACGATGAAAAACCCTATGCATCTTTTCCCGAGTGATCCTGCCACTATCGACAACACCAGTCTCTGTTTGGACACCTGGGACCTCATCACCGGCCGGTTCCATTTCGGAGGGAGGGGACTGCACAAAGTTCATTACCTTCGGACGCACACGCAGCCACCGCGTCGGGGACGTACTCCTTTCCCTTGCCGATCGACCGCCGCACCTCCGCCCACTTCTCGCACCGACAAAGATGTGGAGGAACTTGAAGTCGGAGCCCTCGTCGTTCTTGTACGCCTCGAGCATCCGGACGATCTCCATCTCGCGGTTGGCGCCGCTCTGCGGCCTCATCGAGATCTCCTCCTGGATGCCGTGTCACTTGTTGCAGGACGTCTGGATGTTGGCCCAATGATTCGACATGGCTTTCTGGCCGCGGTCGGTGACACATGAGGCGAAGTAGGGGTCGATCATCCGGCGCTCGTCGTACGCAGTCTTCACCCGCTTCCAGTAGTTGTCGACGTGCTGGTTGGCGCCGACGATCGGGTCCATGCTGATCGTCTTCCACACCTCGGCGAGGAGGACGTCCTCCATGTTCATCCACTTGATGCGAGGCTCGACGGGGGGCGGGGGTGCCTTGGGTTCCTTGCGGGGACGGCCAGGACCACGGCGCTTTCGGCTTCGCCGGCGGGATCTGGCCCCTCTGGCGCTACCGGCGTCTCGTCCACCTCGTCGTCGTCGCCCTGCACCTCCGTCGCCTGCGTGCCGGTAGAGCATCATTCGCCGTAGTCACCACCTCCCTGCGTGAAGAACTCCCTGCTCTGCTCGAGGAAGCCAGGGCTCGCCGCCGCCGCTATCGTGCCGGCCACGATGATCTCCTCCATGTAGCTGCTGTCCTGTGCCTGCAGTCCGGCCATGATCGCACGGCGGTGGGACGGGGAATCTGCGTAGCGCAGCGAGGCGCCATACATCATCGGCGGGTGGTAGGGGAAGGTGAGGTTGGGGTTGAAACCGCCCAGGGGGTCGCCTTCGACGAACCACGCAGGCGTCGGGTGCGGTGACGGGCGTGGCGACGGCGATGGCGAGTTCTTCCATCCGGCGAAGATGGGGTTGTAGCCGGTCTTCCGCTTGACGAGCGGCGATGTGGCTGCGACCGGAGTAGGGGGCTCGTCCGGCGCGGCCTCATCCTCCAACTCCTCTTCCTCGGCGGCGGCCTATTCCTCCGCCTGCAGCTGCACCATCAACTGCCTCTGCCGCTGCGCCGCCTCTCTCCCCCGGCGCTTGACGTTGGCCATTGCCAGGCGCGCTCTCTCGGCGATCCACTCCTTGTTGGTCATGCCGGGCGGCTTCTCCTTCGGCGCTCTCGGCTTGCGCGATTTCTTGCCGAGATCGGAGGTCGCAGGAATGGATACGGCAGCGGCGGCGCGGGGTCCTGTGTGTAGAAGGATGAGATTGGCGGAATATGTTGGATGTATTATTGAGCCTCATGGGCGAGTATATATTGGGGTACAAACTTGGAGGGCAAGAAGCCTCGTAGAGATAGAGTAGGAGATTAAATACAAATCCTAAACTACCAAAGATACATACACCTAATATATCTCCAACATCCCCCCGCAGTCGTAGCGGTAGCATTGCGAAAAACAGGAGCGTCGCGGACGGTCAGACTGGAGAGAAACCGAAGTAGAATCCAGTGGGCTGACGTCGTGGACGGTGTCACGGCGCTGGAGCTTGGACCGTAGAGGAAGCTGATGAGTGCTCAAGGCGAGATGATAGCCCTTTGTGCCGAGGTCGAGGTAGCCGAGAGCGTAGGATGGTGTAGCCGTGGTCGAGGTAGCCGTGCGAGGGTTGCCGAGGTCGATGTCGAGTGGGGGTAGCCGGTGTCGAGGTAGTCGCCGTGTAGCCGCGAGGCGCAAGGAGGCGCCAAGTTAGACATAGGTGCAGTGGTGTTGAAGTAGTGGTGCGCCGGGAAGAAGACGGTATGGACGAGGAGTCGCGCCGGGTTTGCCAAGCCCGTGGACGCGTCGTGGACGAAGGCACGCGCCAGTGTTGCCAGCACCGGGCATGCGTAGAAGGACGAAGTCGATGTTGACGAGGCGTCGCACCAGGCTTGCCAGGCCTGAGGACACGTCGTGGACGAAGGCTCGACGACGGTTGCAGCACCAGTCGGCGTGGGGGTAGAAGGTGCCGATGTCAACCACGGTTGTCCGAGCAGAGGAAGTGGTCGAGGAAGATGACGGCGCTGCATAGAAGGACGAAGTCGATGTTGACGAGGCGTCGCACCAGGCTTGCCGGGCCCGGGGACACGTCGTGGACGAAGGCTCGACGACGGTTGCAGCGCCGGTCGGCGTGGGGGAGAAGGTGCCAATGTGAACCACGGTTGTCGGAGCAGAGGAAGAGGCGGACGGCGATGTAGTCGGCGGAACCAAAGGCAACCCGTGGGGGGGCATGTCGGTTGCCGTTAGGAGCGACACGGCGGCGGTAGCCCGCGAAGGGCCACGGCGGTCACGTGTAGAAGCGCGGAGGCGATGCTCGTAGTAGGCGAGGAAGAACCCAACAACTCGAAAAAGACCACGCGCGGACGGTGGCGTTCCCGCGCCTAGGGAGGCGGCGCGGCGCATACCACGAAGAGGTCAACTCGCGGGGACGGCGGAGTGGACCGCACGTCGTGGCGCTACGGCTTGAAGAGCGACGCAGCGGCGACGTGCGTGTCGGGGCGACGGCGGGAAGACCTCGGGGCGGCGACCTGGACCGCGTGTGCTGCGGCGCTATAGCCCGAAGGGGTGACGCAGCGGCAGCACGCCGTCAGGGCAACCGCGGGAACGGCCTCGTGGCGGCGGGCACCGCGTGCTGTGGCACTACGGACCGAAGGGACGACGCAACGGCAGCGCACCGCCAGTGAACCGCTGGAACAGCTCGGGGCGACGGCGGGGACAGTGTGATGCAGCGCTACGGCCCGGAGGAGCGACGCAGCGGCGACGCGCGGGGTGATGCAGCCGCGGTGAGAACCACGGGGCGGCGGCGCTACGGCCCGATGGGGCGACGCAGCGGCAGCCCGTTTGCTCGATCGGTGATAGACGCACACTCAGGGACGGTCTTCACGGGAACCTGCGGAGGCGCACGCAGACAACTGTACGGGTCGGCCGCGCAGCCTGGATGGAACGGATCGCGGGCGGGCGGGTGATCAATCCGCTTGCTCGCGAGGTGGAGGATGCGCCGCTCAGCATGATGATGATGACGTAAAGCTGAGTGGTGGAGGCCGAGCGGCGAACGCAACGCCGTGCCTGAGCGGCCAAGGCAGCTCCGTGCGTGAGGCAGCCACGGTGAAGTCGGGGTAGTGGAGGAGTCCCGATCGGAGCAGGGGCGATGACGACCGACACAAAGCGACGGGCGGGTAGACGCGCGGAAGGCGGCCGTGAAGGCCGCCGCATCGCGCGAAGCCGCCGAAGCGGCAAAGAGGCCACATGGACAATGGCCGTTACGTCCGCCGCGTGGCGTGTGACTCCGCCGTGTCGGTGAAGAGGCCGGTAGTCGCGCCGGTGTCGGTGTAGAGACGCGTGAGGATCGACGTTGGCGGCGGGCGACGCAAACCGATCTTGAATCGGAAAACCAAAAAAGAAAACGCCGGCCAAGCGACCGGCTGAGAGAAAGACGCTCTAGGGCAGCCGATCCACATGACCGGCGGACGAACCCTAGGTACGGGGGGCGCGGCCCCCGGCGACGATCATAGATCCGTCCCGGGGGCGGCGCGAGGCGGAAGCGGCGGCGGCGGCTAGGGTTAGATCGTGTTTAGTCTGATACCATGTAGAAGGATGAGATTGGCGGAATATGTTGGATGTATTATTGAGCCTCATGGGCGAGTATATATTGGGGTACAAACTTGGAGGGCAAAAAGCCTCGTAGAGATAGAGTAGGAGATTGAATACAAATTCTAAACTACCAAAGATACATACACCTAATATATCTCTAACACTGTGAATCAGGCGGGAGCCATGGCGTCTGGATCTCGGGTTGGGTGGCAAATGGCGGGAATGGAGTGGGGGGAGAGGTACATGAGGGGGAAACTGGAGGGAAACGCCGAAAAAAGGGAGGGAAATCGTCTTCCGGCCGACAGTTGTGGCCCACGCACGCATTTCGTCCCCCAAGCCGAATCCAGCGCGCTGGGTTTGGCCTGAGTTCGGCGACGCGAAACGGCGCAAAAAACGGCGGAAAGCGGCGCCAAATCGGATCCTGGTGGCGACTGGTGTGAAACGGCGCAAAAAAAGCGAAAAACGCCGCTTGGGGGAATCTTGGGGGACGGCTGGAGGTGCCCTAAGCAAGAGCTGAACTGCCGAAGGGAAGCTACTCGCATGCATTAGTAAAAACAATTTCGTCTGTTGTAAAGTGCACTAAACGCAACATCCAAATTTTACCTTACCTGCAAGGATGCGTGCGAGTATGTGACAGTACGTGTCACGTGTGTGTGGGGTTGCGAGGTGTTTTTCATGGGCGTACGCTAGTGTTTGTTAGAGCATCTCTAGTAGTACCCTCAAACCCTCAAACCCCTAAAAATAACTGCTTTTTTTTACAGTTTTCGACGAAAAAAATCCAAAGATTAGAACCCCTAAACCCCTAAACCCGTAAATAAATTTACAGGCCGGACCCGGGAATCTCCTCCCAACCTCTAAAAATAAGGGTTGGAGGGGTTGACCCTCACCAACCCGTATCCCAGCATCACGCACGCGCGGGAGGGAATTTTCCCCAACCGCCGCCGCCTCCCTCCGCGCCGCCGCCATGTGCGCCGTCCCTCGCGCCGCCCTGTCCGCCCCGGCCCCTCCCCCGCAGTCCCCGACCCCAGCCGCGGACGCCATGGCCGCCACGGCCCCTCCCGCGCCGTGTAACATCCCAAGTATGAAAAATAGCCATTAGAATGTTTGCTCTCTGTTATTTTATGTTTTGCATCATGACATCATGTTCATTGCATTTGTTTTGCTTTGTTTTCCAATTGTTTTCCTCTGTTTTCCTTTGTTTTCCTTTGTTTTCTATTTGAATTTCAAACCAAATTTCAAACCTTTTGTTTCATACTTGTGATGTTACAATTTCCAAAATGATATTTCAAATCAAAACAATCAATTGTTTCCATTAAAGTTGTGATTTCAAAACTGTTGTTTTGTTTCTATCAAAAATTCATTTAATACCAAACCCTTTGCAAATTCAATTAAGTTTCCAAACAGCAACCCAATTTGGAATTATGAAAATTACAAAGTAATTCATCCACTTGCTTCCAAGAAACTTGAATTTTAAATTAATGGTATCATGTCAATTATTTTCAATTAATATCAATCTCATTCAAATTTTAAACAAATTTCAAACAGCACCTAAATTCAAATCTTTTTGAACAAACAAAAGTGCACTTTGTGCTGCTGCAATAAATAAACAATCTACAAAAATTATCCCCTAAAATTTCTCACCCAAAAACCCTCATTCTCTTCCTATTTCTATTCAGCAAAAAAAAATATAAGAAAGAAAAATAGAAAACAAAACAGCACAAAGGGAGAGAGGGGCAGCCAGGCCCAGCCCATCTCCCCTTGGCCCAATACCCCTTCGACCCCCCTTTCTTCTTCCTCTGTACGGATTACATCCGTTCTGTCCACGTAGCAGAGCAGATACAGCAACGGTGCAGCTCCTCCCCCTCCTCCTATAAACCTAGCCCTAGGGTTCCCCTCTGCCCTAGCTCCCTCCTTCTCCCTCTCCCCGCCTCCACTCCTCCTTCTTCCACCTCCATCTATTTCTCTTTGTCCTTTTTTTTCTCTGTAGCTGAAACCGAAATCCTCCTCCTCCTCCGGTGATCGCCGGCGTTCGGGCCCCCCTCCGGCCAGGGCGAGGCCGGGAATGGAACCCCCGGCCGCCCTCTCCCTCCTCCACCACTCGGCGCGGGCGGGGACGGCCCGAGGCGCCGCCGCCGTCGCCGCCAAGTCGCCGCCGCCTCCCTGCTGCCCCGACCTGCTCCGCCCATCACCTGTACGCTCGAGGTGAGCCTTCCCCTCGATCCCTCTCGCTCCCTCACCTCCTTCCCTCTCGCACACCCTACACGCACCACGCACACGGCGCGGCCGCAGCAGCAGGCCGGCGAGCCGAGCGCCGCCGTTGGACGCTGCTCTGTCGGGTCTGCATCTAACTGAAACCATGATTCAGTTACAGTTTCAGAACAACACCCGCGAGCAACAGCTTAACCCCATGCTCCTCCTACCCTATCACAAACCGATCACTACCGCACTGGTTAGCACCCCAAACTCACAGCAGGGGCTCCCGGGTTCGAGTCCCCCCTCCCCCAAATAAAACCCAACTTTTATTTCTATTTGTTTGATACAGCAACTTCCCAGAAATCACACCCAGGTCCCTGCTATCTATTTTTCTAGTCCCTGTTAATTTTCCTAAGTCCCTAGATGTAATAAAAAATGGCAGATTCCACCTTAAACTTGTAAATTGCCTAAATAAACCATTTTAACTCCAAATTCAACTTTTTAAATATGTTTTCTGTACCAAATTGAATCCTCTATCCAAATATAAAATTTGTTTACTGTTTTGAATATTTTAAATTGGTGCAATATTTGAAAACTTGTTTTTCCTTAATTTTGCAAAAATCATAACTTGGTCATAAAAATTCCAAATTCCACAAACTAAATATGTTTTCCAATCAACATTTCATGTACTTTCCAAATATCAACTTTGTTTGCTGTTTTGAATAATTTAAATTACTGAAAACAATTGTTTCTTAATTAATGCATTTAAAATTGCCAAAATAATAAGTTGCTCATTTTAAATCCATTTTCAAGAAATAAAATATGTTTTCCATGCCATTTTGAACCATCTTTTCAAATATAAATTTTGTTTCATGATTTGACTAATTAAAATTGCTTAAATAATTTAAACCTTGTTTAAATCATTTAATATTGCTAAATTCATAACTTGATCAAATTAAATTCTTTTGGGACATATAAAATATGTTTTCAAACCATAAAAGTATAAGCTTTTCAATTATGAATCTCACTTAGTGTTTTGCACAAATAAAAATTCAAATAAGTTCATGTTTGAATTAAATTCATTTAATTCTTGCTTAAACTTGTTTAATTCATAAATAATTTATTTGAAATCCTTTTTCAACAAGTGAAACATGTATTCCATCTAAAATTGTGTGTTCTTATCAAATATGAACTTTGTTAACTATTTTGGACAATCAAAATTGGTGAAAACAACAAATGCTTGTGTAACACCTTTAAGGAACCAAAATTCCATAACTTAATAATTAAAATTCCAAACTTGGTAAACCTTATTTCCAATTGGTTCTATTGTTGTTATTTTGTTGTTTTCCTCATCCATGCATCATGCTAACCCACTTACACATGATGATTAGTTGTAGAACAATTAACTCAACCATAATTCATGGGCTTTCCATATGCAATCCAAATTGCATGTGGGTCCATTTAATCATGTTATGTTATCTTGTCAACTAGTTTATTCTGATGCATCAATTAAATGGTCATGCATCATCCCATGTTTGTGCACTATGCCATGTTATTTATTGTTTATCTCTCTGCGTTGTTTGTTTGCTTCTTCTCGGATAAACGACGACGTTGAGACCGACGATACTTACGACACCCCTTCTAAGGATCTAGCTCAGTACCAGGCTGCTGAGTTTGCAGACAAGTATTCACTCACATGAACCATTGTGTTCCTTTCAACATTGGATACCGATACTTTCCGTTGTCTATTCTGCTAGCCCTATGAATAGTTGCTTCTGTTACGAACCCATCACATGATATCCTGAACCCTGATATTGCCTCACCTCCACTCCTATAACCCCTTTGCTTGTGCCCGTGTCTTACTAGCATGCTTAGGGTTGTTTTTGCTCGAGTCTGTTACCCGTTACTTTCTGTTACTATATTCTATTATGTTATGGGGCTCGATGTTAAACAACAACCTGTTAATGTTGAGGTAATAATAATTTGCTGATAAGGCACCGGCAGGAGGCCCGACGTGGTTTTGAGGCCTGCTAGTGTCGACCCTAATTAGGAAAAGGGTCTTGTCTACTGATCCATGATGAGCGCACTAACCGCATGTGGGAAGCGTGTATGGGCGCCCCCCTCAATTTGATTCGATTCGCATCTCGTCCAAATCGCCACACTTAGTTCGGGCTTTCCATTTGATGCATGCATGTGCAGGTGCGAACCCTTGGCGCCAGGGTGGAACTTTTGTAGTCGGCATTTAGGGCGGCGTGGTCTTAGAGTGCTATGAGGGTCCCCTTTTCTTCGTGGGGCTCGATTAGCCGCGCACGCACAGCATGTGGTTCTTTGGGCTTGATGCGAAGAAGAGTTGAGTTGTGCTGAGTGCCCCGCTTGGTGGAAAGGCCATTCCATCTGGCGGGTTATTCTTACGTGTACGGCCAAATTGGTGCACCCCTGCAGGGATAAATCTTCTCGAGA
Organism: Alopecurus myosuroides; assembly: GCA_028641055.1. Lineage (NCBI taxonomy): Eukaryota > Viridiplantae > Streptophyta > Magnoliopsida > Poales > Poaceae > Alopecurus > Alopecurus myosuroides. The sequence continues at coordinate 218,070,564 of CM054058.1, read as the reverse complement.
AGCCGTGTTTTCCGCGGTTATGGATGACTTGGTGAAAGTACTGGCTAACAAGTACTCAGAACAACTTACACCTAACTAATGATAACTTGACTAGTAATAGTCTTATTGACACAATAACTTGAACCATCACTAATCCAACTGTGTGAGTTATCCTCGGATTGCTTCTTTGGATAAGGGGCGAGATCCAGGATGGGTTTGTTTGGTGGTTAGTTATGGTTGGTTACGATACGCTATCTTATCCCTTTTCTGATAGCCGGAAGTTATAGCAACTCTGTAGTTGGTTAGAGCAGCCAGCTACCGCATCTTTTGTATCACCCCCTTTCTTCCGTTGAACCCAAAGCATCTGTGCTTGGTGTTGACGGGTTACACTTTGGTGAATTGTGAGTCTTGCTTGCCAGTACGTTTATGTACTGACCCCTTTGGGGCTGTGGTTTCCGCAGACTACGTTTCCGAAGATCCCCATGTTGGCTACTACGTGGAGTATGACGAGGCTGCTGACGAGTAGATAGCGGACCCGGGCAGGATCCGAGACTTCGTGGATGGGCTCCGTCTTTTCGTTTCCGGCCTCTTAGGTCTATTTGGATCTTGTCTGTACTCAGACACTTTGGATGCTTCAGCTGTGTTGTAATGATGATATGTTGGGACATGTGTCCTATGGATGATTGTATTTGCTATCTCTGCTCTAGTGAGAGCTATTTGCAACTTATTTCAATCTTTTGTGTCTTAGAGATCTGTTGTGATATCACTTGTTCAAATGCCGTTGACGTACCATGTGTGTATGTTTTGAAGTACGTCAATGGAAGTATCTGGATTTCTATGGGATGGTTTGCTCAGACGATGAATAGTAGAGAATGGTTGTCTCACGTTTACGTGATGGCCTACTCATATTGAGATGCGGGTGCCGGTATGCCCCGTAAGCCATTTCTCTACTGTTTAACGGACTGTGAGTATCCCCTAGAAGTCCGGGTGCGACACGCGGCCTCCGTCCCTCCCGCCCCGTCCGTCGCCGCCCCGGCCTCGTTTGCCCCCGCCCGTCGCGCCGTCGCGGCCGTGGTCGCCGAGTGCGTGGGCGCCAAGCGGCCGCCCCTCCCGGCCCCTCCCGCCCGCCCCGGCCGTGGTCGCCGCGTGCGTGGGCGCCAAGCACCTCGTCCCGCCCCTCCCACCCGACCGCCCCATCCGCCGCCATGGCTGCGCCCGTCCCAGCCGCACCCAAAAGCTGCCCGAAGGCGGCCGGGGCGGGGCCGCGAGGTGCTCCCAAGGACCCCAAGGCCACGCCACGCAAGAAGCCCTTGTCCGCCGCCGCCGCATCGGACGTGCTCGATGAAATGGCCGCCACCGCTCGATCCCTTTTTAAGGAATATTCCGTTTTAAGGGTTGGGTTTGAGGGTTCTAGTCTTTGCCTCTGTTTTTCAACCCGTAAAAGTGCACAAAAACAGCTATTCTCAACCCTTAAAACTGCTACAAGGGTTTAAGTGTTTAGGGGCTCTACTAGACATGCTCTTACTGGCGTGCACAGCCTTCCACAACCCGCAACCGCTAGCGACGTCTGCATCGCTCGTCGGGCCATCATCGGTGGTGCAAATCCATGCGTTGCGCGCTTCCCCGCTGACGGTACAAAGTAAACCAGTTTAGTTTCCTCGAGAAGTGACAGAAAAGTCTAACCACTACAGTGGCAAGAAAGGAACCAAAGCACACGCGCGCGCACTGACCCAAGGGAACGTTAATCTCCTTCTTACTCTTCCTCCCACTTCTCCTTTGTCCTCTCCTGCCGCTATCCTCAGGCGCATCTCGAAAGCCTCCAAAGTTACAACTTCCAAGGGAGCCCTACGGATACGGGGACACTTGGTCCGTTCTCCGTTGCATCTCACACTAGCACAACGCGCGCTCTTCTCCCGGTTTTTGGATGTTGCTCATTGTCCGGATGTCCCGATCGGTCATTCATGCGTTATGCGTAGTGTCCTTGGTGATCTCCTCACTGCCGTGTCGCGCATCTATATGTACAGTGTTGTGTGGGTGTATGTGTCGCAATCATCGGTACAGCCTCCCACTGGATCCATGTGAGCAGGTGAGCATGTCCGGGAAACTGCAAGATATGGATCGATGTTGATTTTGTGCTGTACAAAAATTACTTAGTTAGAAAACATGTCGACCAGCATTGTCATCGAGTGAGTTGGTACGCATGGTGACGTCTCGATCGTGCAAAAAAAAGGCTATCCATCTCAAATCATGCTTGCACCCTAACTTGAGGGTAGAGAAAGTAAAGTTCCTTTCTTGGGTTAATTAGATAAATACCACTGCAATTTTCGGCTATGTGCAACTTTGGACTTTTGAAAAACGCCACTGCAATTTTATATACATTCTATAGATTCTATTATGCCCAGTTATACACTCATAAAGGTCAGTATACCGCTGTCTTATATACATATACAACTGAATCAGCTTTTTTGGTACAACTGGATGCTACCTTTTATCTTTTTAATATAAAAAGCATCAGCTGTGTGCATCCACGCGATGCAGAGGCTGGGTCTATGTTCCCATTTCAAAAAAAAAACTGAATCAGCTTTTTTAGAGACAGACAACGGAATTCACCGAATAAAATTTGGACATAATAATATTAGACAGAATAATTAACATGCGTGCGTACCGTTTGTGATGACATTTAAACCTGGAGCTAAATTCATGTATCGCATGCTAAGTATTTTTGTATGCACCTACCGGCGCTTTGAACCTGATATTTTGAACCTGCTTGTGAACTTATGGTTTTCTAAACTTGGAGCCGTGTTCATATACGCATGATGTATGCATATGAATTATCAATCTTCGTCCTGTACGCATCTTCCTGGAGCCATTTCAATGATTGCGTAGGCATATCAATAATTTTGTTCAATATTATTATGGCACAATTTTCTCACATGCTTTTTTCTAATTTTATTTGGTTATAATTTTTGTGGCTGTCTCAAAAAGGCTGATTCAAGTGGGCCCACCTTTTATATGTATATACGACATGCATACTTGAGTATATTGACCGGTATAAGTTTGTAAATGGGGTCCACGCAAAAAAAAAAATTTGTAAATGGGCATAATGGCATATATAGAACATATACGGAATTGCAGTGGCGTTTTTCGAAAGACCAAAATTACAGTGGCGTTTCTCAAATAGCCAAAAATTGCAGTGGCATATATCTGATTAACCCTTCTTTCTTATTCTACATCTAAGCTTTCTTCTAGTTTAGGCACCGTGGGTATTAGCTTGGGTTCAAATGAGAAAGAAATTACTATTTCGGCAAATGCTTTGAAGCATGTGGAGTTTGATCGTTTAACGGTCTCTCCGTGTGGGTCTAGTAAGCCGGTTGCCTTACCCGGTGATGATAATGATGTGAATGCCATAGTTGATGGACAACTTCTATCACATCTAGTGGGTGAGGTGACAGAGGTGGGTATGATTGAGGACGGGCTAGGGTCTATTTATGATATGTATGCTTCCGGACGGAAATCAAAATCTGCCAAATATAACAAAGCGAAAGATTCTCGTAAGTCAAAATCTTCCACCGTTTCCCAATGAACGGCATGTTCACTAATAGCAGAGGTCTTGGTGACTTGCCTAAACACTTGAATATTGCTTAGTATGTTCGGGATCATAAGTTGAAATCTTTGCCTAAACACTCGGTCCGTTCTCCGTTGCATCTCACACTAGCACAACGCGCGCTCTTCTCCCGGTTTTTGGATGTTGCTCATTGCTCGGTTTTCGGTCATTCATGCGTTATGCGTCGTGTCCTTGGTGATCTCCTCACTGCCGTGTCGCGCATCTATATGTACAGTGCTGGGGTGGGTGTATGTGTCGCAATCATCGGTACAGCCTCCCGTTGGATCCATGTGAGTGGGTGAGCATGTCTGGGAAACTGCAAGATATGGATCGATATTGATTTTGTGCTGAACAAAAATTACTGCTAGAAAACATGTCGACCGGTATTGTCATCGAGTGAGTTGGTACGCATGGTGACGTCTCGATCGTGCAAAAGAAAGGCTATCCCATCTCAAATCATGTTTGCACCCTAACTTGTGGGTAGAGAAAGTAAGGTACAAGATGCTACTAACTTGTCATGTGAAATTAAGTTCGACTACACTAACACCAAACTAGGTGGGCTACAGTTAATTAGGTATCAGGTCTGTTTGGTGTGAAGATATTTTGGCTCCCGAAATATGGTGCTCCTTTTATTTTAAAAATAAAATAATAAAATCCTATTTACACGTTTATAAAATTCTGAAAAAAAAATCTTCCAGGTCATTAATAATGTATCTCACGAACATGCAAAATCTGAATTTAAAATATTTTACACTCTGAGCTATATAAAAATGACAAATATATGGATCTGAGTATACAAACTTCAAAATCTCCAAAAATATATAAGATTTTATCATTTTTGTGTAGCCTATAATCTAAATAATTTTGCGTTGCGATATTGCATATTTGCAGGATGCACCATTAGCTACATCCAAATTTCGCTAGTGCCTAGGAGGCAGAGTGACTATTCGGTCTTGTATTTTTTAGAAATGGGAGCCTGGACCCCGGCCTCTGCATCAAAGTGATGCACACAGCCGTTTTTTTATTAAATAAAAAGAAACATCCGGAGTATATAATTTATTACAATCATGGGTCGGACAGCGTGGCCACAAAGACAAGCCACCGAAACATAGACGAACTACGTATTAATTCGCCTAGAATTAAGCCACCCAGCCTGGCTGTAAATAGCCCGAACAACCGCCATCAATCGAGCACAGCCGGAATCCATAAGTCCTCGCTGATCCAGGGGGAGAAGGAATGCCCACATCTGGATAGAATAGACCGCCTTGTTGACAACCTGCAAAAAGTGAATATTCGTTTGCTTGTTAAAAACCAAATCATTCCGGCAATTCCAAATTGCCCACAGGAAAGCAGCCGCACCAATTCGTATTCGTGCCTTTGTTTTCCTATCAATACCATGTAACCAATTACCAAACATATTCGCAATGCTAGTAGGTGGATAAATGCTATATGTAAAGTGTATAAGACGCCAAATATCACGGGCAAACGGACATGTTATAAATAGGTGTTCCACAGACTCATCTGCGTCGCAAAAAACACACTTTTTACAACCATGCCAATTCCTCTTTATCAGATTATCTTTAGTGAGAATAACTTTTCTATTAAGAAACCAGAGAAAGATCTTAATCTTCAATGGTACCTTTAGTTTCCACAAGTATTTTCGTAAAAATGTTGTGGATCCATGCAACAAGTCAGCATAATAAGATTTGACCGTGAAAACCCCATCCAATGTGAGCTTCCAACGGAACACATCTGACTGATTAGTTAATGACACGTCCATCAACCTTTCAACCAAATGCAACCAACGGTCCCTTGTATATCCAATCAGATGTCTCCGAAACCGAACATCTAGAGGATTATGGGCTAACACCGCCGCCACTGTAACGTGTTTACTCGAAGCGATGTTATACAACGATGGATAGGATTGTGATAACGGTTTATCGCCTAACCATGTATCTTCCCAAAAACGCACCTGCTGACCGTTACCTAAAGAGAATTTACCCCGTGAAAAGAATTCATCTTTAACTTTCAAGAGACCTTTCCAGAAGGGTGAATCATTTGGCTTGCTCTCTACCTGAGACAACGTTTTATCTCCTAGGTATTTATTAGTTAATAACTCTTGCCAAACCCCCTCCTCAGTCAAAATTTTGTAAAGCCACTTACTCAACAGACACATGTTCTTAACTTGTAAGACCTCTATTCCTAATCCCCCTTGATCTTTAGGACGGCACACAATATTCCATTTTGTAAGGCGATATTTCCTTCTTTTGACATCGCTTTGTTAAAAAAACCTTGAGCGATAGTAATCCAAACGTTTCCTCACTCCCACTGGAATTTCGAAAAAGGAGAGCAAAAACATCGGCAGGCTGGATAAAACCGCGTTTATCAGGACGAGGCGATCCCCGTAAGACAACAATTTCCCAGCCCAAGAACTGAGTTTGGAATCAAATCTATCCTCAATCGATTTCCACTCTTTATTGAGAAGTTTTCTATGGTGAATTGGTATGCCGAGATATTTTAACGGTAACGTTCCTATCTCACAACCAAAGATAATTCGGTAATCATCTTGGGTCTCTTTCGCTTTACCGAAACAAAAAATCTCACTCTTATGGAAATTAATTTTAAGACCGGACAGAAGCTCAAACATCGCAAGTATGAGTTTCATGTTCAGTGCCTTTTCTAAGTCATGTTCCATAAAAATAATCGTATCGTCGGCATATTGGAGAATGGACACCCCTCCTTCGACAAGGTGAGGAATCAATCCTCCCACTTGACCATCCTCCTTAGCTCGTTCTATGAGGATAGCCAACATAACTGCTACAAGATTAAAGAGAATAGGTGATAGCGGATCACCCTGCCTCAAACCTTTTAGCGTTTGTAAATAATGACCGATATCATCATTAACCTTAACCCCGACACTACCCCCTTGAATAAAACGAGCAATCCAATCACACCACTTAGGTGAAAAACCTTTCATCCTCAATACTTGCTGTAAAAAAGACCAATTCACCTTGTCATATGCTTTTTCAAAGTCAATTTTAAACAAAACCCCATCCAATTTTTTCCTTCTAATCTCGTGGATCGTTTCATGTAATACCACAACTCCTTCAAGAATATTTCTACCGGGTAGAAACGCTGATTGAGTTGGTCGGATAACTTTACTCGCAATAGAAGTTACCCTGTTGGTACCCACGTTGGTGAATATTTTGAAACTAACATTGAGCAAACAAATAGGTCGATATTGCTCAATACAACTCGCATCCTCCTTCTTTGGAAGTAACGTGATAACCCCAAAGTTTAATTTAAATAATGGTAAATCTCCATTATGAAGTTGAGCAAACATTGACATTAAATCAACCTTAATCACCTCCCAAAATCTCTGATAGAACTCCGCTGGGAATCCATCTGGACCCGGGGCCTTATTGTGTTCCATCTGAGAAATTGCTTCGAATACCTCCTTATCCGTAAAAGGAGATGTAAGAATACAATTCTCCTCATGTGATATTTGAGGCAAATCGTCCGTCCTCTCCTCTACCAAAGAAACATTACTCGGCGCCGGTGCCCCGAATAATTTCTTGTAGTATTCAGAGATAAACGTTCTAAGGTTAATCTCCCCTAAAATCGTTCCCTCATCCTGCTCCAATTGAAAAATCCTTTTCTTCCTATGTTTCCCGTTTGCAATGAGGTGAAAGTATTTCGTATTACTTCCTCCTTCTTGTATATGTTTAACTTTTGCCCGTTGCGCCCATTTGGATTCCTCATCTCGTTTCAACTTTCGTAGGTAATCATCAGCCTCCTTTTTTGCGGCCCGTTCGGCCACTGTCAAAGGAGTCGATTCCGCCTTAATATCTAGCAAATCTATGAGTGCCGTTAATTTATCTTTTAGTTTTCTATAAACCCCACTCTGGTTTTTCGCCCATCCTCGTAAGAATTGTCTTAGGTGTCTAATCTTATTTTGCCACCTGTCTAATGGGTTTAGCCCACACGTAACCGACCTCCATTCCTTACAAACCAGTTCATAAAAACCTTCTTGGCGTATCCAAGAGAGTTCGGTCTTGTATGCCATGTAGTTTCCCCTCCGGCTGGATTCCAACATCATTTTCTTGGGAATATGAGCAAATTCCCGCATTATTTAATCTACAAAATCAATCGAAAAAGCATGACTAATAAAATAAAAAATTATATTGGTCATGCAATTCACCAGAGAGTATGAAATTGACAAGTCTAAACAGATTGCTATAATTAGTGTTTGAACCATGATCTCAAATGGATGATATAAGATTACATACAGTACATTGGAAATTTTTTGTTCATCGTGTCACCGTTCGTAGCCATGTCACATAAAAGTTTGTCGATGTCCGGGAAGTAGTCGTTAACGTCGTTGAAGAATAAGCCAGTGGCCACGCGTGAGCCCTTCCCAAAAAACTTATTACCCCTCTCCTATACTGGATAGCAAGAGGTGGGATTTTAGATATATTTATTGTGTCTTGCCGTGCATGTTGGAAGATGGGATCGGAAAGATATGAGCGGCGTAATGCTCTAGAATCAAGCGAGCAGATACATGTGTCGTGGCTTGTGTAAAAGTAATGATGAGGGACCTCCTATAGTCTCCGAACAGCCGAAGCTCGAAAGGTCGAGAGAGCTTTCGGTTCGTCTCGCACTAGTACGTGGCGAGACCTTTTGGTTGTCTTTCACTAGTCTAAAATGTTTCGGTTTTGTTGGGATACCCCAAACATGGGTATCACCGACACTAAAAATAAGCGAGACTATGAGGGTGGTCTATGTGATGGCAAGGCTTCACGGGAGGACCGCGCTGAGCGTCCCCCGGGGGATAAAACAATTCGATCCCTCGGTCGCCAGCCGTCTGATCGGGCAAACAAGCGCCGTCTGATCTACTCCCCCGCGTATCCCTTCCCGCTTTTGCTACAGGGAGCAAAAAGGCGCAACGAAAGAAGCAAAACAGACAGCGACGCGGATCGGGCAATTCCCCGTGATCTCCGGGGGCGGCGGGCGGCGAACGACTCGGCGGCGCGCCGCGAATCGGAATCCATGGCTAACCACGTCCGCAACCGAATCCTGTACCCTCCTCCTGGCAATCCTCACCACTTGCCCCCACCCTCCATAGTAGCTTTGAGCTCGGGGGCAAATCTGGCGAGCCGGCGGCGGAGACGGAGTACCGGCTTGTACGACGGTGGCCTGGGAGCATGGTTTGCTCCGCGACCGAGTGAGGGCGTCAGGAATCCTCCTGCCTTCTTCGATGAAGATCCAGACAGTGATGAACCAGCCCGTTCTGTGAGTATTTTTGCTCAACTAGTTGTTCCTCCATAATTTGCTTCCCAAATCTGTGATAGTTGCTCAATTTATGTCTTGGTTTTGCTACTGCAACTTGTTTGATCATTTGGGAGCAAAAAAATCCGTGGTTTGTTGCTGTAAATTGATCCCAATCAGGTGTGATTGCTGTTGTTGCTATGAATTGCTCCCAACATTCTGCGATAGTTGCTCAAATTAAGTCTTGGTTTGCTCCTGCAAAAATTGCTACTCCAACTTGTTATGACTATTTTTGCTCAAGTTCTTATGAGTATCAGCCTGCACAAAAAATCTGTGATTTTTGCTGGAAATTGAGCCCAAATCATATGTGATTGCTGTTTGCTATGGATTGCTCCACTTGATGAGGTTTTTGTGATGGTTTGCTTGTAGAAGAAAATTGGTCAATATGCTCTGTTTTTTTATGTTTGTTCAAAAAGTTTGCTCCCATTGTTTGTGTCCACTAGATGGTATGTGTGTCCAATGGGTGTGCTGGTTCCTGGTAGCATTTTTGTAGCAAATTAGCAAGCTTGGATTGATGCAATTTGCTACTGCCAGTAAATAGAAGCATCGGAATTGCTTGTGTAGAAGAAAGGTATGTTAGCAAGCTTAGATTGATCCACATATTTTGCTGAACTTGCTACTTATTGACATGGTGTTTGCTCCCACAACTCAAAGAAAAATTGCTACCATATCTCAAAGAAACATGTTCTGTTCATTGCAAGTGAAATTCTCTTTTTATAGTTTGTGAGCAAAGTAGATTGATCAGATTTTGCTGTTTTTTGTTTCAGGGATTTGTTGGCGACAGCATTTTGGAAGGATTTGACCTTAACACCGCACCTGAAGGAGAGGATCATAACCACTTCGATTGTCGGACACTACTCCGAATGATTTCGTTGATGGGCCTCATAGCGCGAATACTGGTTCTGTTTCAAATGATGTTGAGGAAGCTGGCGAAGAAATAACATCACAGTCGGTGGAGCCGTTTGTTGGGATGATTTTTTATGATATTGAGGAAGCACAAAAAGTTTACAATGACTACGCGATGAAAATGGGCTTCGGCACACGCATTGGAAACACGAAGTACAGCCAGGCGAGAAATGCTCCTCCGGATACTATACTGAGCAGGTGTTTGAGTGCGTGCACACAACTAGACCTCCGGATACTAAGGGGTTCAGATGATAACCTAAGGGTGGATTATTAGTCATAGATGCAGATGGATGTCGGTCTATGTATATTGTTGTAATGCCCGCATTAAATATCATAGTAGTCTTAATGTCATATTGTGCACTACGGTGCAACCTTTATTTGTTAATTGCCCAGCTGTAATTTGTTCACCCAGCATGCTATCTTTTATGGAGAGACACCACTAGTGAACCTATGAACCCGGTCCATTTTTCCACACTGTTAAACAAACCACAATAATTTCCTGCTTTCTTTATATACTACAAGCATACATCATTTTCCACACTACACGTCTAATCTTTGTTTTCAGCAAGACCGGTGAGATTGACAACCTCACTGTACCGTTGGGGCAAAGTATTTTGGTTGTGTTGTGTGCAGCTTCCACGTTGTTGCTGACACCGGTGAAGCTCCATCACCACCGTCAGTGGCATCAACCTTCTGAAGGTCCTCTTTCTCCTACTGTATTGATAACCTTGGTTCTTAACTAAGGGGAAAACTCCTACCGCTGTGCTCATCACACCCTCCTCTCGGGGTATCCCAACGAGTGCAAGATCTGCACCATCACACCGCCGCCGCGTCGAAACTCAATTCGGGGATCGGAAGTTCCTGTTCTGTCACCCTGCCGGGACTGGGATTCAGAGGAGATCATCGCCATCATCATCACCACCACCTCTCCATCATCCATCCATGATTCCCCATCCATGTGTGAGTAATCCCCACTATAGGTTGAGAGGTATGGTAGAGATTGGATGATATCGTTCATGTAATAATTGCCAGATTGTTATGGCATGGTGAAAGGACACGGATGTCGCCTAGAGGGGGGGTGAATAGGCGTTTAAAATAATTACGGTTAAAGCTTGAATAAATGCGGAATAAAACTAGCGTTTAATTTATCAAGCCAAAACCTAAACAAACTAGGTTCACCTATGTGCACCAACAACTTATGCTAAACAATTCAAACAACTATGTGATAGCAAGATATGTTACTTCAAGCTCGATGGCTATCACAAAGTAAATTGCATAAGTAAAGAGTTCGGGTATAGAAATAACCGAGAGACGAGGAGACGATGATTTATCCCGAAGTTCACTTCCCAATGCAAGCTAATCTCCGTTGGAGAGGTGTGGGAGTCACAATGACTCCAAGCGCCCAATGGCTCACCTTATTCTCCTCGTGCCTCCACCAATGCGGAGTGCCACGATCCACTATAGGACCTTTGAGGGCGGTCACCGATCCCGTACAAGGTTGGGGAAATCTCCACAACTCAATTGGAGGCTCCCAACAATATCCCGCGAGCCACCAAAACTCCGAGATAGCAACAAGGTCTGGAGCTACCAAAACTCCAAGACAACAACAACCGTCTAGGGCACTCAAAGTACCCAAGAGGACAAGCTCAAGGGCACTCCAAGAACCCAAGAGTAACAAGCTTCTCAACCTTTCACTCGAACGAATCCTCGTAGAGAACTCAAACCGATGCAACCTATGCAATGGCAAGAACACAAGAAGTGCTCAAATCCTTCACTCTCAAATCCCACCAAAGCAACAAATGCTATGGGGGGAGAAGAGAGGAAGAACAATGAAGAACTCAACAAATGAATCCACAAGATCTAGATCCAAAGAGTTTCCCCTCACTAAGAGGAGAGATGGATTGGTGGAATAATAGATCTAGATCTCCTCTCTCTTTTCCCACTAATTGGAGGCAAGAATCATGGAGGAATAGAGAGAGAGCAAGCTCCAAAATGTCAACAATGGTGTGAGAAAACTTGTAAAAAGGTTGGGGAACCAATAGGGAAGAAGGCCACTTTTATAGGCCCCCAAAATCAGCCCGTTGGGGTCATTCTGCCCCACCCCGGCCTCCCGGGCCGGCCAGGCCGGCCTCCAGGCCGGACAGTTCGGGTAGGGGTCCGGCCTACGGGAGCCCACCCCGGCCTGGGGCCGGCCTACCAGTTTTCAGAAAACCTCCTTCACTAAAAACGCGATATCTTTTGCATCCGGACTCCGTTTTCGATGATCTTGGGCTCGTTGAAATCGTAAGAACGAGCACTACAAGATTATGCAAAGAAACATCATAGTGCATAATTGGATGATAAAACCAAATGATAAAAGTTATTACCTCTCTATAAAGGAACAATCGGTAAAAGCTCCAATATCAAAAACGCAATAAGTTTTTCATGCGAAACCCTTTTTTGATGAACTTGAGCTTGTATTGAAGCACATGACAAGCTCAAAAACCACACATGGAGAAAACACAAATAAGAACCAAGAAATGTTATGCCAAGTATGCAAAGGTTTGAGCTCTCTCCGAGTGATGCGATCAAGTTGCTAATATGAGAGCCCCTCTTGATAGTACGGTTATCTATCCTATAATCCGGTCTCCCTCCTAATGCTATGAGACCGGTAAAATAGAAAACCTATCAAGATAATACCTTTGCCTTGAGCATTCCACTTGAGCTATAATATGACGATCTCGACCTCCTCAAGATGGAACACCTTTCTTGATTTCTTTTTGCTTGGTGAAGACACAAAGATGCTCCCCCCATATGCAACTATGGGAGAGGCTCTTTTAAGTATATCTTTACTTTAACATTATCTCCAAAAGAGTGAAAAGCTTCAAGAATGTGATCTCTTCGATATGCTTCCCTTGAACTTGCACTTCTCGAACTTGATGACGATCACAACTTGACGTCATCCACCATGGACTATATGAAATCTTCCTTTTGATGCAAGCCCATGGAAAGATGCCTAACCCCATATAGATATACCATACACACATATAATGGGTTAGAGCATAAAGCTATATGAACAATTACTTACGATACCATGATACCACATGGTACATCTTCTTGCTTTGTGAGTTGATCACTATTAACCATCGCTTAGCACTTTGCCTTGATCAACCTTTTATCTTTTCTTCTCTCTTCATAATAATGATGTCTTGAAGGGAAAGATGAATGTTCACACAATATTCTTCTTAAAGACATGCTTGCAATATGCTCAACTCTCTCATGACCAAACTTGGGATATTCACATGAATAGCACCTTGGTCACCACTTGATTATCTTGAATCCAAGAGTATTGCCTATGGAGAAACTCTACAAGTATAGCTCAATGCAACCATAAGTCCATAGTGATTGTCATCAATTACCAAAACCACACATGGGGGAACCATGCTCTTTCAATCTCCCCCATTTTGGTAATTGATGACAAACTCATTTACGAGGGTTTATACAATGAATTTTACCTACCATGCAAATAGACAAGCAAGGTTGCATGAGCATGAAAGGAAAATGTTTAAGAACAAAACCAAAATTTCTTAAACCCTCGAAACTTTCTCCCCCATTGGCATCCATTTCCAAAATGGGATCATAGAAATTTTAGATGCCCAATATAGTAAGGGTTCCTCCGTAGGCTATGCACTTCTCATAATATGAGTGAAATCAAATACACTTATCCAATGATGAATAATGGGAGGAACTATACCAAGGATCCAAAGATTGCAAATAAGATGGTATACAAATCTAATATTCTCCTAAAGAGAAGCAAGCAATCAAGAGATCCAACAAACCAAACGAACAAGGTATATTATGGTTTGAGAAAATGAGTGTTTTTAAAGAAAATAGAGGAGCTCCCCAATATTTGTGCATGATTTAGAAATATTGCATTTTGAACGCAAAGGGCACAAAAATGGAATCATAACTCCCCCACTGTTGTTCAAAACTCAAAGCAAGTGCAAGTGATCATAAAAGAAAATAAGGCATATCACTTGGAGTAAGAGATGGTTAAGCCATAAGAGAAGTTACCAATAAAAGGATGGACACCGAACCATTAGGATACAATAAGACATGTAGTTCTTATCATGTGTATAAGTTTCTTAAATAGACCACAATCATGATGATGTACATCCATAAAGAAACATGTACATACAATATAGTTACAAAGAGAAAGAGCGAGATATCCAATTCGAAGACATAAATATGATAATAAGATCTTTGCTTGAAAGCATTTTTTTTAGAGGACAGGAATGTCCTTCCAACAATAACACATCAAAGACGTCACAAACATCAATAAGAGAAAAAGAGATAGTTGGGACGTTTTGATAAAAGCAACAAATATCACAAGGAGTAAATATGTTTCATGCCATGATACAACCTACAAAAGGTTGAAATGTTAGAGTATATGCATGAGATAGATACTTGTTACTGAGGTAGCATTGGTGATGTTGTACTATATAAGAATTCATCCATCATCATAGCTTGACTCCAATAAGCATGTATTGATAACACCTTCTTTGTGAATGAGGCAAGCATCCAACGCATATGAAATGTACCTAAAACATATTTAGGTACAAAAATGGTCCCCAAACTCATTGGGTCCAAAGTAGTTACACAAACTACAATATATAGGATTCAATCCACATGAATATAGGCATATAGATAAGAAATTGAATATCATGAACATCTTAGCCAATTTAGGATTTATGGATATTATTCTATATAAATATTGGATCAAGGAAAATAAACATGCCATAACATATACACTAATAATTATGCATGCAATCTAAAGGTAGAAGAAACATTTCATTTTATACCCGGGAGAGAGAAAACGGTCGTTGGGGGGTTCCCCCACTCTGCAGCGCCCAACCCGGCCTAGGGGGCCGGCCAGGCCGGCCTGGGGCAGCCAGGGCCGGGCACAATCCCACCCCGGCCTGGCTCCCAGCCTGAGGCCGGCGTGGAAGGAGAGGGAGGCCGGCGTGGGGGCGTCCACCCAGCCAGCAGCCCGGCCTGGGGCCGGCGTGGGGGCAGGGCGGGGCCGGCCACCCACCCGGGCAGCCCGGCCTGGCACCCAGCCTGGGGCCAGCGGGGGCAGCGAGTGAGGCCGGACCCCCACCCGAACAGCCCGGCCTGGCACCCGGCCTGGGGCCAGCGTGGGGCGTGGCCAGGCAGCCACTAGCCCGGCCTAGAGCCCGGCCAGGCCGGCCAGGCAGGCCGGCCACTGAAAGTAAAGTATAGGCACCTAGAGGGGGGGTGAATAGGTGCTACGGCAAATTTTAATTTTTCTCAAATTTAGGCTTGACAAGAAAGGTAAATTCTCTAGATAGTGCAACTAGTGATGAATTTACCTATATGACAAGACAAGCAATCAATGCAACAAGTACAAGTAAGTAAAGAGAGTGAGGAACGAGGTAACCGATGGAAGCACACGGAGACACGATGTATTTCCGAGTTCCTCCTTTTTAGGGGAGTACGTCTCGTTGTAGGGGTGTGAGCTCGCCACAAAGGCCTACTCAACGCCACTAAGGCTTCACCCTATTCTCCGATGAACTTCGCCACAAAGGCCTAGTTCACCTTCCACTATAGAACCCCTTTGAGGCGGGGATCAAATCCTTTACAAACACCTTGGGGCACACACCCACAACTTAATTGGGGGCTCCCAACACTTCTTGAATCACCAACAAGAAACAAGATGCCTAGGTTCTCCACAAGAGGAAACCCTAGGCAAGATCCCTCTAGCTAGAGAGGGGGAAATGAAGAACGGGTCGGTGAAGATGTAGATCGGGGCCTTCTCCTTCAATCCTCCAAAGATCTTCAAGATTGGGTGGAGGGATTGGGAGTTATGAGGGATTTGGTGAGTTCTTAAATGCTCATCAATGCTAAGGGGAAGAACTAGATCTTGAGGAAGAAGAGGAGGGGTATTTATAGTCCCTCCTCACAACTAGTCGTTGTGCAGGAAAAAAGGTACCGGAATATCCGGTTCAAGTTTGGACCGGAATATCCGGTCAGTTTGCTCCACGCAGATCTGCAGTGCTGGACCGATTATCCGGTTGATCTGAAATAATCCGGTACAAATAATCCGGTAGATGCCAGTACGCAAATCTTCTAGTCCTTAGCCATTTTTCCACTTCTTCAACTGCAACCGGAATATCCGGCATAGATATGAATTATCCGGTACAAATAATCCGGTTGACTCCAGTAGCTCAAAACTTCCAGTCCTTAGCAGTTTTTCGCAGCAACCGGAATATCCGGTCCAGGATGAATAATCCGGACCAAATAATCCGGTTAACTCCAGTAGCTCAAAACTTCCAGTCCTTAGCAGTTTTTCGCAGCAACCGGAATATCCGGTCGAGGATGAATAATCCGGACCAAATAATCCGGTTAACTCCAGTAGCTCAAAACTTCCAGTCCTTAGCAGTTTTTCGCAGCAACCGGAATATCCGGTCCAGGATGAATAATCCGGACCAAATAATCCGGTTGACTCCAGTATGCGAAACACTCAGTCCTTAGCCATTTTTGTGCTCCTTTCTCAGCAACCGGAATATCCGGTCCAGGATGAATAATCCGGTCCGAATAATCCGGTTGAGTTATGTCCCAAAAACCTCAGGCCAAACTTCACCGACTTTTCGGTGCTCGATGCCGATGTTAAGTATAACACCTGCACACTAAACACCTCGATAAATAATGTACTTAGTATTGTTAACTAACACACAAAACACTGGGAAAACGAAATGCACTTTCAATCTCCCCCTTTTTGGTGTAGATGACAATACTAAGATTTGCAATAAACCTTGACAGTAATCATGCTTGAAACAAGATGGAAATCTCTCCCCCTATCTCTATGCATATCTTTTGTTTGCCTCAAACGCAAATGGATGCAATGATGTATAGGGAGAAATTTTCAACAAGTAGCAAGCATGACAAAGAGACAACATCCCAATATGTTGAGTGTAAAGAAGTATATACCTTGTGCGAGAATGATATATCCAAGAATAACCAAGCACAACCATAGATAATCTCCTCAACATATACGATAGATAACCATCACACCATAAATAGATAACCATGATAATATCCAGATAACCAATAGTCACACACATAATAGCACACATAGTTTTAAACGACACAATAAACGACATAAGTTCACAAGCACGACAAATGAAGATAAAATGGACACAAGCTCTCAAAGGAAGGATAAAAGCAAATGCTTGTGCCCGAACCCATGCAAATCCCGTAGTCTATAATAGCTACTTCTCCCCCTTTGGCATCGAGACACCAAAAAGGAGGGAAATAGCTAAACTAACGCCCCAGACACGGTCTAAGCATCCGACTCCTCCTCATCATCAGACTCCTCCTCATCAGCAACCGCATCATGAGCTCGAGTAGCAGTCTCCTGAGTAGACCTGAGTGCCGCCTCAATGCTCTCCCAAGGAGTGGAATCCCCAGCAGACCAAGCAGAATAGGACTGAGCAGCAAGAGGAGCAGGTACATCACCAGTGCCACCACTCATGTGATGGATAATCTGCCGCTGAGAGCTAGCCAAGTCAGTGTCCCTGCGATATGCCCTGTACTGTTCCTTGTGAATGTCCACCTTCATGCAGAGCACGTTGCGCTGAAACCAGGAGAGCTTCCTGACGTGGCGCAAGGTGGTGACATCAGACACAGGCGCCCTGGGAGCAGACTGAGAGCCAGAAGGACCACCCATAGAGGAACCACCCTCAAATGGAGCACTCTGAGAAGCAGCCGCAGTCTTCAGCTTCCTCTTGACATACAGCTTCCTGACCTTGTGCTCAACCATGGGTAACTCGGTGTACTCCTTCCTCATCTCATACTTGATAAGCATCATGATATAGGGAGCATAGGGAATGGTGTAGCCACCAATCATAGCAGCATAGAGCTCGTGAAAGATGATGTCCATCACATCCACAATATAGGAGACAGCCGGGTCCTCTTCCTCCATACACTCCTTAGCCAGAATCAGAAGGTTGCACAGAGGAGTGGTGAGGGCATCGTTGTTACCTCCACTCGGCACAAGGAAAGCTCTGAAGATACGCACCAGCTGATCATAAAGTGGAAGAAGTCCCTCAAGTCCCCCAACAGTGAAACCAGGGGCATATAGCTCAGCCATGGACACCTCCCTCCTCGGCCTATCAACCTCATGGACGCGGCGACCAAGAGGAGGGTGCTCGCTGTAAGAGTAGCCGAGACGCCGAGCAAGCCTCTCAAAAGATGCCTCGCAAGGTGTGTCCTCAGACATCCACTTGAGATGGGTCACAATATCACCAGTGGAGAACACAAGGGTGGACATAAACTGCATCACAAGCTGCGTGTTGTAGTTGCACTGAGTCTCCATGAGCTTCACCAGACCGAAACGCTCAACAATACTGGCTGCATCAGCAAATTCCTCCTTGGCCTTGAGAGCGGCATGGTCAAACGGATGCATAGGGCGGCACGGAAAGCGGTAGTCACAATAGATGTCAGCATAAATATAGGACTGCTCCAGATTCTAGAAACGAGAATCAATATTTGCAACCCTCGGAGAAAGATAGGCATCCTGCTTTCTGAGCTCATTGAAATCCTGAGTGGGAATATCGGTCTTATAGTTGAGCCGAGGTTTCCTCTTGTTACGGGTAGAAACTTGCTTCTTGTGCTTCGGAACACTCCGTTCGTGGTCACCACCTGTGAAACAAGATAGTAGGGGAATAGCACAAGATGAGTACACTAGTGTCACACAACGGATACAATCATGCATAGAAACGATAGAAGAGATTCCAGGAAACAATCGAGGTAGAAATCTGGGAAAAAAATCAATTTGGGGCTGTCCTAAAGCAGTACTGGACATAGCCGGATATTCCGATACAAAGCTGAACCGGATATTCCGGTTACCCGGATATTCCGGTTCAGTCGTGGACCGGATATTCCGGTAAGTTGCGGATCAGCACAAAATCAATCTAAATCGCAGATTTCCACAGGGATTGCAAACAAGTAATCTAGTCTATGGTTTCTAGCATGTAGGGGGGTCCTCTCTGGAACGAAATCTACCAAGCATAGCCAACAAAACGCAAATCCATGGAAGGTAAGGTTATAGCACCAAGATTCAAGAGATTTGAACATTACCGGGATCCATGGAGAGAAATGCTTGGGTAGAAACGTTCCAAATCGCGAGGAGAACAAGATCCGGGCCAAATCTCCAAGATCTCGCGGAGGAAACGGCCTGGGAGGCCAAGAATCACGGCGGCGGCGATATGGTGGAGAGGAGCGGACGGGAAAAAGGGCAAGAACTGCCCCTCCCCGTCGGGCTCCAGGCTTTATGAAGTTCGCCTAACCGGATATTCCGGTTCAGCCGGAAATTCCGGTTCAAAACTGAACCGGAAATTCCGACTGCCTCCAGATTCGAAATTTCCTCGTTTTCAACGGACGACACTAGTGCTTAGAAAAGAAAGGCTTTTTGAGAGAAAGGCTTGGGATAGATTTAACAAACTGAGACTAGTACTTATCCCTCTCAAGAGCAAGAAACAATCAACTAAAATAACAATTGAGTGGGATTTTCCTAGGAAGAATCACTTAGCCGGGAAAAACACACAAAATGCAATGAGATGACAAGTAGAAAAACCCAACTAAGATCCAACTCTTCGAAATGAAGAGGTTGGTGGCCGAAGCCACCATGTAAGAGTTCTTGGTATGCAACCGCGAAGATATATCTTGGGGGCATTGCCAAAACTCAACATTGAAGCTCACAATTCAACATTAGAAAAAGAGAGATCACAATGAACTTTTGCTATGGGCATAATGGGGGGAGGGAGAACCCAATGTGTTAGGATAGAACTCCCCCTATGTCCATGCCTACATCTAAGCTCGAACACGTTTCATCTATAGGGGTGTGCGCAAGATAGTCAAGTCAAGCTCCTTGAATCAATCACATTTAGCTCATTCCTCAAGAACAAGAACCTTGCATCATCAAGTGGCTTCGTGAAAATATCCGCAAGATTGTCCTTGGTGGGCACATAACCGAGTGCAATGTCTCCTCTCGCCACGTGATCACGGATGAAGTGGTGGCGAATCTCAATGTGCTTCGTCCTTGTGTGTTGCACCGGATTGTATGCAATCTTGATAGCACTTTCATTGTCACATAGAAGAGGTACTTTGTCCAAATGAACTCCATATTCCTTGAGAGTTTGCCTCATCCATAGCAATTGGGTGCAAGCACTTGCGGCGGCAACATATTCGGCTTCGGCGGTGGAGAGAGAAATGCAATTTTGTTTCTTTGAGGACCAACTTACAAGGGACCTACCAAGAAATTGGCAAGCCCCGGAAGTTGACTTCCTATCATCTTGATCACCCGCCCAATCGGAATCCGTATATCCATTGAGAGAAAATTGTGCCCCCTTTGGGTACCACAAACCAAATCTTGAGGTATGAACCAAATAACGAAAGATCCTATGAACCGCCGTTAGATGGCAATCCTTAGGAGCCGCTTGATACCTTGCACACACACCTACACTCAAAACGATATCGGGCATAGATGCGCAAAGATAGAGCAAAGAACCAATCATAGAACGGTAAAGCTTTTGGTCCACATCCTTACTCCCTTTTGGATTACGAGAGAGATGACACTTGACTTGCATAGGAGATGTCTTGATCTTAGCATCTTGGAAGTTAAACCTCTTGAGCATATCTTGGGTGTACTTGGCTTGAGAAATGAAAGTCCCACGAGCCAATTGCTTGATCTCAAAGCCAAGGAAGAATTTAAGCTCACCCATCATAGACATCTCGAACCTGTCAGTCATAAGCTTAGAGAACTCATTATTGAAAGCTTGGTTAGTTGAGCCAAAGATGATATCGTCCACATAGAGTTGGCATATGAAAAGCTCTCCCTTTACTCTCTTGGTGAAGAGAGTGGGGTCAATCTTCCCAACTTCGAAACCACGATCATCTAACAACTCCCTAAGGTGCTCATACCAAGCACGAGGTGCTTGTTTGAGACCATAGAGAGCCTTGTCAAGTTTGTAAACGTGGTTAGGAAAGTTGAGATTCTCGAACCCCGGAGGTTGCTTAACATATACCTCCTCTTTTAGTGGACCATTCAAGAAAGCACTTTTCACATCCATTTGTTGCAATTTGAAATTATGTGAGGATGCATAAGCAAGGAGGATACGGATGGACTCAAGGCGAGCCACGGGCGCATAAGTTTCATCAAAGTCAATGCCTTCAACTTGGGTGTAACCTTGAGCGACCAATCTTGCCTTGTTCCTAATGACAATGCCATTCTCATCTTGCTTGTTCTTGAATATCCACTTGGTGCCAATAACATTGTGGCAATCCTTGGGTTTCTCAACCAATCTCCAAACTTTGTTGCGCTCAAAGTTATTGAGCTCATCATGCATAGCTTCAACCCAATCGGAGTCCTCAAGAGCTTCATACACTTTCTTAGGCTCCACCATAGAGATATGAGCTTGATGCTCACAAAAATGAGCCAATTGCCTTCTAGTGGATCTTCTAGCTTGAACATCCTCCAAGACCTTGTCATCTTGGGCATCAATTTGCTTCAAAGCTCTTCTTATCCTTTTGATGCGACGGGCTTCGATCTCCTCATTATTGCGAGGAGGAATCACTTGATCATCTTGATCATTTGGGTCCCCATCTTGACCAACATGGCCTTGATCAACAACATTGTCATCAACAATATCTTCCATACTAGCTTCAACTTGAGAAGAGGATGACGAGGATGAATGATCTTGGCCTTGATCTTGACTCGCATTAGTGAGAGGAGTGGGTACGACTTGCGGAGTCACTTGATCAATGAGAGGAGGGTCTTGAATATGTTCTCGGTTAGGTGTAGTAGTTGGCTCCTTGGCTTGATCTTCAAATGTAGAGGAGGGCTCCACTTGGGTAGAGCATAGTCCTTCTCGAGTCGCCATAAGGTGTCCCTCGATGGGGCGGAAGAATCCCACACCCATCCTTCCTATGGCTTCTTGAGGCATTTCAACATCTACATTCGAAACATGAAATTGCGCCACTTGGGAGCCGTCATTTTCCTCGAACACCACACTACAAGATTCTATGACAATCCGTGAGGCTTTGTCATAGACTCTATAAGTGTGGGATTCGGCACCGTAACCAACAAAAATACCCTCAATAGTTTTGGATTGAAATTTCGACAACCTAATACCCTTGATCAAATAAAAGCACTTACAACCGAATACACGGAAGTAGGATACGTTGGGCTTGTTGCCGGTGAGGATCTCATATGGGGTCTTGCTCAAGCCTTTGCGGATGTAGAGGCGGTTGGAGGAGTGGCATGCGGTGGATACGGCCTCGGCCCATAAATATTGGGGAGAAGAGTACTCCGCCAACATGGTCCTTGCCATATCCAAGAGAGTGCGATTCTTCCTTTCGGCAACACCATTTTGTTGAGGAGTGTAAGTGGCGGAGTATTCGTGACGAATGCCTTCTTCACTAAGAAATTCATTCAATGTATAATTCTTGAACTCCGACCCATTATCACTCCTAATAGCCATGATTTGCACATTGTGTTGACGTTGCACTTCGTTGGAGAAGTCGATGATGGTTTGTTGGGTCTCACTCTTGCACTTGAAGAAATAAACCCAAGTGTATCTTGAATAATCATCGACAATCACCAAGCAATACTTCTTGCCGCCAAGACTTGCCTCGGGCACGGCACCAAAGAGATCAACATGAAGAAGCTCCAATATCCTCTTTGATGAGATAATAGTCTTGGCCTTGTGCACAATGTCATGCATCTTCCCTTCAACACACGACCTACAAACGCGATCCTTTGCAAAGGAAACATTTTCTTTTAGTCCAACAATAAGGCCACTTTTGTGAAGACTTTGCAAAGTTCTCATGTTGACATGGGATAGTCGGCGATGCCATAACCATCCCAAGTCCGCCTTCCCGAAAAGACACATTGCTTGAGTGTTGGTTGACTTAGAAAAGTCTACCACATACAACTCATTTTCAACATGTCCCACGTGAGCGACGTCAAGAGTCTTGCTCCTCAAAAGGACCACAATATCACCATCAAAGAAGACGGAGAACCTCATCTTACTAAGAGAGCGGACGGAAAGTAAATTGTAACCAAGGGATTCGACAAGCATGACGTTCACGATAGTGATATCGGGAGCCACCACAACCTTGCCAAACCCGGATACCTTAGACTTGGACGAGTCCCCATAAGTGACGGTTGCTTGGATGTCATTTGGTCGCAACTCCGTCACTAGTTCTTTGCTTCCGGTCATATGATTAGTGCATCCACTATCAAGAATCCATTTAGTCCCACCGGAAGCATAGTCCTGCAAGAGATCATTGACTAGAGTTAGGACCCGAGTTGGGTCCCTTCATGTTAGCAACAAGGGTCTTTGGAACCCATATAGTGTAGTCAATAAAACCCTCAATAGGACCAACATATTTAGCTTGCACAACACCATAATAATCAACATATAAGAAATGGTGAGGGTTGTTAGTTCCCGCGGAGGAGCTACGAGTAGTGTTGTCCCTCATGACAATACCACCCGAAGCACCATGTTTGATCTTCTTCTTGTTCTTCTTCTTCTTGTTCCTTTTCTTGGCTACATAGCCAAGACCTTGCTTGCCCACTTGTTGCCTTGGAGCACTCACCTGTGGTCTAGAAATGACCGCATTAGTGCTTGAGGCAACCACTTGTGGGGTGGCAAGCACCACCTTTTCAACTTGAGTGCTTTTGCCCTTGAGCCTTGCTAGCTCATCCTTCAACCTAGCATTTTCTTCAATAATATTTGCATGATCACAAGAAGAACTAGAAGTGCTAGGATGGTTAGATTGAGTAAGTTGAGTTTGAAGTTGTTCATGCAACTCTTTGAGGGATGAGTGTTGGCTTTCCAAAGCTTTGTGAGCAATGGTTAGCTTTTCAAACTCCTCGGTTAGTTTACCATGACCAACCCCAAACTCTACTTTATCCTTTTTAGCATTTTTATATTTAGCAATTGCAAGATCACGTTCCTTAATGATTTTAGAGACAAGTTCATTATGAGTAGTTTCAATAGTTTCAAGTTCATCCTCTAGAGAAACTCTACCATCATGCTCTTCTTCAAGAGTCATTGAGAGAGATGCAATTTCATCCGCATCCCTTCTCTCAATCTCACCTTTCTTCTCAAGGGCCTCTTGGGCCTCTCCCAATTGCCTCATGAGATGCTCAAAGTACTTCTTGGTCTCCCCTTGCATGTTAGACATAAAACGATCCAAGGAGGCTCTTTCCTCTTCTTCTCTAAGACAAGCAATATGTTCTAGTTCACTAGGGGTCTTAGAGTTAGGAGAAGATGATACCTCCGTGGCCTTAGCCATGAAGCACTTGGCATCGCGTTGAGGAAGATTTTCATTGGGGGATTCAAAGAGAGATGACGAAGATGGAGTGGAAGCAATAGCTAGAGCGGCCACTTCACTTGTGGTTTCTTCTTCTTCATCACTCCCGGAATCATACTCCTCTTGAGTCAAGAGCACAAACTTGGTAGGAGTCTTCTTGTTGAAAGGTTTCTTCTTGAAATGAGGTTTCTTGTATTCAACCTTGGACTTGTCCTTGCGGATGAGCTTGCCTCTATGGTTCTCTCTATTCTCATAGGGGCACTCCGCAATGAAATGGTACTTGTCTTGGCAATTGAAGCAGGATCTCACTTTTTGAGCCCCATCATTACCATAACGAGACTTGGTCTTCTCCTCAACAAACTTCTTGCCTTTTGGGGGATTGTTCCAAAACTTTTGCACGGTGAGAGCTATTAGATCCTTTAGAACGGGATCATATTCTTGTTCCTTCAATGGAGGCAATGCTTCTTCACCATCTTCATCATTCTCAACTTCTCTTGCCAACACCTTGGCCTTCAAGGCAATGGAAGCTCCTTGATGCATTCCAATGGCCCTAGCACGGTTGTCAAGAGCATTCTTGGTTTGCACTTTGTAGGAGCTCAATTCTTGCATGACTTGAGTAGAGGTCATGGTGGAGAAATCATGTCTCCCTTGAATGCTCTTCATATCCGTGCCCTCAAAAGGCATCACGGCAATTATGAACTTCCTCTTGATCCAAGCATCATCAATGTGTTGCACCTGCATTAGAGAAAGCGGCGGCAAGAGATTTGAGCCTCCGATACATGTCAACGTGATCTTCTCCATCACGCATGAAAAATCCTTCGGCCTCATTGGTCAAGGTGTCATAGCGATTTCTTTGCATGCTTTCATTCCCAACAAACATGACGACAAGGGCATCCCATGTCTCTTTGGCGGTGGAGAAGTGTTGAAGATGCGGCATGTGATTGGGGCCCACGGCTTGATGAAGGATGGACAAAGCGGTGTAATTGAGTTGGCAATCTACAACCTCTCTTCTTGTGAGATTCTTGGGATCATATGGCTTGTATCCATCACGAGTGATTCTCCAAAGATCTATACAAGAAGAGTTCAAGTGAGTCTCCATGTAGTATTGCCATTCACGAAAAGAATATGCATTAATTTTAGGTGGATCTCCCCTAGGAATTATATGAGGAAAAGGGATGGGAGGATCGGGAGAATATTGCCCTTCAACGGCATGATATCCTTCCTTTCCACCCGCACCCTTCTTAGAGGATTGTTCGGCGGAAGCAGTTTTAAGTGGTTCACCATCAACCCCTTTCTTGGCACCCTCCGTTTCCGGAGGGGATGAGTCGGACACCTCCGGTCCTTTGTCTTTGAGGAATTGTGCCATGAATTGACGCAACTCGTCAAATTTTGTGTCTATGGATGAGGTCAATGAAGTTCTCAATTCATTGAGATCATCCATGGTCACATTGACATCGGACGGAGTGTCAACCACATCATCTCCCATACTCAAACTCTTAGGCGGTTAAGCCCGATAGAAGAGCCGAGGCTCTGATACCAATTGAAAGTAAAGTATAGGCACCTAGAGGGGGGGTGAATAGGTGCTACGGCAAATTTTAATTTTTCTCAAATTTAGGCTTGACAGAAAGGTAAATCTCTAGATAGTGCAACTAGTGATGAATTTACCTATATGACAAGACAAGCAATCAATGCAACAAGTACAAGTAAGTAAAGAGAGTGAGGAACGAGTAGTAACCGATGGAAGCACACGGAGACACGATGTATTTCCGAGTTCCTCCTTTTTAGGGGTAGTACGTCTCGTTGGAGGGGTGTGAGCTGCGCCACAAAGGCCTACTCAACGCCACTAAGGCTTCACCCCTATTCTCCGATGAACTTCGCCACAAAGGCCTAGTTCACCTTCCACTATAGAACCCCTTTGAGGCGGGGATCAAATCCTTTACAAACACCTTGGGGCACACACCCACAACTTAATTGGGGGCTCCCAACACTTCTTGAATCACCAACAAGAAACAAGATGCCTAGGTTCTCCACAAGAGGAAACCCTAGGCAAGATCCCTCTAGCTAGAGAGGGGGAAATGAAGAACGGGTCGGTGAAGATGTAGATCGGGGCCTTCTCCTTCAATCCTCCAAAGATCTTCAAGATTGGGTGGAGGGATTGGGAGTTATGAGGGATTTGGTGAGTTCTTAAATGCTCATCAATGCTAAGGGGAAGAACTAGATCTTGAGGAAGAAGAGGAGGGGTATTTATAGTCCCTCCTCACAACTAGTCGTTGTGCAGGAAAAAAGGTACCGGAATATCCGGTTCAAGTTTGGACCGGAATATCCGGTCAGTTTGCTCCACGCAGATCTGCAGTGCTGGACCGGATTATCCGGTTGATCTGAAATAATCCGGTACAAATAATCCGGTAGATGCCAGTACGCAAATCTTCTAGTCCTTAGCCATTTTTCCACTTCTTCAACTGCAACCGGAATATCCGGTATAGATATGAAATATCCGGTACAAATAATCCGGTTGACTCCAGTAGCTCAAAACTTCCAGTCCTTAGCAGTTTTTCGCAGCAACCGGAATATCCGGTCCAGGATGAATAATCCGGACCAAATAATCCGGTTAACTCCAGTAGCTCAAAACTTCCAGTCCTTAGCAGTTTTTCGCAGCAACCGGAATATCCGGTCCAGGATGAATAATCCGGACCAAATAATCCGGTTAACTCCAGTAGCTCAAAACTTCCAGTCCTTAGCAGTTTTTCGCAGCAACCGGAATATCCGGTCCAGGATGAATAATCCGGACCAAATAATCCGGTTGACTCCAGTATGCGAAACACTCAGTCCTTAGCCATTTTTGTGCTCCTTTCTCAGCAACCGGAATATCCGGTCCAGGATGAATAATCCGGTCCGAATAATCCGGTTGAGTTCTGTCCCAAAAACCTCAGGCCAAACTTCACCGACTTTTCGGTGCTCGATGCCGATGTTAAGTATAACACCTGCACACTAAACACCTCGATAAATAATGTACTTAGTATTGTTAACTAACACACAAAACACTGGGAAAACGAAATGCACTTTCAGCCACCCCTTTCACCTTCTCTCTTTCTCCTTTCTTCTCCGTTTCTTCTTCTTTCTTTCACATCTTTTTCCGTAGACTTTTCTCTCTTATTGCTGCAACTTGCATGTGGTTTACGGGTAGATATGGTTGCACTTTATCCATGATATTTTCTGAGTGAACTTAGGGAACATGTTAGTCCTTCCATATGTTGTGATCAAACACTCAAAATAGGATTTAGGAACATGTCAATCAACTCATGATTGATAAGATACCAATTAGAAAATATATCAGTGTAAAAATAAAATACCAAAGGAAATACTTATCACTTGGGGGATACTAAATAAAAATGCATCAAGGAGTAAAATATTGAGATCCCGATAGACATCAAATGAACCATGTCAAATTCCAAGAGATGTCAATTGAAGCAAATATCTATGAGTGAGATATCAAACTCCAAATAAATAGCAATTAAGGGCATCAAAGCAAAACAAATGAGCATAGAGGATGTCTATGTAAAATATGATCAAAGACTTATCTCATTCAAAACAATAGAATGCAAAACAAGGAATGAGATAACCAAGCCCTCTACACTTTTTATGATGGCACAAAGTAATAAAAAATAAGAGTTGTGCCTTCCACAAATTCACAAGATATTGATTAAATTACCAATTTAAAAAGATCTAATACCAATTGATGATAACTAGTGTTCAAAAAGAATCTATGATAGCTTCCCCATGATTTATGCATGATTTTTGAATTTTGCACTCAAATGGGACCATCACTCCTCGCATGCATACAATAGAAACTTTCATTAAGTGGCAAGAGATCCAATTGAAAATATAGTGTTCTAAAGGAAGTAATATAGCTCTCCCATGACTTATGCATTATATAGATGTTTGCATTTTAATACAAAAGCACTATAAGGGGATCCTCGCTTTTCTTACAACCATTACACTAGAATTTTGTTTGATTATAACACATAGATATTCAAGAGTCAAGGAAGACAATGTGAGTTCATACAAAACAATTTCTCGTCGATAATACAAATGGAATCAAAGCATAATGTAAATATGATCAATAACTTCTACCACAAATATGGTTGTCACTTGTCCAAGGGCAAGGAGGGTATGGTGTTAATTTTAGGTGGTATGTTGCAAAAATATTCGTGATCATGTTGAAACACAAAAGTTTATGGAAAATGATATGAGTTAATTCCCATGCTTCAACTAGTAAAATTATCATGCAAAGCAATTCTTAATATATATTGAAGCAACCGGTTTCCCAAACAATAAATACTAGTGCACATTTGAGGAACACCGCACGAAGAAACTCTCTCAAATTCAACAAACCAAAATATGAGATACAAAAAACTCATTTAAGAAAGTATGGAACTTGTTTGAGCTAATCATGCCACGTAGTAACAAGATAATTTAGAATATCAATTCTAAGTGGCATTACCTCACATGTTCACATTTTCTAGGATTGTAATATGCACATAGCTTATTACTCCCCCATAATGTGATAATCCATTTCTTTTCAACAAGAGGCAAGTGAAATCAAATAAGAGATAATTAATGAACATTGTGAAATTCGAATTTCTCATGAGAATGAAATACCACATGGAGACTATATAATCTTGTCACGTTAATAATAAGTGATATACCTCATGTACACATATTTTAGGATTGTGAGGTGGCAAGCACACCACTCCCCCAAAATGAGATAGTTCATTAATCTCTCAAAAGAGGCAACTTAAATTAATCATAAATTGCAATAAAGGCTCAACACAAAACAAACAAGTACATGGAGTGCAAACCAACAAACACATACTAGAGTACTCAAGATAGGTAATTAGTAAGCACACCATATACAAACACATGCTAGACACAAAACTAACACATGCAAGGGCAAGCAACTTTTAATGTATATAATTTAAATACAAGTTACCGCAAGGAGACACATTGGATAGGAGATAGATATATGATGATACAAATGACTTGGCTTGAGTAAATATAATTGATGAAGATCCCTTAATTCTTCATAAGATAGCCAAGTCTCCAATGCCCTCCAACAACACCTATTGATCAAGTTTTAGCTTGTTGGTCCCCAACCAAGTTGGGTCCTAATAGGTTAGTCACAATAGGCTTGGCAACCCAAATGGTTCGTTTCTTGACACCACTTTGAGTGCCAACATATTTGGCAAACACATTGCCAACCTTATCCTTCCGAAGGGAATAAACATCATAAATAATGATAGGGTTGGATAAGGTACCATTAGTGCATGAGGAAGCAAGGTGGCCCTTTTCACGGCATAAGTAGCAACATCGTCTTCCTCCTTTCTTCTTAGTTGATTTCTCAACTTGAGGAGTTATAACTTGATTCTTCTTGGGAAGAAGCCTTTCTTCATATTGAGGTTGAGCATGAGATTGAACTTGTGGCCGCTTCCCTTGTTGCTTCTCACTAAGAGGCTTCTTCTTTAATGGGCAAGACCTAACATGGTGCCCTTCAACATTGCACTTGAAGCAAACAATCTTGGACGAATTGTTGACTTGTTCTTGGCTCTTGTTCTTGTTGATTATATGATTCTTCTTTATATTGGACTTCTTGTTATTATTGGAGTTGAATCCAAGTCCACTCTTGTCATTGGGTAATCTTTGTACACTCAACATGTTGTCAAGTGCGGACTTCCCATGACGCTTTTCCAAGTCTTTCTTCAAAGAAGCGACTTGGACCTTGAGATCTTTTATTTCTTATACATGGTTAGTAGCAACACAAGTAATAGAGGAAGTAGATGATTCATTGTTAGAGCAACAAGGCATGGAAAGCAATTCATCACAAGATGTAGCGATATTATGAGTGAATGAATTAATAGGACTAGCACGAGGCAAAATAGAATTTTGAGTAGAGTTTGTGCTAATGTACACATGAGGATCACAAGATATAACCTTGGTAGTAATAGCCTCATGAGCTAACTTTATCTTATCATGTGAGACTAAAAGATCCTCATGAGAGCCTAAGAGCTTTTCATGACTTTCTTCCAATTTCCCATAATTGCTAGTTAGCAACTCAAGTTGAGACCTTAGCTCAACATTCTCCTTCAATGTAGATGCTTCACGAGAAATAGAGTTAGTAGCACAAGCATCATAATTAATAGAAATAGGAGAAGGCAAATTGGCAAGTCCTTTTGAGTATGAAGCTTTAAGTTGAGTATGTTCGACTTTTAGCTCATCATTTTTAGTTTTAAGACAATTAACCACCTCAAGATTTCTATTATGAGAGTCCTTTAATTTTGATAACTCTAAAGTAAAAGTGTCTTCAAGAGATTCATTGATAGTTTGTTCTTATACAAGAGCTTCCTCTAGTTTTGCAATTTCATTGGAATAATCACGCTCGCGGCTATAACACGCATCAATGCATGCTTCCAAATCCTTAATGGTGATATTGCGCCTATCAAATGCTCTAATGATTTCTAGGAAATTGGCACAAGCATCTTTATCCTCATAAAGGATATTGTGAATCATTTTACCTTTCTCCATTAACGAATTATTGTCATTATCATCGTCATCATCATCATCATCATCCTCATCACCATCATAATAATCATCATCATCACTAGATACATTGGTGTTCAAAGTAAGAGCTACCTTTGAACCTTTAGCCATAAGGCAAAAGTGAGATATGGTAGATGATGATGAACCATTACTTGAAGCGCCACTTAAATCCACATCTTGTTCCATGGAATGTTGAGTTTCTTCTACATGGTTAGTAACACAAGTACTAGAGGAAATACAACCATTTTTACTATGGAAACAAGATGTATCAAGCATATCATTATAAGATTTAGTCAAGGATTTTTTACATGATATGCATGAACTATCAACGCAAGCATGTAAATCATTTTGGGTGCTAGGTGTGTTTAAGTCCATAGACAAAGTATTGCAATAAGATAGAGATGAAGAATCGTTAACAATAAGCATACTATCAAGATTGCAATTTTTGTCACTACTCACCATATCATTATGTTGTGCCTTGACACATGTTGGTGAGGTAGAAGAAGTTGAGAACTCATCACGCCCGGAGGTGGAGGGAGTATAATCATCACCACAACTTTTGGACACATCATATTTATCTTGAAGCTTGGTCCAAATATCATGAGCTTTCCAAGATGGCCTAATTGACTCAAGAACTACAATACTCAAATATTTGAAAAACACATTAGTAGCTTGAGTATTGAGATATAAGTTTTTCTCATCCTCTAAAGAGGAATCAATACCCGTTGGAGTAGAAAAACCCATATCTACAATTTTCTCTATATTTGGACCCATGTCCTTAAAAATATTAAGCATACTAATTTTCCAAGTATTATAATTTGTGCCATCGAATATAAAAGTGTCATTATGCACTAATCCCCTAGCCGACATCTTTACTCTCTAGGTTGTGAAACCCTATGAAGAGAGACCCATCTCTGATACCAATTGAAAGGACACGGATGTCGCCTAGAGGGGGGGTGAATAGGCGTTTAAAAATAATTACGGTTAAAGCTTGAATAAATGCGGAATAAAACTAGCGTTTAATTTATCAAGCCAAAACCTAAACAAACTAGGTTCACCTATGTGCACCAACAACTTATGCTAAACAATTCAAACAACTATGTGATAGCAAGATATGTTACTTCAAGCTTGATGGCTATCACAAAGTAAATTGCATAAGTAAAGAGTTCGGGTATAGAAATAACCGAGAGACGAGGAGACGATGATTTATCCCGAAGTTCACTTCCCAATGGAAGCTAATCTCTGTTGGAGAGGTGTGGAGTCACAATGACTCCAAGCGCCCAATGGCTCACCTTATTCTCCTCGTGCCTCCACCAATGCGGAGTGCCACGATCCACTATAGGACCTTTGAGGGCGGTCACCGATCCCGTACAAGGTTGGGGAAATCTCCACAACTCAATTGGAGGCTCCCAACAATATCCCGCGAGCCACCAAAACTCCGAGATAGCAACAAGGTCCGGAGCTACCAAAACTCCGAGACAACAAGAACCGTCTAGGGCACTCCAAGTACCCAAGAGGACAAGCTCAAGGGCACTCCAAGAACCCAAGAGTAACAAGCTTCTCAACCTTTCACTCGAACGAATCCTCGTAGAGAACTCAAACCGATGCAACCTATGCAATGGCAAGAACACAAGAAGTGCTCAAATCCTTCACTCTCAAATCCCACCAAAGCAACAAATGCTATGGGGGGAGAAGAGAGGAAGAACAATGAAGAACTCAACAAATGAATCCACAAGATCTAGATCCAAAGACTTTCCCCTCACTAAGAGGAGAGATGGATTGGTGGAATAATAGATCTAGATCTCCTCTCTCTTTTCCCACTAATTGGAGGCAAGAATCATGGAGGAATAGAGAGAGAGCAAGCTCCAAAATGTCAACAATGGTGGGGGAAAACTTGCAAAAAGGTTGGGGAACCAATGGGGAAGAAGGCCCCTTTTATAGGCCCCCAAAATCAGCCCGTTGGGGTCATTGTGCCCCACCCCGGCCTCCCGGGCCGGCCAGGCCGGCCTCCAGGCCGGACAGTTCGGGTAGGGGTCCGGCCTACGGGAGCCCACCCCGGCCTGGGGCCGGCCTACCAGTTTTCAGAAAACCTCCTTCACTAAAAACGCGATATCTTTTGCATCCGGACTCCGTTTTCGATGATCTTGGGCTCGTTGAAATCGTAAGAACGAGAACTACAAGATTATGCAAAGAAACATCATAGTCCATAATTGGATGATAAAACCAAATGATAAAAGTTATTACCTCTCTATAAAGGAATAATCGGTAAAACCTCCAATATCAAAAACGCAATAAGTTTTTCATGCGAAACCCTTTTTTGATGAACTTGAGCTTGTATTGAAGCACATGACAAGCTCAAAAACCACACATGGAGAAAACACAAATAAGAACCAAGAAATGTTATGCCAAGTATGCAAAGGTTTGAGCTCTCTCCGAGTGATGCGATCAAGTTGCTAATATGAGAGCCCCTCCTGATAGTACGGTTATCTATCCTATAATCCGGTCTCCCTCCTAATGCTATGAGACCGGTAAAATAGAAAACCTATCAAGATCATACCTTTGCCTTGAGCATTCCACTTGAGCTATAATATGACGATCTCGACCTCCTCAAGATGGAACACCTTTCTTGATTTCTTTTTGCTTGGTGAAGACACAAAGATGATCCCCCCATATGCAACTATGGGAGAGGCTCTTTTAAGTATATCTTTACTTTAACATTATCTCCAAAAGAGTGGAAAGCTTCAGGAATGTGATCTCTTCGATATGCTTCCCTTGAACTTGCACTTCTCGAACTTGATGACGATCACAACTTGACGTCATCCACCATGGACTATATGAAATCTTCCTTTTGATGCAAGCCCATGGAAAGATGCCTAACCCCATATAGATATACCATACACACATATAATGGGTTAGAGCACAAAGCTATATGAACAATTACTTACGATACCATGATACCACATGGTACATCTTCTTGCTTTGTGAGTTGATCACTATTAACCATCGCTTAGCACTTTGCCTTGATCAACCTTTTATCTTTTCTTCTCTCTTCATAATAATGATGTCTTGAAGGGAAAGATGAATGTTCACACAATATTCTTCTTAAAGACATACTTGCAATATGCTCAACTCTCTCATGACCAAACTTGGGATATTCACATGAATGGCACCTTGGTCACCACTTGATTATCTTGAATCCAAGAGTATTGCCTATGGAGAAACTCTACAAGTATAGCTCAATGCAACCATAAGTTCATAGTGATTGTCATCAATTACCAAAACCACACATGGGGGAACCATGCTCTTTCACATGGTGCCTAGTATCCGTTGTTAGTGCTATCTGTCATTTTTGCAACTTGTTATGCTTAATGATTGTCACTAGGGCCGGAGTGCCATGATCTCAGATCTGAACATGTTATTGATTCATGAGGATAATTATTATTTTTTATCTTACCTGCAAGTTGTATACACATATCGTTGTCCAGAACCCGAGGCCCCAAAGTGACATCAACTGGGATAACCAGATGGGATGGTTGTGATGTGAGGATCACGTGTGTTCACAGAGTGTTAATGCTTTGCTCGGGTGCTTTATTAAAAGGAGCACCTTAATTATCAGTAGTTTCCCTTGAGGCCCTACTGTAAACGGGCTGGTAGGACAAAAGATGTTGTGCAAGTTTCTCATTGCGAGCACGTATGACTAAATACAGAACACATGCCCATGGTTACTTAGTACTTGGATGCTTTATCATTATTTACCTGCAATTGCCCATGTCTTGATTATTATATGAACTATCTTATCCATGCAACGCCCGTTCATCTATCCCTATGCCTAAAATATTGTAATTATGGTGTCCACTTCAATTATTGCTAATGTTTTTATTTCATTCCTGCTATTATTTCACTACTGCTACTGCTATAAAACTGTTGCTACTGATAAACTGTTGCGAGCAAGTCTATTTCCAGGTGCAGCTGAACTGAGAATTCATCTGTTAAGTCTTATAAATATTCTTTGGCTCCCTTTGTGTCGAATCAATAAATTTGGGTTTTACTTCCCCCGAAGACTGTTGTGATCCCCTATACTTGTGGGTCATCAGGCACTCACATACTTACTCTTGACCCATGCATCATCGGCATAAGTGGCACCGAAACCACTAAAGAAAGTAGCAAGGGTCTTGAGCCTTTGATACATGTCCTCATGACTTTCACCATCAAGCATATAGAATCCTTCGGCCTTATTGCTCGAGGCATCAAATCTATTTCTCTTCATGCTTGCATTTCCTTCAAACATGGAGATAAGAGTTTCCTATGTTTCTTTGACAATGGAGAATTATTGAATGTCTGGTATGATCTTCTTTACTGTGGCTTGTTGGATCACGTGCAAATCCACAAAGTTGAATTGAAAATCAACGACTTCTCTTATTGTCAAGTTCTTAGGATCAACTCCATCTTCAATGATTCTCCATACCTCGATGGAAGAACTGTTCAAATGAGTTTTCATGAAATATTTTCATTGAGCAAAAGAGTGTGCATCAATTTTAGGTGCATCACCTCTATTTTTTGTAGGAGGGTGTGGAATAGTAGGGTTTGGAGAGTACCATATGGGGACTTCGTAGTACTCCTCCTTCCCAGTTTTAGTGTTAGGGGGTCCTCATTTTTAGATTCTTCACCCCCTTAATTTTCCTCCTTTTCCTCCGGAGGGGTCTTTTCCGGAAACACCATGGCAGAAGGAGCCGTGTCCTTGGTATTCATGGGTTGCAATATCATTTCTCGCAACCCATTAATTTGAGCTTCCATGGAGGATTTTAAGGATGTTTCCATCTTCTTGAGATCATCCATTGTAGTCGTAGCCCCGCACGGGAGTTTCCTCATCGCACAAACTTTTATCTTAGGCGGTTAAGCCCGACTTAAGGGTCGATACTCTGATACCAATTGAACGGATTGTATGGTCACCTAGAGGGGGGTGAATAGTTTCTACCTCCAAATTTCAATACTTTTTCGATTTAGGCTTGACACAAAGGTAAATTCTCTAGATATGCAAATACGGTGAAGTTATCTATATGACAAGGGATACACTAAAAAAAGATACAAACACAAAGTAAAGCTAAAAGATAGAAGGAGAACCGAAGTGGAAGCACGCGGAGACAAGCATGTATTCCCGAGTTCATCCTTATTAGGGAGTACGTCTCGTTGGAAGGGTGTGAGTTTCGCCACGAAGACCTACTCAACGCCACAAAGGCCTCACCTTATTCTCTGATGAAACTGGCCACAAAGGCCTAGTTCACCTTCCACTATTGGAATCCTTCAAGGTGGAATCTGGTGCCTTTACAATGAGATTGGGGCACACACCCATAACTGAATTGGGGGCTCCCAAAATCCCCAAGAATTTGTTACAAGAAACACAAGCGAGCAACAAGAGGTCTAGGTTTTCCACAAGGAAACCCTAGAACAAATCCCTCAAGTGAATGAGGGGGGAATGAAGAAAAGCTTTGCAAAGTCGTAGATCGGGGCCTTCTCTTTCAATCCTCCAAAGATCAACGAGTTTGGGTGGAGGGATTGGGAGAAATCTAGCTTTTATGTGAGCTCATTAATGGTGGACTTCAATGCTAGACGAGCTAGCTCTTTGGAGAAGATAGAGGGGGTATTTATACCCCTCTCTCATTTCTAGCCATTGAAGGTTAACTAACCCCGGAGTCTCCGGCCTGGGTCGGAGTTTTCAAAGTTTCTGGGGATACTCCGGTGACTCTCTGGAGGGGGCATCTGCAAGTTTTGCCCAAATGGCGGAACTGGGGGCCGGAGTCTCCGGGGATAGTCCGGCCATACTCCGGAGTAGGTATCTGCGAGTTTTTTTACCAAGTTGCAAAACAGGGGACGAAGTCTCCGGGGACACTCCGGACATACTCCGGAGCAGCCTTCTGGGAGTTTTCACCCTAGAGCAGACATGGTTTGAAGTGGAGAACCGGAGTCTACGGATAGCAGGGGCCTGGATACTCCGGTGTTTGCACACCAGAGTCTCCGGTATGGGAGCCCGGAGTCTACGACCTAATTTTCACATGCAAATAGAGAATTACTTTTCTTTTGTTTTTTAGGACAAAGCTTTCATGAAATAATTACCTAATCACATGTATCACTTGGCACACATTTAGGTGATCACGAGTGTTGTTATCTAACACACAAAATCAAACTAGGGGGAACTAAAATGTTCTTTCACCTAGTTTCAAGCTTGGGAATCGGTGGCTTCCTTGAGTGTGGCATGTGTCCAGTGGCTCTATTTGTAGATGCAATGCATCAAATATCTAGCTCTACTTCGCGGAGAATACTCTGTTTTGGACTTGGACTTGAATCTTGGACTATGTCACTTGTAATCCTTGTATCTTGACTTGTTTGCTTGCAGGTCGTGGCCCTTGGCCAGTTAACAATTCAAATTGTATTTGAAATTACTTTTATAATTTCCTTGTATTTTCTGTGCCTCATGGATGGCTGGCTGGGTTTCCAATTTAAACTGTAATACTGCTTTGTACCAGAATATAAAAAATGAAATAAATTGTTTGTTTGAATCCAATTTAATCTTCTGCCTTATGCATTTTAAATTTCGGTTACAATTATTTATGGTTTGTGAAGAATGATTTTTAAAGAAATCAAATTCAAATCAAATATGAATTCAAATATCTAAATTCTTAAACACTCAGGTTATGGTTTAGAAAAGACAAGTAAAAAAAATTAAACCTCTATTACAGAACATCAAGCTCCACTCTAGGGTTAACCTTAAAACAGCTAAAAAAGAAAAGGTGAAAACGAGCCCCTCGACTAAATATCTGCGAAAGGTCTCCCAATCCACGACGAGTTGAGAAGTGATCTCTCCGTCACACTTTGCACAAAAGCGCGAAAAAGATATCAAAACCTCAAATATATGAAATGCAAAGATGTAAGGTTCTAGACTACCCCCTTCGACTCCTCGAACCGACGATTCTCACACCCGTATTCTGTACGTCGGCTATGGTACCCGGCTCCTAGATGCAGACTCGATACCAACGACCCTTCAACCTCATCAGTCGTGCATGGTAAAAGAATCGACAACACGTACCCGTGGCATAGGAAAACATAGATATTTACAACATCAAATTTATATCACTGAATACATCTTAAAATACAGTTTCATAATCTTCTAATTGAATGTCAGAAATATTGCTTATTTTTTTGTAAAATTAGTCAAACTTTTTTTTATATAAAAATAGACAAATAGTATAGGTGTAGATGAAAAGGCAACGGCAACAAAAACAAATATCGGCAGGAAACATTCTTACGTACTCTAGCCTAACTCTGATTGCTTCAAAAGGTGCGTACAAACGACTCACTGCTCACTACGAAAAGGTGAGTAAAGTAGGAGCGGCTGCACCCTGAAGCACGTGAAGCTCAGAGATGGTGTAGATTAAATGAAAGCCCATGGAATGCCCGCCTGATTGCTTCAAAAGTGTGCTTCGAAAGTGGAGTAAACATCACTCTATTTCCTCCGTCGAGAACTCGCCACGACAAAATCTCCTACGTGCACAGGATTCAGCATGCATGGTGCGGGGTCTGGGCACATAGGCTGCACCGCGCTACACCTGCGGACCATTTCCTACGGAAGCTCATCTACGGACTGACGTGGGGAGCGGAGCAGAAATTATGGCCCGGAATTCACGCGCATGTAAAAGATTTGAACCAACTGGCCTCTTGCACGTCGCTCCGTAAGCTATTCTGTAACCAAATCAGCCGTAGATGTAGCATTATTGCTATTTCTCCGTCGGCAGCCAAAAAGGTGACGGAGAAAGGCATCCCCGTGTCACGTAGTACAAGCAAAGAGCAGCGGTGATCACCTCACCGACGATCCATCACCCACAGTCCCGCCCTGAGACACGCAGGGGGCTGGGCCTTGTGCAAGTTGCCACCGCTCTTGCATGTGGGGCATCGCAGCAAGTTGGTCCTCGTTGCCCTCGGCTCGGCGCCACGGCACGTCGGAAGCCCAAACCGAACGCCAACTCGAGCGAGGAAAAACCAAAAACAGGTCTCCTTTCCGTTTTGTTTTTTACCGGGCAGTACAGTACTACAGTGTAGGTGCAACGTTCGAATCCAACCGCCACGCGCCGCCCGCATTTACGCTGGCCCGACGAGCCGGTGCGCCACCAACCCAGTCAAGGCTGGGGTCCTGCGTGCCACGGGCTGGCTGCGTCGCTCCTCCCCTGATTTTGAAATTTGAAACACCGGTCCGGTCGCCATGCGGAACCCGGTGCAGTGCAGCCTCTCTCTCTCTCACTCGTAGCCGCAGTGGCTCCGTTCCATTTATTAATCCCGTTTTCCGCGAGAGCGAGATACTGGAGCGGTGGACTGACTCGGATAGAGAGAGTTCCTTTTTCTTGTGCCGCCGCGAGCTTCTGCCTTTCCACGCCCCCCGTCCCTCTCGTTCGTGCTCCTCTGATCATATCCCAGGACGCGCTGCAGACGCCGAGATTTTCTACAGACCAACCAGCACCGGCAATGCCGAGATCCAGGTGCGTGCCGTGCCGAGGCCCAAGCAAGCAGCCAAGTTCCATTTTCTCTCGAGTTTCTGTTCCATTTCTGATGCCGTTGGTGCGACATTTAATCCCAGGGGGTCCGAGCTGCCGCAGCGGGCGTCGCCGCGCGCGCCGCTCCACCTCAAGACCACGGCGTCCTCGGACCCCAATGGCGCGCACCACCGCGACCGGAGCAGCCCCAAGGTCGCCGACCGACACTCGCCGCGCAGCCCACTGCCTGAGGTATCCGCTATCTACTTCCTCAGTTTCTGTTGTAGTCAGGGGGGCGTGGCTCACTGAATGACTGAATCGGTGCGGTTTGCAGAAGAAGCGGGCCGGGACGCGGGTGGCGGAGCTGGAGACGAAGCTGGGGAAGGTGCAGGACGAGCTCAAGAAGCTGCGGGAGCAGCTCGTGTCCGCGGAGGCTGCCAAGAAGGACGCGCAGGTCGCGCTCGAGGAAGCCAAGAAACATGTCGGCCACACCAAGGGGAGCCCCAAGACAGCAGCGGCGGTCGCCGCATCTCCTCCCTCTCCCGCTCCTGCTGTGCCACCCGAAAGCGAGAAGATACCCGACGAGGTGAAGGTTGCTGAACCGGCAGCGGCAGCAGAGGAGGAGGAGGAGAGCAGCATAAACTCGCCGGCGACCGACGTGTTTGAGGTCGTCCGGACGACCGAGTCGGGCGACAAGGAGAACCAGGGCGCGCTCGTCGCCGAGGACAGCGAAGAGGTGAGCTGCGGAGACAAGCCGGCGGCGCTGGCCGAGGAGGATGTGGAGGTGGAGGAGACCAAGACGATGATCGAGGAGGCTAGCAATGCCTCGACAGGAGCCGCCACTGGCGGCGGCGAGAAGGAGAGCAAGACGATGGCCGAGAGCCCAGAGGAGGTGGTGGAGCTCAAGGCCCAGCTGATGGCCAGGGAGATGGAAGTCGCCGTCCTCACGGCCGACAACGCCGAGCTCAAGAAGCTGGCCGGGGAGGCCGCGGAGGCGGCCAGGAGGGCCGAGGAGGACTCCGTGGCCAAGGCCTTCCTGGTCGAGCAGGAGCTCAAGGAGAGCGCGGCGCGGGAGGCCCGGATGGGCGAGCAGCTGAGGGCGTCCGAAGCCGCGCGCGAGGCGCTTGATGCCGAGATGCGGCGCCTGCGCGTGCAGACTGAGCAGTGGCGCAAGGCGGCAGAGGCGGCCGCCGCGGTCATCGGTGGAGATGCCCATCTCGTCGGTCACCACGGCCTTGCCGGCAATGGCAACGGGTGGGGGTCCCCCGCGACGATGCCGGACGACGGCGACGACGAGGGGTTCGGCAGTAAGCGGAAGGGCGCCGGCATCCGGATGCTCGGTGACCTGTGGAAGAAGAAGGGTAACAAGTAAAAGGTGCCAATGACCACCGCAATGTGGCTTGTCTCGGATCAGAGATTCACAGCCCGCGGTGAGCTCACTATCACCAGCACATGCATCGATCGATGCACAACTACCTAGCAGACCATAGTTTACTGCATTTTTGTAGGGATTTCGCTTGTGTTTGTATGATGATGAGGTGATGACCGTGAGATTCAAACTCTGTTCGGTACTGGATGATCGATGCTGCATTCCTGCTGCTGCCCGCGGCAAGGAGCACACCTGTATGCTGTTGATGCTAGTTGCTAGAGTTACTGCTGTTCTAGGGAGTATTTTAGGATGTTTTATGTCATGATCTTGATGCGTGGGAGAGATGGTGAACACTGAAATTTCTCGCTGCTTGGAGAAATTCCAACACTAGAATGTGACGAGCATTGCTCGCGTAATAAAATGAAGAATCTGTTGTGCAGCGTAACTCTCAGTTCGTCTATCTTCACTTCCCGAACCCGGGTTTTCAATCAAAGTCGCCGCACGGGTTATTAGTCAACACCAGCACAAATGGAACAAGATGCTGAATACAGTAGGTAGATCATCACAACGTTGGCTTTGCTTCATGATTGTTCATGATGGCCTCTGACGATACGATTTTTGGGGGAACGCAGCCAAAGATTTGAGCAGCTAGCCAGCACGCTCACACTGCGCTCGTTTTGAAACGCCTTGGCGACAACAAAGGTCGTGCGTCGTCTGCTGGACTTGGACCACACATTCTGAAACCGTGGAGTTGCGCAAAACAAAAACAGCCCTTTGCACTTTTTTGCAGCGCCAAACTGCAAAAAGACGGACGGGTTATGGCCACACGAGGCGAGATCTGCAAAAGACATACGTGTGGGGCGCATGAATGATCGAGTGGCTCAGAGAGAGTGCCTAACCAGAAAAGTGAAGTATGGATTAGGACTGACTCACTGTATCCATCATCATGACTCTCATATCTACCAAATCCAGGAAAGATCCAGCACGAAGTTGACAAAAGAAGATTACCCACTCCACTCCGGCTCGGCTAGCAATCAGGAGCAGTGTCAGGTGAAATGAGATAGTGCAATTAGGAAAGCGAATGAGCTAGGCATGGAAGATTAGAGGGCAAGCATGGTTAGTGGCGACAGTAACGTGTGAGCTCTCGGCTGGGCTGCCTTGGGTACGCTGAGGTTCAGTAGCAGTGCACACCATGATGAATGAAACCAAAAACTGTGGAAGCTCGCTGCGACTGCGACGCGGCAGACAACTGCGCGGTGGCATCCACAGGAGCGAGCAGGGCAAAGGCTGGTGAGGAACGCAGACGAGAGAGAGGAGACGCAGGACAGGAGTGGCATGTCGCTAGCTGTTGGAGCTCTGTTGCCGCCTGCCCCACGCGTCGCTCCTCCTCTCGCTCGTTTCCATGGGCTCGCACGCTGTTCCGGTCCATACGTACGTGTCTGTGAGTTTGGACCCGCTGCCGCCATTGATGAGGACAGCCTGCGCTGCGCTGCTCCGGTGGCAGGCGGGCAGGTAGACGGTGGCATGCATATGCATATGCATCGTCTCAGGAGTTCAGACCCGGCCGGGGCACCGCACCGTCTCCGAACGTGCTGCTGCTGGCCCATGCATGCTATCCAACGGCTCGATCGGGATGCACGAGAGGATGCGCCGCCGACACCGGTGGGTGTGTGTGGATCCTGAACTGGATTCGAGCGTCGGCTTTGCTTCATTATTCGTGTTGGTGGCGGTAGCTTGGCTTGGCTGGCCCGGTCGCCGGAGTAGTTGCGCCGTTTTATTGGCATCGCGCTCTGTCTGCCCGCCTGTCCCTCTGTACGACGGAGAAAATGTGCACTTGCTGCATGTGATGTGCCCCGAACGAGCTAGGAGCAGATACATGGTATGGTACCACTTCTTCTTCTTAACCACGTGCTGTTCATCCATCCATCCATCGATGCATTGGTTCTCTTGTAGTACCAGCATTTACGTTCGGAGTCTGAAAACATGACTAAACAGCCTGCAATGCCAACATCTCGTAGCTCATAGCCATAGAGATGCAGAGGGGGGAAGCAGTTTTACTTGCATCAGGTCGAGAAATTGCGGAAATTCCTGAAATGCTGGAGATCGGGAGACATGTCTTTGATGCAATGCATATGTGTTTGTGATAGTTGGTTGGTTCCTGATAGATCGATCCCTACGATGAATGGGGCCTGGCCTGGGGGTAATGCGTGCGCTGTAAACATCTGTAGCAGCGTACAGTGTCTATGATCGTCGCTGTAGCAGTTAGGTCGCACGGGGGCCACGCATTTTCCGTTTCGTCCAACAGTACTACTATAGCTCTGTAGTATTAATGTGGCATTGTGCACTGCCACCGCGAACAGATAATCTCGCCACAAAGATTGTCACATTCAACATTCAAGCGCGGATGGCGCGCGGGTGCGGATCGGAGGAGGGTATCACTGTCCTTCCCTCTTTCTGTTTCTCAAGTGATTGTTCAATCCCCTCTGTTGCTGAACATAAGCCCAACATCGACTGGTCGTGCATGAGTGCAGGGCACTACTGTTTGCAAGTTTTTTCGAAGAAAGAACTATAGTTTGTAAAGTACTTCCTCTCTCGCTGAATATAAGACTTCTTAGCCGTTAAATTTGAACAGGCAGAACGGTTTACATTCAGGAACGGACTGAGTATATCACTGTCCTTTTGGAGTAAGTTGTAACCGAGCAAGTATGCGCACACTGCCCACACACTTACACACTTCACCATATGCTAGTTGCTTCTTGCTTATTTTGTTGTACCTACATATGGGTAAATGTCTTTTTGTAGGGGCATAGAATTTGCGGTATGTATTATCGTGTCTAGCGAATAGCTTTTTCCCATTCGAATAATCCACTACCTCTATTCTAAAAGTAGCGAAAAACCTTGATCAACTATTGAGTAAATAATGGTAACTAAACGAAAACGAGAAAATAAATTGATTTTTTTTCTCTGCGTAGGTGGCCCACTCACTAAGAGGTATTTCAAAAACCAAAAAAAAAAACTCGCGGCTTGGGGGGGAGGAGGGGGGGAGGGGAGGCGGATCCGCCACTATAGGTACATGTCTCAGAAGAATATAAAGCAATGTCATGTTAGACACCTTTTACAATGCAGAAGCGATAGTTTCTTTGTTATCATATCGTCATGAAAAGACAAAGGGAGAAACAAGACAAAATGAGAGCCATTGACTACCACAAATTTATCCCCAAATGATGTTGACTCTTATCTTGTACGACTCATTGCAACAGGAAATCTAATTAAAACTTTAAAACATACAATTTGATTAATAAATATCTTAATATCCAAGTCAAGTATTGATCTC
This sequence comes from Alopecurus myosuroides, assembly GCA_028641055.1. Lineage (NCBI taxonomy): Eukaryota > Viridiplantae > Streptophyta > Magnoliopsida > Poales > Poaceae > Alopecurus > Alopecurus myosuroides. The sequence continues at coordinate 218,026,549 of CM054058.1, read as the reverse complement.
GGATTGGATTTCCTGTCACCGCCTATAGACCACCAAAGACCACAAAAGATACAACCTAAGAAAAGATAGAAAAGACAAATGACGGCCTCTTGTAGGATTGGAGGCTCGGATTTTCGATGATTTTTATTTAGAGGCATTATAAAATGGGTAAGAAAATACATTTAGGAAAGAATCAAACGTTTTAGTTTTGTAGAAATATTAGGCCAAAATCAAGGTCATAAAAGCCTAACCCTGATCCACTATTCTCCATAGAAGTGTTGAAACCAACATGTGTGTTCTTACCTGTTTATTACTAACCTCCGCGTGCTCATCTCCTCCACCTTTGGTTAATTCGGTTGTCGCATTCACTTAGGATTAACTACTTCTACCTTGTTGTCTTGTTTTTTTTTCTGGCTTGCGTCCATAAAGCATTGTTTACAAAGTTGCATTTTAGGAGAACTTTATTTATCCGCAGTTATCTCTAAAACTAATTTAATTGGTTAGAATTTACAGTCACATATTCACCTCTCTCTGGTGGTAATTTCTGCTTCAAAGCTTCTTCTTTATTAGTACTTCCTCTATATGGAAATATAAGATGTTTTAACATTTTCTAGACAACACGTAGCTAGACATGTTTTAGTGTAAGACAGGGACGAACCCCAAAAAAATCCAGAGTGAGGGCCAATCAAGTGACTGGGGACATTATTTCTATAAGTTTGCAAAATGTGAAGAAATTTTGTTTAAATATGAACAAATACTGCAGGGATTCTAAATTTTGAGTGGGGGCCAAGGCCCCTACTCAGCTTTGGGTCCGCCAAAATAGGCCGAACCCCCGCTATATTAATATAGCTACCACATCCGATACAACCGATGAGACATAAAAATAGCAACGGCTTGGGCAACAACCAACATACACCCAAAAGTAAAGAAAAGAAGAAAGAAAAATGAGACATAGGCAGGTTGACTAAACAATTTTGGTCTGCAACCGTCACGCCCACCGAAAAAGTACCACCACGCTCATAGCATTGAATCGTCAAGTACCAAGCAACACCTTCAGGAAGGAAAATCACAGTGTTGCCCAGACCAATGCCTGATCCTAGGGTTTCCCCCGGTACACAAAGGTATGAGAATGAGGGTAACCACGACGCCCCTCAAGAAGGAAGGATACCACCCGGAGGCGGTATCGCGTCGGTGTCGACGAACGATAGGGATTTCTCCCAAAAACCCTATCCACAACCTCGGGCGATTCGTAGCCCAGGAGCCCTGCGAGTACGAGCCTCGATACCTCCAGACTAGCCGCCCACCAACATGCGCCAGACCGGTCACGAAGCCTCCATCGTCGTCGTCTCCCCGAAGCAACAGTCACGAGGTCTGCACGAAGGAGGTGAAGAGAGGCTTGAACCGAGGTCAGCAGTACCGCGACCGCGCGGGAGGGAACAACCTCCACCGTCGTGATAGTAGTCGAGCGGACGTGGCAACAAAGCACACCGACCCCCGTTAGGTCCGGCCGGGCACCACGTGCCCGTAAAGCCCCACGGGGGCATACCAGTCCCAACAGGGTCCGGACGGGTCCAGGACGGACCCGTGAAGCCCGCCGCCACGCTGCAACAGGTCGGCCGCCGTCACCATTGTCCCCTGCCCCCTCTTCCTCGCCACAGCTGCAGAACGCACCGCAAAACAGCCCGGCCCACCTAGGCCCAGCTGGAGCCCGAAGGCCCGGATCTAGGCCTAGCCGCCGCGATCCTGCAGATCGCCGGCGCCCACTGAGCTGCGCAGCTCCGCAGCCTCGTGAGCACCGTCGCCGTCACGCCGCCCCCCCGGCCAAGGCCGGCCCGCCGCCACGTGTGGTACACCGCCGCCAGAGAGAGGAGCCCCGCCTCCATCAACCCCAGCGGGGAGAATCGATCCGCCGCCGCCGGCGCCACTCGGGCTAGGCCCGGAAGCCTCCCGACGGCGGCGACAGGAGGGAGCCGCAAGGGAGGGGTCTAGAAGGGAGGGGCGAGGGAGGCACGCCGCCGCCACGGGGGGGGGGGGGCGGGCGCGCGTGGGGGAGGGGGTTCGTGGGGAGTCCAAGACCACACTTGGGTCCACCCCTGGTGTAAGATGCATATGAATCTATACACTAAAACATGTATAGATACGTTTTGTCTTAGCAAATACTAAAATATTTTATATTTTGATACGGAGGGAGTAATAGATAGTTTTTGGGAAAGCTTTTGCCAAAAAAAAAAACGAACATTTTTTTTTTGAGCTAAAAAAAAAAAAAAAAAAAAACGAACATGGTAGACAAATTTTTTCGGGTCTGTACTGGGCCAAAGTGAAGGCCACGAAAGCCCAGCCCCGGTCCATCGATTTCGGCGGAAGTGATGAAACCGTACCGTGGGTGCTTGCCCGTTCATTCCTCTCCCCGTCTCCTGTCATCCTCTCGAACCTTCTCCGTCCTTCCACCCCAACCTAAACCCCCACAAACCTTGGTAACCCACCCCGCAAGAGCCAAACCTGCCCGCCCCACCAAAAGCCACGAGCGAGTTCGAGAGAGAGAGAGAAAGCGCCCCGGAGATGTCGGCGGACGACCTGCGGCTGGACCTGGAGGAGCTGCGGCGGTTGGAGAGCCTCGCCACGCGGCCCCGCATCCTCTCCCTCCTCTCCAACGAGATCCGCAGCGTCGACGCCAAGGTTGCCTTTTTTCTCTTCTTTCTCACCGCTCGCCTGCGCGCTTTCAGCCGATCGATTCCGTTGAGCGCGCCGGTTGGATTCCGATCTTTGTCTTGTCCTGATGTTTCTCTCGTTATCGACAGCTGGCCTCGCGGACCGCGCCTGTGCCGGTGCCGCAGGCGGTCGCGCCGGCGGCCCCTGCTGGTGTGAGTTACGTCACGTTGGGATCGTTCAGCTGGGACCAGGATAATGAGAAGATCAGGGTACGTTGCCGCGCGAAATGGAACATTTCCTCATTTTAGTTAGCTAGCAATACTATGGTGCTGATTGATTGGTCTTATCTCATTATGCTTACTACTTTAGACAATCTGGGCGCGGTGCCCAATATTAGTTCATACTAGAACAATTCCCCTCTTAAAAAATTACATTTTTTTTAAAAAAAAAAATGTTGAATATATGCGAACTGGCTAATAAACTAGTGCAAAAATAATTAAGGATGCAATATACAACCCGAATTAGAATTCTCGAAGAAAAATACCCGGCTATCTGGATTTCAGAATCTTGCTATATATTAAGTCATTTCTTGTATCGGTACTGAACGAATCTATTTGTATGTCAACCCATTTTCTTCTTGAGGACAGTTGGACCTGCCCTACGATTTATTATTTGAGTGAATCCATTTTTACTACTCTGCATTTTTAACAGAGATTAGGAGCACAAGAACAGCATATGGCTGGCATTTTGCTGGGCATTAAGCTACAAGCCAAGTTTATGTATCTCAGTAACTTTATATAATGGATTAGTTACTTCTTAGGCGTATTGTTAAAAATGATTGTACATTATTTTTCCCATTATAATAGTGGACTGAACTCCTATGAAATTTAGATTTGATGATTTACAATGCATGTATTTTAGACAACAGTTTTGCTTTGTGTTCTATCCTTTCAGGTCTATGTATTCCTCGAGAATGTTGACCAAGAGAAGGTTGAGACTACTTTTAAGCCAATGTCAGTGGATATCAAGTTTCATGATGTTAAAGGCAAGAACTATCGGTGTGCCATACCAAAGCTGAGCAAAGAAATAGTTCCTGAGAAATGCAAGATTGTGGTCAAGCCCACAAAGATTGTCATTACCCTTTGGAAAGCTTCTACAGGAAGTTGGTTGGATCTGCCCTACAAGGAAGACAAGGTAATCGCTCTTCCAAGCTATGCATTAGTTTGGTTCGTAATGCTCGTTAAATGACAGTTCATGAATTTCCTGAAATCTGTTAGGACCTATATTCTGCACACAGAATAACGATTACATTAAGGACCAATTATCACACTTCCCATGGGTGGTGGATTCTCTTGGATAAACAGTTTGTGGTAGTGATAATTTCCCAAGTGGTAGATAGAAAATTTATTAGAAGAATGGAGTTAATAGGAACCTCATGTCATGATAATCCAAATAATTTCGTTCGATCCACATTCCTTAGTGCCTCACAGAGTTATCCGACAGTGAAGATTTGTATTAAAAGCGCTAGATGGACAAATGATCTAGCAGCTGGTTAGGGAGAGATCAGAGCTGAAATTTAGGAACTGAGATTATTGCTTGATCAAAAGATGCTTACAGCTTGACCTTTCACTGTCCAACATGATCATGATACACATTCCTTGCTGAAATTCTCCTAAATTAGGGACTCTTCCTGATTCTTGATTAACTCTCTTCCTAACAGTTGTCTTGTGTCCTTGCCTTGTATCGCTCATGTTGCTTGCCAGCCCCAACCCAACCCTTTTGTAGGTCAATATGGCTTGCCATTATATGATTCAAATTTCTAACCTACTGAACTTATGGACTCTTCCAGTTTTTTCTTATTTCCTAACCAGTTCTTCTCCAGACCGTTTGCCGTGGATTATATCTTGGTCTTGATTCTGTACACCATGGCTGGCCACAGCTGAATTAGTTTTATGCAGCACACATGTATGTGCTGTTGACAGTCATCTGTTCCGTGGCCTGGAGAAATATGCAGTCACATGTTTCAAAATACGGGCAACAGTATTAACATGCTGCTATGTTCCTTATATTCTCTGGTCTTACATGTTATGTAATATTATAAATTTTGTGCTGTTCCTCCACATTTTGGGTCTTGGTAACTGGAACCAAGGGATGCAAAAACGTGACATGAGGAAAATCAGGCACCTGATGAAATGATATCCTCTCTAGAACATGGCATCTTTATCCTGACTGATTGATTATTCGATATGTCTGTTTGTCAACTTACATGGCAGTGTTCTGGTCAATGAAAGTATATTATAGTCTTTGTGCTCAGAGTCTGTTATTGATTATGTTACTGTACTGCTTGTTGATAAGATGGACTAAATTATATTTTTTGGTGACAGTTCAAGCCAAGCATGGACAAAGATAAGGATCCAATGTCAGGAATCATGGATTTGATGAAGGTAAACATACCTTGATCCTCATGACTTGATCAATGTGTGGCGTTCCTGGTCTGACAGCGTGTGTTGTTTTGACGTGCAGGACATGTATGTGGAGGGGGACGAAAATATGAAGCGCACAATAGCCAAGGCGTGGACCGACGCCAGGTCTGGGAAGACGGCTGACCCAGTGAGGGGATTACCTTGAGCTGGTAGCTTGGCTCCGAGAACTGCTTTAGTATGTGCTAGGGTAGTCCGTGCGGTCAGTGTCCGTGAGGGTATCGTGTTGCTGAGACTGCGACCTGTCTGTGATAGAAATGCTCTCTCTGTTTTTTGCTGCTGGATTGTTTTAGTTTGGAAATTGTCACACTGAACCTTTTATGCAATGTCGAATGCATTTGTGTGCGTGGTTTTCGGGCAAATATTTCTTGACAGAAGCCCATATGCTACTGATTTGCGGTCCAACTTCTCGTCATGCTATGTTTGTACACTCATGCTACTGATTTGTACCCTTTGTTTTTTTTCTCTGTGAAAATGCTGAGGCATCATGATTGATGTGGTGGAGTCAGCTACGGCTACATGCAACAGCTGTTCTTCTTGACTAGCAGGTGATTGCGTGGTTGACCCCGTGTGTGCTTCCGCTGCCTGCAAGTGACAGTCACGCCCCAGAACCCGAGAACAGAAGTATTCTCTGACGCTTCATTTGTTCCGCAGATGACCAAATTACATCAATCAATATTTGAAAAGAAATGCCTACGAAGCACAAAGATATGGAAACCGTCAGTGATAAAAGGGAATATATCTGGGCAATATGACCTAACATTTATTTATTCCATCGTACAACCTAATAAATGAATAACTGAGCTATTTCTGAGTAACATTATTACATGATGATATTCCCAGTCTAGCCAGGAAGAGCTGTAACAGCAACATGAGATGCCTAAACAACTTCAATCGGTTCACAACAATTTTGGCTTCCTGCTTTGGGGGGCCAATGTAATGATAAAAATAATGGTACAACTTTGGTTGGGGCAGACTTCCAGTTTGCGTGTTCGAATAGAGCGTCATGGTGAATCCAATTGACAAGCCTGAAGAAATGGAACAAAATTAATCGTTAGCTTCTCCAAGGTGATCTGAGTTTGTTTCTAGAAAGCAGGCTTTAGATCTCAGTTTTCTTCCTGATTTGCATGTAATAACAACCTGCAAGGCCGATCATGCTCGCTCTTAAACAAGAAGCTGGCTCCCATAGTCCTGGTTAAACTTTTCATAGCGGTGTGCATGGAGATGGGCTGACGGCCTTGTGTTCCTCAAAGCAAGTTCGACATCGTCAGGTTTTAGAGGGCCAACCTCAGGCAGTTCTGCATCAAAAAATCACATGATAAAATATATGTAACATGTTGAACTGAATCAGTATAAATAGATGGAACTCAAGATACCATGTTTAAGGTCTCAACTGAGGTGCTATAATTTTAGTAAAGCAACATGTCAGAACTAACCTTCCTCTGGCACCAACTCATCACTGGCTTCAAGAACCGACATGAGACGTCTTAATGGTTGCATGGCAGCTTCTTTGCACACGAGACGGATATCTGAACCAGAGTATCCTTCAGTCTTTTCAACTAAAGTCTCGTATGGGATCTCTAGGTTTGAGGTCATTGATGGTAGAAGCCCCTCAAACATGGCATGCCTTGCTTCAGCTTCAGGAAGCGGTACAAGAATCTGATGCAAGACACATACAAATGAAACTGCAATTAATATTTCAAATATATGATAGGCATGGTCCATAAGTTCTTTAATTACTCCTAATCATACAAGCGTGTGGTCCTACTTTGTGTCCATCCGTGGTATGCAATTGCAAATCAGTGTTTGCTAGATATGAGTTTCAATAAACTATACGTTTAAGATGTCAATAAACTATATAAAAGGAACTACTACATTATATGTCAGCGTGCCATCTTCTAATATTGATTATTAAGGAATAACTTTTGGATACATCTCATACATCTATTTCCATAGAAGAAATATATGCAGATCTTGAGACTGAAGGAACTCCAAATAAATCTTGTCCTAGACCTAAGCTTCTTGAGGTCTGACATATAAGCCCGAGAAAAGAAGATTCAACCAAGGCATTACTGAAATGGATGTAATTAACCCGGATATATGTAGAGTTAACAACCCTATTTGGTCTGAATAATTTCATCAATGAAATTGGGAGCATGTCCTCCTTTGTGTAGACAACTACTTTACTTGGAATATAAATACATTACATCGACATTACAAGACACGTACCCGCTTCTCAAGCCGACGAAGCATAGCTGCATCCAGTTCCCATGGCAGATTTGTTGCTGCAAGCACAAATACTAAGTCGTTTGTCTTTGTCAAGCCATCCATCTGCAGTACAAGTTGGTGTAAGTATGGAGCTGTAATCTGAAACTTGAAGCCAGGTATGCTTCTAGCAAAGGGTTTAGGAGACCATCTAGTAGGAAACCATGCATTAGAATGCTAAGATAGCTTGCTTGTTTCATATCTCTGAACAAATAGATACCTGAATAAGTAGCTCAGTCTTCAAGCGTCGACTAGCTTCATGCTCGCTACGAGCTTCACCACGTTGGCTAATAATAGCATCAATCTCATCAAGAAATATCGTGGATGGTGCATGATGTCTTGCAAGTTCAAAAAGAACTTTGACTAGCTTCTCGGAGTCTCCTGCAGTTGCATAAAACATAGCATTTACATCAAATCTTTCCTCATTGAACAAGCACAACCGAACTATACGGTATATTACAACATAAACATGATTGGTAAAGCATATTCCATAAGTGTGTAAACCATATGCATAAATTCCATGATGGTATGCAAAATTAACTAATCTAATCTAATAATAATTGTATCAAAGGACAGGATAAAGTTAAGAACACAGACCACGCCATTTGCTGACAATTGATGAAGCTGAAATGTTGAAGAATGTAGTATTGCACTCAGTTGCAACTGCTTTTGCCAGCATTGTCTGCAAAAAAAAAAACTTTTAGTTGATAACACAAAGCATATCTTAACAGCAAAATAGCTAGTCAAATGAGCATTCCTGCATGGTCTCGAAAAAAATACATAGACGTACTCCCTCCGTATCAAAATGTAAGATGTTTTAGCTTTTCCTAAACAAAATGCATCTAAACATGTTTTAGTGCAAGATGCATATGAATCTACAGACTAAAACATGGCTAGATACATTTTGTCTAGAAAAACCTAAAACATCTTATATTTTGATATGGAGGGAGTATAAAACAACTACAAGTACCCAATACAATAGTAATTTTTTGTACCACATGACCTAAATGTATGTAAAGAAGATATGGACATATAAAGTTTGTGTGCTAAATGCACTAAGTTGCAGAAGTAACATCTCTAACAAGTGTACAACCTTCCCTGTTCCTGGAGGACCAAAAAGTAAGATGCCTTTCCACGGTGACAGTAGACCAGTGAAGTATCTGAATACAGTAAAAAATGATTAAGAAATAATTGATAGATTGACCGTTCATGTACAGTACATGTCTTCAAAATTTTATTATAGAGGTAGACAACTGGAGTTGGCCATTCCCAGACCCTCAAAACCCACAGCTCTGAACCTCCTAGATCCCATACTAGATCTGGTGGAAATTGGACCACTGAACTATTTATGCAATAATGAGTGTTCACTTATGTGCGCCTGGACCATCTTCTTTTTTTCCAATACTATGTTAGAGAAACACCAGGAATAAAATCTGACAGTACTTTATTTTTTTCTCTACAATACAATAAGAGTTCAAGTACAATCTGCTCTTCTCTAATATGTATAGCAAAGCCGTTATTTCACATTTCTTCACTAATTCACTTAAATGCGTAGGATGTCGTGCTTGGCTACTCTGCTCCCTGTTAGCTAATGAATTAAAAAAATGAGACTAAAATATCAAAATTTATATGATACAAAGACCTTCACGAACTTCATTCTCTCAATTTATTTCGAGAATAGAAGAACCATCACTTAAAGATGATGAGAACCTTCAACACCACTAGCAAAGGGCATAAATGATAGTACAGTTGAGCACAATATGAAGTCATGTCCAAAGATTAGCGTTAATCTTACGAAGCATAAAATAAGAAAAACTTACTTCGGGTACTTTATGGGCATTACAACTGCCTCTTTTAGGAGGCGTTTTGCAGTCTCTAGTCCCTTGATGCTTTCCCACTGCACATCTGGGCTCCCTCGGATAATATCCCTGAAAAGGATGGAATGAGGTGATAGCTATAGAATTACATCCCTAATTCTTTGAGCATTTGTGAATCTTAGATTACTCCTTACCGCAACAATGTCTCTGCTAGATTGCGCATTTCAGCTGACTCAAATGGAGGCAGGAGAGGCTTCTGGCTGCAAAAGTGACCTCCATAATTGTAATGTTCAAGATGATAAAAATGTTCTGAATAACTAAGATTTGACCATGGGAAAATATTTTTCAGCAAGGGAAAATGTTGTCACGGAAATGAAACATAGCAGCAACTCAGAACTTGTCATATGTTAGTTTTCAGTGACAATGCCTGTTTTGTTTTTCTTTCGGTAGACAACTAATGTAAGCAAGATAGCACTAGGATATGAAAAGAACTGGACCTGTATTGGTCTTATTTAGACAAGAAAGGTGAAACTGCTAATAACTCAAAGTTAAGCTCTAGCTAAAACTCCAAAATTATGACCAACGCTATATATACCCTTAAAGCCACCCCTGGTTAATACAAGAATCACTAATCCTTGATGGTCTCAGAGTTCTCTTGCAAGTTGCAACGAGTCATCAGTGTGTACATTGTCCAGCATGGCATGCCCAACCAGTCAGGCGCGGCGCCCGAAATTCTAACTCTCAGGCTGAACTATGGTGCCACGTGATGCTGCCAAACCTCTTCAGAGTGCATTCATTCGCTCAACAAACCAGTTGAAATAGCATGAGTTGGCATCTCACTTTAGTGCTCTTATAATTCCAAGAAATTAAATTATAACTTTCTAAGCACATTCCAACAAATTCACTCAGTCAGACCCCTGAATTCAGCAATAAATCAACTACGTTAATGACCAAACCTACAGCCCAAGATCTGCTATGCAAATCCCCCAGTACATGACCACTGACTTCTAGAACGGACTGAGGACTGAGGCAAGTCAAAAGGAAGAAATATCTCACATCACATCAGCGTTCCCGTCACGGATTGCCGCGGCTCGCATCTCCGGCTGTCTGGCCTGCAATAGGAAAAAACGATCTGGGATCAGGGGGGCAAGGACCAGCCGATAACACCTGCATGCATGCATTCGACCGGCAAAGGGGGGCAGCACATAAACAGAGGGCACAGACAGACCTGCTGCTCGAACTGCTCGTAGATGGCCAAATCGGCGGTCCTCTTCTTGACGCTCCCGTTGGCCTCCCCATTCTGCTCCGGCTCCTTCTTTCCCCCGAATTTGGACTCCCAGAATCCCTTGAAATCCTGAAAAGAAGGCGGAGAAAACGAGCTGATGATCGCAAAGAGCAGAGGCGGCGGGGATACGCGGTGCCAAAGGGAAGAGAAATGGAGAGTCGAGAGCGAGGCGTCTCAGTGGGGCTCACCATTGCTCCGATTCGCCGGCCGGCAGGGGGGGCGAGCGAGTGGACGGGTCACGAGTGTTCAGTTCGTGAGCTCGCTCAGACTCCCCGGAGACTCGGGGGAGAGGGGGCCAGACACACAAGTAGCAGGAGTACCACCGGAGATCGGGGGTGGGGCCCACAGCGGTTTGTCATGACGTCTGGAAGATCCAGATCCGCGACGATACTATTTGCCGTCTGGATGCCATGCGTTCGGCACATGGGTTCTTTCACCAACCGCATGATTTTTGTTTTTTTGATGGGAACCAACCGCATGACTACTCACTATATGGACGGCCTATCACCAAAGCTTCCATCCAGCTTGGCCCGAGTCAGCCCACTGACCCAGATACAGGCCGAGGAAAACCAATACCAGCGCTTAACGCATTCCCGCTTACATTAGTTTTGCCAGGTGTTCTCGGCCGTGTCAATTCTTTATATGTTTATAGTTTTTTCAACGCCGCCTCTAAAAAAAGGCAAAATAGACATTACTAACCATAGAACGAAAGAAATTCACAAAATGAACATTGGTTGATTTCTCCCCGAAAAATAACTATATTGGGCAGCGCCCCAATCAGGCGCTACATGTCCTGCCAGCGTGCCGGCTGCGAGGCTAGGCACCTCCATGCGTGGCCAGGCCCGATGGGTCGTGGTGGGCCCCAGTCGTGGTCATATACCCATCAAAACATGTAAGTCACGCGCCGCCCCAAGTGACACTTCTCGGTTCTCCCGACATCTCTCCTCCTTCTCCTCTCCCCCAAATTTGAAGATTTTTTCCTCGAATCTTGACCCTAATAAGTTTCTAGAGGTAATCTTTCCCATTTTCCCATGTTTTGACCCATTGAAAACTTGTTTTTTTGTTGATTCTTGTTTAAATCTTGAAAACCCTAGAAATTCGATTTCACCCCAATGATGCATGGTGGTTGTTGTTGTATTGCCTAATTGGTGGCTTGTATGATTACCTAAATGGTGGTATTTTGTTAGGGGTAGAGTTCTTATATGTTAGGGCTAGATTTATGTTATGCTAGGGTTAGAGTGTTTTTAGGTTAAAGTTAGTCATTTTGTTTGGGTAGTATGTTAGGCCTAAGATTAGGAGTAGGAGTATAAGTTAATATTGGCATGAGTAGTAATTAATTGATTAAATTTTCCATATTGTTGTTGTCATTATTTTAGGGATATCAAGAATTGTTCTTGTTCATCATGTGGACAAGGACGCCTTTTTCAAAGGCGATTTGGAACCGGACAGCCTTAGTCTTCGAGCGTAGTCCTACCTATGCAAAGGTTTTAGAACAAGTTCGAATTGAGTTGAATTAGATGGACCGAAGCGATGAATTAGAGTTAGAGGGAAGACATAATGCGGGTTATGGAGTGCAGCTTCGTTGGAAGTTTTTGCATATCAACTCTGAGCTACGTTGAGTTGCATACAAGGAGACCGTGACCGAGTCACTAGACAAGTCTATCAAGTTATTTGCCACTAAAAAAGTTGATGCTCGTGTGAACTTGGGCTTGAACCGTTGTGCCTCCCCATTTGATGGTAGGAGTCCAACACTCACGAACCAAGATGAAGTGCTTGAACCTCCTTCCACCCAACATCAAGTGAGGAAAACTTTGAGCCCCATTACAAATAACCAAGATGAGGCATTGAGGACAAATAATGACTATGAGGACGATGAGTATGAGGATAATGAGAATGTGGTCGAACTCCACGACAACAGTGTTGGAGATTTGGACATATATTATGAGCAAGAGACTATGGATCAAGACATACCTTATTCTCGATGCTATGCATCAGAGTCGGATGATGAGGGTCCCGATGAAGAAGTTGACGAGGAGGGGTTCACGACCAAGGAGGCCGAAGCTTACGAGAAGGTATTGGGACGTGATCATCAAATTCTGTTGTTTTATGATATTAGTCTTGCGGATAAAGCCACGGTTGACGAGGGAAGGGTATAGTGCTCGGAACTGGACCAACTTCTTACGGGGATATGAATCATGTGGACAGTGGGATATATCCCGGTTTGAAGTTTCCAACCTTGTTAGAAGTTAAGATATGGATAAAGGAGTGCTCTGTGAAGTACCATTGCACGTTTAGAGTTGTTCACTAGGACAAAAAGTAGCGTTACATGATTGCTTTCTTGGAGGATGGATGCCCACGGATTGTGTGTGCAACACCATTCAAAAAAGGTCCCAACTGGCACATATCTAGTTGTGCGGCAACTCACATGTGCCGAGGAAAGAAGCTTGATGGCAAGAAAGTGAATCAAGATCACCGACAACTCACCTTTGAGTCCATCGTTTATAGGCTTTCCAACTCCATATCGTCATTTCCAACGAGGAGTATTAAGAGTGTCATGAAACTTGCGGAGAACCTTTTCACTACAAGGTCTTTGCCCCCTTTTTCTCCCATTCCAACGCCGTCTTTGCCCCCTTTTTCTCCCTGTTCTTCACATGCAGAGAAAAAGAGAAAACAGAGCATGGATCATGGAGGGCGAGGCAGATGTTTGTCTCTGGGCTCTGGCGTTTCTCCCCGGCGAAGCGCGAGGCGCGCTGTGGTCGTCGTGGACGAGCCGGAGGGGTCCTCTGCCCGAGCTGGAGAGAATGCGCGAGACCAGCGCGGTCGGGGCGGCCGTGCTCCTCACGGTCGCGGCGTGATGGGGAACTCCCTTCCCCGCTGGGCGGAGGACACTCTCGTGCCGGAGCACGAGTTTCTGGTGGCCCTCTACAGTCGCCTCCGCAGCCGACTGAGGCTTCCTGATGTCTTTGCTGTGTCCATCGACCGCAATCCACCCCGTGGATTCTTGCTTCAGGTGGTGGGCTTCATCAACGGGCCCTAGTGGGTGTCGGCGGAGTTTTGCTCCGCCGGCCACCTGTGGTTGGCGAGGGGGTGGAAGACCTTTTACCATGCCCATAGGCTGGAGGAGAGCCAGATCCTCCACTTTCGCTTCGATGGAATGGACCGCCTCTTCGTAAAGATCTTTGGGCATCGCGGCGAGCTCGTGGAGTGCTACGTCGAGAGCGGGAGTAGCAAAGAGAGCAATGACGATGATGAAGATGATGTTGCTGAAGAGGAGGAAGAGGAAGATCCATCGGCCGTGAAGGAGGAGGGCGACGAGTTGGACTCGGCGGGCGAATGAAGGCATTTGGGTGCCTTCGTCGAGATGAAGGGCCTGGCGATCATGATCAGTCAGCCTTCGTCTAGACTCCTCTTCTTCCTCCTTCTCCTCATCGCCTCCATCCCTCCTCCTCGGCCGATCGTGTCTCGTAGCTGTGGCAAAGACATGTTCGGCCGAGGTTGGTCACAGTTCTTGTTTCTTTGATAGCCGCGGAAGTGGGATAGCTCCTTCCAGGTCCTAGCTCTTTTTTGTCACTGTGACGGATCTACAACATTTCCATGTACTCGAATGTATCTCATGTATGAAATATGAAGGAAAATGTGTTCTTTTGCCTATCATTTTGCGAATGAATTCTTTGGAGAGTCATCGAATAGTTTAGACTTAGTTCTGGGAGTTTTGGCGTCCTTGGCGCGGTGAGTTGCTTCTGCGGGCGTCTTTTTTGTTGCTCTTCGCGAGGCATTCTTCCCTTCCTTGTAGAAGTCCTAGCTTGGTTGCTTCGGGAGGCAGTGTATGTGTGTCTGCAATGAGCGAAAGTACGTGTCTTGTACTTGATGCACTTTGTTGGGAACCCCAAGAGGAGGGTGTGATGAGCACACAGGTAGGAGTTTTCCCCTTAGTTAAGAACCAGAGTTATCAATCCAGTAGGAGAAATAGAATCTTCAGAAGGTTGATGCCACTAACGGTGGTGCTGGCGCTTTATCGGTGTCAGCAACAACATGGAACCTGCACACAACACAATCAAAATACTTTGCCCCAACGGTACAGTGAGGTTGTCAATCTCACCGGTCTTGCTGAAAACAAAGATTAGACGTATAGTGTGGAAAAACAATGTATGCTTGCAGAAAGTAAAGAGAGCAGGAAATTGTTGTGGTTTGTTTAACAGTGTGGAAAATAAACCGGGGTTCGTAGTTTCACTAGTGGTGTCTCTCCATAAAAGATAGCATGCTGGGTGAACAAATTACAGCTGGGCAATTGACAAATAAAGGTTGCACCGTAGTGCGCAATATGACATGAAGATTACTATGCTATTTAGTGCGGGCATTACAACAAGATACATAGACCGACATCCATCTGCATCTATGACTAATAATACACCCTCAGGTTATCATCCAAACCCCCTCAGGTATTAAGTTGCAAGCAACAGATAATTGCATTAAACAAAGTGTGTAATGTAAGCAATGATTATGCACGCGGCCACTCTCACCGGTGTTTTCTCCCTAATGGCAACAGCACATCCTCCCCCTTCACGTTTTTGTCACTCGAGAAAGGCAACAAGGAGGCAAGAACCCACTATCGAGCATAAATACTCCCTCTTGGAGTCACTAGCAACTACTTGACTAGAGTAACCACTAGAAACGGAGAGCATGCAAGATGACAAATAACATATGCAAATAAAGACTATAATCAACTTGGCATAAGGTCAATATTCATCGGATCCCAGCAAACACAGCACATAGAATTACATAAGATCAATCTCGATCATGATAGGCAGCTCACGAGATCTAAACATGGAGGCATATGAGAAGAAGACAACCATCTAGCTACGGCTACGAACCCTTAGTCCAAGAATGAACTACTCACGCATCACTCCGGAGGCAGGCATGGTGATGAAGAGGCCTCCGGTGTGATCTCCTCTCCGGCAGGGTGCCCGAAACAGCTTTAGAACCCCCTGGTCTGGGGTTAACGGTGACGGCGGAACTTTTTCGGGGATTTTGATCAGGTACCTAGGGTTTTCCATCGGGGGGCTTAAATAGGCGAAAGGGAAAAGGCGGTGGAGGCCGAGGGGCCCCACACCCATAGCTGGCGTGGCCAGGGGGGCCGCGCCACCCTATGGTGTGGCCCCCTGCTGCCCCTCTTCGGCTCCTCTTCGGTCTTCTGGATGCTTCCGGGGAAAATAGGACTTCCGGGCTTCGAAATTTCCAATTCCGAGAATATTTCCAGAACAACTTTTCTGAAACTAAAAAAACAATAGAAAACAAGGAACTGGCTCTCTGGCATCTTGTTAATAGGTTAGCCCGTAAAATCGATAAAAATGACATAAAGAAGGGAGAAAACATATAGCAATTGGCATAATATTACCATGGAGCATCAGAAATTAGGTATACGTTTATGACGTATGAAGCATCCCCAAGCTTGGTTCCTACTCGTCCTCAAGTAGGTAAACGATCAAAGAATAATTTCTGAGATGACATGCTACTAACACAAACTTGATCAATCTAATGTAAAAGCATATGCACGCTGAGATCATAAAACTTTAAACACATGCATGATAAATAAAACTTTAATAATAAAACATAGAAATTACTTTGCATCACGAAGAGTAACTCAAATAAAGGATCCTGAACAATAATGCAAAGAAAGGTAAACATTTGTTTCAGGTATATAGAAAGCATGGCAAAGTGATATTTCGATAGTCCTTAAGAGTGGGGCAAAACATAAATGCCAGGACACCTTCAAAGTTCAAGAGGAAGACTAGAACAAAGAATTTAAGAACAAATAATATCACATTATGAAGTAATTATTGATGCTTATGGGACAAATGCACATCGAACTTAGAATGGCAAAAATGCTCTCTCAACTGTGCGTAAAGTTAGAAGAAGGAGACTAAACATAAAAGTAAAAGAAAGGCCCTTCGCAGAGGGAAGCAGGGATCACTCATGTGCTAGAGCTTTTATTTTATTAAACAGAGGTATTAAAAGTTTGACATTTGTGGAGGAATGTCTATATTTTGGGAGATGTATGCTAATGTCGATGAATGGTAAACAGAAAATATAGTACATCACAAGTCAACTGGATTCACAAGAGCGGCTCCCATGGTGAAGGACGCAACTGGTGTAGAAGGTCATCCCTCTTTCTCTTTTGCTTACACAATTATGCTTTGACAGATAAATCAGGGGCAAAAATAGTGAAGAGAATTTGTATGCATTAATTTCGGGCTAGCACCCCGCTGCCAGCTCTTCTGTCATTTGGATAAGCGGATGAAGCCACTAGTCCAGGGTGTGAAATCCAATCAACAAGTGAGATAAAGATTCTCTATTTACGTCCTCATGAGATAAAACAGGAACATAAAGCAAGAGTAATTTTGAAGGTTTTAAATGTAACACATGAGCAATTTACTTGGAATGGCAGTTAAATACCACATGTAGGTAGGTATGGTGGACACAATGGGAAAAACTTTGGTTTAAGGTAGTTTGGATGCACGAGTAGAGCTCATACTCAGTACAGGTGGAGGCTAGCAAAAGAGTGGGAGCGACAAATCAAGAGACCATAAGAGCCATAATCATGCATAGCGACATAAGCATCATTAATTAAAACATAAGAAGTATCACAAGTTCAAAAACTAAGTGGTCATGGAGGCTATTCGTGACTGGTTTGTAGTCATAAACATGGTGTGAGCATGCGCCAAGTCAACCAAATAAAACATTCAAAAGAGAATACCATATATTGATGCTTTACTATGACAAGAACAACTCATGAATCTTTCAATACATATTAAACACTTTCAGCTATTTGAGTCTAATCATGCTACTGAATAACCACAAGGATTTAAAACTAAAATAAAATTTAGCATGGCATGAAAACGTTCTAGCCATAGTCTATGCAAGCTTCTACTAGTATTGTTATAAAATCTACTTCAAGCAGTAGTTTTCTTTTGTTTCTCCCAACAAGCACCATACAAAACATGCTTTAACAAAAATACTCTTAATGATACAACAATAAAACATGAGAGTACTCAAATAATACTACGAAAACTAACAGCTCTAATAGGAGATGCATGCAAAACAGGAGCTGAATAAATGCAGCTGCTAGACAGAGATTAAGAATACAACGTATTCTCAAGAAAAAGCGGAGCGTGTCACTCTCCAATAAAAGAATGCTGGGGTCCAACCAAGCTTATTATGGAAGTAAAAAAACCTGAAAGAAAAATCAAAAGCAAACTGAAAACAAAAATAAAAGACGCTCCAAGTAAAGCACATAAGATGCGACCGAATAAAAATATAGTTTCACTAGAAGTGACCTGATAATTTGTTGATGAAGAAGGGGATGCCTTGGGCATCTCCAAGCTTAGACGCTTGAGTATTCTTGTAATTTTCTTGGATGAACCACCGGGGAATACCCAATCTTAGGATTTTCACTCTTCTTGATCACTTCATATCATCCTCTTCTCTTGACCCTTGAAAACTTCCTTCACATCAAAATTCTCACAATCTTCATTAGCAACGTTAGTGCAATTGAAATAATAAATACACATGGTTCAGTTTCAACACAAGTTTAACACTCAAAAACACATTATCTACTGTCACAACTTATTTCAAAACTCTTTTTCTCAAAATAACACCAAAAGAAAGAGATTAAGATGCAAATGCGATAAATGGCAGAAATCTGTCAAAAACAGAATAACAGGTAAAGATCGATTTTTTCAAAAATCTTCTGTTGCTCAAATCAAAAAGTGGTATTCTAAGAAAAGTTGCGTATATAACTCAGGATTAAGCACAAAAAAGCTCAGGTCATTTTGAACTTCTGTGATTTTTAACAGAATTTACAGTGGACAGCAGAAATCTGTTTCCCGCGCAGAAATCCGAAATATAGGCTCAACTTTCCACTGGTGGCTTTACTTGGCTCAAAAAACCCACAAAAGAAAAGATACAACAGGGTTGCTAAGAAAATAGAAAACACCCAGGTGCAAGCACACCAAAGAAAACAAAGGAAAACTGAAAGAAACCAGAGAAATAAAACGGGTTGTCTCCCGGTAGCGCTTTTCTTTAACGCCTTTCAGCTAGGCATAGAAAATCAACTCAAGTGTTTTGAAGTGAAGCATTCAAATCAAGATTTGGCAATTCCTTAATAATGCATTTTATTTTATCTAAGTGGGTTTCAGAGGCTCCTCTCTTAGTACTTTTAGGCTTACTATCTTCATCAAATAAATTCTCTAGAACAATCCAATCAAAATTCTTTTCTTGGGCTTCGTGGAGTGCTACTAATTTAAAGGGGATTGGTATTTTATTCTCGTTTTCATTATTAGATTCAGTTTTTCCTAGAGCACCAACAATGTCTACACATGAGCCAAGCATATTAAAACGATCAAAAACTTTTCTAGCTTCTATAGCTACATCCCCAAATTCTTTAAGCATAGTTTCTAAAATGAAGTTTCTTTTCTCAACATCTTCAATGTTATTCAAGTTGAGGAACATATGTTGTATTATGGGATGGAGGTTAACAAACCTAGCTTCTAGCATGTGAACTAAAGAAGTTGCAGCAGTTTCGTAATTGGGAGCAAGTTCTACTATGGATTTTTCCTCAAAGTTATCATGCTTACTAACATGATCAAAGAATTCTTTAACAATATCCTTTCCAAGTATAGAACCACTTCCTACCGGCAAATCTTTCAAGGTAAACTTAGGGAACAACATGATGAGAAATAACAACGTAGAGCCAAAAATAACAACTACGAAGTTTTTTTTGTATGTTTTTGATATAGAGAAATAAAAACAAGACAAAAATAAAAACAAGACAATAAAAAAAAATAAAGAGATTGAGAGTGAGAGACTCCCCTTGCCAGAAGACTTCCTTCTCCCTGGCAACGGCACCAGAAAAATCCTTGCTACTTGTGATGGCGACTGTTGCGGGAGGAAGTCTTCTTATGTATGTTTGTTCCGTTCCCCGGCAACAGCGCCAGAAAAAATCCTTGATGCACTTTGTTGGGAACCCCAAGAGGAGGGTGTTATGAGCACACCGGTAGGAGTTTTCCCCTTAGTTAAGAACCAGTGTTATCAATCCAGTAGGAGAAAGAGAATCTTTGGAAGGTTGGTGCCACTGACGGTGGTGCTGGCGCTTCACCAATGTCAGCAACAACGTGGAACCTGCACACAACACAATAAAAATACTTTGCCCCAACGGTATAGTGAGGTTTTCAATCTCACCGGTCTTGCTGAAAACAAAGATTAGACGTATAGTATGGAAAAACAGTGTATGCTTGCAGAAAGTAAAGAGAGCAGGAAATTGTTGTGGTTTGTTTAACAATGTGGAAAATGGACCGGGGTTCATAGTTTCGCTAGTGGTGTCTCTCCATAAAAGATAGCATGTTGGGTGAACAAATTACAGCTGGGCAATTGACAAATAAAGGTTGGACCGTAGTGCACAATATGACATGAAGATTACTATGCTATTTAGTGCGGGCATTACAACAACATACATAGACCGACATCCATCTGCATCTATGACTAATAATCCACCCTTAGGTTATCATCCAAACCCCCTCAGGTATTAAGTTCCAAGCAACAGATAATTGCATTAAACAAAGTGTGTAATGTAAGCAATGATTATGCACGCGGGCACTCTCACCGATGTTTTCTCCCTAATGGCAACATCACATCCTCCCCCTTGACGTTTCTGTCACTCGAGCAAGGCAACAAGGAGGCATGAACCCACTATCGAGCATAAATACTCCCTCTTGGAGTCACTAGCAACTACTTGGCCAGAATAACCACTAGCAACGGAGAGCATGCAAGATCACAAATAACATATGCAAATAAAGACTATAATCAACTTGGCATAAGGTCAATTTTCATCGGATCCTAGCAAACAAAGCACAGAGAATTACATAAGATCAATCTCGATCATGATAGGCAGCTAACGAGATCTAAACATGGAGGCATATGAGGATAAGACAACCATCTAGCTACAACTACGAACCCGTAGTCCAAAAATGAACTACTCACGCATCACCCCGGAGGCAGGCATGGTGATGAAGAGGCCTCCGGTGATGATCTCCTCTCCGGCAGGGTGCCGGAAACAGCTTCAGAACCCCCCTGATCTGGGGTTGACGGTGACGGCGGCTGCGGAACTTTTTCGGGGATTTTTATCAGGTACCTAGGGTTTTCCATCCGGGGGGCTTAAATAGGCGAAAGGGCAAAGGCGGTGGAGGCCGGGGGGGCACACCCATAGCTGGCACGGCCACGGGGGCCGTGCCATCCAATGGTGTGCCCCCCTGCTGCCCCTCTTCGGCTCCTCTTCGTTCTTCTGGATGCTTCCGGGGAAAATAGGACTTCCGGGCTTCGAACTTTCCAATTCCGAGAATATTTCCAGAACAACTTTTCTGAAACTAAAAAAACAGCAGAAAACAGGGAACTGGCTCTGTGGCATCTTGTTAATAGGTTAGTCCAGAAAATCGATAAAAATGACATAAAGAAGGGAGAAAACATGTAGCAATTGGCATAATATGATCATGGAGCATCAGAAATTAGGGATACGTTTCAGTACTCTTCTCGTGGATACCTTGAGAGGAATTCAGCACCAAGGACTTGGATGAGGTGTCGTGCACGGCAGCGACCCATTTAGACAGAGCTCTGCCGCTTGGGTTTATTCTGATTGGTTCTCACCCATGCATGGGTACCGATCCCAGCCCCCGCTCGCGAGGTGTCCTCGAGAAGGAGTAACAGAGGCGTGCTCCCGAAGAAGGAAAATGGGCTTGCCGAGATACAAATGTTGTTAGCAAAAAATATCTTTAGTGCTAGTGTGAGGCTCTACATTACACGCTTGGGGATGTGATGACCCCGCGGTCCCCCAAGAAGCACTTGACGCCCTATGCGGACACGGGACAACCATCGTCATGGGGCTGAGACCCGCACGAGCTCAGGTGCAAAGGTTTTCCATGCGGCTTCCCACTTGTGTGGGTAGAGGCTCTCGCGGCCAGGCGGCCGCCTGGTGAGATGCCCCCTGAGACCCTCACGGAGAGAGGTCCTCGCGTCGTTTTTACCGTGGCGTCACGGGGTCCCCTCAAGGCTGCGTCACCACGTCCTAGGAGAGGCACATAGAGAGAGAAAGAGCTAAGGGTAGAACTTCCACAGATGCTGGATGTTCCACGGATTTGGCACAGGCGTGCCGTCTTTAGTCTCCAGTCGTGCCGCACTAGGTCTCCTACCGTGCGTTACCCGGTACGGCCCCTCCCACATGGGAGAGAGCTTGGGTAAGCCCTCTCGGGAGAGAATCCTCCTCAGGACCAGGTCGCCCACCTCCAGTGTGCGTGGCCTGATGGTGTTGCTGTGGTAGCGCCGGAGGCCTTGCTGGTACCAAGCGGCACGGGGGGCGGCTCGGGTTCACGCCTCCTCGAGAAGCAGCAAGTCCTCGGCGTGGAGTTCCCCCTGCCTGTCCTCGCTGAAGGCCATGTCTCGGGGAGAGTCAAGCTTGAGTTCGGCAGGGAGAACAACCTCAGCCCCATAGATTAGGGAGAAAGGTGTTGCCCCCGTGGGCTTGGTTGCGGTGGTGCGGATTGACCCCAGGATCGGCTGTAGCTCGTCGATCCACTTCTTCCCGTGAGCCTTGAGCTTGTTGAACCTTCGCATCTTGAGGACCTTGAGGACCTCGGCGTTGGTACGCTCCGCTTGGCCGTTGCTGCGCGGGTGCGCGACCGAGGCGTAGCTGATCTTGATGCCTAGGTTGGAGCAATAGGACTTGAAGAGGCCGCTTGTGAATTGCACACCGTTGTCAGTGATGATGCGATTGGGCACGCTGAAGCAGCAGACCAACCCCTTGATTAATTTCACCGCCGTCCTTGTCGGGATGTCCCAGACAGCTTCTACCTCCGGCCACTTGGTGAATTTGTCGATGGCGAGGTAGAGTTAGCGGTAGCCCCCGAGCGCTTGAGGGAAAGGTCCCAGGATGTCCAGCCCCCAGACCGCGAACGGCCACGAGAGGGGAATGGTCTAGAGTCCTTGCGCGGGTTGGTGCGCTGCTCGGCGTGGAACTGGCACACCTCGCAATCCTTGACGAGCTTGGTGGCATCCTTGAGAGCCGTAGGACAATAGAAGCCGTACCTGAAGGCTTTGCCGACGAGGGTTCGCGATGAAGAGTGGTGACCGCAGTCGCCTTGGTGGATGTCCTTGAGGAGTTCCAGGCCGTCGTCGGGGAGGGGGGGACGCATAGCAGTGCCACGCCGTTGGGGCGCGTTCGGTACAACTCTGAGTCGATGATGCAATACATCTTTTCTCGACGGGCGACCTGCTCGGCCTCTACTTCGTCTTCGGGAAGGTCGCCCTTCTGGAGGTAGTCGATTATGCTCTTGTTCCAGCATGCTTCCTCGTGAGTGAAGGCAAGCACCAAGCGGTTCCCCGAGGGAATCCCGCAGTCCGATGCGCCTTGGGAGGGAGCGGGTGGGAGCTCCTCCTCGAGGTGCTGGTGGCCTTGTGGCTCTTTGTTGTTGACCGAAGGTATGATGGATGGCTTGGCGAGCCTCTCTTCAAAGACTCCTGGGGCCTGCGCCCAGTTTCTTGATGCTCGCTTGGCGAGTTTTTCTGCTTCTTGGTTGTTCCCGCGCAGGATATGCTGCAACTCCAGGCAGAGGAAACGCCTTTCGAGCTTGCGAACTTCCACAAGGTATAGAGTCATGTGCTTGTCCTTGGCGATGTAGCTCTTGTTGGAGAAATTTACCAAGAGCTGGGAGTCTCCCTTGATGACGAGGCGCTTGACGCCCAGGGCGATGGAGGCCCTGATGCCGGCGAGGAGTCCCTCGCACTCGGAGATGTTGTTGGAGACTTTGGCCCTGTGGCCAAAACTGAGCTGGATGGCGTAGTAGAGCTTGTCGCCAGTTGGTGACATAAGCACGACGCCAGCCCCCGATCCCCTGGAGGAGAAGGCGCCGTTAAAGTGCATGGTCCATTCTCTGGGAGCCAGCTTGCCGGGGACGACTGTCTCCTCTTCACGGTCTTTTTCTGGCGGTGGGTTCGTTCACTCTGTGTTGAACTCCGCCAGAACTCCTCCCTTGATGGTCTTGGTCGCGAGGAACTGGAGCTCAAAGTGTTGGAGCTTGAAATCCCACTCTAGGACACGCCCCGTGGCGTTGGGATTTCGAAGGATCTGCTCGAGGGGGAAGGTTGACACCACGGTGATGGGGTGCCCCTCGAAGTAGTGGAGAAGCTTCCTCGAAGCTACAAGGAGCACGTACAGGAGCTTCTACTACACAGGGTACCTCTCGCGGGCATCTCCAAGCATGGTGCTAACAAAGTAGATAGGGTGTTCGACGAGAGTGACTAGAGAGGTCCCAACAGTGAGTTGTCCTGACGCATTGGGGATCTCCTGAGGATGCATGAGGGTATCCTCCTTGTGGAGGTCTTTCCCTACAACAGGGTCCTCTCGGGGAGAAGCGGGCGTGAGCTCCAGGTCGGGAAGGGCCGCTCTTTTCTTGCCAGCTGGCCTTTCAGCTATGAGTGCAGCACTGACTATCTGAGGAGTGCCCACCAGGTACTCGCACAGCGGCTCCCGCGGTCGCGGTGCGACAAGTATGGGAGGGCTTGCCAGATACCTCTTGAGCTCCTGAAATGCAGCAGCTGCCTCGGCAGTCCTTTTGAATGGACCTGAACGCTTCAGGATTTTAAAGAATGGCAGAGCCTTCTCGCCGAACCTGGACATGAAGCGCCCTAGCGCCTCCATGCATCTGATACGTCTCCAACGTATCTATAATTTCTGATCCTCCATGATCATATTATGTCAATTGCTACTTGTTTTCTCCCTTATTTATAGAATTTTTATACGTTTTCCGGGACTAACCTATTAACAAGATGCCAAGTGCTAGTTCCCTGTTTTCTGCTGTTTTTGGTTTTAGAAAATTTGTTCTGGAAACATTCTCGGAATTGGACCCCACAAAGCCCGAAGTGCCTATTTTCCCCGGAAGCATCCAGAACACCGAAGAAGAGTCGAAGACGGGCACCAGGGGGACCACACCAGCTATGGGTGTGGGGCCCCTGGAGCTCCACCGCCTTTGCCCTTTTGCCTATTTAATCCCCCTGGATGGAAAACCCTATGCACGTGATCAAATATCCCCGAAAAGTTATGCAGCTGCCGTCATCGTCAACCTGGATCAGGGGGGTTCTGAAGCTGTTTCTCGCACCCTGCCGGAGAGGAGATCATCACCGGAGGCTTCTACATCTCATGCCTGCCTCCGGAGTGATGCGTGAGTAGTTCATCCTTGGACTACGGGTTCGTAGCTGTATCTATATGGTTGTCTTCTCCTCATATGCCTCCATGTTTATATCTCGTGAGCTCTCTATCATGATCGAGATTGATCTTATGTAACTCTATGTGTTGTGTTTGCTAGGATTCGATGAATATTGAACTTATTCCAAGTTGATTATAGTCTTTATTTGCATATGCTATTTGTGATCTTGCATGCTTTCCGTCGCTAGTGGTTGCTCTGGCCAAGTAGTTGCTAGTGACTTTAAGAGGGAGTATTTATACTTGATAGTGGGTTCATGCCTCCACACCACCTTGCTCGAGTGACAGAAATGTGAAGGGGGAGGATGTGTAGTTGCCATTAGGGAGAAAACAGCAGTGACAGTGCTCGTGTGCATAATCATTGCTTACATTACACACTTTGTTTAATGCAGTTATCTGTTGCTTGCAACTTAATAACTAAGGGGGTTCGGATGATAACCTGAGGGTGGATTATTAGTCATAGATGCAGATGGATTTCGGTCTATGTATATTGCTGTAATGCCCGTACTAAATATCATAGTAATCATCATGTTATATTGTGCACTACGGTGTAACCTCTATTTGTCAATTTCCCAGCTGTAATTTGTTCAACCAGCATGTTATCTTTATGGAGAGACACCAGTAGTGAACCTATGAACCCAGATCCATTTTCCACACTGTTAAACAAACCACAACAATTTCCTGCTTTCTTTACATACTGCAAGCATACATCATTTTCCACACTATACGTCTAATCTTTGTTTTCAGCAAGACCGGTGAGATTGACAACCTCACTATACCGTGGGGACAAAGTATTTTGGTTTTGTTGTGTGCAGGTTCCACGTTGTTGCTGACACCGGTGAAGCGCCATCACCACCGTCAGTGGCATCAATCTTCCGAAGGTCCTCTTTCTGCTACTGGATTGATAAACTTGGTTCTTAACTAAGGGGAAAACTCCTACCGCTGTGCTCATCACACCCTCCTCTTGGGGTATCCCAACGAGTGCAAGATCTGCACCATCAAGGACTTTTTCTAGCGCCATTTCTGGGGAGAAGGAAGTCTTCTGGCAAGGGGAGTCTCTCACTATCAACCTCTTTATTTTGTTTATTGTCTTGTTTTGCTTCTCTTTATTAAAAACACAAAAAAAAAGTTTACTTCATAGCTGTTATTTATTTGCTTGCTTTTATTCTACTAAAATGAGTTCCTCTGAGAATACTAAGTTGTGTGACTTAACTAGCACAAACAACAATGATTTTATTTGTACACCTATTGCTCCACCTACTCCTACTGCTGCTTTCTATGAGATTAAACCTGCTTTATTAAATCTTGTGATGAAAGAGTAATTTTCTGGTATTAGTATTGATGATGCTGCTGCCCACCTTAATAAAAAAATTGAACTATGTGAGATGCAAAAATATAAAGATGTGGATGGAGATATTATTAAACTGAAATTATTTCCTTTCTCTTTGAGAAGAAGAGCTAAAGAATGGTTGCTATCTTTGCCTAGAAATAGTATTGATTCATGGACTAAGTGTAAAGATGCTTTCATGGGGAAATATTATCCTCCTGCTAAGATTATATCCGTGAGAAGTGACATAATGAATTTTAAATTTTTTGATAATGAACATGTTGCTAAAGCTTGGGAAAGAATGAAAACTATGGTGAAGAATTATCCCACTCATGGACTGACTACTTGGATGATTATACAAACTTTTTATGCGGGACTAAATTTCTCCTCAAGGAACCTATTGGATTCAGCTGCTAGAGGTACCTTTATGTCCATCACTTTGGGAAATGCAACAGATCTTCTTGATGATATGATGATAAATTATTCAGAGTGGCACACTGAGAGAGCTCCACAAGGTAAGAAGGTAAATTCTGCTGAGCAAACCTCCTGTTTAAGTGAAAGGCTTGATGCTATTATGTCTATGCTTATTAATGGTAAAGCTCAAGTTGATCCTAATAATGTTCCTTTAACCTCTTTGGTTGCTCAAGAAGAGCGTGTTGATGTAAACTTTATTAGAAATAATAATTTTAACAACAATGCTTATAGAAATAAATTTGGTGGAAACAATTATAAGCCTTATCCTCCTAATACTGGTTATGGTAATTATTATGGAAACTCCTACAATAGCAATAAAATATCTACCTATGATCTTGAAAACATGCTTAGAGAATTTATTAGCACACAAAGTGCTTTTAATTAATCTGTTGAGGAAAAGCTTGATAAAATAGATGTTCTTGCCTCTAAGGTAGATAGCCTTGCTATTGATGTTGATTTTCTAAAACTAAAAGCTTTTCCACAAGATGTTAAAGAAAGTAAAACTTTGAATGCCATTCAAGTTCGAATTGATGATAATGTTAGGTTGATGGCTGAATTACGTGCTAGGTGGGAAAGAGAAGATGAATTGGCTAGAAAGAATAATATTGCTAGAGTTTGCACTATCACAACCACTAGTAAAACTGAAGCTCCAAGTGCTAGTAAACCTCCTACTATCAATGCTAAAGTAATTGGTGTTAATAAAGTCCCTACTCCTTTGGTGAAACGTGCTAAATTGCCTCAAACTGCTGAAATTGCTCATGATAAAAGTGCTAAAATTTGTTAGAGGTATGGGAGATAATGGTCCCATTACTTTTGATGATAATAATTTTGATTTTGATGATTGCAATATCTCTGAAGTTATTATGTTTCTACAAAAGCTTTCTAGAAGTCCCAATGCTAGTGCCATGAATATGGCCTTTACTAAACATATTACGAATGCTCTCATGAAAGTTAGAGAAGAAAAGTTGAAACTTGAAACATATATCCCTAGGAAATTAGATGATGGTTGGGAGCCTATCATTAAGATAAAAGTAAATTATTTTTATTGCAATTCTTTGTGTGATCTTAGTGCTAGTATCTCTATTATGCCTCAAAAGCTTTATGATATGCTTGATTTACCACCCTTGGAACACTGTTATTTGGATGTTCATCTTGCTTATAATCCTAAGAAGAAATCTCTTGGTAGAATTTATGATGTTCTTATTATGGTTAACAATAACCTTGCCCCTGTTGATTTTGTTGTTATGAACATTGAATGCAATGCTTCTTTTCCTATTGTTTTGGGAAGACCTTTTCTTAGAACTGTTGGTGCTATTATTGATATAAAAGAGGGGAGTATTAAATATCAATTCCCCCTCAAGAAAGGTTTGGAACACTTTCCTAGAAAGAACATGAAGCTACCTTTTGACTCTATTATTAGAGCAAGATATGATGTTGATTCTTCTTCACTTGAAAATACTTGAGTTGCCCTTTTATGCCTATCTGAAAGGCGTTAAAGAAAAGCGCTACCGGGAGACAACCCGTTTTATTTTGCTGTTTTCAACCTGTTTTCTTTGGTGTGCTTTGCACCTGGGTGTTGTCTATTTCTTTATAAACCCCGATGTATCTTTTATTTTGAGTTTATTATGAGCCAAGTAAAGCCTCTAGTGGAAAGTTGAGGCTATATTTCGGATTTCTGCGCAGGAAACATATATCTGCTGTCCACTGTTAATTTCGTAAAAAATCACAGAAAATTCAAAATGACCTGAGTTTTTTTTTGTGCTTTATCCTGAGTTATATATGCAAATTTTTTTAGTTGACCACATTTTTTATTTGATCAACAAAAGATTTTTGAAAAAATCGATCTTTACCTACTGTTCTGTTTTGACAGATTTCTATCATTTATTATATTTGCATCTTAATCTCTTTCTTTTGGTGTTCTTTTGAGAAAAAGAGTTCTAAAAGAAGTTGTGACAGTAGCTAATGTGTTTTTGAGTGTTAGACTTGTGTTGAAACTGAACCATGTGGATTTATTATTTCAATTGCACTAACGTTGCTAATGAATATTGTGAGAAGTTTGGTGTGAAGGAAGTTTTCAAGGGTCAAGAGAAGAGGATGATATGATGTGATCAACAAGAGTGAAAAACCTAAGCTTGGGGATGCCCCGGTGGTACATCCCAGCAAATTCCAAGAAGACTCAAGCGTCTAAGCTTGGGGATTCCCGAGGCATCTCCTTCTTCATCAACAAATTATCAGGTCACTTCTAGTGAAACTATATTTTTATTCGGTCGCATCTTATGTGCTTTACTTGGAGCGTCTTTTATTTTTGTTTTTAGTCTGTTTTTGTTTTTGCTTTCAGTTTTTTTTTACTTTTTCAATAAGCTTGGTTGGATCCCAGCATTCTTTTATTGGAGAGTGACACGCTCCGCTTTTTCATGGGAATACTTTGTATTCTTAATCTCTGTCTAGATGCTGCATTTATTTAGCTCATGTTTTGCATGCATCTCTTATTAGAGCTTTTAGTTTTAGTAGTATTATGTGAGTATTATCATGTTTGCTTGCTATAGCATAAAGAGTATTTTTGTTAAAGCATGTTTTGTATGGTGCTTGTTGGGAGAAAGAAAACTGCTGCTTGAAGTAGAATTTATAACAGTACTAGTAGAAGCTTTTATAGACTGTGGATAGAACTTTGTCATGCCATGCTAAATGTTATTTTAGTTTTAAAGCCTTGTGGTTATGGAGTAGAATGAATAGCCTCAAATAGCTGATAGTGTTTAATATATCTTGAAAGATTCATGAGTTGTTCTTGTCATAGTAAAGCATCAATATATGGTATTCTCTTTCGAATGTTTTATTTGGTTGACTTGGCGCATGATCACACCATGTTTATGACTACAAACCAGTCACGAATAGTCTACATGAACACTTAGTTTTTGAACTTGTGATACTACTTATGTTTGAATTAATGATGCGTATGTCGCTATGCATGATTATGGCTCTTATGCTCTCTTGATTTGTCGCTCCCAGCCTTTTGCTAGCCTCCACCTGTACTGAGTATGAGCTCTACTCGTGCATACAAACTCCCTTAAACCAAAGTTTTCCCCATTGTGTACACCATACCTACCTACATGTGGTATTTAACTTCCACTCCAGAGTAATTTGCTCATGTGTTACCTTTAAAACCTTCAAAATTACTCCTGCTTTATGTTCCTGTTTTTGCTCATGAGGACGTCAATAGAGAATCTTTATCTCACTTGTTGATTGGATTTCACACCCTGGACTAGAGGCTTAATCCGCTTATCAAAATGATAGAAGAGCTGGCAGCGGGGTTCCTAGCCCCAAATTAATACAAACAAATTCTCTTCACTATTTTTGCCCCTGATTTATCGTTCAAAGCATAATTGTGTAAACAAAAGAGAAAGAGGGATGACCTTCTACACCAGTTGTGTCCTTCATCATGGGAGCCGCTCTTGTGAATCCAGTTGGCTTGTGATGTACAATATTTTCGGTTTACCATTCGTTGACATTAGCATACATCTCCCAAAATATAGACACTTCTCCACGGTATGTGATTGTTGGCAGGCACCCGAGGATTCGGTTAGCCATGGTTTGTGAAATATGGATGGGAGGAGTGTAAAACTTTTAATACCTCTGTTTAAGAAAATAAAAAGCTCTAACACATGAGTGATCCCTACTTCCCTCTACGAAGGGACTTTCTTTTACTTTTATGTTGAGTCTCCATCTTCTAACTTTATGCACAGTTGAGAGAGAATTTTTGCCATTCTGAGTTCTATGTGTATTTGTC
This sequence comes from Alopecurus myosuroides, assembly GCA_028641055.1. Lineage (NCBI taxonomy): Eukaryota > Viridiplantae > Streptophyta > Magnoliopsida > Poales > Poaceae > Alopecurus > Alopecurus myosuroides. The sequence continues at coordinate 217,996,187 of CM054058.1, read as the reverse complement.
CCATGAACATCAATAATTACTTCATAATGTGATATTATTTGTTCCTAAATTATTTATTCTAGTCTTCCTCATGAACTTTGAAGGTGTCCTGGCATTTATGTTTTGCCCCACTCTTAAGGACTAGCGAAATATCATTTTGCCATGCTTTCTCTATACCTGAAACAAACGTCTACCTTTCTTTGCATTATTATTCATGATCCTTTATTTGAGATACTCTTTGTGATTCAAAGTAATTGCTATGCTTTATTATTAAAGTTCTATTTATCATGTTTGTGTTTGAAGTTCTATGATCTCATTGTGCATATGCTTTTACATTAGATTGATCAAGTTTATGTTAGTAGCATTTCACCTCAGAAATTTTGTTTTATCGTTTACCTACTCGAGGACGAGTAGGAACTAAGCTTGGGGATGCTTGATACATCTCGAACGTATCTATAATTTCTTATGCTCCATGATCATATTATGTCAATTGCTACTTGTTTTCTCCCTTATTTATAGCATTTTTATACGTTTTCCGGGACTAACCTATTAACAAGATGCCAAGTGCCAGTTCCCTGTTTTCTGCTGTTTTTGGTTTCAGAAAAGTTGTTCTGGAAACATTCTCGGAATTGGACCCCACAAAGCCCTAAGTGCTTATTTTCCCCCAAAGCATCCATAACACCAAAGAAGAGTCGAAGACGGGCACCAGGGGGCCACACCATAGGGTGGCGCGCCCCCCAGCCACACGCCCCCCAGCCACGCGCCCCCTCGAGCTCCACCGCCTTTTCCCTTTTTCCTATTTAATCCCCCCGGATGGAAATCCCTAGGCACCCGATCAAAAATCCCCGAAAAGTTTCGCAGCCGCCGTCACCGTCAACCCTAGATCAGGGGGTTCTGAAGCTATTTTCGGCACCCTACCGGAGAGGAGATCATCAGCGGATGCTTCTACATCACCATGCCTGCCTTTGGAGTGATGTGTGAGTAGTTCATCCTTGGACTACGTGTAGCATCCCAACTTTTAATAAAGATGGAATACATGTGTTATTGTGCTAGTCCCTGGATCAATTGCTAGCACCACAGTACAAAATGAAATATCATGCAAATGCATCAAATTCTATTACATCGCATGATCCAGTCTTTATGAAATAGTATTACAACTTGCATAGTCTTAGAAGACTAGCAGTAAACAAAGATATACAGCGGAAGACATAGTACAACATTGAGCCCATCTTCTTCATGTGCCACATGCAAAACATGTTGGCGATAGTCTCGAGATCCTAAACGAAATCCTCACCCGTCTTCAGAAACATCTGCAATATGGAATATGCAGCCACAAGGAAGTCAATACAATTTAACGTATTGGCAAGTAACACTATGGTGGATATAAATGGCAAGACTAATACTACATGCTTATTTGGCTGAGTGGAGTTTTGGCTAAGTTTTGCATAAAGCCAGTTTTCTCCTATCACCTTTGTAAAACCAACTTTTCTTTTCAAAAGGATGGCAACATTGGATTAAGATCCAAGCACCACAATACTCTTCACTTGGTCAAAATTTTACTTATTGAAATTGGTGATGAGATTCTTCCGTCAATCCTTGTCCAGCTGCTCATAGTTGTCCATAACCGGGGACACGGCTAAGATCTTGGTTTGTTGACTCTGCAGAGATTGTGCACTTTCACCCTTTCTCTTCAATTATCCCAAACATCCTATACACCCGGAGTGCATCATGGAAAGGAGAGAATTGAGACGAGATCTTTCAGAAGAATAAATTCAACCCACCGGCAAGACCCGTTCCACCAATAATTATGCTACATCTGCTTGTCAAGCCTGGGCTGAACCCTCACAACTTAATTGATCAAGACAGAGCCCATATTGTCAAAAGGCTGCACGGGAAGCTACTAGATTTAGAGGGACTTATTAATCTCTTTGTTCCTGGGTGGCAATCCGCAAGTGACAACCTCAAGTGGAATAACCCTTAGACAAGGGCCCTGAGGAAACACTCAACATAATCCAGTCTTACCACTTCCACCCAGGTGGTTCATTTATTGGTTATACTTAGAATTTTTCCTCAACATCTAGTAAAACAATTTGTAACATTGTATAGCATCTACTAAGTTCTAAGGCTATCAAAATAATAAGGGTATAAGAGATGGCTACACACTACTAGGGTAATAGCATAGCATAACATAACTTAGCAAAAATTTCCTATCATGCATACTACTCAAAAATCAACTAATGCATATAGAAAATAATGGGTAGTTGATGGTGTGTTACTTGCCTTGTTGAAGTTGGTGACGATATTCACACTCTCTTCACAAAAGATCGTTGCTCTCCGTACAATCTATTCATTGAAAACACAATAACAAGCATACTATCAAACAAACAAGCAAGTGAAGAAAACATACAAAGCAACAATCATGGGAAATGAGGTTTAACCAAGTTGGCTAGGACATGATCAAGGTTTCCAAGAGTTAACTAAGGATTGGTTTAGCTTGAGTTTGTAGTAATCAAACTTTATTGAAAACATATTTATCTAGAAATTCCAAGAGTTCACCAAGGTGATCTAACTATCTATTGTAACACATAACAATGTGTAAACAAGATAAATTCTTGGGATTTTCCATTTGGGTCAATGGTTGGGCAAAAACAACTTGTTATTCTTCAACTTGTATGGATTGCTCCAAGTCTTCACATGATTGTCTTCTTGAAGATCATCTTCATGCATCTATTGTAGACTTGTTCCTTGGATGCATTATTCTCTTGGTCTTGATAAATTCTTCATGGCCTTCTCACTAGTTGGTCCAAGGTAGGATGTGTACAAAATACTACTAAGTCAAAAATAGAAAAGAATAGGAAATAAGAAGAAAGATAGAAAGAGGAATAGGTTGGATCTTCATGAATTTGCACTTCCTTGAGTTGCTTATAGTTGTGGAGTATAAGTCTTTCCTTCAAAATTTCTTCATTGATTTTCCTTGTAGCTCTTCATGTTTCCACCAAGTTGAAAATGGAGTTTCCTTCTTGTGCTTGAGTCTTGATTTTCATTTTGCTATCTTGATGAATTCTTGAAGCAAGAATAGAATAGTGGAGGAGTAGATGGAGAATTATGGTACTAGTATTTTAGGTTCACTATTTGGTATTTTGTATGGTTGAAATATACTAGGGACTTGGTCATGGCTCCAATATAGCCACAACATCAAAGATAATAAAATGGAAATAAATTCTAAGGCATGATAATATGGGTGGACCACTATGTTGGGTTTTTGGTAAAAAAAAACATATGGTCATGGTCCAAGGGTGTCCAAAATGGTTAGGCACTGATGTCTCTGGTTCAAGGTTACCAAATGGAGCAACTTTGCAATAAGAAAACATTTTCCAATTATTTATAGAATTTAAATTATGTCTAAGTACCCAATTGGCCATCTAAAATCTAAAACACTTAAAAAATAATTCAAATAGGATTTTGGGAAGTGGGTACTGTTAGTACACATTCTAAGGAACCCAAAGAAATTTGGTTTTCTTAAATTAGATTTACAGAATTTGAATTATATCAAAATTCATCAAACAAGCATATTTGAATTTGAACCAATTTAATTTTTTTCAAATTTGAATTTGTACAATCCTAAAATATTCTCAAGATCCAGGGGATTTCAAAAAGTCAAAGTTTGCTAAATTTGGCTAAGTGGATCAAAAGTTATGATGGTTCAAAGTTCTAGGAACTAAAGTGCAAAATTACAATTCTATTTTATTCAGAATTTAATTCCAGAGGCGGGCTGGGCTCAAATTGCTTATCTGTCGCGCGGTGTGACGGACAGGGACTGGGCCTGGGCCGGCTAAGTGTTGCACCGAGCGAAACATAAATACTAAACGCTCGGACGACTTGGCACCTCCTGACTGGCCCGTACCTGTTCAGTTAAGTGGTCCAATCGGAGCCATTGGTTGAGATCCGACGGAGGAGGATAGCTAGGGTTACCTGCCGGTGCTCAGGTAGCCGGAGTGGTCGCCGGAAATGGCCTCGCGGCGGCGGGCTGTGGAGCCGAAGATGGTGGCGGCGCTGGGGAGGGTTCCCAGACACGGGGATTCCACAGGGAGGTGCAGCATGACGTCGGGAATGTGATGGAGCACACGACATCCTTCCACGGTGCTTCCATTGGTGGCGCCATGGAGATCCCGGGACAGATGGAGAAGTGAACTCCGGTGAGCTCGAATTCCGGCTATGCTGCGAAAACAAAAATCCAGAGGACATCTTAGAGGATGTGTGCGGCCCAAGGAATAATACAGATGCAAAAATCATGCGGATATGACCTCGGTGCCGCCAGAATAGAGGAAAAACGGCGTCGACAGTGTTCCACTCCGGTGAGCAATTTCTTGAGTGTGGCCGCACGATTCTTCGAGGGAAGAGAGGGGAAAGAGATAGGGCGCATGGTGCTATAAAGGGAGACGTTCACGGTAGGATTTGATGGCCATGAGTGCGTGCAATCAAGGCGCGAAATCTCGGGTCAAAACGGCCATGGCAGTTTCTGTGTCTTGAAGACGACGATGACGTCATCGCTGACGTCAGCAATTTTTTTCCTGTTTTCTTATTTATTTTGTATCTTCTGTTTAATTAAACCAATTAACATGAAACAAAATTCTAAATTCATATAATTTCAAGTACTTTCTAACAGTACCACTTTTGTGGTGTTTTCATCTTTTTGAATTTTTCATATTACAAATTCAAATGAATTCATAATTGCCCTATTACTCCAATTTTAAATGGAAAAAATGTCAAATAGAATAGAAAGTGAAGTGATAAAATTTCAGTGGCTCTATAAAGATCAGATACTATTTTCCAAAAACATTTCAAATTGTTTTCATCTTTTTATAATTTTAAATATGATGAAAACATGAAGTCACTTAATAGAGAATTTTTATTATTTATTTGAATTGGGGTTTAATAAACATAATGGGGTTTTCTTAAATGAAGATTTTGTTTTCCCAATTGAAAACATTATTTTTCCAAGGTACTTTACTTGTTTTTATAACTCAATAATATATATAACACCTTATTGTTTTGTTGATTGTCATAATACTTGGAAAACAAAGAGAAAATATTAGAGATAGTAAATCTCTGGGTTTTAATTATCATAATCATTCCCAAAATGGTAGTGAGTTTAAAACAATGTTTGACAAACACGTTTGCTATGAAAATATTTTATTCACATGAGGGAACATATTTTATTTTAGAAATAGGCTTTAGGGTTTATGGAATTAAGACAATTTGGATTCTTTATTACAGTTACATATTGTTTTCTTTTATTTCTTGCATCTCATAATTTTTTTGTGACTTGCATAACATGAAAACAAAAAGTTTCAATTTTAAGTGATTTTTGGACTTTCCAAAAAAATCAGGGATGTTACACTACGGGTTCGTAGCTGTAGCTAGATGGTTGTCTTCTCCTCATATGCCTCCATGTTTAGATCTCGTGTGATGCCTATCATGATCCAGATTGATCTTATGTAACTCTATGTGCTATGTTTGCTCGGAACCGATGAATATTGAACTTATGCCAAATTTATTATAGTCTTTATTTGCATGCTTTCTGTTGCTAGTGGTTGCTATGGCCAAGTAGTTGCTAGTGACTCCAAGAGGGAGTATTTATGCTTGATAGTGGGTTCATGCCTCCTCACCACCTTGCTCGAGTGTCAGGAATGTGAAGGGGGAGGATGTGTTGTTGCCATTAGGGAGAAAGCAGTGGTGAGAGTGCCCGCGTGCATAATCATTGCTTACATTACACAATTTTTTTAATGCAGTTATTTGTTGCTTGCAACTTAATACCTAAGGGGGTTCGGATGATAACCTGAGGGTAGATTATTAGTCATAGATGCATATGGATTTCGGTCTATGTATATTGTTGTAATGCCCGCAATAAATATCATAGTGATCATCATGTTATATTGTGCACTACGGTGCAACCTCTATTTGTCAATTGCCCAGCTGTAATTTGTTCACCCAGCATGTTATATTTATGGAGAGACACCACTAGTGAACCTATGAACCCCGGTCCATTTTCCACAATGTTTAACAAACCACAACAATTTCCTGCTTTCTTTACATACTGCAAGCATACATCATTTTCCACACTTTACGTCTAATCTTTGTTTTCAGCAAGACCGGTGAGATTGATAACCTCACTGTACTATTGGGACAAAGTATTGTGGTTGTGTTGTGTGCAGGTTCCACGTTGTTGCTGACACCGGTGAAGAGCCATCACCACCGTCAGTGGCATCAACCTTCCGAAGGTCCTCTTTCTCCTACTGGATTGATAAGCTTGGTTCTTAACTAAGGGGAAAACTCCTACCGCTGTGCTCATCACACCCTCCTCTTGGGGTATCCCGACGAGTGCAAGATCTGCACCATCAACATCCCGCGATGCGTTGCATATCCTTCAGTCATCGTAGATGTTGCATTTCTTCAATGGCCCGAATCTTGTCGGGGTTGGCATCGATGCCCCGATGGGACACCAGGAAGCCTAGCAGCTTCCCTGCCGCAACCCCGAATACACATTTGTCGGGGTTGAGCATGATGTTGACCCTGCGGATGTAAGGCCCCCCCAGAACCACTGTTCAAGGACACCTCCGATATGCATACATTCACGATCCCAGATCACACCAGTCGTGAACAACATATCAAGTTGGTACACAGATACAATATCCATTACACGATTACAGAAAACACTTACAAAAGAGACATGGTCACAAGACCAAGCCCACACAACTGCCACGCAGGGCAAACATACAACACACACAATGGAAGACTAAAACACACAAACGTAGTAGAGCCCAAGTCACGCCTTAACCTACAGGCTGCTTACCGGGAGACGGTCCTAGTTTGCAAGTCCATCAGCGCGGTACTCCTCCTCGTGAGACTCCTTCTCTAAGTCTAGCAAGTAAATACGAGGGACGAAACCAATATGAGTACATTTGAATGTACTCAGCAAGACACCCATCATGTAGCTTACCAAATGCAAGTATGCTTATATGGTGTAATAGGTAGGCTATACATAGGGTTCACTGTCCATGATATATGAAAGATACATCATAGTTAATTTTAAAATCTTTGTATCTTTGTTGAAGAAGATACTTCAAAAGAAAATAATATAGTTTTCTTTCTCTTGTAGATATCACATGTACAAGAGGTTTTGTAAAATTTTGTTAAGAGAAAGTTTTTCTCTTTGCAAAACTTCTTGTAAAACAACTTCTGGCTTTTCTTTATCAGTACCTCAAAGGTACACAGTTCCTCCTTTCCAACACTTCACAAGTCCAAGTTCGTTTTGAAAACTCCTTTTTGAAAACATTGACACAATGCTATTCAACTGTCCATATCCGAGGATGCGACTATTCCAAATAGTTCTACTCTGCATAGGTGTACACATCCACCAGATTCAGTACATCCGCCGTGAACAACCACGGACTGTAACAACAGTATGTAAACATTAGATAACCGATCCTAACCATCCACTATGTTCAAGTTAGAATATTCCTATCTCTTCAGTTGAGTGTAATCTCCCCGGCAACAGGTCCCACCTCGCCAAGACATGAGACTCAACTGTTGCGACCGGGGGGTAACTTAATCCCTGACTTTGTATGTCCCGTATACCCCTCCTCGCGACAATCGGTTCGGGGGCACGATGACCCTTATAGAAAATTGAGATAGAACACACGCTAACAAAAACAAACTTCAAGTTAAGCCTCGTGCCCATATTGGGGTAGAGTGGCAGTACGGTAAATGTTGTCCGGTGAAGACTAGGTTATGTGTCCTTTTTGTAGAACACCTTTTTCCCAAAAGATGACCACTTCAACATTCCTCCGAAGGCTCAGCCTTTCCATCGGGTTTTCCATAAAGCCTTTGTTTTGCAAAAACATATTTTTAGGGTGTCCACTTAGGGACTTATACTTTTGATGGTAATGAATACCATATGGTGGTTGTGGGCTTGGTAACACCAAGTATCAACTTCTGGCATAGTAATATATAAATAGTAGTAGTAGTCACTCAAAACTAGTTTTTGGTAATCAAAGTTTTTGTAAAACTTTCAGAAGTAAAACATGCATGATAGATAATGATAAGTGTAGTATAACAACAAGCATCATGATGGCTTGACTTAAGTTTCTTAGTGTCCATGGCCTTGAAGTAGCTTGAACTTGACGCACAGCTCTACAACTGCTTCTTCTTCTCCTTCTTTTTCTAACATCGTAAAAGAATAAAATACACACACTCAGAACTAAAGAAGGCAAACAGCTAACAAAGCAATGCATACAACAAGCAAACTTATACTAGCGCAAACACTCAAAAAGTTAACGCGTAAACTATCTCACAAACTCCCACGGTACAAAACTGTCGTCAAACAAACATATGGTTGAGAAAACATATCCCACATCTTACATACCATATATGGAGTGGGTGTACCACTCTCATAATAAGATATTCAAGAAGCTAAAAATATAGCTTGTGGGCACAAAAGGTGATACTACTAAAATACTAACAATCAATCAGAGCAATACCCATGGCAGTGGGTATTAACAACACACAAGCAATCATCACCAAACAAGTTCACTACCAAACTAATGCATAGATAACAAGGTACTACTAAACACAAAAACAACACTAGCACACCAATAACATAAGTACAATACTCATGCTAAGGTAAACACTCAGACAATTTCCAAACAGCAACAAACATACCACAGATGAATAAACTAGTTACTGACTATGCTTAAGTCTACCTCCAAAACTAAGGAATCCATCAATCATGAAAATAACTAAACAAATCAGTATCTCAAACAAAGGTATCAAGACATAGCACACACTCTAAAACACAATCACTACAAGATATAATAAAGCTATAAAATAACACAATCGTTGGAGTCCACTAAAAACATACTAGTGTGAAAATTCTACACATGCATGCTATAAGAAATAATTGCATTCTAAAACTAATAGAAACAAGCAACTCCAAAAGTCATGTCATAATAACAGAAGTAACAACATCCTAAACATTCTAGAATAATCATGCACTCATAAAATAAAAAGACAACAGTACTAGAGCAACTCATAATATCTAGTGGCGACACCAATGCATCACTAGAGAAACAAAAATCACTATAAGGATGCATAACTCTCAACAAGCAATGCATTAAGGTAAAATATACTAACATCACACAACACCTTACACATTCTAGAAGCATAGACACTAAAATAATTCTATGAAAACAACTACTAAGCAAGAATCACTCAATTCTAATAACTCATGCTTTTCTAACAATCAATCAACAAGAAAACAAAGTAGAAGATATACAACCAGTAGATATGCACTCAATACAATCTCAACTAAAAACTTTCAAAAATCCAAACACTCAATGAAAACTATCAACACATAATTTATCAATCACTTAGGAAAACGTTCTATTTGCAAACAATATTCAATTTAAAACAAACAATAGTGAAACACTTCTTAACATGATACCCCTAAGGGAACATTATGTTAACAAATGCACCACAACTAAAAATACTAGTATTCACAAAGAACTACTAAACACTTAAATCAAACAAGTACAAACAACCATTTTCCTTGGTGGAAAATATTAAACACACATAAGAAGCATATGCTACTAACACACAAATGTATGGTAGGGGATTTGCATCCCTAACCAAAATGCAATGGGACCATTTGGTTATGGGCCCACTAATACCAAGGCATATAGAGGTCACAAAGCCTCTGGTTACACTTGGCAAAATTAAACTATCACAGCAATCAATACAAGGCTATTCATGCTAGTGAAAACAATACTAGTGAAAACAAACAACAAATGTTACACATGCTTTACTACAAAATAAAGTGCAAGCTAACAGAGGTACTACCAACATAATATCAGTACCAAAATGGTAGTGGACTGAAATCAACCACGCCAAAAACTTAGGGGCACAATTACACAAAGATGTGCTCAGACAACCTAATAAAAAAAAAAAAAACTAGGAAACAAACAAATGCTATTTCTATAACCAAATGATTTCCAAACATGCACACACTTCCTAAGGTAGATGTAGTTCAAGGAAACAACCTAATAAAAAGTGGTAACACGTCTATACATGCTAGGAAACAAGTCTCAGACAATCAATCATTTAATTTCAAAAAAATACACACATAAACAAGAAAACAGAAAAGCGGCTGTATCTAAAAAGGCTCACCACAAATAATCTAGGGCCCTAAAACTTAATCCAAGATAGGATCTGATAGATCTACACAAGCACAAACTCATCCAATTGGATTCACCTCAAAAATCATTTTTAAACTCCTTCTAAAAATCCTAGAAAAGCCTACTGGTCTTTTACCAAAATGGATGGCATTTCCATTTGGTAACTCACCGTGATGTGAGGCCAAGTCCTATGGATATATCTATTCACTAGCTACTCAAAACAATTTGTTTTGACCAATTTGGATACAGATCCAAAAAGTTATGCCAAAAACTTGTTCACAAACACTTTGTGGCAAAATAATTATCAGGACAAAAATAAAAGTGAAAACCTAGATCCAACAATTGGATATGGTTAAGAAAACATATATTCACTTCTATTAATTTTGGTAAATTTTAATTTGCACTTAAACTATTTTTCACAGAGCCAAAATAAACAAGCAACATTCTGTAAAAATTTAAAAGGGAAAACAAACAGAGGGGGCGGGCTGGTTTTCTACGGGCGCGACCTAGCAAGCGCACTGCACGGCCCAGTGCACATCCGCGTGCGCGCATCGCACGGGAAAATAGCTCGTTTAACGGGGGCCGTTGATCACAGGATCGACGCCCCCGACGGCTTCTCCCTCCTCTCATCACCTTCTCTCTCTCCCGACGGGGCTCGACGACGGCGCGTCTAGGGCGCTCACCGTGGGGTTCGTGGAGGGTCGGCGCGGTGTCTAGAGGAGTAGCAGGGATGCATGGGGGTCGAGGGGCGTGGGATTTGGCAGCTCTCGTGGCCTAAGGTGGTGCCTCGCGGCTGGGCGTCCGTGGCGGCGATCTCGATGGTGGCGGGCGTCCTGCAAGCGAGAGGACGAGAGGGAGTGTCAGCGGGGGTCTACGAGCTGTGGGGAACTCGACGGTAGCAATAGCGAGCGATGGGAGGTCACGGGTGGGTTGCTCCACCTCGGGTCCGAGCACGATGGCCGGCGGCAGAAATCGTCCCGTGCAGCTCGCTAGAGCTCTCGGGCTCGGTGGAGGCTGCTCGAGGTGGGTGTGGGGAAGGGTGGGGGTGCAGTGACGCAAGGGGCACGGGTGCGAGGGATTTAAGCCATGGGGATGGAGTCAATGGCACGAAGGCACTCTCGGGCATGCATGTTTAGGCCCAAGAGCGTGCTCTGGGCATGCCCACGATGCACCAGGGCATGGGTGAGCGCCAGGGGGGTCAAGGGAAATGTCAAAGGGCTTTTGGGTGAAGGAAGAGGAAAGGGATGGCCACAGTAGCCATTTGCACTATGTGCCCATACCCTATCCTGTCCTCACTGCCCTCTACTTTTCTCACTCGATTTCTTTACACCCCAAACCTTCTAGATGCATACCAAGGTATCCAATGTGGAGTCCAAGAAATGGTCAACACAAGGGACAAGGTGGCATTTCAAGTTTGGACCAAAAAGTAATTGAAAACCACTGCCAAAGTTTGTAACTGTAACTGTTTTGAAAAAATTCAGAAAATTCAGTTAACACTTAGCAATTTTTGGAAAACAGAAGAAATGAGCAAAAAGTTTGGAATGTTTTTAGAGACCAAATGAATTCAAATTTTTGTTTTCCAAGTTGGAACTTGTTAAACATGTTTTAAACTTTCAGAAACATCTTTTAGAAACAAATTTGGAATAGTGGAAGGATATGAAAACATAGTGGAAAAAGGTGTACTTTCTGTTTTTCTCTATTTTCTAAAAATGCAACTTTCTGCCTTATTTTTCTTCCACAAAAACAACAAGAAAAAGATCATTTTTAATGTTCCAAAAATCAATCCAAGCTTATGGATTTGTAGTCCATATATCAAGGAAAAATTACAAGTCAAGAAAACACAAAATGGAATATTATAGCCTAGTGAAAACAAAGGTGTAAAACAGGTACTTGGCTATATTTTCAGGGAATAGTTTCTGTAGAAAACTTAGAAGAAAATTTCCATAATTCATTTTGAAATTTTGTTTTCTTGGATCCAACAAAGATAAAAGTTTATTTAAAGATGTAATAAAGAATGATACAATTCTTGGTATAAAAATTCACTCAAGTAACATCAGGGAAAACATCAGGAAAAATAATAGAATTGTTTTAAGGAAAAGTTGATATTGATTTTATATAGAAACAAAGCTTGAATTCAAAATATGATTAAGATCATAAAAACATGTAGGTTCAAACAATCATGTTGTTCTAAAAATTTGTTGGCCCTAATTTTTGTCTCCTTGAACTACAGTACAAGGTTCCAAAAACTGGGGTGTGACAAACCTTCCCCATTAAAAGAATCTCGTCCCGAGATTCGCAGGCAAGCGAAAAGAGGGTATGGTCAAAACAACAATGTTAGATTATTTGTTTACAAAAACATGTGCTGGTGCTTGGTAGCATTAAGCACAGGTGCTTCCCCAATTTGATTAATCTTACCAAAATCCACCGGCAGGTTAGTTTTTCAAAGGTCTGGGTGCCATGTTCTAAACCTCGAACTTATTGTTCCTCATAACCAATATACCAAACCAGAGGTTGTCCTTTAGACATAGGTCTACTAGTTTCCAATCTCATAAGATTATCATACCACTATTAACTCCTTTGGGCATAAACTCTCTCATCCTAGTATATATCAATCAAGCGGATATCCACCAATATCTCTTAAACATGAGCTTCCCATTGTCCATTTACTAAAATCTAGGAAATCCACTATCTCCTCTTAATCTAATATAATCAAGTCTCAAATAATTTGTCTCCATCAAAGTTATTTTCTCAACTATCATGAGGCCAAGGTTAAACCAATAAATCCAACAAGCATATACCAAATCTGTACTACTTCTATAAATCATTTCAAACTCTTCAAACTCTTATTTCATGATCAAAATTTAAATCATTTCCCCAAAACAATCTCTATGGAGCGTGACAAGCTCCAAGAATATATCACCAAGAATAACCATCTACTATCTCTAAGCCACATTGATTTTCCTAAAATCCAAAAATCATTCTTTTATAACCACCCATTTCTTCCTATATCAAATCCAATATTCCTCCAATCCATCTTTAATCAATATCGAATCTCTATCCCCATCCAACATAATCCTTTTACTATAGTCAAGATTTCCACTAAAATCCATATAAGAATCACCTTTGCAAACCATCATCATCATCCCAAAATCACGAATTATTCTCAACATACTACCCCAAATCAATCCAATCTCCTTATAAATCAAGTATTTCCTAAACACCCAATAGTTCCCACCAAACTTTGTAAACCTCAAATCATCTCTCCAAGGCTACCAATCTTTGTTACCGACAAGTTTCAAAATTTTGGGGTCCACAACTGGTTAGCCCCAGATAATATATACCATAATTCAACTCAACCAATCATCATGTGATCCTCAATCTTTCACTCCTAAGCTAAACCTCAAAGAAGTCTTCACAGTCTTATATCCCAAAATCTGTTTCCTCCAAAATATAAACACGAAAGATCTTATTGTCTAGTAAAATCATAGCTCACCAATCCAATATTCCCTTCAACTTCCTCTTTCTATCAACAACTATATCAAACATCCTAAGGCACATTTCTCCTTGGTTTAGAAAGTTTTTGGTTAGTGGTTTTAGAACTGATGTTAGGTGTCAAGATAATGTTAGATAAAGTTACGTTAGTAGTTGTTAATTTTAAAGATACTTTTCTACTAGTCCGACGTGACACTACTAGTGTTCCATTTAAGTCGGATTTCTCAGGGTACAAAGTTAAACACAACTATGGGGGTCACAGGTTTGGTTCGAAAACGTATCGTTAACTACGGCATGACTCGTAGGTGCTTCTTCAACATCATCTTGGCCTCGGGGTCCACTCACCAGACTCTTGCGCTTCTTCTGGGTTGGACCCTGGGTCTCTTGGTTTTCATCAGGATGAGCTTGATCATAGTTCTTCTTGGAACAATAATGACGGAGTTTCCTTCCATTCCACAAGTATAACAACCTGTGGTCTTAGGCCTGACATTCACACGCTTCCTTGGGGGTTGTGGCATCACAGGTAAGGTGTTGCGATTCACACAAGAACTAGGTTCTCCTGGCGTCACTATCTTCCTTTTGCGACTCTCTCCAGCAAGCACACGCTTGTATCCTCTCATAAGGATAGCATAATTCTCAGCGTTGGTGGTGACAAGCTGAGTCAAATGCTCCTGGGCAGCATGGGTGTCTATGTGATCTGCACGAGCGGCTTCACGTTCTTCCATGATCAGAGCAAACAGTTGGGCAACTTTCGGCTCCGGTGGTGGAGGTAAATCGCTGGCCATGCTTAAGAAAAAGGGTGGCGTAAGACGAGAGCAGACAAAAGGGTAGTTTTGTTTTGAAAACTTGCGAAACAAACCGGCTCATAACAGAGATGAGAACGGTAGGTAACACAATCAACAAACAAGAATCTACGAAGCAATCACAATCACAAACAAAAACTACTCATACGCACGAAACAGAGTCTTAACAAGCATATCACAGCTTAAGGTTCACATGGTAATAACATAAGGCTTACAACACGTCTAGCACACACAAGGCTCTTTAGCAGAGTTCACACAACACAAACACAAACAAGCGTCTGGGGTGGGAGCAACACAACTCCTAATATCCTGCGGCAATCCTAAGTGCTCGAGGATGCGCGTAGCTGTTCCTCCAACTCTTCAAATCTGGTCTTGCTAGTTGCGAGCTGAAGCTGAAGGTCTCTCACTTGTGCACGATGCTGGGAGTCAACGTACTTCATGGTTTTCTTCAGTACTTTGAGACGACGCTCTGTAGCAGAAGAAACACTCAGGTCTTTCTCCAGCTGGTCTATCTCCCTGCCTCGGAGGTCGAAATCTCCTCTAAGCTTATCAAGGGAGAACTGAGTGTTGTACAGCTGTCCCTCCATGTGCTGGAAATGACGAGCAAAGACAAAGTCTCCAGTGACCTCTAACGGCTTGTCATCCTCATCGCGCCTCCCATAATATCTATAGGGGGTGCCTTCAAACTTGCAGCGAAAGAGGTTCACGAGCTTGGCAATGGTCAGCTGCATCACTCTAAGGATACCGTCTTCCCAACTGTTCTCCACCACTTCATAAGTGATCTCTGGGGTTGACAGTGCTAGTAGCGGTGCATGGATGGTACAGACCACCAACCAGGACAATTCTCGTCCATCATGGTGAATCTGGGCTCCCTTCAACTCAGGTAGTGGACGACAGATAAGGCGAGTCATCTTGATCAAATCTTCCTCAAAGCGGCGGTAGCAAGGTGCATGCATACCCAGCTGGAATGACTCGGTGAAGACAACTGCCATCTACACAAATTTTAAATAGCTTATGTTAGGTATCAGTGTGCAAAATTTTAAGCTGCTCAAGTGTAACTTAGTATAAGTAGAGTTTTTCAAAAACACAGAGGGGATGAGTAGGTAGAATATTTTGGTAAATAGTCATCTTAGTGATCGGGTTTTATTAACTTTTATTATTAGAGTACTAGCTAACGTCCATGCTAACTAAGGTCTCCTAAGGCCAGGATAGGTCTGATAGCAACTCTTTAAGGTCCCCCAGAACCACTGTTCAAGGACACCTCCGATATGCATACATTCACGATCCCAGATGACACCAGTCGTGAACAACATATCAAGTTGGTACACAGATACAATATCCATTACATGATTACACAAAACACTTACAAAAGGGACATGGTCACATGACCAAGTCTAACACAACTGCCACGCAGGAAAAACACACAACACACACAGCGGAAGACTAACACACACACAAACGTAGTAGAGACCAAGTCGCGTATTAACCTACAGGCTGCTGACCGGGAGATGATCCTAGTTTGCAAGTCCATCGGCGCAGTACTCCTCCTCGTAGATTTCCTCCTGAGATTTCTTCTCGATGTCTGGCAAGTAAATACCAGGGACGAAACCAATATGAGTACATTTGAATGTACTCAGCAAGACACCCATCATGTAGCTTACCATATGCAAGTATGCTTATATGGTGTAATAGGTAGGCTATACATAGGGTTCACTATCCACGATATATGAAAGATACATCATAGTTAATTTTAAAATATTTGTATCTTTGTTGAAGAAGATACTTCAAAAGAAAATAATATAGTTTTCTTTCTCTTGTAGATATCACATGTACAAGAGATTTTGTAAAACTTTTGTTAAAAGAAATTTTTTCTCTTTGCAAAACTTCTTGTAAAACAACTTCTGGCTTTTCTTCATCAGTACCTCAAAGGTACAAAGTTCCTCCTTTCCAACACTTCACAAGTCCAACTTCGTTTTGAAAACTTTTTTTTGAGAACATTGACACAATGCTAGCTACATGGCCATTCAACTGTCCATATCCGAGGACGCGGCTATTCCGAATAGTTCTATTCTGCAGAGGTGTACACATCCACCAGATTCAGTACATCCGTCGTGAACAACCATGGACTGTAACAACAGTATGTAAACATCACATAACCGATCCTCACCATCCACTATGTTCAAGCTAGAATATGCCCATCTCTTCAGTTGAGTGTAATATCCCCGGCAACAGGTCCCACCTCGCCAAGATAGGATACTCAACTGTTGCGACCGGGGGGTAACTTAATCCCTCACTTCGTATGTCCCGTATACCCCTCCTGGCGACAATCGGTTCGGGGGCACGACGACCCTTATAGAAAATTGTGATAGAACACACGCTAACAAAAACAAACTTCAAGTTAAGCCCCGTTCCCATATTGGGGTAGAGTGGCAGTACGATAAAGGTTGTCCGGCGAAGACTAGGTTATGTGTCATTTTTGTAAAACACCTTTTTCCCAAAAAAATGACAACTTCAACATTCCTCCGGTGGATAAGGCTCAGCCTTTCCATCAGGTTTTCCATAAAGCCTTTGTTTTGCAAAAACATATTTTTAGGGTGTCCACTTAGGGACTTATACTTTTGATGGTAATGAATACCATATGGTGGCTATGGGCTTAGTAACACCAAGTATCAACTACTGGCATAGTAATATATAAATAGTAGTAGTAGTCACTCAAAAATAGTTTTTGATAATCAAAGATTTTGTAAAACTTTCAGAAGTAAAACATGCATGATATATAATGATAAGTGTAGTATAACAGCAAGCATCAGGATGGCTTGCCTTAAGTTTCTTAGTGTCCCTGGCCTTGAAGTAGCTTGAACTTGACGCACAGCTCTACAACTGCTTCTCCTCCTCCTTCGCTTTCTAACGTCGTAAAAGAATAAAAGACACACACTCAGAACTAAATAAGGTAAACAACTAACAAAGAAATGCATACAAAAAGCAAACTTATACTAGCGCAAACACTCAAAAAGTTAACGTGCAAACTATCTCACAAACTCTCACGGTACAAAACTGTCGTCAAACAAACATAAAGTTGAGACACCATATCCCACATCTTACATACCGTATATGGAGTGGGTCTAACACTCTCATAATAAGATATTCAAGAAGCTAAAAATATAGCTTGTGGGCACAAAAGGTTAAAATACTAACAGTCAATCAGAGCAATACCCATGGCAGTGGGTATTAACAACACACAAGCAATCATCACCAAACAAGTTCACTACCAAACTAATGCATAGATAACAAGGTACTACTAAACACAACAACAACACTAGCACAACAATAACATAAGTACAATACTCATGCTAAGGTAAACACTCAGACAATTTCCAAACATCAAACAAACATACCACAGATGAATAAACTAGTTACTGACTATGCTTAAGTCTACCTCCAAAACTAAGGAATCCATCAATCATGAAAATAACTAAACAAATCAGTAGCTCCACCAAAGGTATCAAGACATAGCACACACTCTAAAACACAATCACTACAAGATATAACAAAGCTAGAAAATAACACAACCACTGGAGTCCACTAAAAACATACTAGTGTGAAATTGTACACATACACTCTATAAGAAATAATTGCATTCTACAACTAATAGCAACAAGCAACTCCACAATTCATGTCATAATAACAGAAGTAACAACATCCTAAACATGCTAGAAAAATCATGCACTCATAAAATAAAAAGATAACAGTACTAGAGCAATCATAATATCTAGTGGCGACACCAATGCATCACTAGAGAAGCAAACATCACTATAAAGATGCATAACTCTAAACAAGCAATGCATGAAGGTAAAAACTAATAATAGCACACAACACCTTACACATGCTAGAAGCATAGACACTAAAATAATTCTATGAAAACAACTACTAAGCAAGAATCACTCAATTCTAATAACTCATACTTTTCTAACAATCAATCAAAAAGAAAACAAAGTACAAGATATAAAACCAGTAGCTATGCACTCAATACAAGCTCAACTAAAAACTTTCAAAAATCCAAACACTCAATGAAAACTATCCACGCATAATTTATCAATCACTTAGGAAAACATTCTATTTGCAAACAATATTCAATTTAAAACAAACAATAGTGAAACACTTCTTAACATGATAACCCTAAGGGAACATTATGTTAACAAATGTACCACAACTAAACATACTAGTATTCACAAAGAAATACTAAACACTTCAATCAAACAAGTACAACAAACAACCATTTTCCTTGGTGGAAAATATTAAACACACATAAGAAGCATATGTTACTAACACACAAATGTATGGTAGGGGATTTGCATCCCTAACAAAAATGAAATGGGACCAGTGGGTTATGGGACCACTAATACCAAGAAATTTAGAGGTCACAAAGCCTCTGGTTACACTTGGAAAAATTAAACTATCACAGTAATCAATACAAGGCTATTCATGCTAGTGAAAACAATACTAGTGAAAACAAATGTTACACATGCTTTGCTACAAAATAAAGTGCAAGCTAACAGAGGTACTACCAAAATAATATCAGTACCAAAATGGTACTGGACTCAACGCAACCACACCAAAAACTTAGGGGCACAATCACACAAAGATTTTCTCACACAACCTAATCAAAAATAAATACTAGAAAACAAACAAATGCTATTTCTATAACCAAATGATTTCCAAACATGCACAAACTTCCTAAGGTAGATGTACTTAAAGGAAACAACCTAATAACAAGTGGTAACACATCTATACATGCTAGGAAACAAGTCTCAGACAATAAAGCATTTCATTTCAAACAAATACACACATAAACAAGAAAACAGAAAAGCTGCTGTATCTTAAAAGGCTCACCAAAAATAATCTAGGTCTCTAAAAATTAATCCAATCTAGGATCTGATAGATCTCAACAAGAACAAGCTCATCCAATTGGATTCACCTCAAAAATAATTTTTAGACTCCTTCTAAAAATCCTAGAAAAGCCTACTAGTCTTTTACCAAAATGGATGGAATTTCCATTTGGTAACTCACCTTGATGTGAGGCCAAGTCCTATGGATAGATATGTTCACTAGCTACTCAAAACAATTTGGTTTGACCTATTTTTATACAGATACAAAAAGTTATGCCAAAAACTTGTTCACAGACCCTTTGTGGCAAAACAATTATCAGGACAAAAATAAAAGTGAAAACCTAGATCCAACAATTGGATATGGTTAATAAAACATATAGTCACTTCTATGAATTTTGGTAAATTTTAATTTGAAATTAAACAAGAAATATTCTGTAAAAATTTAAAAGGGAAAACAAACAGAGGGGGCGGGCTGGTTTTCTACGGGCGTGGCCCAGCAAGCGCACTATGCGGCCCAGCGCACATCCGCGCGCGCATCACGCGGGAAAACGACTCGTTTAACAGGGGTCGTTGATCACAGGATCAACGCCCCGGCGGCTTCTCCCTCCTCTCCTCACCTTGTCTCTCTCTCCCGACGGGGCTCGACGACGGCGGGTCCAGGGAGCTCACTGTGGGGCTCGTGGAGTGGCGGCGCAGTGTCTTGGGAGTAGCAGGGATGCAGGGGGTCGAGGGGCGCGGGATTGGGCGGCTCCCATGGTCTTAGGTGGCGGCGCGCTACCGGGCGTCCGCGGCGGCGATCTCGACGGTGGCGGGCGTCCTGCAAGCGAGAGGACGAGAGGGAGTGTCAGCGGGGGTCTACGAGCTGTGGGGAACTCGACGGTAGCGATAGCGAGTGATGGGAGGTCACGGGTGAGCTGCTCCACCTTGGGTCCGAGCATGATGGCATGCGGCGGAAATCGTCCAGTGCAGCTTGCTAGAGCTCTCGGGCTCGGCGGAGGCTGCTCGAGGTGGGTGTGGGGAAGGGTGGGGGTGCAGTGGCGCAAGGGGCATGAGTGCGAGGGCTTTAATCCATGGGGATGGAGTCAATGGCACGGGGGCACTCTCGGGCTTGCATGTTTAGGCTCAGGAGCGCGCTCTGGGCATGCCCATGATGCACCAGGGCATGGGTGAGCGCCAGGGGGTCAAGGCCAATGTCAAAGGGCTTTTGGGTGAAGGAAGAGGCAAGGGATGGCCATAGTAGCCATTTGCACTGTGTGCCCATACCCTGTCGTGTCCTCACTGCCCTCTACTTTTCTCACTCGATTTCTTTACACCCAAACCTTCTAGATGCATACCGAGGTATCCAATGTGGAGTCCAAGCAATGGTCAACACAAGGGACAAGGTGGCATTTCAAGTTTGGACCAAAAAGTAATTGAAAACCAGTGCCAAAGTTTGTAACTGCAACTGTTTTCGAAAAATTCAGAAAATTCAGTTAACACTTAGCAATTTTTCTAAGTGTTGGAAAACAGAAGAAATGATCAAAAAGTTTGGAATGTTTTCAGAGACCAAATGGATTCCAATTTTTGTTTTCCAAGTTGGAACTTGTTAAACATGTTTTAAACTTTCATAAACATCGTTTGGAAACAAATTGGGAATAGTGGAAGGCTATGAAAACATAGTGGAAAAATGTGTACTTTCTGTTTTTCTCTGTTTTCTAAAAATGCAACTTTCTGCCTTATTTTTCTTCCACAAAAACAACAAGCAAAAGAGCATTTTTAATGTTCCAAAAATCAATCCAAGCTTATGGATTTGTAGTCCATATATCAAGGAATAATTACAAGTCAAGAAAACACAAAATGGAATATTATGAAAACAAAGGTGGAAAACAGGTACCTGGCTATATTTCCAGGGAATAGTTTCTATAGAAAACTTAGAAGAAAACTTCCATAAGTAATTTTGAAATTTTGTTTTCTTGGATCCACCAAAGCTAAAGTTTATTTAAAGATGCAATCAAGAATGACAAGTCTTGGTATAAAAATTCACTCAAGTAACATCAGGGAAAACATCAGGAAAAATAATAGAATTGTTTTAAGCAAAAGCTGATATTGGTTTTATAAAGAAACAAAACTTGCATTGCAAATATTATTAAGATCATAAACACATGTAGGTTCAAACAATCATGTTGTTAGAAAAATTTGTTGGCTCTAATTTGTGTCTCCTTAAACTACAGTACAAGTTTCCAAAAACTGGGGTGTGACAGCGGAGGTTCTGGAACGTCTCCGCAAGGTCATCGATGAGTGTGCGCTCTTTGTGAGTCTTGACAATGATGTCGTCAACGTAGGCCTCCACATTCTTCCCTATCTGCGTCCCCAGGGCGATACGCATGAGCTGCTGGAAGGTGGATCCCGCGTTCTTCAGACCGAAAGGCACGCAGATGTAGCAGAACACCCCGCAAGGTGTCATGAAGGCGATATTTTCTTTGTCCTCCTTGTCCATCTTGATCTGATGATAGCCTTAGAAGGCATCCAGGAAATAGAGGAGGTCACACCCAGCGGTGGAGCCCACTATTTGATAGATCCGCGGGAGAGGATATGGATCCTTTAGGAAGGCCTTATTGAGGTCAGTGAAGTCAACACAGGGATGTCCTGCACCCGTGTTCTTGGATACGATGACGGGGTTGGAGATCCACTCAGCGTGGATAACCTCGCAGATGATCTTGGCATCTAGGAGCTTCTCCACTTTCTGGACGATGAATTCCTCTTTCTCCGGGCCCTGGTGACGGACCTTTTGCTTGACCGGGCGTGCGCTCGGGCATACCTCCAGATGGTGCTCGATCACCTCCCTTGGTACACCGGGCATATTGGAAGCTGTTCGTGCGAACATGTCCGTGTTTTCCCGAAGGAAGGCGACGAGCGCGCTTTCCTATTTGGGAGGCAACCCGGCTCCGATGGTGAGTGAGGGCCCCGTGCCGTCGGGGTTCATGGAGACCCTCTTTGTAGGCTTCCTCTCGTAAGAGAACATCTGTTTCTTCTTTAGAGGCTCGACAGCGTCCCCGATGTTGCCCTCGTCGATGGGGTGTGATGCTGCCGCCTCCTTGTAGGCGTCCTCCATGGAATGCACCACGTCTTTCACGTCCCCGTGGACATCGAGCGGACCGCTGCTCCCAGGCATCTTGACCATGTTGTACGCGGTGTGTGACGGCCATGAACTTGGCCAGTGCTGGGTAGCCGAGGATGGTGTTGTAGGGCATCCCGATGTCCGCAACTTCGAAGTAGATCTCCTCGATGTTGTAGTTTTGGCGAGTGCCAAACGTGACCGCCAGCCGAACCCTTCCAAGTGGCACGGTTGTGGCGCTGGTTACTCCAGTGAAGGGCATGGTGGCCTTGAGACGGTTGCTCAGGATGCGCAGCTTCTCCAAGGTCTCGAGAGAGATCACATTGAGGCCAGCGCCTCCGTCCACGAGCGTGTTCGAGATAGCGACGTGGTTGATCATAGGGTGCACACCGGCGGGATGGCTCCCACTGAACTGACGTCCTTGGGGTGATCGGCGATGTCGAAGGAGAGCTCCTGCTGTGACCACTTCAGGGGCGGTGTGGATGGCTCGCCTCCGCGGAAGGCGGAGTTGACCTCTCGTGGTGCCCACTTGAGGTGGCGCTCGGAGGGTGGGGCGAGAGACCCGCCGAGAATGCACGCAGCGTGGCGAGTTGTGTCATGCACCTCCAACAAGTCGGGACCACCGTGTCCCACGACGAAGCGCCAGAGAGTCACGTGACCTTCGGGATCGCCACGGGGAAGACAGACACAGTGGCGGAAGCGTTGGAGGAACTACGCGCGCAGGTCCTCCCACGAGTTCACGGAGCTGTCAGGGAGATTTAGCAGCCACGTGAGCGCATGGCCACGGAAAGCCAGGGGGAAGTACCTCAAGGAGGCACCGGTTGCCTACCCCGGATGCCCTGACTTGCGGATCGTACTTCCTTAGGAAGTCCAACGGGGGAATGTTGCCGGTGTAGCGAGGCGGGAGGCGAGTCCAGAAGGCTGAAGGTCACCTTGCCTACCACAGGTCCCTGTTGAACGCGTAGCAGCACCCTGCCCGGGCGCTCGTCCGCCGCTCTCGGTAGCTAGGCCACTTTGTTTCCTGGGACGAAGGATGTCATGCCGTGCGCTCGAGAGCGTCGATCCCTGCGCATGTAGGGATCCGCCAGCCCGACCACGAGCATGGTCGCCGCGGTGGAGTCGGTCTACTCCCAGTGAGCTGATGGCGCTGGGTTGACCTCGGTAGTGTGCACCAACCGAGAATCACCGACGTCGGGTTCGAATGGACATCGCGACGGTTCATGTGCTCCAGGAAAGGTTTCCTGCGAGCACCGTCGGCCGTGCGCGTGCACAGCCGATGGCTGCAGGGCGAGCGCCGCTTGCGCAGGAGACTGCATGAACCGTGTCGGGTCCGCGAGGGACTCGCCGACGAGCGTCGTGTCATGTCCGCACCGCGGCGCAGAGGAGCAAGAGTGGGAGAGTCCGATGTTGGAGAAGCCCATGACGAGACCGGCGATGTCCTTTCACTTCCAGGACCATTCCCTGCGGCCGGTCCATGCGGGAGGTGACCATGGCGACGAAGATGCGAGAGAACACCTCCCTCCCTGGCGTGCCAAATGTCGGAGTGGCCGTTCTGTCAACGATTGGGTAGCACTCAAAGGTTCGAACACTAGGGGTAACCACGTTCTATCGCACCTCGGGTGGCTTCGAGAAGGGATCTCTCGAAGGAAAACAATGGAGACATGGGGAGTTTACCCAAGTTCAGGCCACTGTGATGGTGTAAAACCCTATTCCTGCTTGTCTGGTTGATTGCACTGTGGATTACAGTACAAACGGGAAGTTCCAGTGGTCTATCTACTTGGTGCTCAGATTCATCCACCCCTGTACGGTGGTGAGGGTAGCCTACTTATACCGGCGATTGGCCCTCTTTCCCGCTCACTTGGAGGGAAATGGATACCCCAAGGTGCCAAAGAGTGGAACGTCCCGTACTATCACGCCTCCTACGCGGTCCAGGTTGCTGGGTACAGCTCCACCGTACATGGCTTCATGGTGGGGGAGCCCGGTGATGCCGCCTGCTTCTTGTAGCATGGACTCGTTCTCCTTGCACCAAATAAGAAAGCCACAGAATGGACTTTGGTGCGCGCAGCGGAGCTCTGCGCTTTATACACGAGAATGGAAACTGCAGCCAAAGCCGCTATGTCCCCTGCGGTGCCCTCGTCATCCACGTAGGGGCCAGAACGTCACCCTCACATGGGTTGTCTCCCAACGGGTGAGGCTATTTCCCGAAAGGAGCGGGGGCGGAGCAGAGCTCCTCCCCAGCAATGCGTGATGGAGCCCTCGGGGGAAGACTCCTCTCCAAGGAGCTGACCTTGGTAAGGAACCGTTGTGGGGATCCTCTCCTAGCGGCAGGCTGGTACGGACTCCTTCCGTACCTGATGGGTTGGGCCAGCAGCAGACGGCCCAGGATACCCTGTTAACCGTGGGTCCAACAGGAAGGTTACGCCCTCTTGTGGTGGGAACAAGTGCAAAACCAAAGGATAGCAAACCGCTTACCTCCTATCACAACTTGGAATGAGATGAGAGAAGTTATGCATGCATGATTCGTACCTCCTCACTACATGCGAGATCTACTCAAGAAGATACAAGAGCTCAAGCAAAGATTGAAAACGGTTGATGATTACTATAAGGAAATGGAAATCGCCATGAAAAGAGCAAATGTGACGGAACCTCAATACCACACAATGGCCCGCTTTCTCAATGGCCTTACTCACCCCATCAAGCGAATTGTGGAGTTTCAACCATATGACAATATTGTTGGCCTTGTTCATCAAGAACTCAAGGCCGAACGCCAACTATTCGAGGACCTCAAGTATTCGAAGCAAAAGGCCTACTTCGCCTCCAAATCTTCAACCTCAACACCTCCAATGGCTCAAGCTTCTACACCAAGTGCCTCCAAAGGAAATCCAAGAGCTCCAAATGCAACAACAAAGTCTCCTCAACACTTCAAGAAACAAGTTCCTACCACCAACACAAGTGCCCCTCAAGTCAAGTCTAGCTCCATAACTTTCTTCAAATGTGGTGGTAACGGACACATGTCCTTTGAATTCTCCAAGAAGATGATCATGATTGTCAACCAAGATGGTGAAACTGACTCAGTGAGTGAAGGTGAGCACTATGCTATGCACCAAATCGTTGCCAACCCCTTGGATGAAGAACAACTTTATGACGAAAGCGTTTATTGTGATGTGGAGAAAATCCCATCCTTGGTGGTTACACGAGTGCTAACAACATCCCCTCAAGAAGAGCAAGATCAACGTTGCAACCTCTTCCAAACAAGAGTCGAAATCCATGGAAAGTCCATCAAGGTCATTATCGATGGTGGAAGTTTCCATAACCTTGCTAGCAAAGAGCTTTGTGAAAAGTTGCATTTTCCATACAAGAAACACCCTCATCCCTACCATGTGCAATGGCTTAGTGAGTCTGGTACCTTCAACATACAACAAATGGTCCAAGTTTCCTTCAAAATTGGTCCTTACGAACATACCGTGGAGTGTGATGTGGTCCTAGTGCCGGTGTGCCTTCTTCTACTTGGAAGACCTTGGCAACATGATAAGGGTGCAATGCATGATGGACACACCAATCAATACTCCTTCAAATGGAACAACAACAACTTTGTGCTCTGTCCTATGTTTCCAAGCCAAATTATCTCCGACAACGCAAAGAAGCTTGCCCGGACCCAACAAGACAACAATTCTAGAGAGATGAGTGGTGAGAGAGCGATCCACCAAAAAGAGGGTGAGAGACACAAGCCAAATATGAGTGAAAAAATGATGAGTTTTCACAAAGGCCTAGCCTTACTTGCCATAAAACGTGAGATGGGAGAGCTTCGATAAAACCCATCCATACTTCACTTCATCCTTGTGTGAAAAGGAGAAGTTCTTGATACTAACTACATAACAAGCTTTCCTCCGTCTTTGTTGCCTATATTGCAGGAATTTGAGGACGTGTTTCCCGAAGAATTACCATCGAGTCTACCTCCTCTTCGAGGCATCGAGCACCGCTCGACTTCATACCGGGTGCTCCACTTCCAAACCGTGTTCCTTATCGCACCAACCCCGAAGAGACTAAGGAGATTGAGCGGAAAATCCAAGAACTTCTAGATAAAGATTTTATTCCTGAATCCCTTAGCCCTTGTGCCGTTCCGGTTATCCTTGTCCCAAAATATGATGATACTTCTCGTATGTGCGTGGATTGTCGACCTATAAATGCTATCACCATTAAGTATAGACATCCCATCCCTAGGCTCGATGATATGCTTGATCAATTGAGTGTGCTACAATCTTTTTCAGAATTGACCTTAAAAGTGGATATGACCTCCAATGGTATTGAAGTTGATAATAAGAAAGTAGAGGCAATTAGAAATTGGCCTAGCCCTACTTCCGTGGGTGTGATAAGCCGTTTTCATGGTCTTGCCGGTTTCTATCGCCGCTTTGTGAAGGATTTTTCAACCGTTGCTTTCCCTTTCAATGAGCTTACAAAAAATAATGTACCGTTTGTTTGGGTCAATGCTCAATAAAAATATTTCGATAATCTCAAGAAATGTTTGACCGAAGCACCTTTGCTTGTTTTACCGGATTTTGAGAAAACTTTTGAGATTGAATGTGCCGCTAGTGGCATTGGCATTGGTGGCGTTCTTGCACAAAATGGACGTCCCGTTGCTTATCATACTGAGAAACTTGATGGCGCGAGATTCAACTACCCCATCTATGACAAAGAACTATTTACCTTGGTTAGATTTTTGGAAGTTTTGCAACACTATCTTTGGCTTAAAAAAATTGTTATTCGTTTCGATCATGAATCATTAAAATATTTGAAGATTCAAGGTAACTTGAACAAAAGACATGCTAAATGGGTAGAATTTGTAGAATCTTTTCCTTATGTCATTAAGTACAAGAAAGGTAAATAAAATGTTGTAGCGGATTCTTTGTCTCGTAAAGAATGTCTTCTTACATGTCTTGAGATAAATACGACTGGTCTAGATGAGATAAAAAACTTGTATTCTTCAAATATTTGTTATTTGGTCCTATGTTTTCTAAGTGCTTGCCCAATCAAGGTTTTGATGACTACTACCTACACAAAGGTTTCTTGTTTAAGGATAACAAACTATGCATTCCCGAGTCCTCTCTTTGTTTGTTGTTATTGAAGGAATCACATGAAGGAGGTCTCATGGGACACTTTGGTCGAGACAAGACATATGCCATGCTCTCCACCATTACTATTGGCCTAAGATGAGGCACCAAGTGGAAATACTCGTCACAAGATGTCCAACATATCTCCAAGCTAAGTCTACTTCCAACTCTCATGGTCTTTATATGCCATTGCCTACACCACACCTCCCTTGGAGTGATATTAGCATGGATTTCGTGTTAGGACTACCACGCACCAAAAAAACATGGAATCTATCTTTGTAGTTGTTGATCGCTTTTCTAAGATGGCTCATTTCATCCCATGCAATAGAATGGACGATGCTTCATGTGTCGCAACATTGTTTTTCAGGGAAATTGTTCGTTTACATGGAGTGCCCAAGACAATTGGGTTGGACCGAGATGCCAAGTTCACCTCCTACTTTTGAAACACATTGATTGCCAAGCTAGGAGTGAAGATCCTCTTTGATGTCTACGCACGCTTCTATTCTTGTAGACAGTGTTGGGCCTCCAAGTCCAAAGGTTTGTAGAACAGCAGCAAGTTTCCCTTAAGTGAATCACCCAAGGTTTATCGAACTCAGGAAGGTAGAGGTCAAAGATATC
This sequence comes from Alopecurus myosuroides, assembly GCA_028641055.1. Taxonomy (NCBI): domain Eukaryota; kingdom Viridiplantae; phylum Streptophyta; class Magnoliopsida; order Poales; family Poaceae; genus Alopecurus; species Alopecurus myosuroides. Next base: position 217,967,975 of record CM054058.1, on the reverse strand, counting down.
CCTCTCAAGCAACCCTGCAATCAAGATACAAGAAGTCTCTTGTGTCCCCAACACACCCAATATACTTGTCAGGTATATAGGTGCACTAGTTCGGTGAAGAGAGAGTAAAATGCAAGTAATATGGATGATAATAAGTGATAAGCAATCTGAAATAAAAATGGCAGCAAGCAAACATGTAGTAGAACAGGCGGAAAATGGTGTTTCAATGCTTGGAAATAAGGCCTAGGGATCCTACTTTCACTAGTGGGCACTCTCAACAATGATCACATAAATGAATAACTAGATAGCTTCTCTCACTATGCTACTCTTAACCCTCTCTGGTTGGATAACAAACACTAATAATTGTGTAGGGCTAACATCACTCCTCAAGTTTGTATTCCCATGTCTAGTTAACCCCACGCTGTCACTATGAGCGCCCTAGAAGGTACTAAGCAAACTCCACAATTTCATAGAGGAGACACACACGGCGTGCACACTATCACTTTCACACCGCGGGACAAGGTGACTCCAAAGTTCATATTAATAAAGCACTTGAGTAGCAAAAGATGAAGAGTAACATCTACGAATTCAAATAGATTACAAAGCTCATGACCACATATAGATCACACCATGGGAGAGAGAGATGAACCACATAGCTACCGATAGAGCCCTCAGCCTCGGGGAAGAACTACTCCCTCCTCATCATAGGAGATAGCAACAACGATGGAGATGGCGGTGGAGTCGATGGAGATGGCTTCCGGGGGAACTTCCCCATCCCGGCAGGGTGTCAGAACAGAGATCTGTCCCCCGAAACTTGTCGTCGCCGCGGCGGAGCTACAGATGTATTTTGTGGAAAAGGTCGATTATTCTAGGGTTTATGCCTCGGGGAGTATATATGGGTGAAAGGGCGATGCAGGGGGGTGGACAGGGGGCCCACACCCCTAGGTGGCGCGGCCAAGGGGGGATCCGCACCACCCCATGGTGTGGACACCCTGTGGCCCCCCTCCGGGGCTCTTCGGGACTTCTGGATGCTTCCGGGACTTCTAAGACTTCTGGTTTTTGAATCGTCCAATTCCGAGAATATTTCCAGAACAACTTTTTTGAAACTAAAAACAGCAGAAAACAGGGAACTGGCACTTGGCATCTTGTTAATAGGTTAGTCCCGGAAAATCGATAAAAATGACATAAAGAAGGGCGAAAACATGTATCAATTGGCATAATATCAACATGGAACATCAGAAATTATAGATATGTTGGAGACGTATCACTCTTCTCCACCGCATACCACCCACAAACCGATGTGCAAACCGAAGTGGTGAACCACACATTTTGTACACTCCTTCACGCTTTGATCAAGCCCAACCTCAAGAATTGTGAAGAATGCATCCCACATGCCGAGTTCTCCTACAATCGAGCACTTCACCAAGCTACAAACAGAAGCCCCTTTGAGATCGTCTACGGCTTCAATCCCAACACCGCGGTCGACATCCTACCACTACCTCTCCGTGAGCAAGTTAACATGAACTTCGACAAGCGCATCGACTACCTCAAGAAACTTCATGAGAGCACAAGATCTACACTTGAGAAGCACTACGAACACCATGCCATCAAGATGAACAAGAGCAAGAAGCCCATGGTGTTTCAAGAAGGTGATCTCGTTTGGCTACATCTCCACAAAGACCGCTTTCCACAGGAGCGTAACTCCAAGTTCAAGCCACAAGGTGACAGTCCCTTCAAGATCCTCAAGCGCATCAACGACAATGCATACAAGCTCGACATACCGCAATCCAAGTACCTTGTACACAACTCCTTCAACGTGCGAGACCTATCACCCTTCCATGGAAGTCCAAGTGATGACAATGGTCATGAGTCGAGGACGACTCTCTTCGAAGAGGGGGAGATGATGCAGCACACCCCATTCCACCAAACTCTACACCAACACCCATTGGCCCAATGACAAGATCTCGTGCAAAGGCTATACAAGATAAGGTGAACTCACTCCTCTCTTTCTATGCCTTTGGTGTATTGGTGAATGGTGCTCTACCTCATGGAACTACCCTATGCGTGCTCAGGTTTGATCCGACAATGGAGCCCCAAGATGATGCCCAAGGATCTCAAGAATATGCCCAAGAAGTTTCCCAAGAAGCTAGAGAATAAGTCTGAGAAGAAGACACCAAGGAAGAAGAACAGAGGAAGGAGGAAGTGGGAGTGTAGGAAACCCGGCCTACACCCCCGGCCAGGTCGGCCTCCAGGCCGGGTCCCCAACAGAGGCAGTCGGCCTCCACCCCGGCCTCGGGCCGACCTCCCTGCGCCTCAGGCCGGGTGCCCAGCCGAGCCAGCCGGTCTCCACCCCAGCCTCAGGCCGGTCCCCTGCTTGTCAGGCCAGCCTCCCAGTCCGGCTTGGCCGGCCTTCCAGGCCGAATTTCCTGCAAGCTTGCAAAAGTGGGGAAAAGCCCCCTTTTCCACCCCACCTACCCCCTTTTCTATAAAAGTGCACCCCTTGGACCAAATCTAGGTTAAAGATGAACTGATGAACTGAGCTATGCTCTTGTACCCCTCTTGTGAGGCTACTCCTTATATGTGTATCTAGGAACAAATCAAGGCTACTTCATCTACGTGTGTATTTGGATCCAATCAAGGTTACTCTGGAATAGCCATCCTTTCTGCTTGGGATTCAGTTGGAGTTATCCCAATCTTCCTTGATTGAACCTTCTGGATCTATTGGTGCGGTGGACCAGACGCATGGTTCGATTGGTTCCAATCAAGGTGAGTTTGAGTGGATTGTATGCCGGAGTAGGACTCGGGTTTAGTTGTCGGTATCTCGAATCCTCTAGTTCCCGCTATTTATCCGGTTACCTTTAGCGTGTTGTTGACTTGGGTTTGCGATCCCTCGTAGGCTTCGCGAGTTATCTCCCCTTTTGTTTTCCCACGAACCCCCCTCGTGTTTTTCTTCTTCCCCTTCGTGTTCTTCGTGTTCTTGGTCAATTCGTGAGATTGGGTCACCCAAGAGGTTAACACGTACACGAATGTGGCTTGAGGAGGGTGACTCCAACACGTCGTTCTTTCACCTGCATGCCAATGCCCGCCGACGCTGCAACCATATCTTTCGGCTGCGCAAGGGCTACTTGCTGGCCTCTGATCAATAGGGGATGTGCTCCATTGCGACGAGCCACTTTGAGAATCTACTAGGAGCGCCAGCACATCGAGATCACACTCTCAACTTGAGTGTCGTGAACCTTCCAATGGTAGACACGTCCCACCTCGAGCTCCTATTTTCAGAGCCAGAAATCCGGGAGGCGATTTGTTCGATGCCACCGGATAAAGCCCTCGGGCCGGATGGGTTCTCTGTGCATTTATACCAGAGCTGCTGGACTCTCATCAAAGACTCCGTCATGCATGCAGTCTCCTGGTTTGATACAGCCAACAATCTAGGTTTTGATTAGGTAAACGATGCATTCATCACCTTGTTGCCCAAGCAAAGGGAGGGTGTGGTCGACATTGCGGAATTCCGCCTCATTAGTTTAGTTCAAAACTTTTCTAAGGTTGTTTCCAAAGCCATGGCGGCTAGGATTGCGAAGGTTCTCCCAATGCTTGTGGACTCTAATCAAAGTTCTTTTGTCAAAGGACGCTCTACTGAGGATAATTTCTATATGGTACAAAGGGCCATCATCAGCCTTCATCGACGTCAGATGCCTTATCTGATGCTTAAGGTGGACGTGGCCAAAGCGTTTGATTCAGTGGCTTAGCCTTTTTTGTTTGAGGTTCCGTTCCATAGAAGTTTTGGGCCTCGATGGCTGGCTCGGTTGTCTCTCATGCTCTCGACAACCTCGACTAGGATTATGGTTAATGGCGTCATGGGGACAGCTTCTGGCATGTGATACCTCATAAACGTGTCCTTAATTTCTGATGTTCCACGTTGTTTTCATGTTATTTCCTACATGTTTGATATACGCTTTATGTCATTTTTATCGATTTTCGGGACTAACCTATTAGCAAGATGCCACAGAGCCAGTTCCCTGTTTTCTGCTGTTTTTAGTTTTAGAAAAGTTGTTCTGGAAATATTCGCCGAATTGGAAAATTCGAAGCCCGGAAGTCTTAGAATTCCCGAAGGTTCCACAGAGTCTTGAAGAGGCCCAGAGAGGGGCCACAGGGCCACACCATAGGGAGGCGCCCCTCTGGCCCCGCCTGGGGCTGGTGTGGGCCCCTCGGGCGTCCACCGCCGTCGCCCTTTCTCCTATATAATCCCCCCGATATGTGAACCCAAAAAATATACCACTTTATCCAGAGAAACACCCAGTCCGCCATCATCGTCATCCTGAGATCGGGAGGGTTCTGGAGCTCTCCCCGACACCCTGCCGGGAGGGGAATTCATCACCAGAGGGGTCTACACCACCATGCCCTCCTCCGAAGTGATGCGTGAGTAGTTCATCCCTGGACAACGGGTCCATAGCAGTAGCTAGATGGTTGTCTTCTCCACTTTATGCCTCATGTTCAGATCTCGTGAGCCGCCCTACATGATCGAGATGATCTTTATGTAATGCTACATGTTGTGTTTGCTGGGATCCGATGAATGTTGAATGCTATGTCTTATGATTACCAATCTATCATGTTATCTTCATGCCTATGTTATTTATGATCTTGCATGCTCTCCGTTATTAGTAGATGCTCTGGGCAAGTAGATGCTAGTAACTCCAAGAGGGAGTATTTATGCTCGATACTGGGTTCATGCCTCCTTTGCATCTTTGCTCGAGTGACAGAAATGTGACAGATGGAGGATGTGTTGTTGCCACTAGGGAGAAAACAACGGTGTTTACTTAGTTTACATTGTTTACATTACACACTTTGCTTACTGCGATTATCTGTTGCTTGCAACTTAATACCCACGTTTGTTCGGATGATATTCGGAGGGTGGATTATTAGTCATAGAGGAAGTTGGATGATGGTCTAGGTATCTTGTTGTAATTCCCACATGAATCATGTAGTAATCTTTATGTCTTGCATATGCACTACGGTGCAGCCTTCATTTCTGTCAATTGCCTAGCTGTAATTTTTTCACCACACATGTTACTTATCTTATATGGAGAGACACCACTAGTAAACTGTGGACCCCGGTCCATTTTCTCATACTGACAATACACACTGCTTCCACTGTTTTCACATTGTTATACTGTTTTAATATTGTTCTCATACGGTTTTCCACACCATACGTTTAACCTCTTTGTATTCAGCCAAACCGGTGAGATTGACGACCTCAGTGCTTCATTGGAGCAAAGTGATTTGATTTTGTTGTGTAGGTTCGACGTTGCTTCTGAACCGGTAGTGCGCCCTGTCATCTCAGCTGCATCAACCTTCTGAAATTACTTCTTCCTCCTACTGGTCGATTCAACCTTGGTTTCTTTCTGAGGGAAAACTTGCTGCTGCACTCTTCATACCTTCCTCTTGGGGTCTCCCAACGAACGTGTATTCACACGCATTAAGCTCATTTTCTGGCGCCTTTCCGGGGAGGATGAGAATTTCTCCAAGGGGAGTCTCTCACTTCCAATCTCTTTACTTTGTTTTTGTTTTGCTTAGTTTATTTTATTTTGTCTTTTTTGCTTCTCTTTATCAAAAACGCAAAAATAGTTCTTATTCTAGTTGTTACTTTTGTTACTTTGTTGTTATTTTTCATCATGCTGTTCCCTAAGTTTACCCTGAAAGACCTTCCAATTGGTAGTGGTTCTATACTCGGAAAGGATACTATTAAAAAATTCTTTAATCATGTTAGTAAGCATGATAATTTTGAGGAAAAATCCATAGTAGAACTTGCTCCAAATTATGAAATGGATGCAACATCTTTAATTCACATGTTAGAAGCTAGGTTTGTTAAACTCCTTCCCATACTGCAGCATATGTTCCTCAACTTGAATAACATTGAAGATATTGAGAAAAGGAACTTTATCTTAGAAACCATGCTTAAAGAATTTGGAGATGTTGCTATAGGAGCTAGAAAAGTCTTTGATGGTTTCAATATGCTAGGCTCATGTGTAGATACTGTTGGTGCTCTTGGAATCTAAAAATGAAAAGGAGGAGAAAATACCAATCCCCTTTAAATTGGTAGCACTCCATGAAGCCCAAGAAAAGAATTTTGATTGGATTGTTCCTGAGAATTTATTTGATGAGAGTAGTAATCCTAAAAGTTCTAAGAGAGGAGCCTCTGAAACTCATTTAGATAAAATACAATGCATTATCAAGGAATTGCATTGTATTTATTTGAATGTCTCTCCACTTGAAAACACTTGATTCTACTTTTCTGGGCCTAGCTAAAAGGCGTTAAAGAAAAGCACTTCTTGGGAGATAACCCATGGTTTTATTTTTGCTTTGTTTTTCTCTATTTTCTTTGAGTCAAGGGGTTGTATACTTCTGTAGCAACTCGTTTGTATCTTTATTATCATGTTTTAGTTGTGCCAAGTAAAGTTTCTGACGAGAGTTGGAGTTGGTTTTGGATTTCTGCGAAGGAAACATATTTCTGCTGTCCACCGTAAAAAATCGCATAATTCAAAGAAACATCAAAATGACCTGAAATTGTTTGTGCTTATTCCTCAGCTAATTGCACAATTTTTTCGTTCTTTAAGTTTTTCGATCTAACCAACGTAAGTGCCCTGAAAAATTCGTCTTTACAGACTGTTCTGGTTTTGGCAGATTCTGTCATTTTTCTTGCATTTGCTCTTTTACGATGTCAAGTGGATTTCTTTGCTTCATGAAACATCAGTGGTTGTAGCTAATATTTAAAAGTATCGATAGAACTTGTTCCCATACATAACCCATGGATTTTTTTATTGTTGCACTAACCCAACACTGAGGAAGCGTCAACGCCAATCCAACTCGTGCAAGTGTTTCGGGCGGCTTCCGGCTTACACTGCAATCTGGCCAAGAGCTCGATATCTCCTATCAGATGTGGCGAATTGGATATTCAACCTATCCTTGATGTGCTGGCTTGCCCTCTGCTTCAGTTTCCAGTGCGGTATCTTGGCCTCCCGCTCTCCTTCTCCAATACGACTAAGAGAGATCTTCAGACCCTCGTGGATAAAATTGCTGGTCACGTGCCGGTGTGGAAAGCCTCGACACTTCAGAGGAGTGGTAGGCTAGCTCTGATTGACTCAACACTGATGGACACCCCCATTTACCACATGCTCTGCTTGGATTTTCCGCCATGGTTCTTTGCTTGGATTGAGAAATACGTTGCGGGGCTTCTTCTGGTCAGCCTCCACGGAAGCGCGCATGGGACAATGCACCATGGCATGGCATACGGTGTGCCAGCCCAAGTGCTACGCCTCGATGGTGCTAGGAATTCTTGCTGCTTGTGATGGTGTGTTGGGAACCCAAAGAGGAGGGTATGATGAGTGTAGCGGTAAGAACTTCCCTCAGTAAAGAACCAAGGTTATCAGTCCAGTAGGAGAAAGAGGATCTTCGGAAGGTTGATGTCACTGACGATTGTGATGGCTCACCGGTGTCAGCAACAACGCGGAACCTGCACACAACACAACCAAAATACTTTGTCCCAACGGTACAGTGAGGTTGTCAATATCACCGGTCTTGCTGAAAACAAAGATTAGACGTATAGTGTGGAAAATAGTGTATGCTTGCAGTAAGTAAAGAAAGCAGGAAACTGTAGTGGTTTCTTGAACAGTGCAGGAAAATGGACCGGGGTTCATAGGTTCACTAGTGGTGTCGCTCCATAAAAGATAGTATGCTGGGTGAACAAATTACAGCTGGGAAATTGACAAATAAAGGTTGCACCGTAGTGCACATTCATGACATGATGACTACTATGATATTTAGTACGGGCATTACAACAATATACATAGACCGTAATCCAACCGCATCTATGACTAATAATCCACCCTCAGGATATCATAGGAACCCCCTTAGGTATCAAGTTGCAAGCAACAGATAAATGCATAACAAAGTGTGTAATGTAAGCAATGATTGTACACGTGGGCACTCACACCGTTGTTTTCTCCCTAGTGGCAACAACACATCCTCCCCCGTCACGTTTCTGTCACTCGAGCACAGGCGAAAAGGAGACATGAACACACTATCGAGCATAAATACTCCCTCTTGGAATCACTAGCAACTACTTGGCCAGAGCAACCACTAGAAACAGAAAGCATGCAAGATCACAAATAGCATATGCAATAAAGATTATAATCAACTTGGCATAAGTTCAATATTTATCGCATCCCAGCAAACATAGCACATAGAGTTACATAAGAACAATCCCGATCATGTTAGGCAGCTCACGAGATCTAAACATGGAGGCATATGAGGAGGAGACAATCATCTAGCTAATTCTATGGACCCGTAGTCCAAGGATGTACTACTCACGCATCACTCCGGAGGCAGGCATGGTGATGTAGAGGCCTCCGGTGATGATTTCCTCTCCGGCCGGGTGCCGGAGACAGCTTCAGAACCCCCCTGATCTAGGGTTGACGATGACGGTGGCTGCGGAACTTTTCGGGGATATTTGATCAGGTGCCTAGGGTTTTCCATCCGGGGGGAATAAATAGGCGAAAGGGCAGAGGCGGTGGAGCCCTGGGGGCCCCACAACACCAGCTGGCGCGGCCAGGGGGCGCCACCCCATGGTGTGGCCCCCCTGGTGCCCCTCTTCGACTCCTCTTCGGTCTTCTGGATTCTTTCAGGGAAAATAGGCACTTTGGGCTTTGTGGAGTCCAATTCCGAGAATATTTCCAGAACAACTTTTCTGAAATAAAAAACAACAGAAAACAGGGAACTGGCACTTGGCATCTTGTTAATAGGTTAGTACAGGAAAACTTGTAAAAGTGCTATAAAGAAGGGAGAAAACATGTAGCAATTGGCATAATATTATCATGGAGCATCATAAATTATAGATATGTTGGAGACGTATCAAGCATCCCCAATCTTAGTTCCTACTCGTCCTCGAGTAGGTAAATGATAAAACAATAATTTCTGAGGTGACATGCTACTAACATAATCTTGATCATTAAAATGTAAAGGCATATGTAAGCTGAGATCATAGAACCTCAAATACAAACATGATAAATAGAACATTAATATAAAGCAAAGAAATCACTTTTCATCATGAAGAGTATCTCAAATAAAGGATCATGAATAATAATGCAAAGAAGGATAAACGTTTGTTTCAGGTATAGAGAAAGCATGGCAAAGTGATAATTCGCTAGTCCTTAAGAGTGGGGCAAAACATAAATAACATGACACCTTCAAAGTTCATGAGAAAGACTAGAGCAAATAATTTAAGAACAAACAATATCACATCATGAAGCAATTATTGATGTTTATGGGACAAATGCACATAGAACTCAAAATGGCAAAAATGCTCTCTCAACTGTGCATAAAGTTAGAAGATGGAGACTCAACATAAAAGTAAAAGAAAGGACCTTCGCGGAGGGAAGCAGGGATCAACTCATGTGCTAGAGCTTTTTATTTTATTAAACAGAGGTATTAAAATTTTGACACTCCTCCCATCCATGTTTCACAAACCATGGCTAACCGAATCCTCGGGTGCCTGTCAACAATCACATACCGTGGAGGAGTGTCTATATTTTGGGAGATGTATGCTAATGTCAACGAATGGTAAACAGAAAATACAGTACGCCACAAGCCAACTGGATTCACAAGATCGGCTCCCATGTGAAGGACGCATCTGGGTAGAAGGTCATCCCTCTTTCTCTTTTGTTTACATAATTGTGCTTTGACTGATAAATCAGGGGCAAAAATAGTGAAGAGATTTTGTGTGTATTAATTTGGGGCATGGCACCCCGCTGCCAGCTCTTCTATCATTTGGATAAGCGGATGAAGCCACTAGTCCAGGGTGTGAAATCCAATCAACAAGTGAGATAAAGATTCTCTATTTATGTCCTCATGACCAAAAACAGGAACATAAAGCAGGAGTAATTTTGAAGGTTTTAAAGGTAACACATGAGCAATTTACTTGGAGTGGCAGTTAAATACCACATGTAGGTAGGTATTGTGGACACAATGGGAAAAACTTTGGTTTAAGGGAGTTGGGTGCACGAGTAGAGCTCATACTCAGTACAGGTGGAGGCTAGCAAAAGACTGGGAGCGACAAATCAAGAGTGCATAAGAGCCATAATCATGCATAGCGACATTAACATCATTAATTAAAGCATAAGCGGTATCACAAGTTCAAAAACTAAGTGGTCATGGAGGCTATTAGTGACTGGTTCATAGTCATAAACATGGTGTGATCATGCGCCAAGTCAACCAAATAAAACATTCAAAAGAGAAAACCATAAATTTATGCTTCCTTATGACAAGAACAACTAATGAATCTTTTAATGGCATATTAGACACTCTCATCTATTTGAGGCTATTCATGCTACTCAATATCCACAAGGAATTAAAACTAGAATAACATTTAGCATGGCATGAAAAATTCTAGCCACATTCTATACAAGCTTCTACTTCCACTGTTATAATTTCTACTTCAAGCAGCAGTTTTTTCTCCCAACAAGCACCGTACAAGATATGTTTTAACAAAAATACTCTTTATGATACAGCAAGCAAAAATGAGAGTACTCACATAACACTACTAAAACTAACAACTCTGATAAGAGATGCATGCAACATGAGCTAAATAAATGCAGCACCGAGAAAAAGATTAAGTATACAAAGTATTCCCATGAAAAAGTGGAGCGTGTCACTCTCCAATAAAAGAATTCTAGGGTCCAACCAAGCTTATTGCCAAAATAAAAACAAAATGAAAGAAAAAATAAAATACGCTCCAAGTAAAGTACATAATATGTGACCGAATAAAAATACAGTTTCACTAGAAGTGACCTGATAATTTGTCGATGAAGAAGGGGATGCCTTGGGCATCCCCAAGCTTAGACGCTTGAGTCTTCTTGGAATTTGCTGGGATGTACCACCGGGGCATCCCCAAGCTTAGGCTTTTCACTCTTATTGATCACGTCATATCATCCTCTTCTCTTGACCCTTGAAAACTTCCTTCACACCAAACTTCTCACAATATTCATTAGGAACGGTAGTGCAATCGAAATAATAAATTCACATGGCTCAGTTTCAACACAAGCCTAACACTCAAAAACACATTAGCTACTGTCACAACTTTTTTTAAAAACTCTTTTTCTCAAAAGAACACCAAAAGAAAGAGATTAAGATGCAAATGCAATTATTTGCAAAAATCTCTCGAAACATGACAACAGGTAAAGATTATTTTTTCGAAAATCTTCTGTTGCTCAAATAAAAAAAGTGGTCAACTAATAAACGTTGTGTATACACTCCAGGATTGCGCACAAAAAAACTCAGGTCATCTTGAATTTTGTGTGATTTTATACGGAATAAACAGTCAACAACAGAAATTTGTTTCCTCCGCAAAAATCCGAAATATAGCCTCAACTTTCCACTAGAGGCTTTACTTGGCTCAACAAAAACACAAAAGAAAAGATACAACAGGGTTGCTAAGGAAATAGAGAACACTTAGGTGCAAAGAAAAAAAATAAAACAACGGAAAACGGCTTGAAAACGGAGAAATAAAACGGGTTGTCTCCCGGTAGCGCTTTTCTTTAACGTCTTTCAGCTAGGCATAGAAAGAAACTCAAGTATTTTCAAGTGAAGAAGCATCAACATCATAACTTGCTCTAATAATAGAGTCAAAAGGTAGCTTCATCCTCTTTCTAGGAAAGTGTTCCATACCTTTCTTGAGGGGGAATCGATATTTAATACTCCCCTCTTTCATATCAATAACAGCACCAACAGTTCTAAGAAAAGTTCTTCCCAAAACAATAGGACAAGAAGCATTGCATTCAATGTTCATAACAACAAAATCAACAGGGACAAGGTTATTGTTAACCATAATAAGAACATCATCAATTCTACCAAGAGGTTTCTTCTTAGCATTATCAGCAAGATGAACATTCAAATAACAGTGTTCCAATGATGGTAGATCAAGCATATCATAAAGCTTTTGAGGCATAACAGAGATACTAGCACCAAGATCACACAAAGCATTGCAATAAAAATCATTTACTTTTATCTTAATGATAGGCTCCCAACCATCATCTAATTTCCTAGGGATAGATGTCTCAAGTTTCAGCTTTTCTTCCCAAACTTTCATGTGTGCATTGGTAATATGTTCAGTGAAGGCCATATTCATGGCACTAGCATTGGGACTTCTAGCAAGTTTTTGTAGGAACATAATAACATCAGAGATATTGCAATCATCAAAATCAATGTTATTATCATCAAAAGTAATAGGACCATTATCCCCTACATCTCTAAAAATTTCACCACTTTTATCAGAAGTAGTTTCAGCAATTTGAGGCAATTTAGCACGTTTCACCAAAGGGGTGGAGACTTTGTTAACACCAACTACTTTACCATTGATAGTAGGAGGTTTGATAGCACTTGGAGCTTCAGTTTTACTAGTGGTTGTGATAGTGCGAACTCTAGCAATCTTATTCTTTCTAGCCAATTCATCTTCTCTTTCCCACCTAGCACGTAATTCAGCCATCAACCTAACATTATCATCAATTCGAACTTGGATGGCATTGGCTGCAGCAAAAGGATTATCTTCAATGGTTTTAGTTTTAGCAGCCATTTTATTGATCAAAGAAAATTGTGCCTCTGACAGGGCCGAAACACTAATCTAAGCACTTGAAATTTTACCTTGCAAACCAGATATTTCTCTATTCAAATTCCCAATTTGTTGGCTAATAGTTCTCAACATAGCAGATTGTTCTTCCATAGGTTTAGTAAACAACTTATTTTGTTCATATTCCATTTGCATAAAGTTCTTAGTTGCTTTTTCAACTTCTACAATCCTTTCCTCACTAGGCATTCCAGATCTACCATAAGAATAGCCACTACAACTATTAGGAGGATAGGGCTTATAATTGTTTCCACCAAAATTATTTCTACAAGAATTGTTGTTAAAATTATTATTTCTAATAAAGTTCACATCAACATTCTCTTCTTGAGCAACCAAAGAGTCTAAAGGAACATTATTTGAATCAATTTGAGCTTTACCATTAACAAGCATAGACATAATAGCATCAAGCCTTTCACTCAAAGAGGAGGTTTCCTCAACGGAATTTACCTTCTTACCTTGTGGAGCTCTCTCAGTGTGCCACTCTAAATAATTTATCATCATATCATCAAGAAGCTTTGTTGCATTGCCCAAAGTGATGGACATAAAGGTACCACCAGCAGCTGAATCCAATAGGTTCCTTAAGGAGAAATTCAGCCCTGCATAAAAAGTTTGTATAATCATCCAAGTAGTCAGTCCATGAGTAGGATAATTCTTCACCATAGTTTTCATTCTTTCCCAAGCTTTAGCAACATGTTCATTATCAAATTGTTTAAAATTCATTATGTCACTTCTCGGGGATATAATCTTAGTAGGAGGATAATATTTTCCAATGAAAGCATCTTTACACTTAGTCCATGAATCAATACTATTTCTAGGCAAAGATAGCAACCATTCTTTAGCTCTTCCTCTCAAAGAGAAAGGGAATAATTTCAGTTTAATAATATCTCCATCCACATCTTTATATTTTTTCATCTTACATAGTTCAACAAAATTATTTAGGTGAGCAGCAGCATAATCAGTACTAACACCAGAAAATTGCTCTTTCATAACAAGATTTAATAAAGCAGGTTTAATTTCATAGAAAGCAGCAGTAGGAGCAGGTGGAGCAATAGGTGTGCAAATAACATCATTGTTGTTTGTGCTAGTGAAGTCACACAACTTAGTATTCTCAGAGGAACTCATTTTAGCAAAATAAAAGCAAGCAAATAAATAACAGCTATAAAGTAAACTTTTTTTTGTGTGTTTTTGATAAAGAGAAGCAAAAAAAACAAGACAATAAACAAAATAAAGAGGTTGAGAGTGAGAGACTCCCCTTGCCAGAAGACTTCTTCCTCCCCGGCAACGGCGCCAGAAATTGTTTTTCTACGCCTCGATGGTGCTAGGAATTCTTGCTGCTTGTGATGGCTTGTTGGGAACCCAAAGAGAAGGGTAGCGGTAAGAACTTCCCTCAGTTGAGAACCAAGGTTATCAATCCAGTAGGAGAAAGAGGATCTTCGGAAGGTTGATGCCACTGACGGTGGTGATGGCTCACCGGTGTCAGCAACAACGCGTAACCTGCACACAATACAACCAAAATACTTTGTCCCAATGGTACAGTGAGGTTGTCAATCTCACCGGTCTTGCTGAAAACAAAGATTAGACGTATAGTGTGGAAAATAGTGTATGCTTGCAGTAAGTAAAGAAAGAAGGAAATTGTAGTGGTTTGTTTAACAGTGTAGGAAAATGGACCGAGGTTCATAGGTTCACTAGTGGTGTCTCTCCATATAAGATAGCATGCTGGGTGAACAAATTACAGCTGGGCAATTGACAAATAAAGGTTGCATTGTAGTGCACATTCATGACACGATGACTACTATGATATTTAGTGCGGGCATTACAACAATATACATAGACCGTAATCCAACTGCATCTATGACTAATAATCCACCCTCAGGTTATCATCCGAACCCCCTTAGGTATTAAGTTGCAAGCAATAGATAACTGCATTAAACAAAGTGTGGAATGTAAGCAATGATTGTACACGCGGGCACTCACACCGCTGTTTTCTCCCTAGTGGCAACAACACATCCTCGCCCGTCACGTTTCTGGCACTCGAGCACAGGCGAAAAGGAGACATGAACCCACTATCGAGCATAAATACTCCCTCTTGGAGTCACTAGCAACTACTTGGCTAGAGCAACTACTAGCAACGGAAAGCATGCAAGATCACAAATAGCATATGCAATAAATACTATAATCAACTTGGCATAAGTTCAATATTCATCGGATCCCAGCAAACACAGCCCATAGTGATGGAGGGATAATAACCCGGTAGGCCAACTCCAAGGTATAACCCGGCCCAAAGGACGCTGCGCAAGATCCGGCTAAGGATAAAGAAACTTCTGGAAGGCCCAAGTTTGTAGGCCTCGTAACCCGGATTGTGGGTTACGGTAAAGGAAAGTTAGAGTTTGTATGCGGTGTCCGGGTAGGATTCAGGGTGCGCCTTGGAGAGTGAGCCAGGGGGTACGGGTGCTTTATAAACCGACCCCTTGGTCTAGTTGAGAGAGATCTAAGAACCCTAGTAGTACCGTTTAATATCGAGCATCCAGTGTATACGAAAGATCGAGTTAATACATTGAGATCGGAGACTCGGCGACTTGATTGCCGGCTACCAGATCGAGTTCCATCATGTTTTCCTCTGAGCTAAACCCTCTCCCAAACGCCTGTGTCGTCTTGCCCCAAGATCAGTTACCCCCGGTAACATCTGCCGTGATAATCCCACGACAGTTGGCGCCCACCGTGGGGCCTGCGTCCAAAGGTGTTTACATCACGGGAGAAGCTCGGAAGAACATGGAGAATCTTGTCGTCGGCGAGATCTACATCGACCACAAAGGAGAAGAGACGGTGGACGATTCCGGCTGGGGCCAGAGTCGGATCACCTCGAATCCGGATCCGTCGTGACAATCGGCCGGATCAGCGTCTTCATCGGTATGGTACGTACGTCTGATTTAAAAGGACAATATCATGTGCATACTACCGGAACTTCTGACAGGTTCAAAAGGATACTCAAGCAAGCTGTGAACTTGGTTTCCTCGGCTATTCCGGAACACCTGAGATGGGCGGAACAAGAGATAACATGGAGCAGAAGAGATCACCCGGAAAGAATAGAGCACCCGGGAGTCTTAGCATTGGTAGTCGCACCACAGGTTAATGGTTACGAGTTAAAAGGGGTCCTGATGGACGGTGGAAGTAGCATCAATATCTTGTACTGGGAAACTTTCTCACGCATGGGTCTCAAGGAGTCCCAGCTGCAGAAAAGCTCAACAATTTTTCATGGAATAGTGCCGGGTCACTCGGCATGTCCCGAGGGGAAAATCGCATTGGAGGTAGCTTTCGGAGAATCAACGGATAATTATCGAGTGGAGTGGCTCACGTTCGAGGTAATCAAATTGCGCAGTCCTTATCATGCACTATTTGGAAGACCGGCTTACGCCAAATTCATGGCGAGGCCGTGCTACGTGTATCTACAACTGAAGATTCCAGGTCCTAAGCAAACCATCACCATACATGGAAACCGGGACATAGCGGCCGAGTGCGACGAAGGAGATTCGGTAATGGCCGAGCAGGCTTGCAGAAAAGAGGAACTCAAGTATTATCGGTCTCAAGTAGACCCGGAGGACAGGACCGCTTTGAAAAGGCCGAACACTGAGGACGAAAGAGCAAAATTCAAGGCAGCACAAGACACCAAGATGATAGACTTTGTTGAAGGTGATTCCACTAAGCAATTTACTATAGGCTCTAACTTAGACGGCGAGCAGGAGAAGGCACTTGTGGAGTTCATTCGTTCAAATGCGGACGTATTCGCCTGGACACCTAGCGACATGCCGGGTATCCCTACAGAGTTGGCAGAGCACAGTTTGCATGTAGACCCCAAGTCCAGGCCTGTGAAGCAGGGCTTGAGGAAGATGAATGAGGAAAGAAGAAAAGCTATAGGTGAAGAAATTGCTCGGCTATTGACAGCCGGCTTTATCAAGGAAGTATTTCATCCGGACTGGTTAGCAAATCCGGTGCTAGTGATGAAAAAGACCAATGAGTGGAGAATGTGTATTGATTTTACGAGTCTCAACAAGCATTGCCCGAAGGACCCATTCGCACTACCAAGGATAGATCAGATCATAGATGCAGTAGCTGGGAGTGACCTATTGTGCTTTCTGGACGCTTACTCCGGGTATCATCAGATTAAACTCAAGAGGGAGGATTGGGAGAAAACATCGTTTATAACCCCTTTTGGGGCCTTCTGTTACAAAACCATGACATTTGGGTTGAAGAACGCTGGCGCAACTTATCAACGGTGTATTCAGAAGTGCTTCGAGGACCAAATTGGACGCAACGTCCATGCTTATGTGGATGATGTGGTTATCAAGACCAGGAAGGCAGAAACATTTATTGACGATCTGAAGGAAACGTTCAAAAACTTAAGGAGGTATCAGATGAAGCTTAACCCGACAAAGTGCGTATTTGGAGTCCCAGCCGGGAAATTACTTGGCTTTATCGTTTCCGAGAGAGGAATTGAGGCAAACCCGGACAAAATCAAAGCTATCCAAGGTCTAAAAAAACCGGAAAATTTGAAGCATGTTCAAAAGCTCATGGGCTGCGTAGCAGCCTTGAGCCGATTTATATCAAGACTCGGAGAAAAGGCGATACCCTTGTACCGGCTCTTGAGGAAATCCGACAAGTTTGTATGGGATCAAGAGGCGGACGAGGCGTTCGAGGCACTAAAGAAGCAGCTATCTGAAGCACCGGTGCTAGCGGCCCCGGGTCCTAAAGAGGCTATGTTGCTATATGTGGCAGCTGGCCCCCGAGCCGTCAGCGCTGTAGTGGTGGTGGAGCATAAAGAAGATGGGAAGGGTTATCCAGTCGAGAGACCGGTTTATTATGTCAGTGAAGTATTATCAGAGGCAAAGCAGCGCTATCCGCATTGGCAAAAATTGGTTTTTGGGGTCTTTATGGCCAGCCGGAAACTGAAGCCATATTTCCAGGAACACCCCATAACCGTGGTTAGCTCAATACCAATGTCGGATATCATTAGAAACTCGTATGCAACCGGAAGAATAGCCAAATGGGCGATAGAAATGGGGGATTATCACATCAGCTACGAGCCCAGGTCAGCAATCAAATCTCAGGCTTTGGTTGATTTCGTTAATGATGGACACACACAGGCATGACTACCACGGTTCCAAACTCCGAGTCATGGACCATGCACTTCGATGGATCAAAGCAGTATGAGGGGTCAGGAGCTGGGGTGGTGCTAACATCACCCAAAGGAGACAAATTGAGTTACGTACTACAAATTCACTTTGACTGTTCCAATAACGTGGCCGAGTATGAGGCCCTATTGCACGGCTTAAAGGTAGCCAAGGAGATGAACATCAAGAGGATACGATGCTTCGGAGATTCAGACCTTGTGGTACAGCAGGTGTCAGGAACTTGGGATAGAAAGGACGCGACTATGGCAGCATACCGCAGGGAAGTTGACAGGGTTGCAGGATGTTTTTTCGGGTATGAGGTGGAGCATATAGATAGAAGGAAGAATGAGGCAGCCGACGCCCTCGCTAGACTCGGCTCGCGCAGAGAACCGGTCCCACCCAACGTTTTCCTGGACGAGTTATGGCGACCATCAGTTAAAACCGAGTCAGAGGAGGAATTGGCAAGTCAAGACCCGGAGTTAGGACTCGTGGCCACTGTACGCGCTATTCCAGAGTGGACAGAACCATTTTTGGCCTACCTATCACGAGGCGAGTTACCACAGCAAGAAGTGTTAGCAAGGCAAATTTTGCGGCGAGCAAAGGGATATTCTATCATCAATGGAGAGTTATACAAGAGAAGCACCGCGGGGGTCTTTTTGCGTTGCGTGGCACCAGAAGAAGGCCGGCAGATCCTCAAGGAAATCCATGAAGGCGATTGCGGGCATCATGCATCCACAAGATCCCTTGTGGCCAAGGCTTATCGACACGGATTTTTCTGGCTCACGGCTCTAGCAGATGCGGAACGACTAGTAGCAAGGTGTGACGGATGTCAAAGGTACGCTCGCCAAAC
This sequence comes from Alopecurus myosuroides, assembly GCA_028641055.1. Lineage (NCBI taxonomy): Eukaryota > Viridiplantae > Streptophyta > Magnoliopsida > Poales > Poaceae > Alopecurus > Alopecurus myosuroides. The sequence continues at coordinate 217,949,311 of CM054058.1, read as the reverse complement.
CCATGTGCCGGCTATGGAATTACGGACCATCCCGTTAACTTGGCCGTTCGCTGTCTGGGGGTTGGACATGGTTGGCCCCTTTCATATGTCACCTTGCAAGAAGACACATCTTTTAGTGGCTATTGATAAATTTACCAAGTGGGTTGAGGTTATGCCAGTTACTAATTGTGAAGCAGCTACAGCAGTCAAGTTCCTGAAAAGAATTATCTACCGGTTTGGGTATCCCCACAGCATAATTACCGACAATGGAACCAACATGTCCCTTGGTGAGATGGAAAAATTCTGTGGCAACAATGGAATCCGGCTCGATGTAGCATCAGTGGCTCATCCACAGGCCAACGGACAAGTGGAGCGGGCAAACCAAGAATTGCTCCGCGGGTTGAAACCACGATTGCGAGTACCCTGTATCAGAGCTGCTGGCGCATGGGTCGAAGAACTTCCTTCCGTGGTTTGGGGTATCAACACTACACCTAACAGATCCACTCAAATGACACCCTTCTTCATGGTCTACGGAGCGGAAGCAGTGTTACCGAGTGACATTATTCATGATTCACCGCGAGTATCAGCTTACGTTGAAGTGGAGAATGAAAAGACCCGGCAGAATGCCGTAGATATGTTAGAAGAACAAAGGGAACAAGCCCTGGAGAGATCAGCCATTTATCAGCAAGGATTACGGAGGTATCATAGCCGGCGCGTGAAAACCCGGGTCTTCCAGGAAGGAGACCTGGTTCTGCGCCTGGTACAGTCAAACGAAGGAAAACACAAATTATCACCGCCATGGGAAGGATCGTTTATCATAAGCCGGAATCTGCATAATGGATCGTATTACTTGGTAGATGCAAGGGAGGAGTCGGCTACAGTTAATGACACCGCTCACACTACTTCATCTATGCAAGAAAGAGACAGGCCATGGAACGTGGCTCAGCTACGCCCATATTATACTTAGTAAAGACTACATTGGCAAGAGGAATTGCACGATGTAACAGGCAGCAGGTTTCAGACGTACTCTTTTCCTATCCAGGGTACCCTTGGGAACTGGATGGGTTTTTAATGAGGCGGCTTGCTGACCTAACTTTTTCATATCAAGTAAAGAGATGGTTATTCTTATGTTCTTCAGTCCCAGTACGTTGCATATATTCAGGTCTTGGGGACTGATTGCTTGAATAGCACAGTTGCAAACTCAAAGACCCGGCCTCGATGCCTATGAGTTATGGGGGCCGATTACTCGCAAACGAGTACGGCTGCAATCTCATAACCGGACAAAGGAGCCAAATTTTCTTGACTTTTCTTACTTAAGCTCGATGTTACTCGCACTAAAATGGCATGATTTGCTCGCTTACGATTACAATCAGCCATGAAGCCCAGTGGGACTTGGTTGACCCTGTCTTCGTACAGATGTAACAACATGATTGTCGTGGGATAATCACGGCAGATGTTACCTGGGGTAACTGATCTTGGGGCAAGTCGACACAGGTATTCGGGAGAGGGTTTAGCTCAAAGGAAGACATGGCGAAAGCGATCTAAGAACCGGAGAATAACTCGCCGGATCTCGATATCAATAATGCTGGATACTCGATAACAGGTATTACAACTATGACTTGAATCTCTCAGGCTAAACCTAGGGGTTGGTTTATATAGCACTCATACCCCCCTGGGCCTGCCTTACGGAGTGCTCTCTGAGTCCTACTCGAACTCTACATACAAATCCTAACTTTCCTTACCGTAACCCACAATCCGGGTTACGAACCTTACAAGCCCTGGGCCTTCCAGAAGTTTCTTTGTCTCCAGCCAGATTGGGCCCAGCCGTCGCTTGGGCCGGATCACACCCGGGAGTTAGTCTACCGGGTTACTATCCCCTCATCAGTAGTCCCCAGGATAGCGCGGGCTTCACGGATTCATCCTCGGAGCGCTCGCTATTCCCTGAAAAAGATGTGAGACGCCCAAGCCTATGGGAACCGGGTTAAGTTGCTTTAACAGATGACCAGGCACTGCTCCATGTCTGTCATGTGATAGCTCGATCCTTCCTTGAATGCTTAACTGGCCTTTCCAAATTTAAACCCTAAAATGTCAGGGCCCTACTCGATAAAGATCCCTGATATCTCGGGGCAAGCTGCACTTCCCCCGTCAACGGGATATTTTTCCTAATTCCGAATGCATATGCCGCCAGATCCGCACGGATAATTACTGTTCCGTAATTTCCGGCTTTCGGGCCGTAGGTGAGCTCACCACCTCCCTTATAAATATCAGCCGATGGTAACCCTAAGCCATTCATCTCGTTTCATCATCCCCTTTCTCCACGCTCCCTCGCAATTTCTGCCACCGGGCTCGCACGCTCCAAGAAAGATAAGGCCACCACCGGCCGCACTCGTCCTCGAGCTATCCAGCACCGCCATTAAGCATCGCTGTCACACCCGCGCTTCCCCATCGAGGGCCGTGACGTGACACTCAAGCCGCGCCTCGCACCACCCTCACTTCGGACCTCAACTCCTTTGGTAAGACCTTTCTCAACCATTCAATTTGAAACTCGCAACCTCTTCAATCTGACCAAGATTGGATCTGGGTCAACCGTAAACTAATTTTCTGATATCATCAAATTCAACCGCTTTGATAGACCTTAGTTCTGTCAATCACCTGATGCGTAGTCGCAGCTCCTCCCCGCGCCTTTATTGGCATCCAACTTTGCATAAGATCTGCTTGCAACGCTTTTCGATCTAGATCCATTCCACCTTGTTCTTTCCGCCTGTCACATTAACACCCGGAAAATCCTCTTTTTCCAGCTAATCCCTCCACAATAAAGGTATGGGCAACCATCCATGTTCACCCAATTCACCTCAACGCGTAAGTAATTAACAATTTACTCAACCTCATCTGACACCCGGAAAGTCTTCCGCATTTAACATCGTAGTGCATTATCCGGGTTTCATTTTAGCCTTCAACGCCTTGACGTCTCCAGACTCGAATGATTTGATGTTCCGAATCTTACTCCATACATTTCCTGTCCCTTGCAGGTCAACTCCATGGCTCCTAAAAGACAAGGAAGACACCCGGCTTCTGCAAAGGCCTCTCAAACCACTTCCGCCAACTGGGGTCGGTCTTCAACGACAAAGGCCAAGCTAGATGGGATGGCCGAGTTAGGAATCCTTCCTTCTCAAAAGGAAATACACTGGAGGGCTCCTGGCGATGAGACCCGTCCCACTCCCATCGGGAACGAGGTAATTTGTTTTACCGAGCATGTGACCCGAGGATTTCGTCCTCCGGGTCACCCTTTTTTCCGGGAAATCTTGAGCCACTACGGCCTCCGGGTGTTCGACATAGGGCCTAACTCTATGCTGAACATCACCCACTTCATAGTTTTGTCCGAGTCGTACTTATGCACTCCACCAAACCTTGCTCTTTTTACCGAATTATTCCAATGCGAACCATGCCATGAGAGCGGTGACGGAACGCTTCTTACCTGCGGCGGGGTATCCATCCAGCGCCGCAAACACTCATTGATGCCACCTCTCAACCTGAACTCCAACGCCAAAAACTGGCAATTATCCTTCTTTTATTGCCACGACACTTCTCCGGATGGTGAGAGGAAACTACCGGGTTATTCGGAGAGCCTTCTCGAGCCCTCCGAGTCTTTCAGTGCTTTTGCATCTGATCTTGATAGGGAAGCGCTTCAGCCCCTTCTGGCCAAACTAGCAGCTCTCTCAGCCCACGGCCTTCTTGGGCTCAATCTAATAAAGACTTGGGTAGACTTCCGGGTTCAGCCCAACTCGATTCGCTCGAAGCTGTTACACGAATATTCGGGTCACGTCACGGATTCCCTCCGCTACTCCACCAAGAACTTCCCTGCCGGTAACACCAACAAGACCATCAAGGGCTTCCTGATGGAGAGACTAGATGTTATAAAGAACACTGCCGGGTTACCCCCGTTTATTCGGGAAAATCCCGCCCCAGCGGTAAGACCTGACTCCTTTTTCTTATTCCAGTACTTTCGTCCGTTATAGTCTCTAACCACCACTTGTGTGTATTTGTTCACAGGATGACGATCCCTTCTGGAAAGTCGAAAACCCTCCTCCTTCTCAAGACCCCGAAGAGGAAACCGAGTCTGTTGATGATGATGAGGGTACTCTCCCATACCCTTTACACCTGCCTTTCATCTGTGTTATTTCTCTTATCTGATACTTACTCGGCTCTCAGGGTCGGGGGATGAAGAGGAGGAAGAAGAAAATGACCCGGAAGCCACCGAGTCTGACCAGGAGCCCCCAGTTGGAAACAAAAGGAAGGCTAGAGGGGTAGTTGAAAAGGTTCCCTTCTCTTCTATGTCTCGTGCGCCTTACTCCTTTGCTGCTATGCATGAACTTAACGAGCGATTATCACATTCACCCTTCTTGAAGGACCCTCTCCCGACTAAACGTAGGGTGACCCGGAATTCTCCGGGGGATGATCCCCTTAACCCGGGTATCTCCACTTCACCCACTCATCGAGCCAGTACCCCTCCAGCTCAACTTTCCCAATCTCCTCAACGTCATCCGTCTCCTAATCATCCACTTGCCGGGCGATTTCGCGTGCCGCAGCCAGTGCTCTTACCGACGTCATCCGCCTCCAGCGGCGAGCTTCCCCCGGATTATGCCGTGAACACCGGGTAAACTACCTTTACTTACATTTTCTCGTACTGGTTACCTTTCTTTTTTCCGTATATTCCATTGATCAATGTCTCCCTTCTTTTCTTCAGCGCCACAGTTACGCTGAGCGACCCGGATATCCCTGAATCAGAAGAGCAGGGAGAAGAGAAGCCTAGTGATGACATGGACGTTGAGGTTGAGGACGAGGCCGAGGACGGAAATGGAGAAGATCCTTTTAAGGACCCAATTCCACCAAAGACTGCATCACCCCAGCCCTCTGAAGAAGTGGACGAAGACATCATTTTGGAGACCAAGTCGGGCTCTCCTAACCCGGACGTTCAAACAATCCGGGTTTCGACCCCCAAACCCGGAACAACTCCTCCACAAGAGGGCCAATCCTCCGGCCCTTCTCAGCTTCGCCCTGAAGATATGACCTTTGCTCAAATGCTAGATGCCCTCCATACCTTGAAGGGCGACGAAGAAAACATACTAGATGCCTTAATAACCAGGCACGAGGTAATCCCGACTAATCATCAATTGTTTCCATACATAGTCCCCAAGTTCCGAGTAAATTACTAGGTAACTTGTTTGGAACTTTGTATAATGTTTCTGGCTGATCCCTCTTCATGCTTCTTTACAGGATTATGTTTCACAGTTGGAGAAGAAGCTGGCCAAGTCCACCAAGCGTATTGAAAAAGAAACGGCCCTTCGTGAAGCTGCTGAGACTGAGGCTCGCAGGTGCCAAAAGATGACGAAAAAGTACAGGAAGAGAGCTCACAGGGCTAAGGACAAACTTACAACTCTTTCTGCTCAAATTGCTGATGTTCACCGTACTGCGAGTGGTAAGATTTTTAAATTTCACCTTTTTATGACTCGGATTGCTTTGATTTGAACAACTGCACTTGCTTGCCTACTATCTTTGCTCCTTTTGCCTTTTTTAGCAGGCCCACGTGATTCTGCCCCCGAAGAAGATGATGCTGCCAAGCTTAAAACCATCAAGAATACTCTTCGCCAACTTTGCAGCGGAGTCAGTTGGATACTTGACGAGTTGCGACTGCCGGGTGTCAGGCCAGATAACATGAAGAGATTACTGGAATGCTGCTCTACAATCCCCGAGTGGATTTTGCACTGGAAACGGTCCTCCTGCCGATTTGGGGTAACCCGGGGACTCGCGTTGGCTAAGGCCTACGCTCCCAAGCTAGAGCTGGCCAAACTTATGAGCGGATTCCCAGAGTTCAACTTGGATGGGTCCAAGTTTTTGCCAAAGGACTTCAAGGCTATTCAGAAAGAAGTCCGTCATCCGGCTAGTGTTATCGCTGATGCCCTAGAAATTGATGTGATTCTCCCGGCTTATGATGCTAATGACAAGGTTGTCAAGGCGAACCGCCCCCAGCCGTTCGATATGCTTGCCCGTTGGAGGGAGGAGGCGATCAAGATGAAGGAAGAAGCCGCCAAGAAGACCGAGGCCGACTCTGTTCCTGCAACTTCTGCTGCACAACCCGGGACTGCTGCTGACCCGAGTGGCGCCGCAACTACCGGTGGCGACAAGGGCAAGGCCAAGATGGACCCTGCAGCTTGAAGTAATACCTATCATTCCACATACGTCAGCCGGCAAAGCATTGTTAAAACAGCTTTACTATTCGTTTAAGCAGAGCGCCTGTGCTCTTTTGATACTTTATGGCTTTTGTAGTACTTTTATTTAAACTCCCGATGCACTTTGCGCCCCTTTGGGCTTTTGATGAATGTGTCTTTGCATTTGCTTGTTCTTGATATCCACTTGCTTTATTCTCGATACTTTATACTTACTTTTTTTTATACTTTCCTTAGCAAGACCCGTCCTCCGGGTGTCGTTGGCGTCCAGGGAACGGTTTTACACCTGAATCCCTAAGCTCCTGAGACCCGGATGCGTGGCTCGTTGCAATTTTATCGGCTGGATGATGCTGTTTCTTCCTTAGAGCTCATAAGTCCCCAGTCCGGGTTTCCGCGTCTAGGACACATGATTGTTTTTTTTTTTTTTCAAGGAAACGAATCGCCTGTCGCTGAATGCCCAAGACTTCAGGACAGCTTTTTATGAGGTTTGAAGTTATGCTTGATAATCGTTGAGTTTCCGGCTATCGGCCTTATACTCTGCATAACTTGTGGTTTAGATGACCCTTTCGACTATCTTGTACTATAAGCCGGCTTTCGCGTGGATACCATGTTGTTACATCAATACGAAAACGGGGTCAAGCAAGTCCCGTTTGGGTCTCATGACTGATGGTAATCGTAGGCGAACAAATCATGCCACTTTGTTGCGAGTCACATCGAGCTTAAGTAAGAATAGCCGAGAAATTTGGACTTCTTTGTCCGGTTATAAGATTGTAGCCGCACTCGTTTTTTCGAGTAGCCGACCCCTATAACTCATTGGCATCAAGGCCGGGTCTCTTTTGAGTTTGCAGCTGTGCTTGTAGGAGCAACCAGCCCTCAAGACCTGAATATGCACGCCGTATAAATAACAATTGCCTCTTTTCTTGATAATCCCCTTTTTATTTGATATGAGAAAATTAGGCCAGCAAGCCGCCTCATTAAAAACCCATCCAGTCCCCAAGGGTACCCCGGATAGGAAAAGAGTGCGTCTGAAACCTGCTGCCTGTTACATCGTTTTCTGCTAAGTATAGTACGGACGTAGCTGAGCCACGTTCCATGGTCTATCTCTTTCTTGCATAGGTGCAGTAGTGTGGGCAGTATCGTTGACTGTAGCCGATTCTTCTCTTGCATCTATCAAGTAATATGACCCATTATGTAGACTCCGACTTACGATGAAAGGTCCTTCCCACGGTGGCGATAGTTTGTGCTTTCCCCCGTTTGTCTGAACCAAGCGCAGGACCAAGTCTCCCTCCTGGAAGACCCGGCTTTTCACCCGCCGACTATGATATCTTCGCAAATCCTGCTGGTATATGGCTGACCTTTCCAAGGCTTGCTCTCTTTGCTCTTCTAACATATCCACAGCGTCTTGCCGGTTCTTCTCGTTCTCCACTTCGACATAGGCTGTCACTCTTGGTGAATCATGAATGATGTTGCTTGGTAATATTGCTTCTGCGCCGTAGACCATGAAGAAAGGTGTCATCTGGGTGGATCGGTTAGGCGTAGTATTGATACCCCAGACCACGGAAGGAAGTTCTTCAACCCATGCCCCGGCGGCCCTGACACAAGGAACCCTCAGTCGTGGTTTCAATCCTCGAAGTAGCTCTTGGTTCGCCCTCTCCACTTGCCCGTTGGCTTGCGGATGTGCCACTGATGCTACATCAAGCCTGATTCCGTTGCTGCCACAAAATTTTTCCATCTCTCCAAGGGACATGTTGGTTCCATTATCGGTGATTATACTGTGGGGATATCCAAACCGGTATATAATTCTTTTCAGGAACTTGACTGCTGTGGCTGCTTCACAATTGGTGACCGGCATAACCTCCACCCATTTGGTAAATTTATCGATAGCCACTAAAAGATGTGTTTTCTTGCAAGGTGACATGTGGAAGGGACCAACCATGTCCATACCCCAAACAGCGAACGGCCAAGTTAATGGGATGGTCCGTAACTCCATAGCCGGCACATGAGTTTGGCGAGCGTACCTTTGACATCCGTCGCACCTTGCCACTATCCGCTCCGCATCTGCTAGAGCCGTGAGCCAGAAGAACCCATGCCGATAGGCCTTGGCCACAAGGGATCTTGTGGACGCATGATGCCCACAATCGCCTTCATGGATCTCCTTAAGGATCTGTCGGCCTTCTTCCGGTGTCACACAGCGCAAAAAGACTCCTGCTGCGCTTCTCTTGTACAACTCCCCATTGATAATAGTATATCCTTTTGCCCGCCTCAGGATTTGCCTTGCTAATACTTCTTGTTCTGGCAGTTCGCCTCGTGATAAGTAGGCCAGATATGGCTCTGTCCACTCGGGCACAACACGTATTGTGGCTACAAACTCCACATCCGGGTCTCGATTCGCGAGTTCTTCCTCAGACTCGGATTTTACTGATGGTCGCCATAGCTCGTCCAGGAAAACATTAGGTGGAACCGGCTCCCTACGCGAGCCGAGTCTGGCGAGTGCGTCCGCTGCCTCATTTTTTCTTCTGTCTATGTGCTCTACTTCATACCCGGAAAAACACCCGGCAACCTTATCAACCTCCCTGCGATATGCTGCCATAGTGGCATCCTTTCTATCCCAGGTTCCTGATACCTGCTGCACCACAAGATCTGAGTCCCCAAAGCATCGTATCCTTGTAATGTTCATCTCCTTGGCTACCTTCAAGCCATGCAGTAGAGCCTCATACTCGGCCACGTTATTTGAACAATCAAAGTGAATCTGTAGCACATAACTTAGTTTGTCCCCCTTTGGCGACGTCAGCACCACTCCAGCTCCTGACCCCTCGTACTGCTTTGATCCATCGAAGTGCATGGTCCATGACTCGGAATTTGGAACTGTGGTAGCCATTCCGGTGTGCGTCCAGTCGTTAACAAAATCAACCAAAGCCTGTGACTTGATTGCCGATCTAGGCTCGTAGCTGATATGATAATCCCCCATCTCTATCGCCCATTTGGCTATTCTTCCCGTTGCATCCGAGTTTCTGATGATATCCGACATTGGTATTGAACTAACCACTGTTATGGGATGTTCTTGAAAATATGGCTTCAACTTCCGGCTGGCCATAAAGACCCCAAACACCAACTTTTGCCAATGTGGGTAACGCTGCTTTGCTTCCGATAACACCTCGCTGACATAATAAACCGGCCTTTGGACCGGGTAACCCTTCCCATCCTCCTTACGTTCTACGACAACTACTGCGCTGACGGCCTTGGGACCGGCTGCCACGTATAATAGCATAGGTTCTTTAGGACCTGGCGCCGCTAGTACTGGTGCTTCAGATAATTGCTTTTTTAGTGCTTCAAACGCCTCATCTGCCTCCTGATCCCATACGAACGTATCTGATTTCCGCAAAAGCCGGTACAAGGGTATTGCCTTTTCTCCAAGCCTGGATATGAACCGGCTCAAGGCTGCTACGCAGCCCGTGAGCTTTTGAACATGCTTCAAATTTTCCGGTTTCTTCAAACTCTGGATGGCCTTGATCTTGTCCGGGTTTGCCTCGATTCCTCTCTCGGAGACTATAAAGCCGAGTAACTTCCCGGCCGGAACTCCAAATACACACTTCGTTGGGTTGAGCTTCATCTGATACCTTCTCAAGTTTTTAAACGTCTCCTTTAAATCATCAATGAATGTCTCTGCCTTCCGGGTCTTAATAACCACGTCATCTACGTATGCGTGCACGTTGCGCCCAATTTGATCCTCGAAGCACTTCTGGATACACCGCTGGTAAGTTGCACCCGCGTTTTTCAATCCAAACGTCATGGTTTTGTAGCAGAAGGCCCCAAATGGGGTTATGAACGACGTTTTCTCCCAATCTTCCCTCTTGAGTTTAATCTGGTGGTATCCCGAATATGCGTCTAGGAAGCATAGCAAGTCGCTTCCGGCTACCGCGTCTATGATTTGGTCTATCCTTGGCAGCGCGAACGGATCCTTTGGGCAATGCTTGTTGAGGCTCGTGAAATCGATGCACATCCTCCATTCATTTGTCTTTTTCATCACAAGAACCGGATTTGCTAACCAGTTAGGGTGGAATACTTCCATGATAAAGCCTGCGGTTAACAGTCGCGCTATTTCCTCACCTATAGCTCTTCTCCTTTCTTCATTCATTTTTCTCATACCTTGCTTCACAGGCCTGGCCTTGGGATCCACATGCAAACTGTGCTCCGCCAACTCGGTGGGGATACCCGGCATGTCGCTGGGTGTCCAGGCAAATACATCCGCATTTGAACGGATGAACTCTACTAGAGCCTTTTCTTGCGCATCCTCTAAATTGGACCCTATAGTGAACTGTTTGGTGGGGTCTCCTTCCACAAAATCTACTTTCTTGGTGTCTTGAGCCGCCTTAAACTTTACTCTTTCGTCTTCGGCATCTGGTCTTCTCAATGCTGTACCATCATCCGGATCCACCTGAGACCGGTAATACTGAAGTTCCTCCTTCCTGCAGGCTTGCTCGGCCATTACTGAATCTCCCTCATCGCATTCGGCTGCTATATCCCGGCTTCCGTGGATAGTGATGGTCTGCTTGGGGCCTGGCATCTTTAGTTGCAGATATACGTAGCACGGCCTAGCCATGAACTTAGCGTAAGCCGGCCTTCCGAACAGAGCGTGGTAGGGGCTATGCAGCTTGACTACTTCAAACGTGAGCCACTCCACCCGATAGTTATCTACCGATTCTCCAAAGGCTACTTCCAGTGCAATTTTTCCTTCGGGGCGTGCCGAATGACCCGGCACGATCCCGTGGAACACCGTCGAACTTTTTTGTAGCTGGGACTCCTTGAGGTTCATGCGCAAGAAAGTTTCCCAATATAGGATGTTGATGCTGCTTCCTCCGTCCATCAACACCTTTTTCAGTTCGTAACCATTGACCTGTGGCGAAACTACTAACGCCAAGGTCCCGGGGCGCTCTATTCCTTCTGGATGATCTCTCCTGCTCCACGTTACCTCTTGCTCTGCCCATCTCAAGTATCCCGGAGGGCTCGAGAAGGCTGGATTCACTGTTTGTTTCAACGCCCTTTTGTCCCTGCTGGAAATCCCTGTAACATGCACATGATATTGTCCTTTCAAATTGAGCGTACGTACCATGCCGATGAAGATACTGATTTGGCCGATTGACACCATGGATCCGGATTCGAAGTGATCCGGCTCCAACTCCCATCCGGAATTGTCCACTATCTTTTCTCCTTCGTCATTGGAGTAGATCTCGCCGATGACAAAGTTCTTCATGTTCTTCCGAGCTTCTCCCGTGATGTAAACACCTTTGGACGCAGGCCCCACGGTGGGCGCCAACTGTCGTGGGATAATCACGGCAGATGTTACCTGGGGTAACTGATCTTGGGGCAAGTCGACACAGGTATTCGGGAGAGGGTTTAGCTCAAAGGAAGACATGGCGAAAGCGATCTAAGAACCGGAGAATAACTCGCCGGATCTCGATATCAATAATGCTGGATACTCGATAACAGGTATTACAACTATGACTTGAATCTCTCAGGCTAAACCTAGGGGTTGGTTTATATAGCACTCATACCCCCCTGGGCCTGCCTTACGGAGTGCTCTCTGAGTCCTACTCGAACTCTACATACAAATCCTAACTTTCCTTACCGTAACCCACAATCCGGGTTACGAACCTTACAAGCCCTGGGCCTTCCAGAAGTTTCTTTGTCTCCAGCCAGATTGGGCCCAGCCGTCGCTTGGGCCGGATCACACCCGGGAGTTAGTCTACCGGGTTACTATCCCCTCATCAATGATATCCATGCGAAAGCCGGCTTATAGTACAAGATAGTCAAAAGGGTCATCTAAACCACAAGTTATGCAGAGTACAGGGCTAATAGCCGGAAACTCAACGATTATCAAGCATAACTTCAGAACCTATGTGAAACGGCTCTGGACTTTTTGGATTTAGCAGCAAACAATGCGTTCTCCTTAAAAAATCACGTATCCCCAACCCAGAAATCCGGGCCTTGGGGACTCGGGATCTTGAGAAAGAGAAAAATTGCTTAGTTGTTCAAGCTCAAAAAGTCCAAACATCCGAGTCTTGGGGGCTTGGGGACTTCACAGCAAGTCCGCTTGTCAACACCCATGAAACCCGGAAACCGAGCCTCACAAAAGGAACAATAAAGAAAGTCAGATACCTAGTGCGAATGGGTTCAAAAGTAAATAAATTTAAAATCCCCGAAGAGGAATAGAGTGTATCAAGACCTTAGCGTCCATTACAAAATCCCGGTAAATGATATCAAAGGTGCACAGGCGCACCATCCAAAAAATAATTGTTTAAACGGCACATCGGCCGACTGACGCATGAGAAGTGGCACGAAGGAACAGGTATCACTCGGCATCCTAAGCCCCGGCATCCATCTTCGCCTTACCCTTTCCGTCACCTGGGGTAGCAGCAGCACCCGGATCAGCAGTGCCGGCTCGCGCAGGAGGAGGAACGACTGGTGTGGAGGTAGCGGGCGCAGAGTCGGCTTCAGCCTTCTTTTTAGCAGCCTCCTCCCTCAACTTAGCAGCTTCCTCCTTCCATCGGGCAAGCATGTCATACGGCTCGGGAAGATCCGACTTAATAGCTTCACCAGCAGCATCATAAGCAGGGACGAGGGAATCGACATCTAAGCCGTTAGCAATCACGCTGGCCGGGTAACGGGACCTCCTTCTGGACGGCCTGGAAGTCCTTCACGGAGAACTTGGACCCATCAAGCTTGTATTCCGGGAAACCGCCCATAAGCTTGGCTAGCTCGAGCTTAGGGAAGTAAGCCTTGGCAAGCGCAAGACCCCGGGTTACTCCAACCCGGCAGGACGAGCGTTTCCAGTGCCAAATCCACTCAGGGATAGTGGAGCAAGCGTCTAGCATTCTCTTCAGGTCGCCATGCCCTTTACCCGGCCACCGTATTTCTTGAAGGATCCATTTGGTTCCGGCGCATAGCTGCCGGATCACGCTCTTGATAGTTTTCAGCCTGGCAATGTCACCCTCGTCCGGCATCACTTCATCCGGACCTGCAGAAATGGAAACATAAGTCAGGAAATTCCGGCTATTTATCAAAAGAATAACCCGGATGAAGAGGCGTACCAAGCAAAGCACGGTACGTATCAGCAATTTAACAGAAAGGCTCGTCAGATCATCTTCTGCTGAGTGAGCCCTCCTCCTATACTTCTTCGTTATCGTCCTGCTCCTCCTGGCCTCAGCCTTGGCCGCCTCACGTAGAGCCACCTCCTTTTCAATGAGCTTGGCGGCCTCGGTCAGCTTCTCCTCATATTGAGTCACGAAGGACTGCATGGACACAGGAAGGATTAGCCGGGTAAAGGGGTAAGTTATCAGTCGCTTATATCGTAAAAGTTCCAAGCAAATTGTGAATTAATTCACTCGGAACTTGGGGACTGGATAAGGACACAGGCAATATTAGTCGGATTTACCTCGTGTTTGGCTATTAAAGCCTCCAAAATGTTCTCTTCATTAGCCCTCAAAGCGCGCAGGGTTTCGAGCATCTGGGCAAACGTCAGGTCCTCGGGTCGGGCACCGGAAGAGCCGGCAGCTTGGTCACCTGATGGGGGAGCTCTCCCCGCCCTGGGAGTTGACACCCGGATAGTCTGAGTATCCGGGTTGGGAGAACCCATCCTTGTGTCCAAGACCTCGATCTCCTCGTCTACTGGTTCGGATGACTCAGGAGACTCGGCGGCTTGTTCCTGGTTGTTCTCAGTATCACCGCCGGTCGCGGCGTCTACGTTCTCAGTCGGCTCCTCTGTCTGACGGTTATCCACCTCCCGGTTATCCATCTCCGCATTCTCCGGGTCACTAACGGTGGCTTGAGCACTAAAGAAAAATGGGAAGGGGCAGTTAGCAATGGTGATTGAAAATTGTCAGGCATCAAAGGATGTTATATAGCAAAAGCTTACCCAGTATTTACGGCGTAATCCGGCGGGAGTTCGCCGCTGGAAGCAGACGAAGTTGTCAAAGGGACCGTTAGCGGAACCCGAAATTGCCCGGCGCGTGGATGGTTAGGAGAGGGGTGGCGCTGAGGAGAATTGGAAGGACGAGGCGGAGGAGCACTGGCACGATGGACGGGGGAGGTGGAGATGCCCGGGTTAAGAGGATCCTCACCCGGGGAACTCCGAGTCACTCTGCGCTTGGCTGGAAGAGAATCCTTCAAGTACGACGAGTTCGATAATTGATGATTAAGTTGTCGCATGGTATCAAAGGAGTAAGGCTCAGAGGACATAGAAGAGAAAGGAACCTTAAACACTACCCCTCTGGCCTTCCTCTTGGCCCCAACTGGAGTTTCTTGATCAGATTCGGTAGCTTCCGGGTCGTCTTCGTTCTTCTCGTCTTCATCCTCCGGTCCTGCGAACCGAGGATGTATCCATGGAAAAGTTAAATAGGAGGATAACGATGCAAGTAAGGGTAACACAAGATCCGGGTGAATACCTTCATCACCGTCAACCGGCTCGTCTTCGTCTTCCGGGTCTACGGAAGGGGGGGAGGTCTCAACTGTCCAGAAAGGGTCGCCGGCCTGGGACGGAAAGGTGAAAATAAGAGTTAGGAGTAAGTATCGAGTAAAGATGAAGAAATAAGCTTATGAACGTCGGGTCTTACCGCTGGGGACGGGTTCTCCCGAGTAAACGGAGGTAACCCGGCAATGTTTTTTATCACTTCCAGCTTCTCCGTCAGGAAACCCTTGATGGTTTTGTTGGTATCCCCGGCTGCAAAGCTCTTGGTGGAATATCGGAGTGCATCTGTGGTGTGCCCCGAGTATTCGCACATCAACTTGGTGCGGATGGAATTAGGTTGGATACGGAAGTCAACCCAAGTTTTTACTAAGTTGAGCCCAAGAAGGCCTTGGGCTGAGAGAACGGCTAACTTAGCTAACAAAGGTATGATTGCCTCCCTGTCTGAGTCAGGGGCGAAGGCATTGAAATTCTCGGAGGTATTGAGGAGGCCCTCCGAGTAACCCGGCAGTCTCTTCTCGCCGGGTGGAGAGGTGTCGTGGCAGTAGAAGAAGGATAGTTGCCAGTGTTTAACATGGGAGTTCAGATTAAGGGTTGGCATTGGGGAGTTTTTGCGGCGTTGGATGGATACCCCGCCGCAAGTGAGAAGTGCTCCATCACCGCTTTCGCGGCATGGCTTGCACTGGAAGAGTTCATTAAAGAGAGTCAAACTTGGCGGAGTGCACAAGTATGACTCAGATAGGACAATGAAGTGAGTAATATTCAGCATAGAGTTAGGCCCTATGTCAAATATCCTGAGGCCATAATGGCTCAGGACCTCACGGAAGAAAAGGTGACCCGGAGGACGGAATCCTCGGGTCACGTGCTCTACGAAACAGATTACCTCGCCGTCGGTGGGTGTGGGCCGGGTCTCGTCACCCGGCGCCCTCCAGCGAATATCCTTCTGAGGGGGGAGGACCCCCAACTCGGCCAGCTCTTCCAGCTTGGCCTTTGTGACTGTGGATCGCCCCCAATTGGCAGATATGGATTGGGTTGCCTTCGCCTGGGCCGGCTGTTTCCCCTCCCTTTTGGGAGCCATGGGATCAACCTGCAAACACAAGGAAGAAAGATACAGGAAATAAGACTCGGGAATACTAGGTTATCCGGGCATGCACTTGGAGTATCAAGAAAGTATGAAGACCAAGAATTATCCGGGTATCACATCACGGAGTGGAGGTTGCGAGTTATCCGGGTATTAAGTACAACTCTAGAAATTATTGTTCACTTACGTATTGAAAAGTGTCTGAGGAAGACGGATGGTTGCCCATGTATCTACTGCAAGCAAAAGAGCCGGAAAAGGGGGATTTTCCGGGTGTCAATGATATGCGCGGAAAGTTGGGATGAAATGGATCTAGATTGGAAAACTTGCGAACGATTTTACGAAGAAATTGGTGATTAATAATGGTAGGAGGGTGGTGTGTGATCATCAAATAGGTTATTGAAGGAGCTGGCAAGCATCTAAACCATCTAATCCGGTGTGGCTGGAGAAACGGTCCGCGGGTTGACCAAGATCCAATCCAGGATGAATCATAAAATTGCGGGGCTAAATTAGCGAATGCAAGGAACTTACAGGGAGATACTGGAAGCGTAATGCGACGGCTGCGGGCGGCGTTGTCTGAATACCCCTTTGCGGTTCTTGGAGAGCAGGACGAGGGCGCGGGAATGGAGCTTGGTGGCGGCGCGGATGGCTTGAGAACGAACACGGCCGGTGGTGGCTTTGTTCCGGTGGCGAGCCCTAGATTCTTGCGGTGGCGTTGCGAGAGCGCAAGGTGTGAGGAAGGAAAGGATAAGTTGGAGTGAAGCGTCGGGTTCTAGGTTACCCTTTGAGCACTATTTATAAGGTGAGGATGAACCTATTCTAACGGCCAGAAGCCAGAAATTATGGGGTAATGGTTATCCATGCGGATTTTGCGAGATATGCTTCAGGTATTGAGCGAGGTATCCGGGCGAAAAAGAGAAAGAAATCCACTCCGTGAAATCAGGGTTAATTATCGAGTAAAAGTATAGAATCTTGCCGTTTTTATCAGGGCTTTGACCCGGAAATCTGAGCAGTGTGCTTGGAGGGAAACCGGGTTACTATATGGCCACCATGGAGTTAGGCCTAGCTATATGTCATAGCACCTTAACCCGGCCTCCGTACACTTGTGCGTTTGATATCTTTGCAGGGAATAGCAAGCGCTTCAAGGAAGGATCCGTGAAGCCCAAGCTATTCTGGGGACTACTGATGGAGGGATAATAACCCGGTAGGCCAACTCCAAGGTATAACCCGGCCCAAAGGCCGCTGCGCAAGATCCGGCTAAGGATAAAGAAACTTCTGGAAGGCCCAAGTTTGTAGGCCTCGTAACCCGGATTGTGGGTTACGGTAAAGGAAAGTTAGAGTTTGTATGCGGTGTCCGGGTAGGATTCAGGGTGCGCCTTGGAGAGTAAGCCAGGGGGTACGGGTGCTTTATAAACCGACCCCTAGGTCTAGTTGAGAGAGATCTAAGAACCCTAGTAGTACTGTTTAATATCGAGCATCCAGTGTATACGAAAGATCGAGTTAATACATTGAGATCGGAGACTCGGCGACTTGATTGCCGGCTACCAGATCGAGTTCCATCATGTTTTCCTCTGAGCTAAACCCTCTCCCAAACGCCTGTGTCGTCTTGCCCCAAGATCAGTTACCCCCGGTAACATCTGCCGTGATAATCCCATGACACATAGAGTTACATAAGAACAATGTCGATCATGTTAGGCAGCTCACGAGATCTAAACATGGAGGCATATGAGGAGGAGACAACCATCTAGCTACTTCTATGGACCCCTAGTCCAAGGATGAACTACTCACGCATCACTCCGGAGGCAGGCATGGTGCCGCAGAGGCCTCCGGTGATGATTTCCTCTCCGGCAGGGTGCCGGAGACAGCTTCAGAACCCCCCTGATCTAGGGTTGACGATGACAGCGGCTGCGGAACTTTTCGGGGATATTTGATCAGGTGCCTAGGGTTTTCCATCCGGGGGGAATAAATAGGCGAAAGGGCAGAGGCGCTGGAGCCCTGGGGGGGCCCCACACCACCAGCTGGCGCGGCCAGGGGACGCGCCACCCCATGGTGTGGCCCCCCTGGTGCCCCTCTTCGACTCCTCTTCGGTCTTCTGGATGCTTCCGGGGAAAATAGGCACTTCAGGCTTTGTGGGGGTCCAATTCCGAGAATATTTCCAGAACAACTTTTCTGAAATAAAAAATAGAAGAAAACAGGGAACCGGCACTTGGCATCTTGTTAATAGGTTAGTCCCGGAAAATGTGTAAAAGTGCTATAAAGAAGGGAGAAAACATGCAGCAATTGGCATAATATTATCATGGAGCATCAGAAATTATAGATACGTTGGAGACGTATCACCAAGTCAATTTGTGGACTGGGAATTAAGAACTTGCGCCTTCTGGACTTGGCTCTCCGCATTCGCTGGAGGTGGCTCGATCTCACAGAGAGCGCCAAACCATGGCAAGGTCTACATGTGGTGTGATCCCTCCCAAAGAGGAGGCCTTGTTTCGCACTGCCACTAGATGCGAGGTGGGAAATGGTGAGAGCATGCAGTTTTGGTGGGACTGGTGGATCAATGGCAGTAGTGTGGATCAATTGGCTCCAAATTTGTTGAAGCTTGTCAAGTCGGCTGACAGGCTGATGGTGGTTGCGGATGCACTCAAGGATCACAAGTGATCTCATGCTGAGAATGGTGTGGTTACAGATAGGCATTTCGGTGCGGTTTTTTGCTTTGGCCTCACTTTGGTTGGGTTCAAATGGATGGAAAAAATGGTTTGGATTGGAGAGGGCTCACCAACAGAGCGGTGTGGGGCGTTACGGTTTCGACTCAAACTCCAAAATTAGAAACAAGGCTTAACCTACGGGTTCGACCCACACCAGCAGTTTGGGGCGAAGCAATAAACCGAGCGCAGCTAATCCCCTTCCTCGAGTCTTTCCCATGGTCGCCGCCGCCCTGCATTCTACCTCGCCAGGCGGAGCCACCCTGCACTCTCCTTCGCCTGACGCCTCCAATACCACCGCCGGCGCCACCGCACTTCACTCTGTTGTGCCCGGCTCCGCCGCCCTGCACTCTGTCTTGCCTAAGCCGCCTATACCACTCCCCGGTGATGCGTCATAAACGTATCCTTAATTTCTGATGTTCCATGTTGTTTTCTTATTGTTTCCCACATGTTTTCTATACAGTTTATGCCATTTTTATCGATTTTTCAGACTAACCTATTGACAAGATGCCACAGAACCAGTTCCCTGTTTTCTGCTATTTTTAGTTTCACAAAAGTTGTTCTGGAAATATTCTCGGAATTGGGAAATTCGAAGCCCGGAAGTCTTAGAATTCCCGAAGATCCCACTTCATCCCTAAAAACACCCGAGGCCGTCGTCATCATCATCCCGAGATCGGGAGGGTTCTGGAGCTCTCCCTGGCACCCTGCCGGAGCGGGAAATCATCACCGGAGGGGTCTACACCACCCTGCCCTCCTCCAAAGTGATGCGTGAGTAGTTCATCCCTGGACTACGGGTCCATAGAAGTAGCTATATGGTTGTTCTCTCCACTTTGTACCTCATGTTTAGATCTTGTGAGCTGTCTATCATGATCAAGATCATCTTTATGTAATGCTACATGTTGTGTTTGCAGAGATCTGATGAATGTTGAATGATGTGTCTTCTGATTATCAATCTATCATGTTATCTTCATCTTTATGTTATTTATGATCTTGCATGCTCTTCGTTATTAGTAGATGCTCTGTCCAAGTAGATGCTAGTAACTCCAAGAGGGAGTATTTATGCTCGATAGTGGGTTCATGCCTCCTTTTCATCTGTGCTCGAGTGACAGAAACGTGACGGATGGAGGATGTGTTGTTGCCATTAGGGAGAAAAGAATGGTGTTTTCCTAGTTTACATTGTTTACATTACACACTTTGCTTACGGCCATAATCTGTTGCTTGCAACTTAATACCCAATGTTTGTTCGGATGATATTCGGAGGGTGGATTCTTAGACATAGATGCAGTTGGATGACGGTCAATGCCCACATGAATCACATAGTAATCTTTATGTCTTGCATATGCACTACGGTGCAACCTTCATTTCTTTCAATTGTCCAGCTGTAATTTGTTCACCACACATGTTATTTATCTTTCACGGATAGACACCACTAGTGAACTCTGGAGCCCGGTCCATTTTCCTCATACTGTTAAAACACCTACTGCTTTCATACTGTTCCTACTGTTTTTCCTATTGTTTTCCACACCATACGTTTAACCTCTTTGTGTTCAGCAAAACCGGTGAGATTTACAACTTCACTGCTTCGTTGGGGAAAAGTGATTTGATTGTGTTGTGTAGGTTCCACATTGCTGCTGAACCGGTAGTGCGCCCTGTCATCTCAGCTGCATCAACCTTCAGAAGTGCTTCTTCCTCCTACTGGTCGATTCAACCTTGGTTTCTTTTCTGAGGGAAAACTTGCTACTGCACTCTTCACACCTTGCGCTTGGGGTCTCCCAACGAGCGGATGTCTACACTCCATCACCCGGTGTCGCCGCCCTGCACTCTCCCTTAGCTTGGCCCCGCCTATACGACCGTCCAGCGCGCTGCCACCTTGTGGGACCTGGAGGCTGGAACTTGAAGACGACATCACGTATGAACCTGGATGCTCGCGTTGAAGTACTGCTCTGCTTGGTCGTGTGGGCTGTATGTGGGTTGTCAAATGGTTTCAATCCACAAATAGCTGATGGATTGGTGCAGTTTGGTGGAAAGAGTCCCGAGGGCTGGTGCGGTTTGGTTGATAGTGCTTAATTAGTGGATTGGTTCGGTGATGCAGTAATGTAATGCTCATAGTGGTCTGGCGCGGGTTTGGCGCGGTTCTCTCTCCACTCCCAGGCTGAGGTGGATCGCTTCGATCAAAGCACTCCTTCTGTGCAGGCCATCGTATAATTCCTTGGCTTATGGGATGCAATCAGGATGTATTCAGTCGTAGAAGGCGTGGAGGACGTCGTCTCCTGTCGCCTAACCGCTAGCTGGAAATATTCTGCAAAATACGCTTATGGGGCCTTCTTCCTTGGCAGAGAATCCGCGTATGCTGCTGCGGAGCTATGGTATGTTGGTGCCCCGCTACTCCATAAACTCCACATGTGGTTTGCCTTAAAGAACAGGTTGTGGACCGCGAACAGATTGAGCAGGTGATACATGCATTTTATATCATCATTTATACAACTCATATTATCATATTAGAATGTTATTGGAATTGTTATATCATTGTTTTAGATGATTTATGGGACTTTCATACAAAGTCACTGTTTTTGGTATTTAATCCTCGGGAGGCAGAAAACCTTCTTTTCCTTGTTTTTAATGTTTCAGGAGCTACAGGGACCCAAATGGAAAAAGTAAAATTTCAAAGCTAGTTTTTCATCGGGAGAATAACAAAGGAAAGAAGATGGAAGGAATAAGAGCCACGATGCCCAAAAGAGGAGGGCCCAAGCGGCCAAGGAATCTGGCCACGTGGGACCCACTAACTTGAGCCTCGGGCACTTCCTCGCTAGGGGCTTTTTAACACGCCTTTGTCTCGCCTGAAAAACTACACCCTAATTTTCCCAAGTCTATCCTAGGCCGTTGCGGTGGCGAAACTCCTGATTCCCTCCGAGGGGGGTCAGATCCGGCTGCTCCGGAGCTCTGGAGAAGGGGGAAATCATCATCATCGTCATCACCTCTCCTCTATGGCGTGGGAGGAGGCCTCTCCATCGTCACCATCACCAAGACCAACACCATCTCCATCATCATCTCCATGATCCATTATGTCCCCCTCGTAGTTTAAGAGTTTCTATACCCTAGATACTTGCTTTGTGCTCCTATTAATGTTTGTTATTGAGTACTTGTCATTATTTGGAGGTGAAGTTAAATTTTTTCAGATTGTGTTGTACCACTTATGCCAATGAATATTATAATGTTTGCACATTGTGAGTAGTTCCCATATGTTCATGAGGGCATAGGATGAATTGGCAATAATTTATATATAACATGTGTTGGTAGTTTGTCTAGTGTTTATCTTTTTATGTAATTGTATGATGGTGTTGTGCGAACGTCGACTGCATACCACTTCACCTATATGGGCTCATAAGAGAACACCGTAGTCTAATAGAGTGAGGTAGACTTGGGAGGACATGTAAACCCGAGACCGAGCCCTGAAGTTACTTTATGGGGTACTAGTATCGGGGACCTTAGAGTGTAATGCTATGGTGGGACTTTATGTCTTAATAATTCTTGTGCAGTAATTTAGTTGGCCACAAGATCCATCATAAGGGGTTTAGTTTATTTATTTAGATGTACCTAATAATGGCTCCGTCCAAAGAAGATTAAAACTTGACAAGATATTCAACGCGTTATCTTAGAAATCTCTATACCATGTAAAATCCATGCCGCCCTCGGGAATATTTCCACATATAAGACACACATTACTTGATCTTGTCCTCTTGCCACATGGAGGATTAGGCTTTTCTCTCTTTGAGAGCTTTCAACTGTCACTATGTATTTTCAGCATTTTTATTCTCTTTGCAACTATACAACCGAAAATCCCAAAAACACTTGCATCTTTCACTGTTTTATTTATCATTCTTGCTAACCAATACCTTCAGCTCCTCATGGGTTCGACAACCTTTTTTAATCAAAAGGTACTACAATTGATCTCCTGCACTAGAGAGTCATCAAGATACTTTTCCGGCGCCGTTGCCGGGGAGTGTAGCGCTATTGGTAAGAAGTTTGGTAAGGAAACTTGGAAGCTGAATTTTATTCGCTGTTATCTTATTGTTACTATGGATTTTATGAATTGTCATGATTTGCAACTTGCTTTATATGAAAGTGTTTATGCTATCACTCCAAAAGTGGTAGAAACTATTGTGCCTGATATACCTAAAGTGGGATTTAAAATCCCATTGGTCATGTTAAAAGAGTTATGAGGAATCCATTTTCAGGGGATAGAACTAATTCTGCACGTGAATACGCTGAGACAATTGAAGACATCTGCGGTTTATTTAGGCTTACTGGTATTTCGGATGATCAAGTAAAAAGGAAACTATTATATTTGTCTGTGTCTGGTAATGCTCGTATTTGGTTCAGGTCTTTGGATGAGGACGTCACTATTGAAAGGAGTGTGTTGAGGAAGGTTTTATTTCTTAAGTATTTAACTCCTAAAGAAGCTTATGAGAATCGTTGCTATATATTTAATTTATGGACACATATGGGAGAGGGTATTACTCGAGCTTGGGGGAGATTAAAGGATCTCCATCTTACAAGGAAAATTATACTAATAAACTTTTATGTGAGGTTACCGAGTCAACACAAGGAGTTTCTGGATAATTGATCTGGTGGAAGTTTTACAAATAATACTGAAGAAGAAGCATGGAATTTACTGGAGCCTATTGCTGAGAATACTTGTCATTGGGCTCTTGATAAAGGTAATGAACCCTATTTGGACTATAAATATTCATGTGTAGAGAACTTCTCTACTTCTATTTTGTTTAAGAATCTGAGTGATAATTTTGGTCTTGATCCTTATGTTTTAATTGAGATAGCTAAATCTTTTGCTAGTCATATTGTTGTTCCTAAAAGTGGGTTGAAGTTTATGTTGAACCTGTTAAACAATCTATTGTTATTCCTAAAGTTATTATCGTGACAATTGAGGAGTATGTTGAAGAACCTCCATATCCAAATATAATCAAGGAGAATTTACTTGCTGCTATTACTAACAAGAGTAGTAGAAGACATTCTCAACCATATAAACAAATGGAAGATAGTAGTCAAATTTATGTTATTAAACAACTGAATGAAGAAGATCCTGTTGATGTTTATTTATGTAAAGATGCAACTAAAGTTATTAAAGGCAATTCAGTCAAGCTGGGTAGGCTTGTTATATCATGTTCTATTGGGACTTCAAGCTATCATGGTTTATGTGATATTGGAGAAAATATTAGTGTAATTACATATTCTCTTTATCTTGAAATCTAGCCTTATATTGATCCTATTATAATGGAAGAGACAGGTATGGCAATTAAACTTGCTAATAAAGATTATATTAGTCCCCTTGGAATTGTTAGAGATGTTGAAGTGTTGGCTGAAAATATAAAATATCCTACGCATTTTATTGTGCTTGGTTGCCCTCAAGATTCATTTTGCCCTATTATTTTTGGTAGATCTTTCTTACATATTGTTCGTGCTGAAATTAATTTCCCTAAAGAGAATGTTGAACGTGCAACAATGTCGCCTAGGGGGGGAGTTAATAGGCGATTAAAACTTTTCCGGTTAAGGCTTGCTAAATGCGGAAATACACTAGGTGTTTAAATTAACAAGCATACAACCTAAATATTCCAGGCTCAACTATGTGCACCAACAACTTATGCTAAGCAATAAAAGTAACAAGGTGATAGCAAGATATATAAATTCAAGCACGAAGGCTATCACAATATAAATTGCACAAGTAAAGAGCTCGGGTATAGAAATAACCGAGGCACACAGTGACGATGATGTATTCCCGAGTTCCTCCCTTTGAGGGGAGTACATCTCGTTGGAGGGGTGTGAGATCGCCACAAGAGGCCTACTCAACGCCACAAAGGCCTCACCCTATTCTCCGATGAACCTCGCCACAAAGGCCTAGTTCACCTTCCACTATTGGCAACCTTCAATCTCGAGGCACGCATCCACAACTTAATTGGAGGCTCTTGATGTCACCACAATCTTGGGGAAAACATCCACAACTCAATTGGAGGCTCCCAAGACACCACAAAGTCATCTAGGGTCCAAGACCCAAGAGTAACAAGCTCACAAACTTTCAATTTCCATGAATCCTCGTGGAGAGAGCAAACCGATGCAACCGATGCAAAAGGCAAGAGCACAAGTGCTCAAATCCTTCACTCTCAAATTCCAACAAAGAAACAAATGCTTATGGGGGAATAAGAGAGGAAGAACAATGGAGGAGAAACACCAAGAACTCCAATATCAAGATCTACTAGGTTTCCTTCACTAAGAAGGAAGATGGATTGGTGGAAATGTAGATCTCCTCTCTCTTTTCCCTCAAAGATATGCAAGAATCATGGGGGGAATTGAGAGAAGGGAAAGATTTCCAAGGAAAAAAATGGAGGAGAGACGGGGGAAAATTCATGCTTGGAAGACCTAGCTCTTTGGGGAAGAAGAGGGCCTTTTATAGGTCCCCACGACAAAGAGTCGTTGCAGAAAAAACTCACACCGGAGACTCCGGTCTGAACCGGAGACTCCGGACACTCTCCGGACCCTATACAGTGAGCGACACCATTGGAGCAACCCCTGGAGGTTTTTTTGGTCCAGAGACTCCGGACTGAACACCGGAGACTCCGTATAGCTGGAGATTCCGGCCCTAAGTCCGGAGATTCCGGACTGACAAAAACAACAGAAACACCAATACTAAAACACTCATAACTTTTGCGTCCGGACTCCGTTTTCGATGATCTTTGACTTGTTGAGTTTGAAACAAAAAAATATAAAAGATCAAGCAAAGAAAAATCACGTCCCAACAGTTGAAATTAAAACAAAATGTAGAAAAGTTTAACCTCTCTAAAAGGAACAATCGGTAAAACCTCCATCACCGAAACGAACATAACTTTTGCGAATGAACTCCGAAAGAGGTGAATACAATTGGGTTGGAAAGATAACAGAAAGGAGTATCCAAAAAAATGAATGGATAAGTTACCACACATGGAAGGTGTGGAAACATTCTCAAAGCTGAACCGTATATTTTCACCACCGAAAACGCAACAAGTTTTTCTTACCAAAACCGTTTTCGATAAACCTTGGCTTGTCATGAAGATCACGACAAGCACCAAAAACCCAAGGAGATAAAAGACAAATAAGAACCAAGAAATATGATATGCAAGAATGCAAAGGTTTGACTTCTGCACAACGATTCGATCAAGTTACTCACTTGAGAGCCCCTCTTGATAGTACGACTACCTATCCTAAAACCAGTCTCCCAAAAGGCACGAGACCGGTAAAATAGAAAACCTATCAAGATTATACCTTTGCCTTGAGAATTAAACTTTATCTAGATGATGACGATCTTGACTCTCTCAAGTTGGATCTTCTTTCTTGATCGTGCTTGCTAGCACATTCTCCGCTTGATGAAGACTTGCAAGTTGCTCCCCCATACACAAATATGGGAGAGACTAGCTCCCCTATACACCATTATGGGAGAGACCCTTCTCGGCAAATCTTCACAAGGACACAAACTCCAAATGGGCGGCAAGCATCAAGTAGGATTTCTTCGAGGTGATTCACTTGAGCTTCCACGTCAAGCTTGACGACGAACACCGCTTGACGACAACATAGACCATGGGCTATATGAAATATTCCTTTTGATGCATGCCCATGGAAAGATACGTAACCACAAATAGAGATGCCACACACATATATTAAGGGTTAGTTCACAAAGCTATATGATCAAATTCTTACCATACCACGAGATACACAATCTCACTTGGTACATCTTGTAGCTTTGTGTGTTGATCACTTGCTTGATCAACCTTGTATCTTTTCTTCTCACTTCAAATGATGATGTCTTGAAGATAATCATGAAAGATCACCTAATCCTTTCCTTCAATACACACTAGCAATATGCATAACTCAAATCATGACCATTTTTCATATAAATCCTTGAATATGACAATGTCCATCACGGAAGCTAATAGAGTTCAACACATGAACTCCATTATTTCCCATGGACAAGATCTACAAGGATAACTTAATGAAAACATTAGTCCACAAGGATTGTCATTAATTACCAAAACCACATATGGGGGCACCATGCACTTTCAATCTCCCCCATTTTGGTAATTGATGAAAATCCCTTTTTATGAGGGTTTATATGATGAATTAAGCAACCATGAGCAAGGATGCAAAAGCATGGAAGGAAAATTCTTAAGAAAGAAACTAAAGCATAAAACCAAATTACCTTAAAACCTCTAAGCTTCTCACCCATTGGCATCCATTGCCGAAATGGAAAAAAATTAGAAGGCCAATATAGTAAGAACTCCCCCATAGTGTATGCATTCCTCATGATATGAGTGAAGTCAAGTGCATATATCCAACTATGAATAGATGGAGGGAGATCAAACTATATTGAGGATCCAAAGATTTACAAAGAAAGTCAAATTGAAGGAAACTTTCACAAATAAGCAACCAACCAAAGGATCCGTAAAAAAACCGATTGACCAAAAACAATATTATGAAAAGATCAACAAAGTGTTCTAGAAAATAAGGAGGCAGCTCCCCAAGGTACATGCACAATGTGAGATTTGAATTACTATGTAGTGTGCACAACATGGAATCATCACTCCATTCTAGATAATTTTGAACACAAACAAGAGCAAGAGAATAGATGGGAAGAGAAGCAAAGTAACTTGCAAACAAACAAAAGTTGAGCAATTAAGATCAAGAAGCGACAAATAAAGACTTACTCAACCGAAATAGATGGGTGTGACAAGGAAAAACATTTTTAGGAGACTAATAGGATGATAAAATCATCAACATAGTCTTTCAATATATGAGGCAGATAGTGCATATCATGTCTTTCCCATGCACACAAACCAACGAGGATAAAATACATAGGTTCACAAGCTTATTAAGATGCAAAAGGAATACCAAATGAAAAGCAAAGCTTGTGCCTTTTAGGAACCACCAAGGAATATAAAGAAATAAAAGGTGGTCACTAAATAATAAGAATATCAATTAAAGGTGTAACTATTCTCGTGTGTATAAGTTTCTAAGTGGACACCAATCAAAAAGATATATATCCACAAAGAAACATGCACACACAAAATAGGTACAAAGGTGAAGAACATGATATCCAAGAGAGGTTAATAAATATACCAATAATACTTTTGCTTGAAAGCAAATCACTAAGCTTAGTTTTATCTTAAGGGGATATAGATGAACCATCAATAAACTCATCAAAGCATCACAAATATCACCAGGGAAAAGTGATAGTTGGAATGCTTCAAGAAAGGTAATGCGTATCACACAAGGCAAATGGTTTTGAGAAAATATCACTATTGCATATGAGAGACTTCGAGTAGAAGTTGCTAGATTAATATACTTGGGATTGGTGAGTCATGAAAATGATTATAAATATCCTATTTTGATATGTAATCATCCCGTCTTACTCATATTTGCAATAAAGATGCTTTTGATAAGACATTTGCAAGAACCAAATGAAATGCAACAAATGGAATTCATGCCAAGATGCAACCTACACAAGGTTGAGAGCTAGAAATGTATGCATGAGCTAGATACTTGTTACCGAGATAGACATTGGTGATGAAGAGGATGCAAATTCATAAATCATCGTAGTTTGACTCCTATAATCCCATGGCGAGAAAACCTTTCTTATGAATGAGGCAAGCAACCAATGTATCTCCATTGTACCTAAAAACAAAATTCAAGTACAAAATGGTTCCCAAACTTATTGGGTCCAAAGTAGTTAGAACAACTACAATACATAGGATAATCTCCACAAACATATGTGCATATTAATATGAATTTGAATTTCATGCACATCTTAGCCATTTAGGATTTGATGGAGTTTCTCCTATATATTGGATCAAGGAAAGTAAGCATGCCAAAATATATACATAGTAAATACACATGCACAAAAGTTTCAAGCACCAAACAAGATACAGTTTGGACAAAAACACCAATTAAACCAAGAAGGCACTCACACGAGTGAAAAGCAAGAGAGTTGTTCAGATTATATCAAAACCCAAATCAGCACATGATTTAGGAAACCAAATAGAGAAGATACAATAAAAAAAATCAAAGAATAAACAAACCCTCTACACTTTTCATGATGGCACACAAAGTACCAAGACGAGAAATGTTCGTCTTCCAAAGAGACAAGTCATTGGGATAAAATACAAATTTAAAGACAACAAGTGTTCAAACGCGTATAGGATAGCTCTTCCAAGGATAGTGTGTTATTTATGATCTTGCATTTGAATACAAAATGCACACAATGGGATAAGTAATCTCCATATATATTGTTCAAACACGAGTAAAGCTCAAGAAAAAACAATAATATGCAATACCAATTTAGAGAATGGTGATCTATTCAAAGTAGGATAGCTTCCCAAATAATAGTGCAACCCTAAGAAGTAAGACTTTGAATTTAAGTGCACAAGAATGGGATCATTGATTTTCCTAACTCAAGAAAGCATAAAACAAATTTTGAGTAGAGCAAAAGGATAAAAAAGGTACAAGGAAGACACTAGGGAGTTTAAACCAAAATAAATCCTTAGCAAGAAACAAGACAATTTTTGAGCAAAGGCCAAAGTAAATATGATAAATAAAATTACCACAAATTATAATCACTTGTCAAAGACAAGACATGTATGGTGATATTTCTCGGTGGTAGATTATTTGTTCACAATCATATTCACAAAACATAAGCATGTAGTAAAAGATAGGAAATAAAAAACATGATTAAATAGAGATTCTTGAAGGCTTCAACTAAGAATCAAAAAAGCAAAGCACCAAGAAACTCTCACAAACAAGATACCAAATGAAGAGAGACAAAACACATTTAAGAAAACATGGAACTTGTTTGAGCAACATGCCACATAAGAACAAGATTATTGACAATATCAATTCTAGGTGGCAATACCACATGTTCACATTTTAAGCATTGTAATATGCACATAGCTTATTACTCCCCCATAATGTGATAATCCAAACAAAATTAACATGAGGTAAAGAAAATAAATCCAACTATACAAAGTTAATGGACATTAGAATTTGAATTTCTCATGAGAAAGACATACCACATAGAGACTAGATAATATTGATATATCAACACTAAGTGGTTTTCCTCGTGTACACACATTTTAGGATAGTAAAGTGCCAAGAGCATATTACTCCCCCAAAATGGGATAGTCTATTAATCTCTCAAAGAGCCAACTAAAATAAGCAAGAATTGCAATGAAGGCTCAACACAAAGCACACAAGTACATGGAGTGCAAACCAACAAACATAACTAGATTACTCAAGATAGTTAAGTAGTAAGCACACCATATACAAACACATGCTAGAAACAAAACCAACACATTCAAGGGGGAGAGTAACTTTCAATGTATATATGATTTAAATACAAGTTACCGCAAGGAGGAAAAATGGATATGAGATATATATAATCCAAGTGACTTGGCTTGAGGAAATATAATTGATGAAGATCCCTTAATTATTCATGAGATAGCCAAGTCTCCAATGCCCTCCAACAACACCTATTGATCAAGTTTGAGATTGTTGGTCCCCAACCAAGTTGGGTCCTAAGAGGTTAGTCACAATAAGTTTGGCAACCCTAATGGTTCTTTTCTTGACTCCACTTAGAGTACCAACATACTTGGCAAACACATTGCCCACATTATCCTTCCAAATGGAATACACATCATCAACAAGGATAGGGTCGGATAATGTACCATTAGTGCATGAAGAAGCAAGGTGTCCCTTCTCACGACAAAGGTAGCAAAATCGACTCTTCTCTTTCTCCTTAATAGGCTCCTCAACTTGAGGAGCATTGGCTTGAGTCTACTTAGGAGGTGGTTGTTTTTCAACTCGTAGTTGAGCATGAGATTGAACAAGAGGCTGCTTCCCTAGTTGCTTCTCACTAATAGTCTTCTTCTTCAAAAGGCAAGATCTAACATGGTGCCCGTCAATCTTGCACTTGAAGAAAATAATCTTGGCCGGATCTTTTATTTATTCTTGTCCCTTCTTCTTGTCAACCTTGGACTTGTTATTGATATTGGAGTTGAATCCAAGTCCACTCTTGTAATTGGGAAGCCTCCACACTCTCAACATATTGTCAAGGGTGGAACTCCCTTCATGACTCTTTTCCAAGTATTTCTTCAAAGAAGTGACTTGGGCCTTTAGCTCTTTAATTTACTCTACATGGTTAGAATCAACACAAGAGCTAGAGGAATGAGATGCTTCATTGTTAGAGCAACAAGTCGAGGAAAGAAATTCATCACAAGATGTAGAAACATTATGAGAGGATGAATTACTAATACTAGCACAAGGTAATATAGTATTAATATAGGAGATTGTGCTAGTAACCACAAGAGTCTCACAAGATGTGACCTTTTTAGTGATAGCCTCAAGAGCTAACTTTAGCTTAGTATGGGATGCTAGAAGATCCTCATGAGAGCTAGATAGATTTTCATGGCTTTCTTCCAATTTCCCACACTTGCTAGTCATCAACTCAAGTTGAGCCCTTAGCTCAACATTCTCCTTCAAAATAGATGCTTCACAAGATGTGGAGTTAGTAGCACAAGCATCATTGGAAATAGAAGAAGACAACTTGGTAAGCTCATTATTCAACCTAGAATTTTCCTCAATTAGTTTAGCATTGCCAACAACAAATTCAAACTTTTCCTTTTTAAGCCCTTTATATTTATCAATAGTATGGTCACGTGCTTTAGTGAGAAAGGCTATTTGTTCATTATAGAGCTCCTAAATAGATTCAAGTTTCTCCTCAAGAGTAACTTGGAGCTCATGCTCTTCCTCAAGGGCTACCTGGAACACCGCAATTTCATCTACGTACCCATTTTCTAGGCTATAATATTTATCAAGGCTAGTGTCCATAGCCTTAATAGTCTCATCACGCGCAACAAGGGTACCCATGATTTCAAAGAGAATAGAAGAGGCAATATTATTATTTGTCATAGCATGAAGAGCTATTTGACCTTTCTCATAAATGGAATCACCGTTATCATTTTCTTCATCATCGTCATCAATATATGAAGAGGGTTCCAAAGGAGGGGATACCTTTGAATCCTTAGCCAAAAGAAACATATGAGAAATGGATAAAGATGATGAAGATTCACTTGAAGCAGCATTAAGGTCCATGTCTTGTTCCACAAAAATGTGGGATTCCTCTACATTGTTAGCCACACAAGTACAAGAGGAAATGGAAACATTGTTTTCATGAAAACAAGACATAGGAAGAATATAATCATGATATTTAGTTGAATAAATATTACATGATATGAAAGGACTATAAATACTAGAATGTAAGAGATTTTTAGTGCTCGAAGAGATTAAGTCCAAAGATAGAATATTGCAATAAGATAGAGATGAAGTATACTCAATAGTAAATTCACTATCTACAATGCAATTTCTATCACCACTCACCATATCATTACCTTGTGAAAAATCACATGTTGGTGGAGTGGAGAAAGATGTGAACTTATCACGGCTGGAAGTGGATGGAGAACAATCATCCTCAATAATGTTGGACACATCATATATATCTTGAAGTTTTGTCCATAACTCACGAGCGTTCCGAAAAGGCATTATTGATTCAATGACTACATCGCTCAAAACACACAAGAGACCATTAGATACAAGAGTATCGAGATAAGAGATTTCCTCATCCTCTAAAGATAAATCTTGAGAATCCTTTGGAGGATGAAAATCCATATCTACAATTCTCCTTACATACTTTGGACCCATGTCCGTAAGAAAATTAAGAATGCGAATTTTCCAAACATCGTAATTTCTACCATAGAATATAAAATCGGGATCGTGATATATTTACCTAAACAACATCATACTCTCTAGGATGTAAAGCCTAAAAGAGAGCCGAGGCTATGATACCAATTGAACGTGCAACAATGTCGCCTAGAGGGAGGGGGGTGAATAGGCGATTAAAACTTTTCCAGTTAAGTCTTACTAAATGCGGAAATAAACTAGCTGTTTAAATTAACAAGCATACAGCCTAAATATTCTAGGCTCAACTATGTGCACCAACAACTTATGCTAAGAAAGAAAAGTAACAAAGTGATAGCAACATATATAACTTCAAGCGCGAAGGCTATCACAATGTAAATTGCATAAGTAAAGAGCCCAGGTATAGAAATAACCGAGGCACACGGAGACGATGATGTATTCCCGAGTTCCTCCCTTTGAGGGGAGTACGTTGGAGAGGTGTGAGATCGCGACAAGAGGCCTACTAAACGCCACAATGGCATCACCCTATTCTCCCATGTACCTCGCCACAAAGGCCTAATTCACCTTCCACTATTGGCAACCTTCAATCTTGAGGCACGCATCCACAACTTAATTGGAGGCTCTCGATGTCACCACAATCTTGGGGCACACATCCAAAACTCAATTGGAGGCTCCCAAGAACACCACAAAGTCGTATAGGGTCCAAGACCCAAGAGTAACAAGCTCACAAACTTTCAACTTCCACGAATCCTCGTGGAGAGATCAAACCGATGCAACCGATGCAAAAGGAAAGAGCACAAGTGCTCAAATAATTCACTCTCAAATTCCAACCAAGCAACAAATTATTATGGGGGAATAAGAGAGGAAGAATAATGGAGGAGAAACACCAAGAACTTCAAGATCAAGATCTACTAGGTTTGCCTCACTAAGAAGGAAGATGGATTGGTGGAAATGTAGATCTAGATCTTCTCTCTCTTTTCCCTCAAAGATATGCAAAAATCATGGGAGGAATTGAGAGAAGGGAAATATTTCCAAGGTAAACAATGGAGGAGAGAGAGGGGGAAAAATTCGTGCTTGGAAGACCTAGATCTTTGGGGAAGAAGAGGGCCTTTTATAGGTCCCCACGAAAAAGAGCCGTTGTAGGGAAAACTCACACCGGAGACTCCGGTCTGAACCGGAGACTCCGGACACTCTTCGGACCCTATACAGTGGGCGACACCATTGGAGCAACCCCTGGAGGTGTTTTTGGTCCGGAGACTCCAGATAGCCGGAGATTCCGGCCCTAAGTCCGGAGATTCCGGACTGACGAAAACAGCAGAAACACCAATACTAAAACGCTCATAACTTTTGCGTCCGGACTCCGTTTTTTATGATCTTTGGCTCGTTGAGTTCGCAACGAAAAACTTTACGAGATCATGCAGGAAAAATCACTTCCAAAAAATGGAAATTAAAACCAAATATAGAAAGGTTTAACCTCTCTAAAAGGAACAACCGGTAAAACCTCCATCACCAAAACGAACATAACTTTGCGAATGAACTCCGAAAGACGTCAATCCAATTGGGTTGGAAATATAACAGAAAGGAGTATACAAACAAAAATGAACAGATAAGTTACCACACATGGAAGGTGTAGAAACATTCTCAAAGCTGAACCGGATATTTTAACCACAAAAACCGCAACAAGTTTTTCTTACCAAAATTGTTTTCGATAAATCTTGGCTTGTCATGAAGATCAAGACAAGCACCAAAACCCCAAGGAGATAAAATCCAAATAAGAACCAAGAAAGATGATATGCAATAATGCAAAGGTTTGAGCTCTCCATAATGATTCGATCAAGTTCCTCACTTGAGATCCCCTCTTGATAGTACGACCATCTATCCTAAAACCCAGTCTCCCAAAAGGCACGAGACCGGTAAAATAGAAAACCTATCGAGATTATACCTTTGCCTTGAGAATTCCACTTGATCTAGATGAAGACGATCTTTACACTCTCAAGTTGGATCTTCTTTATTGATCGTGCTTGCTAGCACATTCTCCGCTTGATGAAGACTTGCAAGTTGCTCCCCCCATACACCAATATGGGAGAGACTAGCTCCCCCATACACCATTATGGGTGAGACCCTTCTCGACAAATCTTCACAAGGCCACAAACTCCAAATGGTCGGAAAGCATCAAGAAGGATTTCTTCGAGGTGCTTCACTTGAGCTTCCACGTCAAACTTGATGACGAACACCACTTGACGACAACATAGACCATGGGCTATATGAAATCTTCCTTTTGATGCATGCCCATGGAAAGATACCTAACCACACATAGAGATGCCACACACACATATTAAGGGTTAGTTCACAAAGCTATATGATCAAATTCTTACCATACCACGAGATACACAATCCCCCTTGGTACATCTTGTAGCTTTGTGTGTTGATCACTTGCTTGATCAACCTTGTATCTTTTCTTCTCACTTCAAATGATGATGTCTGATGGTGCAGATCTTGCACTCGTTGGGATACCCCAAGAGGAGGGTGTGATGAGCACAACAGTAGGAAGTTTTCCCCTTAGTTAAGAACCAGGGTTATCAATCCAGTAGGAGAAAGAGAATCTTCGGAAGGTTGATGCTACTGACGGTGGTGCTGGCGCTTCACCGGTGTCAGCAACAAAGTGGAACCTGCACACAACTCAACCAAAATACTTTGCCCCAACGGTACAGTGAGGTTGTCAATCTCACCGGTCTTGCTGAAAACAAAGATTAGACGTATAGTGTGGAAAACAGTGTATGCTTGCAGAAAGTAAAGAAAGCAGAAAATTGTTGTAGTTTGTTTAACAGTGTGGAAAATGGATCGGGGTTCATATTTTCACTAGTGGTGTCTCTCCATAAAAGATAGCATGCTGGGTGAACAAATTACAGTTGGGCAATTGATAAATAAAGGTTGCACCGTAGTGCACAATATGACAGGAAGATTACTATGCTATTTAGTGCAGGCATTCCAACAAGATACATATACCGACATCCATCTGCATCTATGACTAATAATCCACCCTCAGGTTATCATCCGACCCCCCTCAGGTATTCAGTTGCAAGCAACAGATAATTGCATTAAACAAAGTGTGTAATGTAAGCAATGATTATGCACGCGGGCACTCTCACCGCTGTTTTCTCCCTAATGGCAACATCACATCCCCCCTTCACGTTTCTGTCACTCGAGCAAGGCAACAAGGAGGCATGAACCCACTATCGAGCATAAATACTCCCTCTTGGAGTCACTAGCAACTATTTGGCCAGAATAAACACTAGCAACGGAGAGCATGCAAGATCACAAATAACATATGCAAATAAAGACTATAATCAACTTGGCATAAGGTTAATATTCATCGGATCCCAGCAAACACATCACAGAGAATTACATAAGATCAATCTCAATCATGATAGGCAGCTCACGAGATCTAAACATGGAGGCATATGAGGAGAAGACAACCATCTAGCTACAACTACGAACCCGTAGTCCAAGGATGAACTACTAACGCATCACTCCGGAGGCAGGCATGGTGATGAAGAGGCCTCCAGTGATGATCTCCTCTCCGGCAGGGTGCCGGAAACAGCTTCAGAACCCCCTGATCTAGGGTTGACGGTGACGGCGGCTGCGAAATTTTTTCGGGGTTTTTGATCAGGTGTTTAGGGTTTTCCATCCGGGGATCTTAAATAGGCGAAAGGGCGAAGGTGGTGGCACTCCAGGGGGCCACACCTATAGCTGGCGCGGCCAGGGGGCGCGCCACCCTATGGTGTGGCCCCCCTGATGCCCCTCTTCGGCTCCTCTTCGGTCTTCTGGATGCTTCCGGGGAAAATAGGACTTCCGAGCTTTGAATTTTCCAATTCCGAGAATATTTCCAGAACAACTTTTCTAAACTAAAAAAACAGCAGAAAACAGGGAACTGGCTCCAGAGGCGGATCCAGTGGGGGCGAGGGGTGGCCTGGCCACCCCCATGATTCGGCCATCCCCAACGGTTCGTAGCAGGGGTCAGCAATATATAATCTCGTAATTAGCCAAATTCTAATCCTCTCAGCCCACTGTGGCCGCATGCTAATTTGTTTGGGCCAAAACCAATGCATCTAGTCAAGGACCTAACGTCCTAATGGCACACATGCGTACTATACTTGTAGATTGCACGGCAAGCACGCAATCAGGCATCGCATAATCCATATTGCCCTCCTGCCGAATTCTATGGAGCGACGCTGCCGCCATCGCTGCAAGACACGCCTATAGATTCGAAACGAAAGATCAAGGAAGCTCAATTGGCAACGGCGACCTACTGCTGCCACCGTCCCATGCGCGACGGCCCCAATATCAATTTTCTTGCCTAAGATCCGTTGATCGCCCAAACCCCAAGCTAGGTATTATATATCTGATCCTTGATAATTTGTTTAGCTAGTTATAATGGTTTACTGATTGTTTAATAGTATAGTTGATTTCTACGAAGAGGAAGACGCTACCAATTAGTAATTAATTATTTCAAGACGATTGGTTCAAACTATAATTATGTGCCTAAAAATACAAATCCATCCAAAGAAACAACAATTCCAACACAACCTACTATACATAATGATACTTATAAGACTTGTTATTTTTCATGTTTTATGGTCAATGTCTTGTCTGGCCCCCGCCATGCTCAAATCCTGGATCCGCCCCTAACTGGCTCTGTGGCATCTTGTTAATAGGTTAGTCCGAAAAACGTATAAGAATGCTATAAATAAGGGAGAAAACATGTAGCAATTGGCATAATATGATCATGGAGCATCATAAATTAGGGATACGTTTATGACGTATCAAGCATCCCCAAGTTTAGTTCCTACTCGTACTCGAGTAGGTAAACAATAAAACAATAATTTCTTAGGTGACATTCTACTAACACAAACTTGATCAACCTAATGTAAAAGCATATGCACGCTGAGATCATAAAACTTTAATAATAAATCATAGCAATTACTTTGCATCACGAAGAGTAAATCAAATAAAGGATCATGAATAATAATGCAAAGAAAGGTAAACGTTTGTTTCAGGTATAGAGAAAGCACGACAAAGTGATATTTCGCTAGTCCTTAAGAGTGGGCAAAACATAAATGCCAGGACACCTTCAAAGTTCAAGAGGAAGTCTAGAACAGATAATTTAAGAACAAATAATATCACATCATGAAGTAATTATTGATGCTTATTGGACAAATGCACATAGAACTCAGAATGGCAAAAAATGCTCTCTCAACTGTGCGTAAAGTTAGAATATGGAGACTCAACATAAAAGTAAATAAAGGCCCTTCGCAGAGGGAAGCAGGGACATGTGCTAGAGCTTTTATTTTATTAAACAGGGGTATTAAAAGTTTGACACTCCTCCCATCCATCTTTCACAAACCATGGCTAACCGAATCCTCGGGTGCCTGCCAACAATCACATACCGTGGAGGAGTGTCTATATTATGGGAGATGTATGCTAATGTCAACAAATGGTAAACAGAAAATATAGTACGTCAACGGGATTCACAAGAGCGGCTCCCATGGTGAAGGACGCAACTGGTGTAGAAGGTCATCCCTCCTTCTCTTTTGTTTACACAATTATGATTTGACTCATAAATCAGGGGCAAAAATAGTAAAGAGATTCTCTATTTCTGGCTGGGCACCCCGCTGCCAGCTCTTCTATCATTTGGATAACCGGATCAAGCCACTAGTCCAGGGTGTGAAATCCAATCAACAAGTGAGATTAAGATTCTCTATTTACGTCCTCATGAGCAAAAACAGGAACATAAAGCAGGAGTAATCTTGAAGGTTTTAAAGGTAACACATGAGTAATTTACTTTAGAATGGCAGTTAAATACCACATGTAGGTAGGTATGGTGTAAACAATGGGAAAAACTTTGGTTTAAGGGAGTTTGGATGCACGAGTAGATCTCATACTCAGTACAGGTGGAGGCTAGCAAAAGACCGGGAGCGACAAATCAAGAGAGCATAAGAGCCATAATCATGCATAGCGACATAAGCATCATTAATTAAAACATAAGCATTTTCACAAGTTCAAAAACTAAGTGGTCATGGAGGCTATTCGTGACTGGTTTGTAGTCATAAACATGGTGTGAGCATGCGCCAAGTCAACCAAATAAAACATTCGAAAAAGAATACCATATATTGATGCTTTACTATGACAAGAACAACTCAAGAATCTTTAAATACATATTAAAACTCTCACATATTTGAGGCTAATCATGCTACTCAATAACCACACGGCTTTAAACTAAAATAACATTTAGCATGGCATGAAAAAGTCCTAGCCACAATCTATACAAGCTTGTACTAGCACTGTTATGAATTCAACTTCAAGCAACAATTTTTTGTTTCTCCCAACATGCTTTAACAAAACATGCTTTAACAAAAATACTCTTTATGATACAACAAGAAAACATGAGAGTACTCACATAATACTACTAAAACTAACAGCTCTAATAAGAGATGCATGCAAAACAGAAGCTGAATAAATGCAGCAGTCAAACAAAGATTAAGAATACAACGTATTCTCAAGAAAAAGCGGAGCGTGTCACTCTGCAATAAAAGAATGTTGGGGTCAAACCAAGCTTATTATGAAAGTAAAAACAAACTGAAATCAAAAGAAAAAGGAAACTGAAAACAAAAATAAAAGAAGCTCCAAGTAAAGCACATAAGATGCGACCGAATAAAAATATAGTTTCACTAGAAGTGACCTGATAATTTGTTGATGAAGAAGGGGATGCCTTGGGCATACCCAAGCTTAGACGCTTGAGTCTTCTTGTAATTTGCCTGGATGTACCACCGGGGCATCCCCAAGCTTAGGCTTTTCACTCTTCTTGATCACTTCATATCATCCTCTTCTCTTGACCCTTGAAAACTTCCTTCACATCAAAATTCTCACAATCTTCATTAGCAACGTTAGTGCAATCGAAATAATAAATCCACATGGTTCAGTTTCAACACACGTCTAACACTTTAAAACACATTATCTACTGTCACAACTTCTTTCAAAACTCGTTTTCTCAAAAGAACACCAAAAGAAAGAGATTAAGATGCAAATGCGATAAATGGCAGAAATCTGTCAAAAATAGAACAACAGGTAAAGATCGATTTTTTCAAAAATCTTCTGTTGCTCAAATCAAAAAGTGGTCTTCTAGAAAAAGTTGCGTATATAACTTAGGATTGAGCACAAAAAGCTCAGGTCATTTTGAATTTTCTGTGATTTTTAACGGGATTTACAGTGGACAGCATAAATCTGTTTCATGCGCAGAATTCCGAAATATAGGCTAAACTTTCCACTAGTGGCTTTACTTGGATCAACAAAAACTCAAAAGAAAAGATAGAGGGGTTGCTAAATAAATAGACAACACCCAGGTGAAAGCACACCAAAGAAAATGAAAGAGAACTTGTTGAAAACAGCGAAATAAAACGGGTTGTCTCCTGGTAGCGCTTTTCTTTAACGCCTTTCAGCTAGGCATAGAAAAATCAACTCAAGTATTTTCAAGTGAAGAAGCATCAACATAATATTTTGCTCTAATAATAGATTCAAATAGTAACTTCAGATATATTGCAATCATCAAAATCAATATTATTATCATCAAAAGTAATGGAACTATTACCTCCCACATCTCTAAAAAATTCAGCACTTTTATCAGAAGCAATTTTAGCAGTTTGAGGCAAATTAGCACGTTTCACCAAAGGAGTAGGGACTTTATTAACACAAACTACTTTACCATTTATAGTAGGAGGTTTACTAGCACTTGGAGCTTCAGTTTTACTAGTGGTCGTGATAGTGCAAACTTTATCAATACTATTCTTTTCAGCCAGTTCATCTTCTCTTTCCCATCTAGCACGTAATTCAGCCATCAATCTAACATTACTGTCTATTTGAACTTGGATGGCATTCAAATTTTTTACTTTGTTTAACATCTTGTGGCAAAAACTTTAGTTTTAGAAAATCAACATCAATAGCAAGGCTATCTACTTTAGAGGCAAGAACATCTATTTTACCAAGCTTTTCCTCAACATATTTATTAAAAACAGTTTGTGTGCTAATAAATTCTTTAAGCATGTTTTCAAGATTAGAGGTAGAGCTTTTATTACTATTGTAGGAGTTTCCATAAGAATTACCATAACCATTATTAGGAGGATAAGGTTTATAATTGTTTCCACCAAAATTATTTATATAAGCATTGTTGTTAAAATTATTGTTTCTAATAATGTTTACATCAAGATGCTCTTCTTGAGCAACCAAAGAGGCTAAATGAACATTACTTGGATCAACTTGAGCTTTACCTTTAACAAGCATAGACATAATAGCATCAAGCCTTTCACTTAAAGAGGAGGTTTCCTCAACATAATTTACCTTCTTACCTTGTGGAGCTCTCTCGGTGTGCCAGTCTGAATAATTTATTATAATATCATCAAGAAGCTTTGTTGCATTGCCACAAGTGATGGACATAAAGGTACCTCCAGTAGCTGAATCCAATAGGTTCCTTGATGAGAAATTTAGTCCTGCATAAAAGGTTTGAATAATCATCCAAGTAGTCAGTCCATGAGTGGGACAATTCTTCACCATAGTTTTCATTCTTTCCTAAGCTTTAGCAACATGTTCATTATCAAATTGTTTAAAATTCATTACGTCACTTCTTAGGGATATAATCTTAGCAGGAGGATAATATTTTCCAATGAAAGCATCTTTACACTTAGTCCATGAATCAATACTATTTCTAGGCAAAGATAGCAACCATTCTTTAGCTCTTCCTCTCAAAGAGAAAGGAAATAATTTCAGTTTAATAATATCTCCATCCACATCTTTATATTTTTGCATCTCACATAGTTCAACAAAATTATTAAGGTGGGAAGCAGCATCATCAGTACTAATACCAGAAAATTGTTCTTTCGTCACAAGATTTAATAAAGCAGGTTTAATCTCATAGAAAGCAGCAGTAGGAGCAGGTGGAGCAATAGGTGTGCAAATAAAACCATTGTTGTTTGTGCTAGTGAAGTCACATAACTTAGTATTCTCAGAGTAACTCATTTTAGCAGAATAAAAGCAAGCAAATAAATAACAACTATGAAGTAAACTAATTTTTTTGTGTTTTTGATATAGAGAAATAAACTAATTTTTTTTGTGTTTTGATATAGAGAAATAAAAACAAGACAATAAAAAAATAAAGAGATTGAGAGTGAGAGACTCCCCTTTCTAGAAGACTTCCTTCTCCCCGGCAACGGTGCCATAAAAAGTCTTTGATGGTGTAGATATTGCACTCGTTGGGATACCCCAAGAGGAGGGTGTGATGAGCACAGTGGTAGGAAGTTTTCCCCTTAGTTAAGAACCAGGGTTATCAATCCAGTAGGAGAAAGAGAATCTTCGGAAGGTTGATGCCACTGACGGTGGTGCCGGCGCTTCACCGTTGTCAGCAACAATGTGAAACCTGCACACAACTCAACCAAAATACTTTGTCCCAACGGTACAGTGAGGTTGTCAATCTCACCGGTCTTGCTGAAAACAAAGATTAGACGTATAGTGTCGAAAATAGTGTATGCTTGAAGAAAGTTAAGAAAGCAGGAAATTGTTGTGGTTTGTTTAACAGTGTGGAAAAATGGACTGGGGTTCATAGTTTCACTAGTGGTGTCTCTCCATAAAAGATAGCATGCTGGGTGAACAAATTACAGCTGGGCAATTGACAAATAAAGGTTGCACCGTAGTGCACAATATGACATGAAGATTACTATGCTATTTAGTGCGGACATTACAACAAGATACATAGACCGACATCCATCTGCATCTATGACTAATAATCCACCCTCAGGTTATCATACGAACCCCCTCAGGTATTAAGTTGCAAGCAACAGATAATTGCACTAAACAAAGTGTGTAATGTAAGCAATGATTATGCACATGGGCACTCTCTCCGCTGTTTTCTACCTAATGGCAACAACACATCCTCCCCCTTCACGTTTCTGTCACTCGAGCAAGGCAACAAGGATGCATGAACCCACTACCGAGCATAAATACTCCCTCTTGGAGTCACTAGCAACTACTTGACCAGAATAACCACTAGCAACGGAGATCATGCAAGATCACAAATAACATATGCAAATAAAGACTATAATGAACTTGGCATAAGGTCAATATTCATCGGATCTCAGCAAACACAGCACAGATAATTACATAAGATCAATCTCCATGATGATAGGAAGCTCACGAGATCTAAACATGGAGTCATATGAGGAGAAGACAACCATCTAGCTACAACTACGAACCCGTAGTCCAAGGATGAACTACTCACGCATCACTCCAGAGGCAAGCATGGTGATGAAGAGGCCTCCGGTGATGATCTCCTCTCCGGCAGGGTGTCAGAAACAGCTTCAGAACCCCCCTGATCTAGGGTTGACGGTGACGGCGGCTGCGGAACTTTTTCGGGGTTTTTGACCAGGTGTTTAGGGTTTTCCATCCGGGGGTCTTATATAGTCAAAAGGGCGAAGGCGGCGGCGCTCCAGGGGGCCACACCTATAGCTGGCGTGGCCAGAGGGCGCGCCACCCTTCGGCTCCTCTTCGGTCTTCTGGATGCTTCCGGGGAAAATAGGACTTCGGGCTTCGAATTTTCCAATTCAGAGAATATTTCCATAACAACTTTTCTGAAACTAAAAAAATAGCAGAAAATAAGGAACTGGCTCTGTGGCATCTTGTTAATAGGTTTGTCGGGAAAATCTATAAGAATGCTATAAATAAGGGAGAAAACATGTAGCAATTCACATAATATGATCATGGAGCATCATAAATTAGGGATACGTTTATGACGTATCAATGTCTTGAAGATAATCATGAAAGATCACATAATCCTTTCCTTCAAGACACACTAGCAATATGCATAACTCAAATCATGACCATTCTTCATGTAAATCCTTGAATATGACAAAGGCCATCACGGAAGCTAATAGAGTTCAACACATGAACTCCATTATTTCCCATGGACAAGATCTACAAGGATAACTCAATGCAAGCATTAGTCCACAAGGATTGTCATTAATTACCAAAACCACATATGGGGGCACCATGCACTTTCAAAAGTGTCTATTAAGTGTGCGGGAAAGAAACTTGAGTTTAACCTTTCTAAATTCACCGTTAAACATTCAAAGAAAGAGCCATTTTCTAAATATATAATCGAAACTCTTGCCTTTGTAGCATTAGCTTCATCAGATGTGGTGGAATGATATATGCTTAATCAAGATGAACCATTTAATGAGGAAGAAAAAGATGCTTTAGAACAAATACGTTCACAACAACCACCACAATTACAATTGCATATCACACCTGATAATTTTGGAGTGCTACCACCACCCAAAGGAGATCCTAGTTTTGAATTAAAACCTTTTCCTGAAAATCTGAAATATGCATACTTGGATGAGAATAGCATATATCCTATTATTATTAGTGCTAACCTTTCAGCTGAAGAAGAAGAGAAATTACTTGATGTGCTGAAAGCTCACCAATCAGCCATTGGATATTCTCTTGACGATCTAAAAGGTATAAGCCCAACTCTATGTATGCATAAAATTGATTTGGAGGAGGATGTAAAACCTGTTGTTGACTATCAACTCCGTCTCCATCCAAAAATGAAAGAAGTGGTAAGAAAAGAGGTAATAAGACTTACTAAATCTGGTATCATTTATCCGA
Organism: Alopecurus myosuroides; assembly: GCA_028641055.1. Taxonomy (NCBI): domain Eukaryota; kingdom Viridiplantae; phylum Streptophyta; class Magnoliopsida; order Poales; family Poaceae; genus Alopecurus; species Alopecurus myosuroides. The sequence continues at coordinate 217,905,376 of CM054058.1, read as the reverse complement.
AGGCTGATAGTAAGTGGGTTAGTCCCGTTCATTGGGTTCCTAAAAAGGGTGGAATGACTGTTGTTCCAAATGATGAAGATAAACTTGTAGCTCAACACAATTGTTGGTTATAGTATGTGTATTGATTTAAGGAAGTTAAACAAATCAGCTCGTAAAGATCATTACACATTTCCATTTATTGATCAAATGTTAGAAAGGTTATCTAAACACTCTCACTTTTGTTATTTAGATGGTTATTCAGGTTTCTCACAAATTCCTGTTCACAAAGATGATCAAGAAAAGACCACTTTTACTTGCCCATATGGTACATTTGCTTATAGGAGAATGCCATTCGGTTTGTGTAATGGTCCTGCTATTTTTCAAAGATGCATGAATTCTATATTTTATTATTATGTTGAGAAGATAATGGAAGTTTTTATGGATGATTTTTGCGTATGGTACTTCCTTTGGTAATTGCTTCTTCAACCTTAACAAAGTTTTGCAGCGATGTGAAGACCAACACGTAGTTCTTAATTGGGAGAAGTGTCACTTCATGGTTACTGAAGGTATTGTCCTTCGACATCGGATTTCTAGAAGAGGAATAGAAGTTGACCCCGCAAAGATAGAAGCTATTGAGAAGCTACCATACCCAAGGGATATTAAAGGTATAAGAAGTTTTCTTGGACATGCAGGTTTTTATCGCATGTTTATTAAAGATTTCTCCAAAATATCAAAGCCTCTAGCCAATCTTTTGCAAAAGGATGTTCCTTTCTCTTTTAATGATGATTGCATTGAATCCTTTAATATTTTGAAGATTGCATTAATAAGTGCTCCTATTATTTAACCTCCTGATTGGAATTTGCCTTTTGAAATTATGTGTGATGTTTTGATTATGTAGTTGGGGCTGTTTTGGCCAAAAGAGTTGATAAGAAACTTAATGTTATTTATTATGCCAGTAAGACACTTGATGGTGCCCAAAGAAACTATGCCACAACTGAGAAAGAATTTTTAGCAGTGATATTTGCATGTGATAAGTTTAGACCTTATATTATTGATTCCAAAGTCAGAGTGCATTCTGATCATTAGGCTATTAAATATTTAATGAATAAGAAATATGCTAAGCCTAGACTAATAAGATGGGTACTTTTATTGCAAGAATTTGATTTACACATTGTTGATAGGAAAGGGGAAGATAATCAAGTAGCTGATCGTCTTTCTAGAATGGAAAATATCTGATCTATTCATATTAATGATAGTTTTGCTAATCAAAAAACTTGCAAACAATAATATTTCTAGTGCTAAAGTTGCATCTCCATGGTTTTCCAACTATGCAAATTTTATTGTTGGTAAAGTTTTACTCCACACTTCACTGCTCAACAAAGAAAGAAATTCTTTTGTGATCTTAGACATTATTTTTGGGATGATCCTTTTATTTATAAGAAGAGTGTAGATGGTACTATTAGACGTTGTGTACCCGAGTATGAACAACAGGCTATTATAAGAGATTGTCATGATAATCCCTATGGAGGGCATCATGCAGGTGCAAAGGTATTACAATCTGGTTTTTATTGGCCTACTTTATTTAAGGATTGTGCTGAAAATGTCAAATCTTCTGATAAATGTCAAAGAGTAGGAAATATTGGTAGGAGAAATGAAATGCCTATGAATTATTCATTACCACTTGAGGAATTTGATATGTGGGGTTTTGACTTCATGGGACCTTTCCCAGCTTCAAAGACAAAGCATACTCATATTTTGGTTGTAGTGGATTATGTTACAAAGTGGGTGGAAGCAATTCCAACCAAAAGTGCAGATCATGCCACAACAATGAAGATGCTGAAGGACATCATCTTCCCCAGGTTTGTTGTTCCCGGGTTTTTAATTACTGATGGTGGTTCTCATTTCATGCATGGTATTCTTTGGAAAACATTAGCAAAATATGATATTAATCATAGAGTTGCATCTCCTTATCATCCTCAAACAAGTGGAAAAGTTGGGTTAAGTAATAGAGAAATTAAATTCATTTTGGAAAAGACAGTGAATAAGTCTAGGTCTGATTGGCCACTTAAAATTAATGATGCATTATGGGCTTATAGAACTGCTTTTAAAAATCCTATGGGAATGTCTCCTTATAGAATGGTTTATGGAAAATCTTGTCATTTACCTGTTGAATTAGAACATAAAGCTAGATGGGCAATTAGAAAATTGAACTTTGAATTTAAGACTGCAGGAGAGAAGAGAATTCTTGATTCAAACCTACTAGATGAATGGAGAAACGAAGCTTATCAAAGTGCTAGGATGTTTAAATACAAAGTTAAAATTTGGCACGATAAGAAAATTAAAAGAAAGGAATTTAAAGTAGGAGATAAAGTTCTATTATACAACTCTCATTTCAATTTTTACGTAGGAAAGTTGGCTTCAAAATGGCAAGGGACATTAGTGATACAGGAGGTGTACCGTTCAGGAGCTATCCGTCTTCACTATGACATGAAAGGTAAACATCATGTAGTCAATGGACAACGACTATAGCATTATATTGCAGGAAAGAGTTTCATCAGAATGGTGCAAGAGTGGAATTTACAGGCACCGGAGGCAGTAATTGAAAGAACTGCGCAGTGTCAGATACCCCAAATCAATAAATGGTGACTTTTGTGTTTGCAACCTTCTCGGAATTCCATCAAATTTTGTGGGAAGTATTTTTTATGGAAATTAACGTGTGGTACAAGAAAATTGAAAGAAACTGTTTCGTCTCGTTTTTGACTCCGACGCTTCGTCTTACCCTAAAAACCGTCAATATATAATCCCTTCCGCCAATCTAATCTCGCACCAAGCATTCTCAAGCGATCTTTGTTTTGGTTGTTTCTGCCTGCCAGGGTTTAGCCATGTCAAGCTCCGGATCCAACCAAGAGGGAGAAGTCTCCACCAAGGAAGGAATCGTGAACCACTACCTCAACTCCGTGATGGCTGATGGCTGACATTGGGGTACCCCAAGTGTAGGTTGTGAAGAGTGCAGCGGCAAGTTTTCGCTCAGAAAAGAAACCAAGGTTGAATCGACCAGTAGGAGAAAGAAATCACTTCCGGGCATTGATGCAGCTGATGTTGGCAGGGCGCACTACCGGTTCAGAAGCAACATGGAACCTACACAACACAATCAAATCACTTTGCCCCAACGAAGAAGTGAGGTTGTCAATCTCACCGGTTTTGCTGAAAACAAAGAGGTTAAACGTATGGTGTGGAAAACAATACTTGTTTGCAGTAGATGAAAATAGAACAATGATGGAAGTAGGAAAACAGTAGTAACGGTATGAAAATACTGATTGAAGTGGATGTATTACCAGTATAAAGGAAATGGACCAGGGTCCACAGTTCACTAGTGGTGTCTCTCCAAAGCAGATAGATAGCATGTTGGGTAAACAAATTACAACTCGGAAATTGACAGATATAAAGGCTGCACCGTAGTGCATATGCATGACATGATGATTACTATGTAATTCATGCGGGCATTACAACAAGATACATAGACCATTATCCAACTACATCTATGACTAATAATCCAACCTCAGAATGTCATCTGAGCAAACCATGGGTATTAAGTTGCAAGGAACAAATAATCGCATTAAGCAAAGTGTGTAATGTAAACAACATAAACATCGTTGTTTTCTCCCTAATGGCAACAACACATCCCCCACCTGTATGTTTCTGACACTCGAGCGTGAGTGAAAGGGAGGCATGAACCCACTATCGAGCATAAATACTCTCTCTTGGAGTTACAAGCATCTACTTGGCCAAGGTATCTACTAGCAACAGAGAGTATGAAAGATCATAAATAACATACACATGAAAGGACATGATAGATTGATAATCATTGGACATAGCATTCAATTCATCATATCCCAGCAAACACAACATGTAGCATTACAATAAGATGATCTTGATCATGTTAGGCAGCTCACAAGATCTAAACATGAGGCATAAAGAGGAGAGACCAACCATCTAGCTACTGCTATGGACCCGTAGTCCAAGGATGAACTACTCACGCATCATTCCGGAAGTAGGCATGGTGATGTAGAGCCCTCCGGTGATGATTCCCCCTCCCGGTAGGGTGCCGGGGAGAACTCCAGAACACTCCCGAACTAGGATTGACGATGATGGTGGATCCGGATGTTTTTTGTGGGAAAGCGTCGGTTATCTAGGGTTAACCTCCCGAGAGGTATAAATAGGTGAGAGGGCAACGTCGGTGGGCGGCTAGGGGGCCCACACCACCCCTGGGCGCGGCCAGAGAGGGGGGGCGCCGCCCTATGGTGTGGGGCCCCGTGGCCTCCCTCCGGACTCCGTGTGCGTGACAGATTTCTAAGACTTTTGGCTTTCGAATCGTCCAATTCTGAAAATATTTCTAGAACAACTTTTCTGAAATAAAAAACAGCAGAAAAAAGGAACTGGCTCTGTGGCATCTTGTCAATAGGTTAGTCCCAGAAAATCGATAAAAATGGCATAAAGTGTAAAGGAAACATGTAGCATATAGTATGAAAACAACATGGAAAATCAGAAATTATGGATACATTTATGCCGTATGAACATCCCCAAGCTTAGTTCCTACTCGTCCTCGAGTAGGTAAAGGATAAAAACAAATAATTTCTGAGGTGGCATGCTACCCACATAAACTTGATCATCATAAAGTAAACGCATATGTACGCTGAGATCCTACTACTTTAAACATAGGCATGATAGATATAAATTTAACAATGAAACTTAGCAATCACATTGCATCATGAAAAGTAACACAAATAAAAGATCATGAATAATAATCACATGAAATTTATACGTTTGTTTTGAGCATAAAGAAAACATAGCAAAGTGATATTTCGCTTGTCCTTAAAAGTGGGGGAAACACAATTGCCGGGACACCTTCAAAGTTCAAGTGGATGACTAGAGCAAATAATAACACATCATGAATCAATCAATAATAATCTTCGGGAATGATGCACATTAAACTCAGAATGGAAACTATGCTCTCTCAACTGTGCATAAAGTTAGAAGATGGAGACTCAACATAAAAGTAAAAGAAAGGCCCTCCACAGAGGGAAGCAGGGATTAACTCATGTGATAGAGCTTTTTATTTTATAAACAGTGCTATTGAAAACATTTTTTTGTCGAGAGGTGTATGCTTATGTCAACGAATAGTAAACATAAAATACAATACGTAACAAGCCAACTAGACTTCACAAGAGCGGCTCCCATTGAAGGACACAACTGGGGTCAAAGGTCGTCCCTCTTTCTCTTTTGTTTACACAATTATGCTTTGACTGATAAATCAGGGGCAAAAATAGTGAAGAGAATTTTATAGTAACCAATTTTGGGGCTGGGCACCCCGCTGCCAGCTCTTCTATCATTTGGATAAGCGGATGTGCCACTAGTCCAGGTGTGTAAAGTCCAATCAACAAGTGAGATAAATATTCTCGATTTACATCCTCATGAGCTAAAACAGGGGCGCACAATAGGCATAATTTTGAAAGTTTAAAGGTAGCACAAGAGAAATTTACTTGGAGTGACGGTTAAATACCACATGTAGGTAGGTATGGTGGACACATTTGGAAAACTTTAGTTTTTGGGAGTTGGATGCACGAGTAGAGCTCATACTCAGTACAGGTGGAGGCTAGCAAAAGACTGGGAGTGACAAATCAAGAGAGCAATAATGGCCATAATCATGCGTAGCAGCAAAAACATTATTAATCAAATCATAAAGGGTATTACAAGTGAAAAACTAAATTATCATAGAGGCAACAAGAGACTGTTTTGTAGTCATAAACATGGTTTAAGCATGCGCCAAGTCAACCAAATAAAGCATTCAAAGAAGAACACCACAAATTCGTGCTTCAATATGATAAAAACAACTCATGATTCTTTCAATGGTACATTAAGCACTCTCAGCTATTTGAGACAAGTCATGCTACAATAACAACTACTAAGCATAGAGTTAAAATAACATCTAACATGACATGAAAAATTCTAGCCACGGTCTACACAAGATTCTTTTTGCACCGTTAAAAGCACAAAAATTATACTACTGCTTTCCAAAACCAATCATTTTATACTAAACAAAAACTATCCAAGATATGTAGCAATGAGACAAGAGGGTACTAATACTACTCTACTAGAACTAATAGCTCTGAATAAGAGATGCATGAAAAACATGAGTTAAAAGGATTTGTAGCAGCTAGAAGAAAAACTAAGAATACGAGCATGGAAGAAACGAGTATTCATATGAAAAAGTGGAGCGTGTCTCTATCCCACACAAAGAATGCTGGTTTCCAAACTATTTATTGCAGCAAGGACAAAAAAAGAACAAAAAAAAAACAGACGCTCTAAGTAAAATGCATATGATGTGACCGAATATAGTTTCACTAGAAGTGACGTGATAAATTGTTGATGAATAGGGGGATGCATTGGGCATCCCCAAGATTAGATGCTTGAGTCTTCTTAGAATTCTCTGTATGAACCACGGGGGAAAGCCCAAGCTTTGGCTTTTCACTCTTCTTGATCACATTATATCACCCACTTCTCTTGATACTTGAAAACTTCCTTCACACCACACTCAATGTAATTCGCATTAAATGGTTAGTGCACAATAAAAAAAATCACATGTTCTGCATGGACACAAGAATTATCAATACTTTTAAACATTATCTACAGTCACTGATATTTTGTGGAGCAAAGAAATCCACTCGACATAGTAAAAGAGAGAATGCACGTAAAAAGGCAGAATCTGTCAAAACCAGAACAGTCTGTAAAGACGAAGTTTTCTGGGGCACTTATGTTTCTCAAATCGAAAAACTTAAAGCTAAAAAAAGTTTCGTAATTAGCTGAGGACGAAGCCTAAACATTTGCAGGTCATTTTGATCTTTCTGTGAATTATACGATTTTATACGGTCGACATCCGAAATCTGTTTCTTGCGCAGAAATCCAAAACCAACCTCAACCTTCACTAGATACTTTACTTGGCACAACAAATGAAAGAAAATAAATATACAAAGGGGTTGCTAAAGAAATATAGAACACCTTGACTCAAACAAAACATAGAAAACAAAGAAAAAATAAAACCATGGGTTATCTCCCAAGAAGTGCTTTTGTTTAACACCTTTTAGCTAGGCACAGGAAGAAAGAAGATGCTCACATAAGAAATATGAAGTAAGCAAAAGAGAGCATCAAGAAGAAAGTATAGAAAAAAATTAAGTCTAGCCCACTTCCTATGCATATGAATTTTGTAAATAAATAAATTAAAGAAGCTCAAACTAGAAATCATGGGAAGGTAGAACAAGAGCAATTTCAAAAAACTTTCAACCAAAAGAGAGGTGTTTTAGTAACACGAAAATTCCTACAACCATATTTTACTCTCTCATAATAATTTTCAGTAGCATCCTGAACAAACTCAACAACATAATTACCAAATCAAGCATGTTTGTCATGGTCTAAAAGCACACAATTCATATCAAGCTAAAAAATAGTGAGACCAAAATTTAAAATCAGCTCCGCTTATTTTCCACTTTTAGCAATAGAAAAACAAGATGATTGGTCACTCTTAAAAGGTATGGGACATATTATAGCAATCCTATTTTAATTAGCATTATTATTTATAACATCAAGTAACATAGGACCATCATCTAGAGAATTATAATATAAATTTTCTAAACAAACTTCCCTCATTATCATGCATATCAATAGTTGGAATAAATAGAGGATTATCAGGATTTATCAAAGTAGCAAGGATTATCATAAATAACAGTAGTGATATAATTCTCACAAGTTCCATTCCTAGTAGTACCAAGGTCACAAGTATCAATTTCATCAAAAAGAAGTATTTCAAAAGAATCAATAGGATCATCAAGATAACACTCATCCTCCTTCTGTAAGCATGGAGGGAAATAAAATAAGGTATGAGTTAAAGAGTTACTCTCATTGGGAGGTAGACATGGGTAGCTACTCCATTCTTCCTCTTATGGATCACCACTCTCCTCCTCTTTTTCATCCAATGAGCTTCCATATTTAACAATTTCTTCTTCCATAGGTTCCTGCAGGCATTATTCTCTCCCTTTGGGGGAGAGAACCTATTAAGATATTTAATTATGTAGTCATTACAATCCTTGTAATTATCAAAGAAATATTCTAGTATAGCATAAATCTCGTATTTATAAGGTGAATCATCAATACTTTCAAGCAAATAGGCAATTTCGAATGCACCCTTCCAAGCAATAAATTCCTCAATTTGTTCCACATCATAAAAGTCACAATTTCCCTTAACATAAGAAGATATGGTAACATTATCATTATACTTACATTGAAAAGGGAGGTGTTTATACCTCCTACAACAACAAGATTTATCAAATCAATAAGTAACATTATAAGTAGAGCACAAGTTTTAGCATAGTTATGCAATTTATTAATTTGCTCCCATAAGTGTATCCCTTTTTGTGAGAAGCGGTGTTCCTTATAATATTTTTGTTGTTCATCCGTGAACCCACCTTGCCAATAAGATCTAGTTTCAAAGATATCAAACATTGATAGCAAGCATGATAAAGCAAGACAATAACAAAGTAAAAATGATTGGAGGTGAGAGACTCCCTTTGAAGAAATCCTCTTCCTCCTTGGCAACGGCGCCAGAAAACTTGCTGATGGATGACGTTGGGAGACCCCAAGTGTAGGGTGTGAAGAGTGCAGTGGCAAGTTTTACCTTAGAAAGAAACCAAGGTTGAATCGACCAGTAGGAGAAAGAAATCACTTCCGAAGGTTGATGCAGCTGATGTTGGCAGGCACACAGCCGGTTCAGAAGCAACGTGGAACCTACACAACACAATCAAATCACTTTGCCCGAATGAAGCAGTGAGGTTGTCAATCTCACTGGTTTTGCTGAAAACAAAGAGGTTAAACGTATGGTGTTGAAAACAGTACTTGTTTGCAGTAGATGAAAAGAGAACAGTGATGGCAGTAGGAAAATAGTAGTAACAGTATGAAAATAGTGATTCCAGTGGTTGTATTATCAGTATAAAGGAAATGGACCGGGGTCCACAGTTCACTAGTGGTGTCTCTCCAAAGCAGACAGATAGCATGTTGGGTAAACAAATTACAGCTAGGCAATTGACAGATATAAAGGATGCACCGTAGTGCATATGCATGACATGATGATTACTATGTGATTCATGCGGGCATTACAACAAGATACATAGACCGCTATCCAACTACATCTATGGCTAATAATCCACCCTCAGAATGTCATCCGAGCAAACCTTGGGTATTAAGTTGCAAGCAACAGATAATCACATTAAGCAAAGTGTGTAATGTAAACAATGTAAACATCGATGTTTGCTCCCTAATGGCAACAACACATCCCCCACACGTTATGTTTCTGCCACTCAAGCGTGAGTGAAAGGGAGGCATGAACCCACTATCGAGCATAAATACTCCCTCTTGGAGTTACAAGTATCTACTTGGCCATAGCATCTACTAGCAACAGAGAGCATGCGAGATCATAAATAACATACACATGAAAGGACATGATAGATTGATAATCATTGGACATAGCATTCAATATTCATCAGATCCCAACAAACACAACATATAGTATTACAATAAGATTATCTTGATCATGTTAGTCAGCTCACAAGATCTAAACATGACGCATAAAGAGGAGAGAACAACCATCTAGCTACTGCTATAGACCCGTAGTCCAAGGATGAACTACTCACGCAAAATTCCGGAGGCGGGCATGCTGGTGTAGAGCCCTCCGGTGACGATTCCCCCTCCCGGTAGGGTGCCGGTGAGAGCTCCACAACCCTCCCAAACTAGGGTTGGTGATGACGGCGGCTACGGATGTTTTTGGTGGAAAATTCTCGGTTATCTTGGGTTAACCTCTCGAGAGGTATAAATAGGCGAGAGGGAAACATCGATGGACGGCCAGGGGCCCACACCACCCGTGGGCGGGGCCAGAGGGGGGCGCCGCCCTATGGTGTGGGGCCCCTATGGCCTCCCACCGGGTCCCCTCCGGACTGCGTGTGCGCGACAGATTTCTAAGACTTTTATCTTTCGAATCGTCCAATTCCGAGAATATTTCTAGAACAACTTTTCTGAAATAAAAAATAGCAGAAAACACGAACTCGCTCTATGGCATCTTGTCAATAGGTTAGTCCCAGAAAATCGATAAAAATGGCATAAAGTGTAAAGGAAACATGTAGCATATAGTATGAAAACAACATGAACCATTAGAAATTATGGATACGTTTATGACGTATCAATGGCACCAATGAAGACCTTGTCCTTCAAGGAGGCTATGTGATACGTCATAAATGTATCCTTAATTTCTGATGTTCCATGTTGTTTTGATGCCTTATGCTACATTTTTTCCTTACACTTTATGTCATTTTTATCAATTTCCCGGGACTAACCTATTGACAAGATGCAACACAGTCAGTTCCCGTTTTCTGCTGTTTTTAGTTTCAGAAAAGTTGTTCTAGAAATATTCTCGGAATTGGACGATTCAAAAGCCAGAAGTCTTAAAAGTCCCTGAGGGTCAAGGAAGTCCAAAGGAGACCCGGATGGGGCCCCCGGAGCCCCCACACCATGCCTGGGCGCGGGTGGACCCCTGGCCGAGCCTAGGGGTGGTGTGGGCCCCTCGTGCCTACCGCCATCGTCCTTTCGCCTATATATGCACTCCGATGCATAAACCCTAGGGAGATCGGCCCTGTTCCACGAAAAGTTATGTAGCTCCGCCACCGCCACCGAAAAGTTTCGGGGGACAGAAATCTTTGTTCTGGCACCGTGCCAGGATGGGGAAGTGCCCACGGAGCCATCTCCATCGACTCCACTTCCATCTTCATCATCGTTGTTGTCTCCTATGATGAGGAGGGAGTAGTTCTCCCCCGAGGCTGAGGGCTCTACCGGTAGCTACGTGTTTCATCTCTCTCTCCCATGGTGTGATCTTTATGTGATCATGAGTTTTCTAATCTAGTTGAATAAGTATATGTTAGTCTTCATCTGTTATGCTACTCAAGTGTTTTTGTTATGAGATCTCCGTAAACACTTTGATCACGGTATAAAGGTTACAGTGTGTGCACCTTGTGGTTTGGCATGATATTTATATCTTATGTTGGATGACCCTATGAAATTGTGGTGTTTGTCTAGTACCTTCTAGGGCGCTCATAGTGACAGCGTGAGGTTAACTAGACATGTGAATGCGATTTTGAGGAGTGATGTTACAACCCTACGCAATGAATTGGTGTTTGTTATTCGACCGGAGAGTGGTTCGAAGTAGCATAGTGAAGAGAGATATTTATGCATTCAATTATGTTATCATTGTTGAGAGTGTCCACTAGTGAAAGTAGGATCCCTAGGCCTTGTTTCTAAGCATTGAAACACCATTTACAATCATTTCTTCTACAGGTTTGCTTGCTGCCATTTTTATTTCAGATTGCTACTATCACTTACAAACATCCATATTACTCATATTTCACTATCTCTTCGCCGAACTAGTGCACCTATAAAACTGAAATTGTATTAGGTGTGTTGGGGACATAAGAGACTTCTTGTATCGTAATTTCAGGGTTGCTTGAGAGGGATACCTTTGACTTCTTCCTCCCTGAGTTCGATAAACCTTGGGTAATCCACTTAAGGGAAACTTGCTGCTGTTCTACAAACCTCTACACTTGGAGGCCCAACACTGTCTACAAGAATAGAAGCATGCGTAGACATCAAGCTCTTTTCTGGCGCCATTGCCGGGGAGGTAAGGTAAAAGGTACTCACATCCTTTGTGAGTGCTCAAAGTTATTTCCTTTAGATTCTGCAATTATATCTTTTTGTTTCTTGTTTTTATTTTCACTAAGTTAAGCTTAATGGAAAACAATAAAAACATGAGGGAACTTTATAATCCTTATCTTCAGTTAGGACATGAAGTGTTTGAAGAGAAAATTTAATAACGTATGGATCTTTATTTGCATGCTAGTAGAAATGTTAATAGCATTAATTCATTGAACACCATTATTGCTAATGCTATGGAAAATTATAATCTTGGGGAAGCTAGTTTTGATTAATATGATATTTTTAGTCCCCCAAGTCTTGAGGAAGAAATTTTCTTTGATGATACTTTGCCTCTAATATATGATGATTACAATGATGAATATGTTATTTTCAGTCCACCTAATGAGAAGAAAAATAATTATGATTACAATATGCCTACTATATTTGATGATAATGGTGATGAGAATGATAATGATAGCTATTTTCTTGAATTTTCTCCCACTACTATTAATGAGAATGACTATGCTTATGTGGAGAGTAATAATTCTTTTATGCATGTGGATCATGATAAGAATGTTTCTTGTGATAGTTATATTGTTAATTTTATTCATGATGCTACTAAAAGTTATTATGAGAGAGGGAAACATGGTCTTATGCATCTCAACAATATCAAGGTTCCCCTCTTTATGTTGAAAATTTTGAAGTTGCACTTGTTTTGCTTTCCTATGCTAGCCACTTTGTGCTTTATTGACTTGTTCTTATACAAGATTCTTTTTCATAGGAAGTGGGTTATACTTGAATTTGTTTTAAATTTGCTTCTTGATGCTCTCTTTTTCTTCAATTCATATTTCTCATGTGACCATCTTCTCAAATTATCATGCCTAGCTAAAATGCGTTAAAGAAAAGCACTTCTTGGGAGATAACCATGGTTTTATTTTTTGCTTTGTTTTTCTCTGTTTTCTTTGATTCAAGGAGTTGTATAATTCTCTAGAAACTCGTTTGTATCTTTATTTTCATGTATTAGTTTTGCAAAGTGAAGTATCTGACGAAAGTTGGAGTTGGTTTTGGATTTCTGCGCAGGAAACAAATTTCTACTGTCCACCGTAAACAATCGTATAAAATCCAGAAAGATCATAATGACCTGAAATTTTTTGTGTTTATTCCTCAGCTGATTCCGAAACTTTTTCATTCCTTAAGTTTTTCGACCTGAGCAACGTAAGTTCCCCGAAATAAAATCGTCTTTACAGACTGTTCTGGTTTTGGCAGATTCTGCTAATTTTCTTGCATTGGCTCTTTTACGATGTTACGTGGATTTCTTTGCTTCACGAAACATCAGTGGCTGTAGCTAATGTTTAAAATTATCAATAGCACTTGTACCCATGCATAACAATGAATTTTTATTGTTGCACTAACCCTTGAATGTGAATTACTCTTTGAGTGTGGTGTGAAGCAAGTTTTCAAGGGTCAAGAGAAGAGGGCGATATAATGTGATCAAGAAGAGTGAAGAGCCAAAGCTTGGGGATGCCCCCGTGGTTCATACCAGAAAAATCTAAGAAGACTCAAGCATCTAAGCTTGCGGATGCCTTGGCATCCCCTTCTTCATCAACAATTTATCAGGTCACTTCTAGTGAAACTATATTTTTATTCGGTCACATCATATGAAATTTACTTCGAGCGTCTGTTTATTTTTCTTTTGTTTTCCTTTGTTTTATTTTGTTTTCCTTTCTGCAATAATATAGTTGGACCCTAGAATTCTTTGTGTGGGATAAATACATACTCCGCTTTTTCATTTGAATACTTGTTATACTCGTATTCTTAGTTTTCTTCTAGCTGCTGCAAAATTCATGTTTAGCTCCTGTTTTTCTTGCATCTCTTATTCAGAGTTGTTATTTTTAGTAGAGTTGTGTTAGTACTCTCTTGTTTCATTGGTCTATCTCTTGGAGAGTTTTTTTGTTTGGTGTTTGGTAGAAAATGCTACGTGTGGTAGATGGTATAACGAAAAAGCTTCAATATTCTTGTAGATCATTAAACTGTTTCACTTGATTATTTGATGTTGTTTTGAGATATTAATATGCTTAATGGTAAACTTGCTGGTTTAGTAGAGTAAAAACAATTAATGGTTGGTTTAGAAGCTTGAAACTGTGCCACACTCCAATAACCAGTTGATAGGATAATGGTATATGACTTCCTCTGCTGATAGCAATCGTAATGGCTTTTTGTTACGCGCTACGGTCGGGGTAGCTAATAGTGACTTGTCACTGCCACGGACCCTCTTGTTGGAGTGATTTTCATTATGCCTTGTGATATCATGATTTTATTTGGAATCTTTTAACTTGTGAGTTCTATGTTGCGGTTTTCTGGCACTTTCACCATCCATATTTGCTAGCCTCTTCGGTACTATGCATTGCTCATTCTCACATTGAGAGTTGGTGCAAACTTTGCCAGTACATCCAAACCCCGTGGGAGAACTTTGTTCTTCTACACATAAGCCAAAATTTATCTTCCTCAAAACAGCCACCATACCTACCTACCATGGCATTTCCATAGCCATTCCGTGATATATTGCCATACAACATCCATCATCATCATGTTACTTGTCATGCTTCATTGTTATTTTGCATACTACTAGACTAGCAGGAGCATTTAGTTTTATACATCAGAGATATTTCCGTTTGAGTTATGAGTACTAATAGTGTGTTGATTCATTGTAAAATATAGTGTTTCCCCTATCAGGTTATATATATATAAAAAAAGAGAGAAAAAGCCCAAAAGAAAAAAAAGAAGCAAAAGAGAGAAAATAAAAAGAGAGGGGAAGAATTACTATCATTTATTCCACACTTGTGCTTTGTTTAGCATCATTACTTCAGTTTGGAGAGAGTTTTCATATTATGACTTGCATAACTATGTGAGGAACTTACATTATAGAACTTGGCTTGTATATTCCAATGATGAGCATCCTCAAAAGAGCTCTAGGTCTTCGTGAGCAAGCAGGTTGGATGCACCGCCACTAGTTCCATTGGAGAGCTTTCATAGACTTATAGCTCTATGTGCATCCGTTGTATGGAAATCACTACTCCTTACATAACTTCGATTATAAGACTTTCTCTTGTCTAATGATCACTTTCATTTGTGCGAGACTTTCTTACATTGACCATCCAAACCCCCCATAATGTTCTTTTAGTCATAAGATCCTGGTGCCAGGAACCAATACAAAACGCTCGCTTGTTTTAAGTGCACAATTATTTGAATGATTTTCGTATGTGCATATTGTTGTACTTGACTTGACCCTAAGAGGAGTTGTTATGAGATTTTGGTGCCTTGGATGATTATATTGTTCTTCTTGAAGCTGAAATCATCTTTAATATACTTTGCACAGTGGATTTTATTTTATTATTGATTCATTGAAAAGTTTTACTTTGTTATTCCTAATGGTTATACATTACTCTTTGATGTCAACTATATACCACATCCTTTATCCATTTGATCCTAGTTTACATTCTTTACATTACTATGATGATCAAGTTTATGTTGGTAGCATGTCACCTCAGAAATTATTTGTTTTGTCGTTTACCTACTCGAGGACGAGTAGGAACTAAGCTTGGGTATGTTGATACGTCATAAACGTATCCTTAATTTCTGATGTTCCATGTTGTTTTCATGCCTTATGCTACATGTTTTCCTTAAACTTTATGTCATTTTTATCCATTTTCCAGGACTAACCTATCAACAAGATGCCACAGAGCCAGTTCCTGTTTTTTGCCGTTTTTAATTTTAGAAAAGTTGTTCTGAAAATATTCTCGGAATTGGACGATTCAAAAGCCAGAAGTCTTAGAAGTCCCGGAGGGTCAAGGAAATCGAAAGGAGACCCGGAGGGGGGACCCAGAGTCCCCACACCATGCCTGGGCGCGGGTGGACCCCTGACCGCGCCTGGGGGTGGTGTGGGCCCCTCGGGCGATGGCTCCATTGCCCTTTCGCCTATATATGCCCCCCCCCGATGCATAAACCCAAGGGAGATCGACCCCCTTCCACGAAAAGTTCCGTAGCTCCACCGCCGCCACCGACAAGTTTCGGGGGACATAAATCTCTATTCCGGCACATTGCTGGGACGGGGAAGTTCCCCCGGAGCCATCTCCATCGACTCCACCGCCATCTTCATCGTCGTTGTTGTCTCCTATAATGAGGAGGGAGTAGTTCTCCCCCAGGGCTGAGGGCTCTACCGGTAGCGATGTGTTTAATCTCTCTCTCCCATGGTGTGATCTTTACGTGATCGTGAGCTTTGTAATCTAGTTGAATAAGTAGATGTTACTCTTCATCTGTTATGCTACTCAAGTGGTTTTGTTATGAGATCTCCATAAACACTTTGATCACGGTGTAAAGGTGACAGTGTGTGCACCGTGTGGATTAGCATTATATTTATATCTTGTGTTGGATGACCCTATGAAATTGTGGTGTTTGTATAGTACCTTCTAGGGCGCTCATAGTGATGGGTGGGGTTAACTAGACATGGGAATGCGACTTTGAGGAGTGTTGTTACAGCCCTACGCAATGAACTGGTGTTTGTCATTCGACCGGAGAGTGGTTCAGAGTAGCATAGTGAAGAGAGATATTTATGCATTCAATTATGTTATCATTGTTGAGTGTGTCCACTAGTGAAAGTAGGATCCCTAGGCCTTGTTTCTAAGTATTGAAACACCATTTACGATCAGTTCTTCTACATGTTTGTTTTCTGCCATTTTTATTTCAGATCGCTATTATCACTTATAAACATCCATATTACTTGTATTTCACTATCTCTTCGACGAACTAGTGCACCTATACAACTGACAATTGTATTAGGTGTGTTGGGGACACAAGAGACTTCGTGTATCGTCATTGCAGGGTTGCTTGAGAGGGATACCTTTGACCTTTTCCTCCTTGATTTCGATAAACCTTGGGTAATCCACTTAAGGGAAACTTGCTGCTGTTCTACAAACCTCTGCAATTGGAGGCCCAACACTGTCTACAAGAATAGAAACGTGCGTACACATCAGTGTGCTGCTCATGGAGGAGGTGAAGGCTCCCAAGACCATCGACATAGTGGAAGAGAGGCTGGATGACTTGGACTAGAAGACTTTCAGGTATAACACTGTTGTTGAACGCAACCTTGATGATCATCACTTCATGAACCCGGAGCTCGAGAAGAAGGTTGAAGAATACAAGGAGAGGCTCAAGGACTTGGAGGATAGGTATCTACATGTCATATCAGAGTTGGACAGATATCAATCTCTAATGTGGGATGTAAAAAACCAAAACTGTGAGTACGAAGAACGCTTCAAGAAGATTGCAGAAGCTGCCACCGTCAGGTATAATGATCCACCTACATCCTTCTACAATGGGAGGCACTTCCCATGGAAACTAGAAGAGTGGGAGGCGGATTATGAGAAGAAGCAAGCTGAGGAAGAGGAAGTAGATGCAATTGGTCAAGCTAGGGGGAGTTCAACCTAGCCTTGATCTTTACTAGTTTATCTATCTATCTAGTCATAGTGTGTTTTTCTTTTATCGTTTTGTTATCAATATCTTTTAGGCTTGTGTGAGCTCATGGAGCGTTATCATATATCCTCTTGTGGTTTGTCAATGAATATTAAAGTATGTGTCATCAATGTGTCTCTTGTTTTGGATATTTATGGGTAACACTCATGCAAATGACGTGACATATTTAGAAGTTTCAGTCACATCTTGCCTTGAATTTAATTAACTTGAGCATGTTGGAAAATTGTAGAATTATCTCATCAAAATAGCAAATAAGAGAATAAGTCAATATGACATGAGAATAATAGTTTAAAGTAGAGATGTCGTCTTGTAGAATAAAGAGTTAGGAAGGTCAACGAAAGGAATGTGAAACACTCTTGTTATACTCTAGTATCTTTTGAGAAAATTAATGATCATGTATGCTTCAATACTTATGCTCTTGAAAAGTGAATGAAAAGGAAGGCACCCGAGGATTCGGTTAGCCATGGAAAGTGTAAGATAAAGGTTGTGTTGAGCATAAGAACTTCATGGAAATATCCTTAACTAAAGTTTGTACTAGTTACTAGTGAAGCAATGTGGTAAACAATATCATATCTATCTTTCTATTTGTCTTCTTTTAACTAGTTATTTAATAAGAGTTTATCTTGTCTTTAAATTTCAGCAAAGTATCAAATATTATAATGCTTGCAAACAAGAGCAAATGCATTGGAAAAAGAGTATGATTCAATTGTCCAACATATAATGGTTATTTATGTTCAAAAGTAAGGGGTGATTGCTAGAGTTTCTACTTATGTTGCCCTCGTGTGTATGGGTTTTAGTTCATTAATCTTATCTTACAATTGAACATGATGATGATACAATGCTCGTATTTATTTATCAACCATAAGCTCATTGATGCATGTCGAGACATCGTAGTAGTTTTCATAGACTGGGGTGCCATGAGACTACAGTAGAGACGTGGGGTAACGGGATAGCGTAGTAACACAGAACACGGGATTTACCCAGGTTCGGTACGTCGCGACAGTACGGCGTACCTACTCCTGCACTTCTCACTATGTGGGACTAAAGCCCGTATAATAAGGTTACAATGTAAGGGAATAGATCCAGCTACTCGTCGAGGATGAACTTCCCGGCGAGTTGCGTAAGGCTTAAGCTTGGACCTAGAACCTTGGAACTAAAGGAACTTATGAAATCTATCTCCCGTCCGGCTTTATATAATAGCCGGATTAGGGCTTACAGAACCAGAAACCTAGAAGACTACGTTTAACTTGTAACTTGGGAAGTAAGGAATCCGTCTTCTCCTCCAAGCCAGATCACGCGGGCCATGATCCGGGTTCTTCTAGAATCCGGCTTCTGCGCGTCGGACTACTGGGCCGCCCAATGGACCTAAGCCCATTACCTTGCAGGCCACCCTGGTAGTCCAGCTCTTTTGTCCACCATCTTCTATACCCCTATTCGGTATATATCCGACAGTAGCCCCCAGGAAGGATCAAAACTCTGAAACTCCGCCTTTCGTCAAATACATTTTGTCCGGGAAACTTGATTCAGCAGTCTTGATTCTTTCTTCTTTCCTTTTGAAGGAGATGGTAACATAAAACTCGGAACTATGAAAATCCGGCTTTTCTTATCGCGATCCTTCGCGGAAAAGGAACACGTGACATCAGCGCTTTAATCATGCTGACGCAAGCGCCGCTTGGTTTCGCGCGGGAAACCCTGCAACGTATCTCTGACAGATTCTCACGAGAAACGAGGAGATAGCCATCATTCCTCTGTCGTTCCGTTTCCCGGATTTTCCGGCGAGCGACACGCGTCGAACATCCAACGGTCAAAAGAGCCGTTGGCGCGTATCTAGAGGTTTTTAGGCTATAAATAGCCGTCCTCGTCGTCTCCGGAAATCTTTCCTCACTCCCTCACTGCCCACGCCATTGACGCAAACGCGAGCACGAGAGCTAGAACGAATCCTTGCCCCGACGAGCCCTTTGCACGCCGGAGCGCTCCCTCATCAACAAAAACGATGGCCTCTCCGTCGTCCTCTCCGGCTCGCGCCTCCATCGACGAGCTTTTGGGCGACCTGGATCCACAGCTGGGGTCGCCCAAGCATGTCGGCGGCGGGCCGGAAAAAGCCATGGCATCCGCGGCGGGCGGAGGAAACGCTTCCGCCGCTGCGGACGTAGCGGGCCCAAGCACCACAACATCCCCGTCGTTCGCACCGGAAACGGCGGAGGAGAAAATCGAGCTCGTCGGCGAGTAACTTGCCGCCGCGAAGGCCGCCGCCGCCGCCGCCGGAGCAGAAGAGGAGGAGGAAACTGCAGGCAACTGGAGTGCCTGCAGTATTCCCCCGGCTCTCCTTCCCAACCTGGAGAAGGAGGGCTTGGTGCTGAAAAAGAAATGGCGGCTCCCGGAGGAGGAGACTGAACCCATGCCACAAGAGGGCGAAAGGGTGCTCCTTGCCTCCCACCTTCTACGAGGTATGGGATTGCCACCTTCATCCTTCTTCCTCCAGGTTCTGTCACACTACAACATCCAACCACATAACCTTCCTCCCAACTCTATTATGTACATGGCCGGCTTCCAGGCCTTGTTCGAAGGTTACCTAGGAATAGAGCCTAGGTTAGATTTTTGGTTGTATTGCTTTGGGGTGAAGCGTAACTCTTCGGAGGGCGCGCTCCCAAATTGCGGGACCATTTCCTTTACTCTTCGGAGATTCCGAGAGGATTGGTTCCCCAAAATCAAAACCTCAGAATCCGTCAAATTTTGGACGGGTTCTTTTTTCTATCACCCCGACGTGCCTTTTCCTAAAAAGGCCGTCGGGGTTCCACCTTTCGTGAACTCCGCCGCTGTTCCCCAGGATAACTGGGTGACAGAGGCCGTCCAGGTTCTGCCTCCAGATCTACTAAGGATCAAGAGGCGCATCGCCAAGCTCACTTCCTCCAAACCTCCTTTGACCGGTATGGACACGGTCTTTTGCTGGCTGGATAGGCGGATTCAGCCGTTAGCAAACCACGGAGGCCGTCTCCTGTGTGAATACACAGGAGCCAAGGATCCAATGCGGACAACCGACAAGGATTGGCCCGCAAAGGAGCTTAGGCGGCGCATCAATCAGTTGGTCGCTTCGCGCGATCAATACACGGAGAGTCGGCCAATGTACACGGCCGACAACCCCGCTCCTAAGGTAATTTTTCCGTTATTTGGGTATAATCTTACTTCCTGGATAATCTACCTTTTGAATCTGATTGGTTTTTTCCAACAGCTTGTGGATCTTCCAGACTCGGAGTTAGCCTCCGAGGCCGAGCTGGATGCGCTGCGCACCGCCGCTACGGGTGGGCGCAAACGCAAGAAGATAATTTCTTCGGATGAAATTATCGACCTTGACGGAATCCCCGTCGCCACTTCCAGGTTATTTTCTTCTGGGTTTTTTGTTTTATGGGATCTTTTTCGTCCATCTTCGGTGTTTTAACCTTTTCCGGGTTTTTGGTTTTTAGCTTACCCCCCTCCAACTTGAAGCCGAGGAAGTTGAAGAAACTCAGAGCTTCTTCTAACCGAGGCAGCCAACCATCTCCCGCCGTCGCCCCGGACACGCCGCAGACAATGGCGGAAGAACCTACTGCCGCCACCACCACCAAGCCCCCAGAGCCCAGCCAGCCCGTTGTGTCCGAGTCGGACACGAGGGAAAGGGCGGCCCCAGAGGTGGGGAAATCTTCTCGGATTTTCGACGAGGAAATCCCCACCTTTGACAAGGATTTTAAGGCTATAAATGACGGCTTGAACGCGGCCGAAAATCACTTCGCGGAATACGCGAAAGAATTCCGA
The DNA here is from genome assembly GCA_028641055.1 of Alopecurus myosuroides. Taxonomy (NCBI): domain Eukaryota; kingdom Viridiplantae; phylum Streptophyta; class Magnoliopsida; order Poales; family Poaceae; genus Alopecurus; species Alopecurus myosuroides. Next base: position 217,884,298 of record CM054058.1, on the reverse strand, counting down.
GAAAACTTAGCAGGTTTGCAGCGCATGAGCCAGGTATGTAACTCTAGCCCCCAAGCATTAAACAAAATGCATGCTTTTTTTTTGCTTTGATGTTTTTTATTAACCATACTTTTCCTTGCTGTGTTTCAGCAAACCTCCGAGGCCATAAACCTTGAAGTTTTCAGGAAGCTCACTATCAAGAATAAAGAAGTTCGAAGTCTTCTTTCTATTCTTGAGGAGAGAGAGGCGGAGCTGGAATCATCTCAGCTCGCTTTGACGGAAACGAAAGGTAAGCTTTTTCGTTTTGAAATTTCCGATTTAAGACTTTGTCTAAGTTTTTTCCCGAGGAAATTGATCAACTCGGAATTTCCCTTGCTTTTCAGCTGCTTTAGCTGAAGCTAAACAAGCAGCTGAAGATTCCGGCAACGCCGAGATTCTTCGCAATGAGAACATTGAGCTTCACAAGAATCTTGTGAAGGCTCAGCAAGACCTGGAAGCCAGTAACCTGGCCCTTGGAGTGGCTAACTCCAAGGCTTCCGAACAGGCGGAGAAAGACAAATCCACCATTCAGGATTTGACTGAAGCTCTGAACCTTCGCCTGGAGGAAGTTTCCGAGATCGATAAACTTATCGGTAAATTTCTTACCCTTGTCCTCATTTTTCCATGTTTTGTTTTCTCTGTTTGTCTCCTTAACCCTTTTGTATGCTTTATTGGATCAACCAGGAGACACCCCAGATGGCACTCGGGCTGCAGGCATCCGAGCTTTCGGGGAGACATGGAATTTGGTGAAGGCTGCTGCAACGCAGCTAGTAGGCAAGTTTCTTCCCGAAAAATCTGGGGAATGCTCGGAGGTTGAAAAACTTCCGGGTATCATCATGGAGGTGGCGGAGTCCAAGGAATCTATTCTCCGCTCCGCTGCACGGGGTGGTGCGCGCATGGCCTTAGGCCTTATGCGCATGCACTACCCTAGTGCCAAATCCTGGCGTGTGGCCACCGGTGTCCCTCAGGGATACACGGATGCGCAACGATCCACCATCTTTGGTGAAGTTAAGGGCCACGCCACCCAGATTGCCGCCATGGTAAATGTCGCCGTCGACTATCCAGAAGAAGAAGCTCCTCCAATCCCCGATGAAGAAAGCAGCGAGGAGGAGTCAGATTCTTGAAGGGTTACCTGGAACCTGGATAGAAAAATTAGACAATAGGAGCATTACTGTTCTTTCATTTGTAATCCGAAATGTAATGCTTCATAAGTATTAATGAAAATTCCGCCTTTTGCAGTTTAAACTATGAAATTACTTTGCAAGCTGTTTGAATTTTACCATTCCTTTATCTTCTAAGTTCTCTGGTGTGTATGCTTTAACTGTCCTTAGTGTTTGAAATGGCTCAAATAGCATTATGAATCGTTATGCCGAGTAACTGGGGACGAACCAAGCAGTTTTGAAACTCGAAAACATGAATCATGCTAAAGGCATTTTTACTAACTAGTTCCAGTAACCCAGCATACGCACGATCAGATAAGACTTAGAGAAACAAGGAAAGTTTTAAGTGAAACTTGGGCATGCAGGCAATTCAAGTTTCCTTTAGCCGTTAAAAGGCTGAAAAATCATTCAGTTATGTAACGCCGAGTACGCAAGCACAATTCGGGTTAACATTGAGAAATTTGTAAGATCATTGGGAAATAGATTAGGCGGAAACACTTTGCACTTAAAAGAAAAATGGATGACAGCATTCCGACAACTTTATTTCATGATCTCAAAAGATGTTTACATAGATTTGAACTAAGTACAGAAGGGGACATAACTTGCTAGGTGTTCCCAGGCTTCCGCAATCCACTTGACCTTGTCAAACTTCTCCAGCATTTTGCTAAATGGTAAGGTTTTAGCCCCCAGCCAACTAAGAAATCTTTTTATGGCTGTGGCGGAACCCGGCAATTCTGGGACATCTTTTTCACTCGTAAGTTCTGAGATGTTCGAGACTGCTTTCATCTTTTCCGGGTTAACTTCTATTCCTGTATGAGAAACGATGAAACCCAGAAGTTTTCCTGAGGGAACCCCGAATACGCACTTAGATGGATTCAACTTCATCTTGTAAGTGCGCAAGTTCTCGAAAGTTTCTCGCAAATCCTCAAGGAGTGTATCTTTTTCCTTGGTTACGACAGCAATATCGTCCACGTAAACATGGACGTTTTTTCCAATCTGACTATGCAAACAACGTTGCATGCAACGCTGGTAGGTTGCACCTGCGTTCTTCAGGCCAAAAGGCATGGTTACGTAGTAATACGTCCCGTACGGGGTTATAAAAGAAGTCTTGATTTGATCTTCCTTTTTCATGCGTATTTGGTGGTACCCGGAGTATGCATCCAAAAAGCATAAAAGCTCAGAGCCTGCAGTGGCGTCTATTATTTGATCGATTCGCGGCAGCGCAAACCTATCTTTCGGACATAACTTGTTCAATCCTGTGTAATCTATACACATTCTGAGGGCAGTTGTGTCTTTCTTCGGTACTAATACCGGATTTGCGGACCAGTCAGTATGGATTACCTCCTTGATGAAATCCGCTGCTAAAAGCCGGATAATTTCCTTGCCAATAGCCTTCCGTCTTCTTCCGTCAAATCGACGGAGACCTTGTTTGACGGGTTTTGATCCGGGAATAACCTTGAGTTGGTGCTCAGCAAGTTCCCTGGGTACGCCTGGCATGTCAGCTGGACACCAGGCAAAAATGTCCCAGTTCTCACGGAGGAACTTGATGAGCTCGCCTTCCTATTTGTCGGTCATCCCAGTCCCTACAACGACGAATTTTGTCGGATCTTTGGGATCTAGGATTACCTGTCTTGTATTCTCGGATGCCTTGAAGCTATCTGTTGGCTTCCGAGTTTCTTTTCCTGCCGGCATTTCTTTCGGCGATACCTCCTTGGCTAACTCCTTCAGTTCTTCCTGAGCTATAACTCTTTGAGCGCAAAGGGCGTTTTGCTTCTCCAACTCATTTGCCAGCTTGAAATCACCGGCAATGGTGATTACTCCTCCTTTGGGTCCTGGCATCTTCAGCTTGTTGTAGATGTAACAAGATCTTGCCATAAACTTGGCGAAAGCCGGACGTCCGAGTATTGCGTGATACACGCTTTCGAACGGCACAACTTCGAAGGATACTTTTTCCTGCCGGAAGTGATCTTTATCTCCGAAGGTGACATCTAGGGAAATTTCTCCTAGGGATCGTGCTTGCCTGCCAGGAACGATGTCATGGAAGCGTATATTGCTGTAATTGAGCTGGGACTCGGATATCTTCAAGTGCTTCAGTGTATCCAGGTACATTATATTGATGCTGGATCCTCCGTCCATCAGCACTCTTCTTAGCCTAGTGTTTTGAACAATAGGGCTTACAACAAGAGCTTGTGTGCCGGGTTCAGGGATATTTCCGGGATGATCAGACTGATCCCAGATTATCGGTGTGTTGGAATACTTCAAGAATTTTGGGGTTGCAGGAACAACCGCGTTTATTTCTCGAAGTGTCCTTTTGGCCACCTTTGCTGACGGGGTTGCTAGGAAAGTTAGCATTGCTTCTCCGTCAACTCTCGGAAATTTAGGTTCGCCTTTTCGCTGTTGTTCCTGGATTTTGTCATCAGTGTCCGATTCACTGTCCTCTTTTTCAGCTTCTGGCTTTTGTTTGGCAGGTTTCCTCTTGGAACCCTTCCCTTTATTTCCGGATCCTGCATTGCCTTTCATATGCTTGTTTAGCCGGCATTGCGCGTTCGTGTGGGTTGGTTTCCCAAACTGAGAGTGGTGGACGCAGGGTTCCGACTTAATTCTCTCCCATTCTTCAGGAGTGTAATTGATGGGATCCGGACTGCGGCCTTTCCACTTGTTCCCTTTTTCTCCTCCAAAGGCTAAGTTAACCTCCTTGGGCTTTGTTGTTGACTCCGGGGTTCCTTTTTTATCAGAACGAGGTGTTTTCTTGGCCAGTATCAGTGACTCAATATTGCCTCCTCTTGCTCTGATATCGTCTTCGGCTGCAGCATGCTCATTAGCGGTTGTAAGCATAGATCCGAGATCTTTGTGCTTTTTAGAACCAACCATGAACGGTACAAGTCCGGGTTTTAGGCCATTGACGAAAGCATGCATTGCTTGTACGTCAGTTACTCCAGAGCAACTATTCTTCATTGCAGTCCATCTGGAGATGAAATCCACGTATGGTTCGTCTTCAAATTGGGTGCAACGGTTCAGCTGGTTGATGCTATTTGGGCGTTTGTATGTTCCTCGAAAATGCTGAGTAAATACTCTCGCCATATCATCCCAACTGTCGACAGTTCTTGATGGTAAACCATTAATCCAATCTCTGGCTCCGTCTAGCAACATTAGGGGAAGAAACTTGACAGCTTCCAGGTCTGTCCCGTTGTTGATCTGGACGGCTGTGTAATAATCTGAAAGCCAGGTATCCGGGTTTGTACTGCCGGTATATTTTTGGTAGGTTGGACCAACTTTGGCGAAGCCAGAATGCAGGGTTATCCTTCGGATCCTGTCAGTAAAACACTTGGGACCAAAGTATAGATCGTCCTTTTCTGCTCTGTCAATATGTGCAGAATATCTCCCGGCTGAATGGACAGAAGGGGATCTGCTCCTTTCTTTTCCATTGTTGCGCGGACGCGTTTTTCCGAGGTTATCTCTATCTCTTCCGTTGTCACGCCCTCTGGGATTAGGTGGAGTCCTGCTCCTGTACCTTTCCTTATCTTTGGGCGGTGTCCGAGATCTTTCACGCCTGTGAGGTGTATCGTATCTTCCAGCTTTTTCAGCTGGGTTTCTCGGAGGTGGCATTATTTTGCCGTCATTCCGGTGTTTGTCTTCCCGATCGTGTGGTTTATACCCATCTTTCGGGAGATGAGGTCCGGTTCTAGACGCTGCGTCCCGGTTGTCGGGGTTTTTCTTGTCTTTTCTCGGATCCTCTTTTTTATCCGAATCTCCGGGTTCTTCCGGTCCAGGTGCTCCAGCAGCGCAAGTAACAGTTTTGCAGAGGGCGGAATTATCATGCAGCCTCCCTGATCGCTCTTGTCCTCGCTGTTGCTGCTGTAATGCTTTTCCTAGGAAAGCATACACCCCTTGGAGTTTTTCCCCGTTGGAGTACAGATCATTATTCAAGATGGCGAACGCTGCTTCCGCGTTTTCGGCTGCGGTTTTGTATATTGGTTCGCCCTTGGCATCTTTGCCGTTTAACTGCTTTTGCCAAGATGGGTTATAGAACCTTTCTTTCGGCGGCAGTTCTTCCGGTTTTGCAATTCCGGGTAACATCGTAGGTTTTAAGGCAGATCTATGCTTTCTCTCGTACTCCTCAATTTCTTCCTTCATAATTTTGATGTCATTATGGGTTTGTTGGAGATGTTGCCGAGATCTAAGCAGTTGTTGCTGTTGCCGTTGGAAAGCTTGTCTCCTGGCTTCCAGCATCTCCGGGGGTTCATTGGGTCCCACTGGAGTTTGTAATAGTTCTTGCTCTTCCAGTTCTGTCACTGGCGGAGCAGTGATTTCCTTAGATTTCTTTTCCGTAGGCTTTGTGCCACTAATATCTCCAACTTCCAGGTTTTCATCAGCGAGATCAGCTGACTTTTTCTTCCGGAGTTTGTACTGGAGCTTTTTAGAAGCACGGTGCTTTTTCTTGGAAGAAGGCGGTTTTTTGACAGGTTCATCTTCTGTCATCTCCTTGACATTAGGGAATATCGGAGAAGTTTCTCCGTCTTCCCTCTCCTCTGCTGGCGGAGGGGTTTTAGGGCTTTCCTGGCTATCAGCACCCGTTGTATCGGCTGGTTTTGCCATTAGCACTTCATGGAATCCCTCTTGAAAGGATTTAACTTTTCTTACGAAGGCATCATCATCTTCGTCTTCGGATTCGAAGTTATCCGATCCGGTTTCCGACTCTAATCTCGCCTCAATGGCGGCAAGCACGGACTCTGTTTCCGAGTTCATCGTCTGGTTGACGGATGTCGGATCTTCCGTCTCTGTGACGGGTATTGGTTCTTCCGTCTCTGTGACGGGTGTATTGTTGTCTGCCTCTTGCACGGGATTTCCGTCATCCGTATTTTCGGCGATCTCGGATTGCACCATGCCGATAAAGTGCGTATCACTGTTTTGTCGGCGATCTGAGCAAAATCCGGCGTCATAGTCGTCTTCGACTGGGTATAGGGCGGGTGGGAGATAATTGCTTTCACCGCAAAACCCCATTGCTTCCGCGGTTAATCCGATAAAGATATTAGCAGATCCAATCGGTAAAACGCAGGCACTTACCAGATGGTTTTGCGCCGGTATGTAGGATCCGTTGTCGAGGAAGCGCCCGACGTCGTCGTCGAATTCCAAGCTTCCGACAGTGATCGATCTTCCAATTCCGCCTAGTATCCCAGATCGGAACTTTTACGCCTGACGTCGTTTGCCCCACGGTGGGCGCCAACTGTCGAGACATCGTAGTAGTTTTCATAGACTGGGGTGCCATGAGACTACGGTAGAGACGTGGGGTAACGGGATAGCGTAGTAACACAGAACACGGGATTTACCCAGGTTCGGTACGTCGCGACAGTACGGCGTACCTACTCCTGCACTTCTCACTATGTGGGACTAAAGCCCGTATAATAAGGTTACAATGTAAGGGAATAGATCCAGCTACTCGTCGAGGATGAACTTCCCGGCGAGTTGCGTAAGGCTTAAGCTTGGACCTAGAACCTTGGAACTAAAGGAACTTATGAAATCTATCTCCCGTCCGGCTTTATATAATAGCCGGATTAGGGCTTACAGAACCAGAAACCTAGAAGACTACGTTTAACTTGTAACTTGGGAAGTAAGGAATCCGTCTTCTCCTCCAAGCCAGATCACGCGGGCCATGATCCGGGTTCTTCTAGAATCCGGCTTCTGCGCGTCGGACTACTGGGCCGCCCAATGGACCTAAGCCCATTACCTTGCAGGCCACCCTGGTAGTCCAGCTCTTTTGTCCACCATCTTCTATACCCCTATTCGGTATATATCCGACAATGCATGTAATGATCTATTCGCTTACTCGAGGACGAGTAAAGGTTTAAGCTTGGGGGAGTTGATACGTGCATTTTATATCATCATTTATACAACTCATATTATCATATTAGAATGTTATTGGCATTGTTATATCATTGTTTTAGATGATTTATGGGACTTTCATACACAGTCCCTATTTTTGGTATTTAATCTCTCGGAGGCAGAAAACCTCCTTTTTCTTATTTTTAATGTTCCACGAGCTACAGGGACCCAAATGGAAAAAGGGAAATTGCACAGCTGGTTTTTCGTCGGGAGAATAACAGAGGAAAGAAGATCGAAGGAAGAAGAGCCACGAGGCCCAAAAGAGGAGGGCCCACGCGGCTAAGAAATCTGGCCACGTGGGGCCCACTAACTTGAGCTTCGGGCACTTCCTCGCTGGGGGCTTTTTAACATGCCTTTGTCTCGCCCGAAAACCTGCGATCTAATTTTTCCAAGTCTATCTAAGGCCACAGCGGCGGCGAAACTCCTTATTCCCTCCGAGGTGGGTCAGATCCGGCTACTCCGGAGCTCCAGAGAAGGGGGAAATCATCGTCATCGTCATCACCGCTCCTCCTTGGCATGGGAGGAGGCCTCTCCATCATCACCATCACCAAGACCAGCACCATCTCCATCATCATCTTCCCGATCCATTCCGTCCCCCTCGTAGTTTGAGAGTTGCTATATCCTAGATACTTGATTTGTACTCCTATTCATGTTTGTGATTGAGTACTTGTCATTATTTGGAGGTGAAGTTATATTTTCAGATTGTGTTGTACCACTTATGCCACTGAATATTATCATGTTTGCACGTTATGAGTAGTTCTCGTATGTTCCCGAGGGCATAGGATGAATTGGCAATGATTTATATATAACATGTGTTGGTATTTTGTCTAGTGTTTATCTTTTTATGTAATTCTAAGATGGTGTTGTGCGAACGTCGACTGCATACCATTTCACCTATATGGGCTCATAGGAGAACACCGTAGTGTAATGGAGTGAAGGAGACTTGGGAGGACATGTAAACCTGAGACCGAGCCATGAAGTTACTTTATGGGGTATTAGTATCGGGGACCTTAGAGTGTAATGCTATGGTGGGACTTCATGTCGTAATAATTCTTGTGCAGTTATTTACTTGGCCACAACATCCATCATAAGGGGTTTAGTTTATTTATTTAGCTATACCTAATAATGGCTTCGTCCAAAGAAGATTAAAACTTGACAAGATATTCAACGTGTTATTTCAGAAATCTCTATGCCATGTAAAATCCATGCCGCCCTCGGAAACATTTTTCACATATAAGACACACATTACTTGAGCTTGTCCTCTTGCCACATAGAGGATTGGGCTTTTCTCTCTTTGAGAGATTTCAACTGTCACTATTTATTTTCAACATTTTTATTCTCTTTGCAACTATACAACCAAAAATCCTCAAAACACTTGCATCTTTTATTGTTTTATTTATCATTCTTGCCAAACAATATCTTCAGCTCCTCGTGGGTTCGACAACCTTTTCTAATCGAAAGCTACTACAATTGATCTCCTGCACTTGAGAGTCATCAGCAGACGCGACATGCAACACCCTCCTTGTCGTGCCCTATGCTGCCAGGAGGATGAAACGGCCAACCATCTCACTCTGCAATGTTCCTTCTCTCGACAGATTTGGTTCGAAGTTCTCACTCCCTATGGTTTACATTGTTTCACTCCGGAAGCAGACTCCACCCTCTAGGGTTGGTGGCCTGCGATCAGCGGTGTCGCGCCCCGGATTGTGCAGAAGGAGGCTAACACGCTGATCATCCTTGTGGCTAGATCTCTGTGGCTGGAGAGAAACAGCAGGGTTTTCGATAAATTTGCCTCGATGGCGTCCGCATGTCTGAGAAAGATTAGAGTAGAATTCGATTTGTGGAAAGTGGCCGGGTTGTGTGGAGTACCGAGAGATTTAAGTAGAGTTCCTAGGGCGATGACGTTGTGTGGGTTTGAGTTGGATTGTTTGTGATTTGGCTCGAGTTCTTGTACTTACAATACTCCTTTCTGTCTAATACAGAAGACATGCATGTCTTATGCGTGTTCTTGAAAAAAAAATGTTTTTATCATTTTTTAGACAACATGTATCTATACACATTTAGTGTGTAGATTCATGCGCATCTTACACTGAAACATGTCTAGATATGTGTAGTTTAGAAAACGTTAAAACATTTTACATTTTGATACAGATGAAGTATTAGACATTTTATGGCCAATTACGCTAGGTTGAGTGCGTGCACCGAAGTCTGGTTAGTATCAGCCCAAAAGACCTAGTGAGAGATGTTGTAATGATTGTAATTTGGATATCTGAGTAATACAAATTCTTAATTTTTTTTGAAAGAAGGCAAAATCTTTGCCTTTTATGTTGATACAGGAGGAGCAACAAGTAACCACGACCGAAGCCTAAAAAAAAGTACATGCAAAGATCAGTCGATGAGTTCTGTCAACTTTTTTACTCACCCATTTTTTTTGAGAAACACAGTACAAACGCAAGCGCTCACATATACACGCACACACTCAGCCCTATGAACACGCACACGCACACCCTACCCCTATGAGCGCTTCCGAGAGACTGAGCCAGCGGATCTTGAGATTGACGAAGTCACCACAGGCGCCTCGCTATCGACGGGAACGTCGCCTCCCACTGAAAGAATATTCCGCCTAAATGCGACACACAGGTGTCAAACCTGGGTTTTGAACTCTGGTGGGCTGGGGGTACAACCACCCTCCTAACCATCCAACCACAGGTTGGTTCGCTTTTGCTCACCCAATTTATGTCTTCGTCTTTGATGCGCGGGAAAAGAATGGAAGACATTGAAAATAAGTTACTCCCTCCGATCCTAAAAAAAAAGTATCGCCACCGTTATACGTGATTAGAGCATCTCCAGAAGCTCATCTATATGGACATCTAAACCAAATATAGACGACGGAGGGGTAAAACACGTTGCCAGCAGATCATTTATAGCATCATCTATTTATACATGTCCCCAAATTCTCCTACCCGTCGTCCATATTTGGGGGATGGCTAGATGATCATCCAAACCAAATATGAGAATATTTTATCGATTTCGAAATGCACTACTCATGTTATTTTATTTTATAGAGACCAAAGGAAAAAAACATTGTAGAAAACTAGACATGTACTAGAACCATTTGCTTCTACTAAAATTATTGAATTTATGGACTTGTTGAACGGAGGATTTGTTAATCTGAACTGGGTATCACACAAAATATAGTCATTCACAAAGTCATTGTTCAAAATAGAGTCGTTGAAATTTTTTTGATGAACGATAGTTATAAGATAATGTTAAAATATAGGAGAGACAATATAGATGTCCTTTTTTTTAGAAATGGAGGCAGAGCCCCAGCCTCTGCATTAGGAGGATGCACACGGATTTATTTTATATATAATAGTATCCAAACAAAGTGTATGAAGTATTTAAATTAATACATTCACGAATCACACAAAGTGAAGGTGAAGATCAGCCATAAAAAAATGTACGACCTATCCATTAAGCCGCTTAAGCGCATGCCACCCAAACTGGCTGAAGATAGCCCGAACGACCACCATCATTCGAGTACATCCGGAATCCATATGACCCCGTTGATCTGCGGGTAGTAGAAGTGCCCACAACTGAATCCAGTAGACCGCCCGATTTACTACCTGCAAAAAATGTGGGATTTGAACTTTGTTAAAGACAAGATCATTACGACAATTCCATATTGCCCATAGAAACGCAGACATACCAATACGTATATGTTTCTTAACCTTATTTGCTACCCCATGAAGCCAACTGCTGAACATATTCGCAATCGAAGTTGGTGGTGAGATATTATAAGTGAAGTGAATAAGCCTCCAAATATTCATGACAAATGGACAAGATATAAAAAGATGTTGTATAGTCTCATTACTATCGCAAAACATACATTTAGTACAACCTTTCCATTGTCTCTTCACTAAATTATCCTTGGTTAGAAGAACTTTTCTATTAAGAAACCATAAGAAAATCTTAATCTTTAACGGAATTGGTAACTTCCACAAATATTTACGTAAAAATACTGTGTGGCCATTCAACAGGTGAGCATATAGCGATTTAACCGTAAAGGCCCCTGATGAATTTAGCTTCCACCTGAAGCTATCTGATTCATCCGAAAGTTGTATATTATACACTTTCTGGACCAGATTGAGCCACGCATTTCTCCTCTGGTCAGTCAAAGAGCGTCTAAATTGAATGTTTAGCGTTTGTCCACCTATGACCAGTGGCGGAGCTACAACATGTGGAACCAGGGGTCCTAGAGGCTGTCTCAGCACATAAAAGTAATTTTTACGCACCCGGTGAAAAAAAATGATTTTGTAAAGAAAACTGTTGCTAACCGGTGTCCTGTGCACCCGGCTAGCAAGCCGTAGCTCCGCCACTGCCTATGACATCTGCCACTAGAACATTCTTGTGACGCAGAATGTTATACAAAGAGGGGTACTGGGAGGCCAAGGTGCTATCACCCAACCATATATCCTCCCAGAACCTCGTTTTTGTACCATCTCAAATAACAAAGCATCCATTAGCAAAGAAATTATTCCTAACCCCTAGAATCCCTTTCCAGAAAGGAGAATCAGTAGGTTTAGGTTGCACTTGTGTTAAAGATTTACCATTAAGATATTTGTTGCATAACAATTCATGCCAAACCCCATCTTCAGATAACAGTTTATATAACCATTTGCTAAGGAGACATTGATTCTTAATATTTAAAACTTCAATACCCAGTCCCCTTTGATCTTTAGGACGGCAAACAATGTTCCACCTTGTGAGTCTATATTTCTTTTTGCGTTGATCACTCTGCCAAAAAAATCGTGATCTATAGAAATCTAATCTTTTCTGTACCCCTTTAGGTAGTTCAAAAACTGAAAACAAAAACATGGGTAGGCTAGATAAAACTGAATTTATCAAAACAAGCCGATCACCGTATGTGAGTAACTTGCCTGCCCAAGATCCCAGTTTCTTCTCGAAGCGATCTTCGATAGGTTTCCACTCTTTGTTTAATAGTTTTCTATAGTGAATAGGAATTCCCAGATATTTAAATGGAAGTGAACCACTTTCACAACCAAAAATGTCCTGGTATTTGTGTTGAACCTCTATTGTCTTCCCAAAACAGAATATCTCACTCTTGTGGAAATTGATTTTAAGCCCCGAAAGTTGCTCAAAGAAAGATAAAAGCAATTTCATGTTCACTGCCTTCGCTAGGTCGTGTTCAAGAAATAGGATGGTATCATCAGCATATTGTAAAATCGATAATCCTCCCTCAACTAAATTAGGAACTAAGCCCCCAATTTGGCCATCCTCTTTGGCTCTAGCAATTAGTACCGCTAACATATCCGCAACAATGTTAAACAATATCGGTGAAAGAGGATCACCCTGACGTAGGCCTTTAAGTGTTTGGAAATAATGACCTATATCATCATTTACTTTAATCCCCACACTACCACCTTGCACAAACCTGGCAACCCATTCACAGCACTTAGGTGAGAACCCCTTCATGCGCAAAGTCTGTTGACAATATAGATGTTCTGCTGTGAAACTAATAATATTTATGCATGAATCTTTTTAGATGATCTTCTATATAGAGGTATGGATGATCAAATATAGATGAGCTGCTGGAGATGCTCTTAGTTCATTTGTGACGACACCTTTTTTTTTAGGATCCAAAAGTAATTAAAAAGGCTACAGAATAGAACCCTATATTTTAGCTGGGCCGGAGAAAGATTCCACTTGGCTCTCCTGCTCCCGATCGAGAATTCGAGATCTGCTAGGCAGTCGGTCTACCGCGCACTTTCTGACGTTGTTCTGCTTGCTTCCCTGGCAGTTCAGTGGCGCTTGTTTTGGTCTTACCGTCTTACAGAGTAGTTAAAGCAGAATACTCTGCACGCCCAGATCGCGATCAACGGACCGGAATATCGTTCTCTGTCCTCGGCAAGATGCCATATGGCACGCTATGGCGAGGCAAGCTATCTTCTTCTTCACATAATAATTCATGTGTTGATAAATGGAAAAGTCCCCCTGGGGTCACCCCTGCTACGGGACGGAGCTCACCGAACGGAGCGCCTCCAAATGCAGTGTACTTAAGCCGTCCAGAGGCCCCAGCTGACAAGGAAACAAGCAGCTAATCGCACTCCAAATCGCGTCTCCATTACGGTGCATGAACCTTAATTTCAGATAAGGTGGGTGATCGAGGACGAGGCTTTCCGTTCCAGCTCGGTTGAGGCCAGGGGGAGAGAACAGGACCTCTGCCAGTGCCAGCTTTGCCCGCTGTCTCGGACAACTCCACAACGTGGACCGGCCTAGCTAGGCCCAGAGCCTGGCCACATCAACATCTTTTTTTCTTTCGAGGGAAACATGCAGGGCCCAAGTAGCCAACCTGTCCGTGGGGGTGGCCGGGCCCATGCCTGACCCGAACCACGAGCCACGAAACGCAGGAGCGGCATCACAGAGGAGAGCGCTCTTGCATGTAGTACGAACGTACGTTATCCTCCGTAGTACTCGTGCCGTCGTACATGCCGCAAGCTGATGAACGATGGACGCGGCGAGCCAGCTTTTTTTTTTTTGAGGCTACGCGGCGAGCCAGCTAGAAAGATAGCTCTTCAGTCTCTAACCGGCCTGCCGGCAGGATCGGTCCTACGAAGACGGTGCGCGGGGTTACATGCGCACATAACGGGTGTCAGTGACACGAGTGCACGTTCTTAAGCTTTTACGGGAGAGAGCATTTCTGTCACTGATCATGCCATACAACTTTTCACAATTTATGCATGCATGCTCAAACAATGATAACACGTTGGAAGCAAACTAACCTGTGGTTGGATGGTTAGTATGGTGATGCTGGTGCCAATGCATCACCGGCTCTCACGGGCTATAGCCCCGCCACGTCACCTGTTTTCCTCACTCTCACGCCACTCTCACGGCACGGTGCCAGTGCACGGGCTATAGCCCGGGCTATAGCTTCTCTCTCTGCCACATCAGCTTTTCTCTCTCCTCCACGTCAACACATATTTTTGAGACGAAAACATTACAAATAATGCAAGGAAATAATATTGAACTAAAATTGTTACCGATTACATACTAATTAATAAAATTCCATAATAAATTATAAAAATTACATAAAAAATAAAAAATGTAACCCTCGTCCTCCTCCTCGTCGTCGTCATCCTTTTTCAGCCCTAGCTCTTTTTCCACTATCTGGATGGCCTTGGCATGATTGCGCTTTTCTGCTTCGTTCATGTCGGCGGTTGAGCGGTCTTGCAATTTGTTATATTGCTTCAGTAGCTTAGCCTTCAATAAACCTTTCCATATTTTCTTCATTCCGAAGGTTGCACTTGATGCCTCACTGGACGCTTCCTTCTCCTTCTTCTTTCCCTTGCGAAACGCGGCCTTGGCCCTATCGCGGCCAATTGGACGCTGCTCCTCCTCCGTCGCGTCGCTAGAGCTGTACTCACCTCCGACCCCCAGACGGGTTCTCTTGGAACTGGAATCAGTCCCACTACCAGGACCATGCTGTGCTTTCCACTTCGCTTCCTTACGAACAGCTTCCCACCACTTGAAGCGTTTGAAAGGCTGAGTCACTCTACTGTCATTTGCGTACCTCGCCCGTGCCGCCTCCATGACCATTGCATCGTCTGCTCCACTCTGATGTACCCTTTTTCTTGGATGTGGTATGAATTGAACAAGGACACCTCACGGTTGTAGACGTTCCAGTGATCCTTCAGTTGCTTCCCGGTCCTTTGGCGGGCAGGATCAGAGGTAGAGTTGAAGGTCTTCGCTATCTGACCCCAAAAACTTTCGCCGGTCTTGCAATTGCCGGCGCGAGAGTCCTTGGAGTGAAAAATCCAAGCATTGACCTACAACGAAATAGATATTGTCTTAGTGAAAAATCAAAACAAAAACCAACTCCGAAATAAATATGTGACGGGTAAGAAAAGTACCAGTTTTTCCTCGTCCGCACATTTCCTCTCGAGCCTCTTTGGACGCTTTGGTACCATTGTTTTCGCGGCATCGGACCCGTCGCTTGGAGCACTGCCTTCTGGAGCAGACGATGGAGGTGGTTGCTGATACGGAGGAGGTGGAGGTGGAGGTGGAGCGTATGAACCGTATGGATACGGAGGTGGAGCGTACGAACCGTACGAAAGTGGTGGGTACTGAGGAAGCGGACTCCCGCTACCTGTAGGTGGAGGTGGTGGGGGGTAAGCATACGGAGGATGCTGGTACGAACCATATCCCCCAGGAAGCGGACCATATGGACCCGGAGCTGGACCATATGGCCCCGGAGGTGGTGTGTTGGATGGGTACAACACTCGAGGATGCGGCGAAGAACCGGCATTCGAGCGACGATGTGTGGGAGAGACATCTTCTATGTGAGAAGGTTGTGACCCATCGGACTGCAAGAGTTCCGTGAACGAGGTGATATCTGGAGTCCAACCCGACATGGCGGAGATGGTTTGAGAGAAAGAGAAGAGGGAAATGGTGTGAAGAGAGGGGATGGATATGGGGGGTATTTATAGGATTGGAGATGAAAAATTTGGTGATTTTTTTTTTGGCTTTTTTCCAGCCAGCAACGGCTCCCCCCAACGGCTAGCTGACGTGGACCAATGGGGGGGGGGGCGCCACGTCAGCTAGCCGTTGCCCAACGCCCCCCCCCCCCCCCCAACGGCTAGCCCGCTGTCGCCCGGCCCTCTCGCCTCTCGCCCCGCTAGCGCGTCGCCCGGCCCTCTCGCCTCTCGCCCCGCTCTCTCGCCCGTCCCAGGCCTTATCGCCCCGCCAGCGCGGGCGGTAAGCCGGCCTGTCGCCCCCTCTCGCCGGGCGAGCCAGCTGCCGCCCGGCCTGGCCCTCTCCCCTCTCCTCTCGCCCGCTGTCGCCCCGATCGGGGCGATAAGGCCCCCTACCGCCCCGCCTAACGACCGCGTTGGCACCGGCCTTAGCCCACTAGAGTTCAAACCCCAGGTTTGAAACCTGTGTGTTGCATTTATGCGAAATATTCTTTCAGTGGGAGATGATGTTTTCGTCGACAGCGAGTCGTCTGTGCTGACTTCGTTGATTTCAAGACCTGCCGGCTCAGTCTCTCGGAGGTGCTCGTATGGGTAGGGTGTGCGTGTGTGCGTTCAAGGTGTGAGTGCATGCGCGTGTATATGAGCGCTTGCGTTTGTTCCGTGTTTCTCGGGAAAAAAGATAACACGTTGGAAAATACTACTCCAAAATAATGCATATTCGAGGTGGGCAAAATCGTGCTGTCGATGGGGCCCTTCGTTTGAAGCCGCGCGCGCATCCATGCAGCTGCGTGGAGTAGCCCTGTTGCTTTGGTAGCGAGCATGTGCATTGTGGCCGTTGAGCACAGGACCGGAGAGGCAGAGATCATCCAAGTTCCCTAGCTAGCTAGCTAGGTGTGCTGTACGAGCAGTTATGCGCGTTACTTATTTGGTTTGTACGTATCGTACGGGGATTCCACTAGCAGGAAACCCAAAGCAAATAGAACGTCCCAAAGGACGAACACGCACACACAAGAACACAAGAACCACCGTATGCTAGATTGGTAGTATAATCATTCTTCTTACGCGTAGAACTATATTTTTTTTCCGAAAAGCAAAGTCAATGCTGTTTTCATTCATTAAGAAGTGTAAACGGGTACATGTGAAACGGATAAAGGAGAAGGAGGAAGAAACTCAACCTCTCCAAGATAGAAGAGGAGAGAACGACACATCACAATCTATCTTATATTTACTAATTGGAGGCACCATAGAAAGCTCCACGTTAATCCTCAAAATCTGTTTACATGTGTCGTTAGATCTTAATTCTGTGTCTAGGATTAAAGGAGATACGACAACTCTAATTTCCCGAGATTTAGCGGCCAGTACGTTTATTTAATAGAGTCCAAACGTTTCACGCAATGGATGAAACGTTTAGACTAAGATCACCTAACCAACTAAAGGATTTCTTTGGAAAACGTAGAGATGATATGTATACGTATATCGGGATTAAGCGAGAATGAAACGTGCAGCCTAAAATAAGACCACCTATTTTACTTTTCAGGAACGTAGATTTGGATCCATGCATGCTCGTGACAGAACTAGCAATATACGTATTATATATCAATCATTGTCCATCAGGTCCGTGAACTAATTTTTATCCTCCAGAAATCAGCACCCCCACAACCACACCGCATATATGCATGTACGATGCCATTAACTTGCATAAATTACACAAGTATATACTCTGAAAAAAAAATCTTCTCTGACGTGCACGTCTGTTTTCTGAAAAATACAAGGAAATTATTAGGGAGAAGGTGCTAAATCTATATTGCAAATATTTAATAAACAAATCCTAAATTACAATTAAAATCAAATTTTCTAAACAGAGCAAGTACATCATGTATTTTGGAAGTCGAGAAGATTTTAACATTTATATTTAATACACCTCTTTTAAAAATGTACACGTTTAGATATGCCAAAATGGCATACCAAAAACCTTTTATATTTTAAAACCGAGGTAGTATATTTAAGGCATTAGGACAGAACAATGCGCCATCGCGTATTAATAATTTTTCAATTTAACAGTAGCCCGCATAGTGGCTAGACGGATAAAACTATAAATCATGGACTAGCATGACGGCTGGCGGTCATCGACTAAAGAAAATCATCACCATTAATTTTCCAATACGATCAAAATTATAAAATGTACAAACTAACTTTCCCTAGAAATTTGCATACCACCCTAAAATTGTTCAAGCAAATTTCCAAATTTAATGTTAAAATTTTAAAATAGAAGGATTGCTTCTATAACATTACTATCCAAGTTTAAAAAAAGAAACAATTAGAAAATTAGATATAGAGAAAATTATTGAAAATCAAGTTTAAAAAGTAGATTTAAAGAAGTTTACTGATGTTTCAAATATTTTAGAAATAAAGATAAACTTGGTCAGGGTTGCCTACCATAGATGATCACTTGACTTATGAGCACTTGACTCAAGAGGGGCAACAACTAGATGCTCAGCGAATGGTTGGTCCAGCATGTGTAAATAGTAATCGGTAAAGAGAAAACTCATAGATGATGTATGTATAATAATGCTAGAAAAACAATGAAATGTTGGTATGTCGTATTTAGTAATTTCTAATGGTGGGTCCATTAAATGTATATATAACGGTGTCAACAATTTTTGTGTGGTAGAAATCTTAAGATAATTGTTTTTCAAAGATATATGATGATCCACATATTTTTGCATGTTTTTTTCAGGCTGCTAGGAGATGCTGATCATTCATTGTAATCAGTATAAATTTTTCTTTGTCAATCAAACCTCAAATTTTTCATGATGGGGAATGTGTAGTGCAAATAATGTTATTTTTCTAACATATCTCAAAATTTGAAGTCATTGTACATTCTACATTGTTGAGACGTTCTAGACTATAGGCCTTGATTCTATAATAAATATATGTCATTTCTTGCAAATTTGCAAATATATTTGATACTATGAATTTTTTCATATATTTTATAATTACCCCCGTGCAGGTGCACGGGTTGCTGACTAGTAAATAAATAACTAGAAAAGGTGAAGATGGGATACAGGGTCGACATATCTTGACACCAGCGGGGTTCAACTTTCAACTTCATCTAACTAGAGATGCAAATGCCATGGCCGCTAGTTTTCTCGACGCCACTCGCTGACACCACTGGGGGGGGGGGGGCATCGACATGCACACGATGCTCCAAGGCTGCCCGACGTCAAACAAAAACATCAGCACCTCCGAGACTTTGACGATCTTAGCAACACCCAGACATCAAAAAACCTACACGAACTTGGTGCTCCAAGACGACGCCCAGGGGTAGCGATGTCACTGACATTGTCGTCGTCTGATACATACAAAATTTATCTATAATTATTTTGATTGTTCCATGCTTATTTTATATCAATACACTACGTTTTTACTATAGCTTTATATCATTTTAGACATTTTTTCCGGACTAACCAGTTGACAGTATGTCGAGGGCGAGTTCCTGTTTTCTACTGTTTTTATATTTTACAAAATCCAGAAAATCCAGAAAAATACAGAATATCAATTTCCTCATCGATACGAAGAAAGAGTCCAAATGGGAGCCAAAGGGGACCCCCTAGGTGGCCAGGCGGGTAGGGGGCGTGGCCCTACCTGGACCCGTGCCCCGAGACCTCCTTCGCATATAAAAATCCTCTGGCCCAAAAACGTTAGGGCGGCTCCTATTTGTCACGAAATCCATCCATAGCCTCTGTCATCTCGAAAGTCCAATCTAGGCCTTCTAGAGCCCTGCTCCGGCACCCTCCCGGAAGAGGGAATTGTCACCGGAGGCTTCTTCATCGCCATGATTGCCTCCGGAGCCATGCGTGAGTAGTTCATCCTTGTACTACGGGTGCATGGAAGTAGCTAGATGGTTGTCTCTTCTTCTTGTGCTGCCATTTTTAGATCTTGTGAGCAGCCTAACATGATCAAAATCAATGTTATGTAATTGCTACATGTTGTGTTTGTTGGGATCCGATGAATTGTGAAGTTATGATCAGATTGTTCATCTTTCTTATATGATCTTGATACTTTACTTGTGTTCATGTTCTATTATGTTCTTACATACTCTCCGGTGTGTGTGCTTGTTTTGGCCAAGTAGTCACATGCACCTCCAAGAGGAAGTTTAGTGCTAGATAGTGGGTTCATGCCTCCTCTGATTCTGGGCACGAGTGACAGAAACATCTAAGTGCGAGGATGTGTTGTTGCCACTAAGGGCAAAACAACATTGTTTACTTCTACTTTGTTTATAAATATTTCTTACATTATGTACGGTGCTCTGTTACTTATGCTACTTAATACCAGTGAGATGCATGTTGGATAGGGGTCTCACGGTGGAATATTAGTTATAGATGGATGATTGACTGCAGTCTATATATGTTTGACTTAATGGATGTATGAATAGTACGATTAACTTTATCTTGTAATAATAGCATTGTTATTCACTCATGATTTGTCAATTTTTCTAGTTGTAATTTGTTTATCCAACATGTTTATTGCTTTATGGAGAGACACCACTAGTGGAATTGTGGCCACCGGTCCATTATTTTACATTGAGTACAACCATGTTTACTTTCTTTTAATCATCACATGCTCATTGTTCTGTTCTACTTTTATTACTTCTAAATATATCATTGATGACCCACAAGTGTAGGGGACCTATCGTAGCCTTTTCAATAAGTAAGACTGTCAAACCCAAAGAGGAGCAGAAGGTATTGATAAACAGTTTTGAGTAAACTTTCACTATAAACACTGAAAGGTAAATATTTAGGCATTTTTGTGATAATAAATAAAGCGATAACAAGTAAATAACAATGAAAGTAAATAGTTGCTGCAAGTGGCCCAATCTTTTCTAGCACAAAGGACAAGCCAATGGTGCTTCTTATAAAGGTTAAAATGTTCCTGAGGACACACGGGAGGTTTTGTCAAGTTATTTTCATCACAAGTCATTGATTAATATTTATCGTTTTGGTAAGTGTTATCTGGGTAGACCTATGCTAGTGCACCGTCCTATCTAAGACTAATGCACACTTACTATTACACTACTTGCAAACATACGCAAATACAAGACATTAGTGAAGATATAAATCTAACTGTAGCAATAAGCTCGTGGTATCTACTACTCCCTTATGTCAAGTATTGCAAACTAGGGTTTAGGTTTCTGTCACTCCGTCAACCCTCCATAAGTAATAAAACACACAATGCATTCCTCTAGGCCCATAAAGGTGAAGTACTATGTAGTCGACGTTCACATAACACCACTAGAGAAATAGCAACATAACTTAAATATCAAACCGGTAAATATTACTCAACGAAACATAACTAGTAATAACAATAATTACTCACAACACATCATAGGGATCATAATCAGAGGTGATATATGGTTGTATAACAATCTGTTCATAAAGTGCAAACACCGATAATTCTCACAAGCATCAACTACGAAGGAGTAAATCACACCGATGTGGAGATCTAATGGAATACAACAATATTACTCAACGAAACATGACTAGTAACAACAAGACTTCTCCCATGTCCTCAAGAGCTAAATGATCTACTCACAACACACATCATAGGGACCATAATAAGAGGTGATATATGGTTGTATAATAATCTGGTCATAAAGTGCAAACACCAATAATTCTCACAGGCATCAACTACGAAGGAGTAATTCACACCCGTAGAGAGATCTAATGGAATACGACAATATGAGGCCCTAATTGTTACAAAAAGGTGAGGATGGATGGTAAGAGTGATGGTGCTACTGATGATGACGATGACGATGATGATCTTGATGATGCCCGGTGGGATGACGGTGACGATGGTGATGACTCCCCCCTCCGAGAGGGATTTTCCCCGGTGGAATGTCCCCGCTAGGAAGGTGCTTCTTGTCTCTGTCATTTCCGTTGTGAAGAGGCCGCGGAAAAATTCTGCAAAGTGCCTCCCCGATCCAATTAGGTCACAGGGGTGTAAGTACGCTCAAGAGATGTCGGAGGAGGGACCAGGGCCCCCCAGGGGCCCACCAGACGTGGCCAAGGGGGCGCCCCTCGGGGTTATTTGGCTGCCCCTGGCTCCCCTCTGGCAAACGTTCAGGCTCCCTCTGTGATTTCTGACGGAAATTCCTTTTCTGAATTTTTCCACTTTATCTGACGTCCGGATGATACCTCCTCTGTTAGGTGTTTTTTCTGGCTAAAATCTGACTCCGGTAATGAATTCCTAAAACTGTAGAACACACATAAAACAAGGAAGTAGCATAGGTATAGTGCTCTAATATGGAAAATATCAATGAATAGGGGAGAATTAACATGCAAAATAGTGATGCAAAATGGACGTATCAACCATACATTTGATTTTATGTTTAACAATAAGACGGGTAGCTTAACAACCTCACTGGAAATTTTGGGGATAAGAAGAGTTGGTGTCTTGTGTGCAGGCCCACGCCCGTCAGCACGCAAGTGTTTTTCTAGAGCCTCAGCGATTGTCTTTGAATTCCTGATGGATTGATAAACTTCGTTTCTAACTAAGGGGCTTGCTTCTAATCTACATAATACCTTCCACTTGGGGTTCCCCAACGAGTGTGTGATTCACGCCATCAAGCAAGATTTTTGGCATTGTTGTCGGTGACTTTAAGCTTTCAGATAGGGGAGTTTCACACTTCCATAATCTCTCTTTTGTTTTGTTCTTGTTTAGTTACTTTTTATTTAGTATTTTTTTATTGTTTGAGTTTTCTAAAAATAAAAAATAAAAAAGATAGTACTTTAGCTTCTTTTCTTTTACTTGCTTTCATTAGTTTTACTTTTTACCTTATCATTTTGTTACCTCCAAAGTTTGTTGCGAAAGATATTAGTGTAGGAAGTGGATATATCATTGGAAGAAATAATATCTAAGAATGTTTAATCATGTTAATGGGCTTTACGATCTTAATAAAAAAATATTTGGTTAAACTTACTCATAATTATGAAATTGCTATAGTTTCTTTGGTTGGAATGATAGAAGCTAGTTTGTGAACCTCAACCCCATGTTGCAGATTTTTTAAATTTGATAATATGGAAAGGTGAGAGGATAATTTTTTTGTGTTAAAAACTTTACTCGGAAGCTAGAAAACAACTGCGTGACAAGGTAATCATAAAGACTGGAGAGTATTCCAATACAAGATTCAAACTCTCTAAAAATATAAGTGAAGCATCTCAGATTGACATGTACAAAATAATCATAATCTCATGGTTCATCGGATCCCAGCAAACACAACATGCACAATTACATAAGGGTGGTCTCGATCACGTGAGGCAGCTCACGAGACTCTAAACATGGAGGAATGGGGAGAGAACAACCATCTAGCTACGGCTATGGACCCATAGTCCCGAGATGAACTACTCACATATATGTCTGAAGGCGATCATGGAGATGTAGAGGCCTCTACTGATGGCCCCTCCTCTCTAGCAGGATGCCGGAGGAGGACTCCAGAAGCCTTAGATTGGTCTTTCAAGGTGACGACGACGCTCCGTATGTTTAGTGGAAAATAACTCCGTTCCCGACGATTTTAGGGTAAAAGGAAATTTATAGGCGAACGGGGGACGTGAGGCAGTGGCCAAGTCCCCCGGTGGCCACTAGGCGTGGCCAAGGGGAGAGGCCGCGCCTGGTGCCCCCTGGTGGCCCTCTGGCCCCTCTCTGGCTCCCCTTTGGACCATGTCTTTGTTCCGGGTAAACCAGGAGAATATTTCCTTAAGAACTTTTCTGAAATACAAAACCAGGAGAAAACAGCAACTCGCCTAGGCCATCTTGTTAATAGGTTAGACTGTGAAAACATCCACAAAAAGAAGGAAAACAAAGAAAAACATGTGGAAAACAAAAGGTATTGGGTAGAAAACAAGCATGGAGCATCAAAAATTATAGATACGTTTGCAACGTATCATCGTCCCCAAGCTTAACTCCTGCTCGTCCTCGAGTAGTTAAGTGCTGACAAACTAATTTTTGAGGTGATATGAAGCCAACAAAAATCTTGATCAACGTTATGTAAAAGCAGTGCAAAGATGAGATCAAATTACATTAAGAAAGGCATGATAAATATTATTTCAACCAATGTAAACTTGGCAACAATGTTGCACACTAAAGTAAGAGAAACAAAATAAAATGAATAATGAAACATTAAAAGTGATACGGCTGTTTCAATCATAAAGAAAAACATAGTAAAGTGGTATCTAACTAGTCCTTCGTTTGGTAGCAAAACATAAATGCCAGGACACCTTCAAAGTTTAAATGGTGACTAGATACAAATAATTTGAGAGCAAGCAATACCACAAATCATAAATCAATCAATAATAAATTTTGGAACTATGCACATTATACTCCAACGACAACTATGCTCTCTTAGCTGGTGCATAAAGTAGGAAGATGAATACTCAACATATAAGTAAGAGAAAGGCCCTTCACAGAGGGAAGCAGGGATTACTCATGTGCTAGAGCTTTTTATTTTCTAAAATAGAGATATTGAAAACAATTTTGAGAGAGGTGTATGTCTATGTCAACGAATGGTAATAAAAAACTTATCATAATACATCTCAAGAAAAGTTTTTAGACTTTTGAGAGCGGTTTCCGTTGTTTATTAATTTGGCACTTGCCCCCACATTTCTTTCACAAATTAGGGTTAGCTGTGTTCACGGGTACTTGATGCGCGTAGATGTACGCTCGTTGGGAGACCCCAAGAGGAAGGTATGAAGAGCACATCAGCAAGTTTTCCCTCAGAAAGAAACCAAGGTTTAGCCGACCAGTAAGAGAAAGAAATCACTTCTGAAGGTTGTTGGCAGCTGATGTTGGCAGGGCGCACTACCAGGCTCAGCAGCAACATGGAATCTGCACAACACAACCAAGATACTTTTCCTCAACGAAATAGTGAGGTTGTCAATCACACCGGTTTTGCTAACACAAAGGATTAGATGTATAGTGTGGAAAACAATACTTGTTTGCATTAAATGAAACGAGAACAATGATGGCACTGAATGAAAGGAAAACAGTGTTTGCAGTAGGTGTATTATCAATGTAAAAGAATGGACCGGGGTCCACAGTTCAATAGTGTTGTCTCTCCGTAAAAGATAGATAACATGCTGGGTAAACAAATTACATCTGGGAAATTGACAGATATAAAGGTTGCGTCGTAGTGCATATGCATGACATGATGATTACTATGTGATTCATGCGGGCATTACAACATAATTCATAGACCGTTATCCAACTGCATCTATGACTAATAATCCACCCTCAGAGCGTAATCCAATCAAACTTTGGGTATTAAGTTGCAAGCAACGGATTATTTCCTTAAGTAAAGTGTGTAATATAAACAATCAAACATTGTTGTTTTCTCCCTAATGGCAACAACACATCCCCCATCCGTCACATTTCTGTCACTCGAGCATGGATGAAAAGGAGGCATAAACCCACTATCGAGCATAAATATTCCCTCTTGGAGTTACAAGCATCTAGTAGTAACGGAGAGCATCAAAGACCATAAATAAGATAAACATGATAGATTGATAATCACTTCACATAGCATTCAATATTCATCGGATCCCATCAAGCACAACATGTAGCATTACAAACATACGATCTTGATCATGTTAGGCAGCTCACAAGATCTAAACATGGTGGCATAAAGAGGAGAAGACAACCATCTAGCTACTGCTATGGACCCGTAGTCCAAGGATGAACTACTCACGCATCACTCCGGAGGCAGGCATGGTGATGTAGAGCCCTCCGATGATGACTTCCCCTCCCGGTAGGGTGCCATGAAGAGCTTCAGAACCCCGGGGAGTAGGTAAAATGATGAAAACAAAATAATTTCTGAGGTGACATGATACCAACATAATCTTGATCATCATACTTGTAAAAGCATTCGTAAGCTGAGATCACAGTACTCTAAACATAGACATGATAGATATAATTCTAACTATGAAACTTAGCAATCATTTTGCAACATGAAAGGTAACACAAATAAAAGATCATGAATAATAATAATGCACTTGAAAGTTATACGTTTGTTTCGAGCATAAAGAAAACATAGCAAAGTGGTATTCTGTTTGTCCTTAAAAGTGAGAGCAAAACATAATGCCAGGACACCTTCAAAGTTCAAGTCGTGACTAGAAACAAATAATTTGAGAGCAACTAATAACATATCATGAATCAATCAATAATAATCTTTGGGACTGATGCACATTATACTTAGAATGACAACTACGTTCTCTTAATTGTGCATAAAGTTAGAAGATGAAGACTCAACATAAAAGTAAAAGACAGGCCCTTCGCAGAGGAAAGCAGGGATTAACTCATGTGCTAGAGCTTTTTATTTTATTAAAACAGAGGTATTGAAAACAATTTTTTAGAGAGGTGTATGCTTATGTCAACGAATGCTAAACAGACAATACAGTACGTCACACGCCAACTAGACTTTACAAGAGCGGCTCCCATTGAAGGACGCTACAGGAGTCAGTAGATCATCCCTCTTCTCTTTTGTTTACACAATTATGCTTTAACTGATAAATCAGTGGCAAGAGAGTGAAGAGAATTTATAGTAACCAAGTTTGGGGCTGGGCACCTCGTTGCTAGCTCTTCTATCAATTTGGATAAGTGGATGTGCCACTAGTCCAGGTGTGTAAAGTCCAATCAACAAGTGAGATAAATATTCTCTATTTACGTCCTCATGAGCTAAAACATGTATAATTTTGAAGGTTTAAAGGTAGCACATGAGAAATTTACTTTGGAGTGGCGGTTAAATACCACATGTAGGTAGGTATGGTGGACACATTTGGTAAACTTTGGTTTTTGGAAGTTGGATGCACGAATAGAGCTCATACTGAGTACAGGTGGAGGCTAGCAAAAGGCTAGGAGCGACAAATTAATAGAGCAATAATGGCCATAATCATGCATAGCGACAAAAACATTATTAATCAAAGCATAAACGGTATTACAAGTCAAAAAAATGATCATGGAGGCTAAAGGTGACTGGTTTTTAGTCATAACATGGTGTAAGCATGCGCCAAGTCAACCAAATAAAGCATTCGAAGGAGAATACCACAATATTATGCTTCGATGTGATAAAAAAAACTCATGATTCTTTCAATGGCACATTAAGAACTCTTAGATATTGGAGACAAGTTATGCTACAATAGTAACTAATAAGCATAGAATCAAAATAATATCCAACATGACATGATACAGTCTAGCCACAGTCTAAACAAGCTTCTTTATGCACCGCTATGAGCATGAAATATTTTATTGCTTTCCAACACCATCATTTTATTAAAAAAAACTCTCCATATGATATATCAATGAAACAAGAGAGTACTACTACTCTACAAGAACTAACAGCTCTGAATAAAAGATGCATGAAAAACAGGAGCGAAAAAGGAATTGCAGCTGCTAGAAGAAAAACGAGAATACGAGTATGATGAAGAATACAAGTATTCATGTGAAAAAGCGGAGCGTGTATCTCTCCGACACAAGAATGCTAGGTTCCAACTAAGTTTATTGCATCAAGGAAAATAAACGAAAAGAAAACAAAAACAAACAGACGCTCCAAGTAAAGTGCATATGATGTGACCGAATAAAAATATAGTTTCACTAGAAGTGACCTCATAGGTTGCTGATGAATAAGGGGATGACCAAGAAGCTTCAGTCTTCTTAGAATTTTCTGGGATGAACCATGGGGGCATCCCCAAGCTTAGGATTTTCACTCTTCTTGATCACATTATATCATCCTCTTCTCTTGACCCTTGAAAACTTCCTTCACACCTAACTCAAAGTAATTCTCACTAGAGGGTTAGTGTATAATCAAAAACTCACATGTTCTCCATGGAGACAAGAATTATTAATACTTTTTGAACATTTGCTACAGCCACTGATGTTTCATGGAACAAAGAAATCCACTTAACATAGTAAAAGAGAGAATGCAAAGTAAAAAAGGCAGAATCTGTCAAAACCAGAACAGTCTGTAAAGACGATTTTTTTGAGGCACTTAAGTTGCTCAAATCGAAAAACTTAAAACTAGAAAAAGTTTCAAAAATAGTTGAGGATTAAGCACAATTTTTTTAGGTCATTTTGATCTTTCTGTGAATTAATACAAAATTAAAAGTGGACAACAAAAATCCGTTCCTGCACAGAAATACAAATCTAACTTCAACTTTTCACTAGAGACTTTACTTGGCACAACAAATACAAGAAAGTAAATATACAAAGGAGTTTATACATAAGCAAAAAACACCTTGACTCTAAGAAAAAAAACTTTGCAAAAATTTAAAAAATGGTTTATCTCCCAAAAGTGCTTTTCTTTAACGCCTTTTAGCTAGGCCTAGAAAACTAGAATCAAGTATTTTCAAGTGAAGAAGAATCCAAATTTTAAGTTGTTCTAATAATAGAATCAAAAGGTGACTTCATTATCTTACTAGGAAAGTGTTCCATACCTTTCTTGAGTGGGAATTGATATTTGATATTCCCCTCTTTCATATCAATAATAGCACCAACAGTTCTAAGAAAAGGTTTTCCCAAAACAATAGGACAAGAAGCATTGCACTCAATATTCATAACAATAAAATCAACGGGGACAAGGTTATTGTTAACCATAATAAAAACATCATCAACTCTCCCCAAAGGTTTCATTCTAGCATTATCAACAAGACGAACATCCAAATAATGGTGTTCCAAAGGTGGTAAATCAACCATATCATAGAGTTTTTTTAAGCATAACAGAGGTACTAGGACCAACATATCGCAAAGCATTACAATCAAAACCATTCACCTTCATTTTAATAATGGTTTCCCAACCATCATCTAACTTCCTAGGGATAGAGGCTTCACGTTTTAATTCTTATTCTCTAAGTTGCATGAGAGCATTTGTAATATGTTTTCTGAAAGCCACATTCATAGCACTAGCATTAGGACTACTAGCAAGTTTTTGTAGGAACATAATTACTTCAGAAATATTGCAATCATCAAAATCAAGATCATTTTTATCAAAGTTAATGGGACCATCGTCTCCCATATTTAGAAAAATTTCAGCACTTTTATAAAGAACAGTTCCAATGGTTTTAGGAAATTTTAAAATTAAACAGAAGAAGTGGAGACATTATCAACACCAATTACTTTACCATTAATAGTAGGAGATTTACTCTCATTATAAACTTCATTTTTACTAGTGGTGGTATTAGTACAAACTTTAGCTATATTATTCTTTCTAGCAATTTCATCTTCTCTTTCCCACCTAGCATGCAATTCAGCTAACATCCTAACATTGTTATCAATTCTAACTTGAATGGAATTCAAAGTTTTGCTTCCTTTAACATCATGACGCATAACCTTTATTTTAAGAAGATCAACATCAAGAGAAAGGCTATCAACTTTAGAAGCAAGAACATCAATTTTGCCAAACTTTCCCTCAAAAGATTTATTAAAAGCAGTTTGTGTACTAATAAAGTTATTAAGCATGTTTTCAAGATCATAGGGAACACTTCTATTGTTGTTTTAGGAATTACCATAACAATTGGCATAACCATTACCATTATTAGAAGGATATGGCCTATAGTTGTTGCTACCAAAATTATTCCTATAAGCCTTGTTGTTGAAATTGTTGTTTTTAATGAAGTTCACATCAACATGCCCTTCTTGAGAAACCAAAGAGGCTAAAGGAACATTATTTGGATCAACATAAGTTTTAACATTGATAAGCATAGACATAATAGCATCAAGCCTATCACTCAAGTAAGAGGTTTCTTCAACAGAATTTACCTTCTTACCTGATGGAGCTCTTTCAGTGTGCCATTCAGAATAATTTATCATCGTATCATCAAGAAGCTTTGTTACACAGCCCAAAGTGATGGACATAAAGGTCCCTCCAGCAACTGAATCCAGAAGGTTTCTTGAAGAAAAATTCAGACCTGCGTAAAAGTTTGGATGACTATCCAAGTAGTCAGTCCATGAGTGGGACAATTCTTTACCAAAGATTTCATTCTTTCCCAAGCTTTAGCAACATCCTCATTATCAAGTTTCTTAAGGATATAATCTTAGGAGGAGGATAATACTTTCCAATGAAAGCATCTTTACATTTAGCCCAAGAATCAATACTATTTTTAGGAAAAGATAGCAACCATTCCTTAGTTCTTCCTCTCAAAGAGAAAGGAAACAATTTCAGTTTAATAATATCTCCATGTACATCCTTATATTTTTGCATCTCACAAAGTTCAACAAAATTATTAAGGTGAGCAGCAGCATCATGAGAACTAACACACCAGAAAATTGCTCTCTCATAACAATATTTAATAGTTCAGGCTTAATTTCATAAAAATCAGTAGTAAGAGCAGGTGGAGCAATAGGTGTACTAATAAAATCATTGTTGTCTGTGCTAGTAAATTCACACAACTTAGTGTTTTCAGGAGTACTCATTTTATCAAGATTAAAATCAGGATAACAAAAATAACAACTAGGAACTATTTTTGTGTGTGTGTTTTTTATATAGAGAAACAAACAAGACACAATAAAATAAACTAAGCAAAACTAAAACAAAGTAAAGAGATTGTAGGTGAGAGACTCCCATTGCAGAAATCCTCTTCCTCCCCGACAACGTCGCCAAAAAACGGGCTTGATGCGCGTAGATGAACGCTCACTGGGAGACCCCAAGAGGAAGGTATGAAGAGCACAACAGCAAGTTTTCCTTCAGAAAGAAACCAAGGTTTAATTGACCAGTAGGAGAAAGAAATCACTTCTAAAGGTTGTTGATAGCTTACGTTGGCAGGGCGCACTACCACGCTTAGCAGCAACGTGGAATTTGCACAACACAACAAAGATACTTTGCCCCAACAAAACAGTGATGTTGTCAATCTCACCGGTTTTACTAACACAAAGGACTAGATGTGTAGTGTGGAAAACAGTACTTGTTTGCCGTAAATGAAAAGAGAAGAATGATGGCAGTGAACGAAAGGAAAATAGTGTTTGCAGTAGGTGTATTATCTGTGTAAAAGAATGGACCGGAGTCCAGAGTTCACTAGTGGTGTCTCTCCATAAAAGATAGATAACATGATAGGTAAACAAATTAAAGCTCGTTAATTGACAGATATAAAGGCTGCACCATAGTGCATATGAATTACATGATGACTACTATGTGATTCATGCGGGCATTACAACATAATTCATAGACAGTTATCCAACTGCATCTATGACTAATAATCCACCCTCAGAGCATAATCCAATCAAACCTCGGGTATTAAGTTGCAAGCAACATATTATTGCCTTAAATAAAGTGTGTAATGTAAACAATGAATACATTGTTGTTTTCTCCCTAATGGCAACAACACATCCCCCATTCGTCACGTTTCTGTCACTCGAGCATGGATGCAAAGGAGGCATGAACCCACTATCGAGCATAAATACTCCCTCTTGGAGTTACAAGCATCAACTTGGCCAAAGCATCTACTAGTAACGGAGAGCATGGAAGATCATAAATAACATAAACATGATAGATTGATAATCACTTGACATAGCATTCAATATTCATCGGATCCCAGCAAACACAACATGTAGCATTACAAACAGATGATCTTGACATGTTAGGCAGCTCACAAGATCTAAATATGGTGGCATAAAGAGGAGAATACAACCATCTAGCTACTGCTATGGACCATAGTCCAAGAATGAACTACTCACGCATCACTTCGGAGGCAGGCATGGTTATGTAGAGCCCTCCGGTGATGATTTCCCCTCCCGGCAGGGTGCTGGGGAGAGCTTCAGAACCTCCCGAACTAGGGTTGACGATGACGGCGGATATGAAACTTTTTGTGGATGGAGGCTCGGGTATTTAGGATTAACCAGAGGAGGAAATTAAATAGGTGAAAGGGCGATGTCGGCGGGTGGCGCGCCACCCTATGGTGTGGTGGCTCCAGGGCCCCCCTCCAGGTTCCCTTCGGACTCCGTGTATGTGAAAGATTTCTAAGACGGTGTGATTTTGTTTCGTCCAATTCCGAGAATATTTCTAGAACAACTTTTCTGAAACCAAAAACAACAGAAAAGAGGAACTGGCTCTGTGGCATCTTGTTAATAGGTTAGTTCCTGGAAATCCATAAAAATGATGTAAAGTTTATAGAAAACATGTAGCATATGGCATTAAAACAACATGGAACATCAGAAATTATAGATACATTTGAGACGTATCAGTACCAACCAGCTTTCATCAAACCATGTGGAAGTGCATTTTTGTTATTACTTGAAACAAACCATAATAAACTTTAAACTAGTTCCTCATGAGCTAAAACAAGAACACAAAACAGATTATAATTTTGAAGGTTTAAAGGAAGCTGATGGTGCAGGTCTTGCACTCGCTGGGAAACCCCAAGAGGAAGGTATGATGAGCACATCAACAGTTTTCCCTCAGAAGGAAACCAAGGTTAAATCAACCAGTAGGAGAAAGAAGCAACTTCTGAAGGTTGATGTAGTTGAGATTGTAGGGCACACTACCGGTTCAGCAGCAACGTGGAACCTACACAACACAATCAAATCACTTTTCTCCAACGAAGTAGTGAGGTTGACAATCTCACTGGGTTTGCTGAAAACAAAGAGGTTAAACGTATGGTGTGGAAAACAGTAGGAGAACAATGTGAAAACACTAGTAGTAGTATGAAAATTGTGGAAACAGTGTGAAAACCAGCTTTGGAATTAGCTGAGGAATAAGCACAAAATGTTTCTGATCATTTTGATCTTTCTGTGAATTATACGATTTTTTATGGTGGACAGCGGAAATCTGTTTTCTGCGTAGAAATCCAAAACTAACACCGACTTTCGCTTGAAACTTTACTTGGCAAAACTAATACATGAAAATAAAGATACAAAGGAGTTGCTACATAAGTATACAACACCTTGACTCAAGCAAAAAATAAAACCATGGGTTATCTCCCAAGAAGTGCTTTTCTTTAACACCTTTTAGCTAGGTATAAGAAGAGAAATCAAGTATTTTCAAGTGAAGAAGAATCCAAATTAAGACACGGAAACTCCTCAATAATGAATTTTATTTTATCTAAATGAGTTTCAGATGTTCCTCTCTTAGAACTTTTAGGTTTACTACTCTCATCAAATAAATTTTCAGGAACAATCCAGTAAAAATTCTTCTCTTGGGCTTCATGCAGTGCTACTAATTTAAAGGGAATTGGTATTTTATTCTCCTTTTCATTTTTAGGTTCATATTTTTCAAGAGCTCCAGCAACATCTACACATGAGCCTAGCATATTAAAGTGATCAAAAACTTTTTTAGCTTCTATAGCAACACCTCCAAATTCCTTAAGCATGGTTTCCAAGATAATTTTTTTTTCAATATCTTCAATGTTATTCAAGTTAAGGAACATTTGTTGCAGTATGGGGTGAAGGTTAACAAACCTAGCTTCTAACATGTGAATCAAAGAAGTTGCAGCAGTGTCATAATTCGGAGCAAGCTCTACTATGGATTTTTCCTCAAAATTTTCATGCTCACTAACATGATTAAAGAATTCTTTAATGGTATCCTTCCAAAGTATAGAACCACTACCTACTGGTATATCTTTCAGGGTGAACTTAGAAAGCAACATGATGGACAATAAAAGGTAAAGTAACAAAAATAACTATTATAATGACAACTAATTTTGTGTGTGTTTTTTATATAGAGAAACAAACAAGATAAAATAAAATAAGCTAAGAAAAACTAAAACAAAGTAAAGAGATTGGAACTAAGAGACTCCCCTTGCAGAAATCCTCTTTCTCCCTGGCAACAACACCAGAAAAATAGCTTGATGGTGCAGGTCTTTTATTCATTGGGAAACCCCAAAAGGAGGTATGATGAGCACAACAGAAGTTTTCCCTCAGAAAGAAACCAAGGTTGAATCGACCAGTAGGAGAAAGAAGCAACTTCTGAAGGTTGATGCAGTTGAGATGGTAGGGAGCACTCCCGGTTCAGCAGCAAACTGGAACCTACACAACACAATCAAATCACTTTGCCCCAACGAAGCAGTAAGGTTGTCAATGTCACCGGTTTTGCTGAAAACAAAGAGGTTAAAGGTATGGTGTTTTAAACAGTAGGAGAACAATTTGAAAACAATAGTAGAAGTGTGAAAACAGTGGAAACAGTGTGAAAATAGTAATTGTAGTGGTCGTATTATCAGTATGAGGAAATGGACCGGGGTCCAGAATTCACTAGTGGTGTCTCTCCATAGAAGATAAATAACATGTGTGGTGAACAAATTACAGCTGGGAAATTGACAGATATAAAGGCTGCACCGTATTGCATATGCAAGATATGATGATTACTATGTGATTCATGTGGGCATTACAACAATATACATAGACTGTTATCCAACTGCATCTGTGGGTAATAATCCACCCTCAGAATATCATCCGAACAATCCTTGGGTATTAAGTTGCAATCAAAAGATAATTCCATTAAGCAAAGTGTGTAATGTAAACAATGTAAACATTGTTGTTTTCTCCCTAGTGGCAACATCACATCCCCCACCCATTACGTTTCTGTCACTCAAGCGTGAGTAAAAGGGAGGCATGAACCCACTATCGAGCATAAATACTCCCTCTTGGAGTTACTAGCATCTACTTGGCTAGAGCATCTACTAATAACAGAGAGGATGCAAGATCATAAATAACATACACATCAAGATAACATGATAGATTGATAATCAAGAGACATAGCATTCAATATTCATCGGATCCCAGCAAACGTAACATGTAGCATTACAATAAGATGATCTTGATCATGTAGGGCAGCTCACAAGATCTAAACATGAGGCATAAAGAGGAGAGAACAACCATCTAGCTATTTCTATGCCCCGTAGTCCAAGGATGAACTACTCACGCATTATTCCGGAGGCGGTCATGGTGGTGTAGAGCCCTCCGGTGATGATTTCCCCTCCCGGCAGGGTGCCGGGGAGAACTCTAGATCCCTCCCGAACAAGGGTTGACGATGACGGCGGCCTCTGGTGTTTTTCGTGGAAAAGGTGGATCTATTTAGGGCTAACCTCCCGAGGGGGTAAATTAGGCGAGAGGGCAACGTCGGTGGGCGGCCAGGGGGGCCACACCACCCCATGGCGCGGCCAGGGGACGCGCCGCCCTATGGTGTGGGGGCCCTGTGGCCCCCCTCCGGGCCTCCTCCGGACTTCGTGTGCGCGACAACTTTCTAAGACTTCTAGGCTTCGAATTTTCCAATTCCAAGAATATTTCGAGACAACTTTTCTGAAACCAAAAACAGCAGAAAACGGGAACTGGCTCTGTGGCATCTTCTCAATAGGTTAGTCCCAAAAAATCGATAAAAATGACGTACAGTGTATAGCAAACATGTAGCAAATAACATGAAAACAACATGGAACATCAGAAATTATGGATACGTTTATGACGTATCAGTAGCGAGTGGCGGTTAAATACCACATATAGGTCGATATGGTGGACACATTTGTCATACTTTGGTTTTGGGGACTTGGATGCATGAGTAGAGCTCATACTCGTTACAAGTGTATGCTAGCAAAAGACTAGCAGCGACCAACTAAGGTGGCAATAACGTCCATAATCATGCATAGCGACAAAACATTATTAATCAAATTATGAAGTGATATTACAAGACAAAAAATAAATAATCATTAAGGCTGAAGTGAATTTGTTCGTAGTCATAACATGGTCTGAGCATGCGCCAAGTCAATCCAGATAAATCATTCAAGGGAGAAATACTACAATACCATGCTTCAATATGAGAGAACAACACATGATAAAATTCAATGGCACCTTAAGCACTCTCAAATATTTGAGACTAGTCATGATACATCATAAATAACTAAGTACGTAATTAAAATAACATCTAACATGGCATGCCAAAGCCTAAGTAACAGTCAAAACAAGCTTCCTATTGCACCACTATAAGCATGAAACAATTTACTCTTTTCCAACACCAATCCACTTATTTGAAACAACTCTCAAAGCAAATAATCATCAACGACCAGAGATCTAATCGAATATAACTAAAGCAAACCAACAAGATCTAATCAAAATTCGGGTAAAACACAAGATCTAAACGTATTACTAGCATAAACTGAACACTCGTAGTACAATAAAAATGAAAACTAGAGTGTTCTAGGCAATGAAAACACAGCGTATCTATCCCAAAATAAAAGTGCTAGGATCCAACCAAAAGCTACATAAAATAAAACAAAACAAACTGGAATCAAAATAAAAATACGCTCCAAGAATAACACATATCATGTGAAGCAATAAAAATATAGTGTTTTGAAAGAAATTTGATATTTTTGTTGATAAAGAAGGGGGTGCCTTGGGAATCCGCAAGCTTTGACGCTTGTACTTATTTGATATGTGCTGGGGTGACATGGGCATCGCCAAGCTTGACTTTTTGTTCATCCTTCATCTCATCACATCATTCTTCTCTCCCTACACTTGAAAACTTCCTCCACCTCAAACTTCTCCACAATCTTTATTAGCAACGTTAGTGTAATCAAAATAATAAATCCACTTGGTTCAGTTTCAACACAATTCTCACA
This sequence comes from Alopecurus myosuroides, assembly GCA_028641055.1. NCBI lineage: Eukaryota > Viridiplantae > Streptophyta > Magnoliopsida > Poales > Poaceae > Alopecurus > Alopecurus myosuroides. Next base: position 217,848,175 of record CM054058.1, on the reverse strand, counting down.
TTTCAATTAAAACATTAGCTACTATCACAACTTCTTTTAAAGCTCTCCCTCTCAAAAGAACACCAAAAGAAAGAGATTAAGACGCAAATGCAAATATTGACAGAAATATGTCAAAACAGAACCGTTGGTAAAGATGATTTTTTCGAAAATATTTTGTTGCTCAAATCTAAAAGTGGGAAACTAATGGAAGTTATATAACAACCTGGTTCATGTGTGTATTTTTTTCAAAGCTATCGGGAGTTCTGGCTGAGAGATATGAATTTTTTTGGTAAGAGCCCAGAAATCTGTTTCAGAACAACAAACTTCCCCAAATCGAACTAGCTCTCAATTATAGGTTACTCTTGGCATAAAAATAAATAAAAAGGATAAGGAGCGGTTGCTACAGAGGTAACAACTTCTAAAATATAAAAATAACAAAATAAAGCAGAAGAAAACAAAATGATAACAAGGAAAAAAAGTGAGTTTCCTCCCACAAGCGCTTTCCTTTAACGCCTTTTAGCTAGGCATGAAGAACGAATCAATTATCATCAAGTTTCTTATCATCAAGATCATCAAAAATTTCTTCAATAGCCCCCTCAACAATTCTAATTCTCTTAGCAAAAAATTTCATAACACAATAAATTTTATCCACTTGATTGGCTATATTATCATCTGAACGGATAGTATGGGCACCTAGTGGGGGTGAATAGGTTCTACGACCATTTTGTTTTCAAATTAAGGCTTGATACAAAGGTAAATTTTATAGAAATGCAATTACGGTGAATTTACCTATGTGACAACAACAACAAGATACAAGATTCAAACACAAATTAAAGGAGAGGGAACGAGGTAACCGATAAGGGAAGCACGTGGAGACAAGGATGTAATCCCGAGTTCGTCCTTTTAAGGGGAGTATGTCTCGTTGGAGGGGTGTGAGTTTTTTCACAAAGGTCTACTCAACGCTGAAACCTCATAAAAGTATCCCTAATTTCTGATGATCCATGATCATATTTTGTCAATTGCTACATGTTTTCTCGCTTATTTATAGCATTTTTATACATTTTCCGGACTAACCTATTAACAAGATGCCACAGAGCCAGTTCCCTATTTTCTGCTCTTTTTTATTTTCAGAAAAGTTGTTCTGGAAATATTCTCGGAATTGGAAAATTCGAAGCCCGGAAGTCTTATTTTCCCCGGAAGCATCCAGAAGACCGAAGAGGGGCAGCAGGGGGGCCTCACCATAGCGTGGCGCGGCCCCCCTGGCCGCGCCAGCTAGGGGTGTGGGCCCCTTGGAGCGCCACCGCCTTCGCCCTTTCTCCTATTTAAGCCCCCCGGATGGAAAACCCTAAACACCTGATCAAAATCACTGAAAAAGTTCCGCAGCCGCCGTCACCGTCAACCCCAGATCAGGGGGGTTCTGAAGCTATTTCTGGCACCCTGCCGGAGAGGAGATCATCACCGGAGGCCTCTTCATCACCATTTCTGCCTCCGGGGTGATGCGTGAGTAGTTCATCCTTGGACTACGGGTTCGTAGCTGTAGCTAGATGGTTGTCTTCTCCTCATATTGCTCCATGTTTAGATCTTGTGAGCTGCCTATCATGATCGAGATTGATCTTATGTAATTCTCTGTGCTATGTTTGCTGGGATCCGATGAATACTGACCTTATGACAAGTTGATTATAGTCTTTATTTGCATGTGTTATTTGTGATCTTGCATGCTCTCCGTTGCTAGTGGTTATTATGGCCAAGTAGTTGTTAGTGACTCCAATAGGGAGTATTTATGCTCGATAGTGGGTTCATGCCTCCTTGTTGCCTTGCTCGAGTGACAGAAACGTGAAGGGGGAGGATGTTCTATTGCCATTAGGGAGAAAACAACGGTGAGAGTGCCCGCGTGCATAATCATTTCTTACATTACACACTTTGTTTAATACAATTATCCGTTGCTTGCAACTTAATACCTGAGGGGGTTCGGATGATAACCTGAGGGTGGATTATTAGTCATAGATGCAGATGGATGTCGGTCTATGTATCTTGTTGTAATGCCCGCACTAAATAACATAGTAATCTTCATGTAATATTGTGCACTACGGTGCAACCTTTATTTGTCAATTGCCCAGCTGTAATTTGTTCACCCATCATGCTATCTTTTCTGGAGAGACACCACTAGTGAAACTATGAACCCTGGCCCAGTTTCCACACTGCTAAACAAACCACAACAGTTTCCTGCTCTCTTTACTTTCTGCAAGCATACGTTGTTTTTCCACACTATACGTCTAATCTTTGTTTTTTCAGCAAGACCGGTGAGATTGACAACCTCACTGTACCGTTGGGGAAAAGTATTTTGATTGTGTTGTGTGCAGGTTCCACGTTGTTGCTGACACTGGTGAAGCACCAGCACCACCGTCAGTGGCATCAACCTTCCGAAGATTCTCTTTCTCCTACTAGATTGATAACCCTGGTTCTTAACTAAGGGGAAAACTCCTACCGATGTGCTCATCATACCCTCCTCTTGGGGTTCCCAACAAAGTGTATCAAGGATTTTTCTGGCGTCGTTGCCGGGGAGAAGGAAGTCTTCTAGCAAGGGGAGTCTCTCACTCTCAATATCTTTATTTTGTTTTTATTGTCTTGTTTTTATTTTTGTCTTGTTTTTATTTCTCTATATCAAAAACACAAAAAATAGTTTATTTCTCTATATTGAAAAGACAAAAAAATAGTTTACTTCATAGTTGTTATTTTTGTCTCTACGTTATTATTGCTCATCATGTTGTTCCCTAAGTATACCATGAAATATTTTTCGGTAGGAAGTGGTTCTATACTGTGAAAGGACACTATTAAAGAATTCTTTGATCATGTTAGTAAGCATGATAACTTTGAGGAAAATCCATAGTAGAACTTGCTCCCAATTACGATACTGCTGCAACTTCCTTAGTTCACATGCTAGAAGCTAGGTTTGTTAACCTCCATCCCATAATACATCATATGTTCCTCAACTTGAATAAAATTGAATATGTTGAGAAAAGAAACTTTATCTTAGAAGCTATTCTTAAAGAATTTAGGGATGTTGCTATAGAAGCCAGGAAAGTTTTTGATCATTTTAATATGCTTGGATCATGTGTAGACATTGTTGGTGCTCTAGAAGAAACTGAACCTAATAATGAAAAAGAGGATAAAATACCAATCCCCTTTAAATTAGTAGCTCTGCACGAAGCCCAAGAAAAGAATTTTGATTGGATTGTTCCTGAGAACTTATTTGATGAAAATAGTAAGCCTAAAAGTACTAAGAGAGGAGCCTCTGAAACCCACTTAGATAAAATACAATGCATTATTAAGGAATTGCCAAATCTTTATCTGAATACTTCACTTGAAAACACTTGAGTTAATTTTTCTATGCCTAGCTGAAAGGCTTTAAAGAAAAGCGCTACCGGGAGACAACCCATTTTATTTCTATGTTTTCTTTTAGTTTTCCTTTGTTTTCTTTGGTGTTCTTGCGCTTGGGTGTTTTATATTTCGTTAGCAACCCTCCTATATCTTTTCTTTTGAGTTTTTGTTGAGCCAAGTAAAGCCACTAGTGGAAAGTTGAGCCTATATTTCGGATTTCTGCACAGGAAACTGATTTCTGCTGTCCATTGTAAATTCCGTTAAAAATCACATAAAAATTCAAATTGACCTGAGCTTTTTTGTGTTTAATCCTGAGTTATATGCGCAACTTTTTCTAGAAGACCACTTTTTGATTTCAGCAACATAATAGTTTTTAAAAAATCGATCTTTACCTGTTGTTCTGTTTTTGACAAATTTCTGCCATTTATCGCATTTGCATCTTAATCTCTTTCTTTTGGTGTTCTTTTGAGAAAAAGAGTTTTGAAATAAGTTGTGACAGTATCTAATGTGTTTTTAAGTGTTATAATTGTGTTGAAACTGAACCATGTGGATTTATTATTTCAATTGCACTAACGTTGCTAATGAAGATTGTGAGAATTTTGATGTGAAGGAAGTTTTCAAGGGTCAAGAGAAGATGATGATATGATGTGATCAAGAAGAGTGAAAATCCTAAGCTTGGGGATGCCCCGGTGTTACATCCAAGCAATGCCAAGAAGACTCAAGCGTCTAATCTTGGGGATGCCCAAGGCATCCCCTTCTTCATCAACAAATTATCAGGTCACTTCTAGTGAAACTATATTTTTATTCGGTCACATCTTATGTGCTTTACTTGGAGCGTCTTTTATTTTTGTTTTCAGTTTTCTTTTTATTTTTCTTTCAGTTTGTTTTTACTTTCTTAATAAGCTTGGTTGGGCCCCAACATTCTTATATTGGAGAGTGACACACTCCGCTTTTTCTTGAGATTACGTTGTATTCTTAGTCTCTGTTTGACTGCTGCATTTAGTCAGCTCCTGTTTTGCATGCATCTCTTGTTAGAGCTGTTAGTTTTAGTAGTATTACTTGAGTACTCTCATGTTTTCTTTCGGTATCATAAAGAGTATTTTTGTTAAAGCATGTTTTGTATGGTGCTTGTTGGGAGAAACAAAAAATTGCTGCTTGAAGTAGAATTTATGACAATACTAGTAGAAGCTTGTATAGACTGTGGCTAGGACTTTTTCATGCCATGCTAAATGTTATTTTCATTTTAAAGCCTTGTGGGTATTGAGTAGCATGATTAGCCTTAAATATCTGAAGGTGTGTATTGAAAGATTCATGAGTTGTTCTTGTCATAGTAAAGCATCAATATATGGTATTCTCTTTCGAATGTTTTATTTGGTTGACTTGGCGCATGCTCACACCATGTTTATGACTACAAACCAGTCATGAATAGCCTCCATGATCACTTAGTTTTTGAACTTGTGATACTACTTATGTTTTAATTAATGATGCTTATGTCGCTATGCATGATTATGGCTCTTATGCTCTCTTGATTTGTCGCTCCCAGTCTTTTGCTAGCCTCCACCTGTACTGAGTATGAGCTCTACTCATGCATCCAAACTCCCTTAAGCCAAAGTTTTTCCCATTGTGTCCACCATACCTACCTACATGTGGTATTTAACTGCCATTCCAAAGTAAATGTCTCATGTGTTACCTTTAAAACCTTCAAAATTACTCCTGCTTTATGTTCATGTTTTTGCTCACGAGGACATAAATAGAGAATCTTTATCTCACTTGTTGATTGGATTTCAAAACCCTGGACTAGTGGCTTCATCCGCTTATCCAAATGATAGAAGAGCTGGCAGTGGGGTGCCCAGCCCCAAATTAATGCATACAAATTCTCTTCACTATTTTTGCCCCTGATTTATCAGTCAAAGCATAATTGTGTAAACAAAAGAGAAAGAGGGATGACCTTCTACACCAGTTGCGTCCTTCACCATGGGAGCCGCTCTTGTGAATCCAGTTGACATGTGACGTACTGTATTTTCTGTTTACCATTCGTTGACATTAGCATACATCTCCCAAAATATAGACACTCCTCCACGGTATGTGATTGTTGGCAGGCACCCGAGGATTCGGTTAGCCATGTTTTTTGAAAGATGGATGGGAGGAGTGTTAAACTTTTAATACCTCTGTTTAATAAAATAAAAGCTCTAGCACATTAGTGATCCCTGCTTCCTTCTGCGAAGGGCCTTTCTTTTACTTTTATGTCGAGTCTCCATCTTCTAACTTTATGCATAGTTGAGAGAGCATTTTGCCATTCTGAGTTCTATGTGCATTTGTCCCAAAAGCATAAATAATTACTTCATGATGTGATATTATTTGTTCTTAAATTATTTGTTCTAGTCTTCCTCTTGAACTTTGAAGGTGTCCTGGCATTTATGTTTTGCCCCACTCTTAAGGACTATCGAAATATCACTTTTCCATGCTTTCTCTATACCTGAAACAAACGTTTACCTTTCTTTGCATTATTATTCATGGTCCTTTACTTGAGTTACTTTTCATGATGCAAAGTAAATAGATTGATCAAGTTTGTGTTAGTCATGGTCCTTAAAGTTTTATTTATCATTCCTGTGTTTAAAGTCTTATGATCTCAGCGTGCATATGCTTTTACATTAGATTGATCAAGTTTGTGTTAGTAGCATGTCACCTCAGAAATTATTGTTTTATCGTTTACCTACTCGAGGACGAGTAGGAACTAAGATTGGGGATGCTTGATACGTCATAAACGTATCCCTAATTTTTGATGCTCCATGATCATATTTTGCCAATTGCTACATGTTTTATCCCTTATTTATAGCATTTTTATACGTTTTCCGGACTAACCTATTAACAAGATGCCACAGAGCCAGTTCCCTATTTTCTGTTGTTTTTAGTTTCATAAAAGTTGTTCTAGGAATATTCTCGGAATTGGAAAATTCGAAGCCCAGAAGTCCTATTTTCCCCGGAAGCATCCAGAAGACCGAAGAGGAACCGAAGAGGGGCAGCAGGTGGGGCCACACCATAGGGTGGCGCGGCCCCTTGGCCGCGCCATCTAGGGGTGTGGGCCCCCTGGAGCGCCACCTCCTTCGCCCTTTTGCATATTTAAGCCCCCTGGATGGAAAACCCTAAACACCTGATCAAAATCCCCGAAAAATTTCCGCAGCTGTCGTCACCGTCAACCACAGATCAGGGGGTTCTGAAGCTGTTTCCGGCACCCTGCCGGAGAGGAGATCATCACCGGAGGCCTCTTCATCGCCATGATTGCCTCCGGAGTGATGCGTGAGTATTTCATCCTTGGACTACGGGTTCGTAGTTGTAGCTAGATGGTTTTCTTCTCCTCATATGCCTCCATGTTTAGATCTCGTGAGCTGCCTATCATGATCGAGATTGATCTTATCTAATTCTCTGTGCTATGTTTGCTGGGATCCGATGAATATTGACCTTATGCCAAGTTGATTATAGTCTTTATTTGCATGTGTTATTTGTGATCTTGCATGCTCTCCGTTGCTAGTGGTTATTCTGGCCAAGTAATTGTTAGTGACTCCAAGAGGGAGTATTTATGCTCGATAGTGGGTTCATGCCTCCTTGTTGCCTTGCTCGAGTGACAGAAACGTGAAGGGGGGATGTGATGTTGCCATTAGGGAGAAAACATCAGTGAGAGTGCCCGCGTGCATAATCATTGCTTACATTACACACTTTGTTTAATGCAATTATCTGTTGCTTGCAACTTAATACCTGAGGGGGTCGGATGATAACCCGAGGGTGGATTATTAGTCATAGATGCAGATGGATGTCGGTCTATGTATCTTGTTGTAATGCCCGCACTAAATAACATAGTAATCTTCATGTCATATTGTGCACTACGGTGCAACCTTTATTTGTCAATTTCCCAGCTGTAATTTGTTCACCCAGCATGATATCTTTTCTGGAGAGACACCACTAGTGAAACTACAAACCCCGGTCCATTTTCCACACTGTTAAACAAACCACAACAATTTCCTGCTCTCTTTACTTTCTTCAAGCATACATTGTTTTTCAACATTATACGATTAATCTTTGTTTTCAACAAGACCGGTCAAATTGACAACCTCACTGTACCGTTGGGGCAAAGTATTTTGATTTTTTTTGTGTGCGGGTTCCACGTTGTTGTTGACACTGGTGAAGCGCCAGCACCACCATCAGTGGCATCAACCTTCTGAAGATTCTCTTTCTCCTACTGGATTGATAACCCTGGTTCTTAACTAAGGGGAAAACTCCTACCGTTGTGCTCATCATACCCTCCTCTTGGGGTTCCCAACAAAGTGCATCAAACGCCACAAAGGCCTCACCCCATTCTCCGATGAACCTCGCCACAAAGGCCTAGTTCACCTTCCACTATTGATCCTCTTTTAGGCAGGAATCGAGTCCTTTACAACGAGATTGGGGCACACACCCACAACCAAATTGGGGCTCCCAAGAATCACAAAGAGTAGCTATGAGGTCTAGGTTTTCCACACAAGGAAACCCTAGACTTGGTTCCCTCAAGTGAATGTGGGGTAAATGAGCAACGAGTTGGTGAAGATGTAGATCCGGGCCTTTTCCTTCAATCCTCCAAGTTTCAACAAGTTTGGGTGGAGGAAATGGGAGATCTATCTTGGTGGGTGAGCTCAATAAATGGAGCAATGAATTCTGGATGAGCTAACCCTTTGGAGAAGAAGGGGTCTTCTACTTATAGGTCCACTGAAAAACTAGCCGTTTTCCTACAGCCTGCGTGCAATTCGGAAATTCCAGAATGAATCCAGCCACCTGGAATATTCCGAGGCAATTGGAATGCTAACAGAAGATCTCACGGTCATTCCGGAATGACTGCGGAATGAATCCGACTGCCCGGAATGAATCCGGATTGTAATAGAGGTTTTCGTGGCAAAGTCGGAATGAATTCAGAAAGAATCCGACTCCCGGAATCACCCGGAATGAGTCCGGATCCTAACAGTTTATGCGGCCAATCCAGAATCATTGCGGAATTTCCGGAATTAATCCGGATGCCAACAGAAATCTCTCCTAGCAGGAAAAAACACGCCACAATCTTTTTCTCTTCACCATAACTTCGCCACCGCTTTGTGCTGGTAATATATGTACCTTAAACATTCAGCACACGGTTAAATATCATTTACGTTGTTAACAAACAAAACTCAAGGGATTAAGAAATACTCTTTCAATCTCCCCCTTTTTGGTGTTTGATGACAACATAAAGATCCATAGAGATTTCAAAGTGAACAACATGAAGTGGTCTCCAAAAAATAGACGGGCTTCCCCTAGATATGTGCACCTGAGAGGCATACACCACTTAGGCTTTGCTCCCCCTATGTTTTAGAAACCAAACAATCTAAGCAAGTTCACAACAATTGCATAGAGGGTAGAACAAAATAAACATGCAAGCATATAGTTCTAAAGATAATAACTTAACACGGGCAAGGTTGACACACACGAGTCACCAAGGTTCCACACACAACATAAAGCAAATGTTTTCAACAAAGAAAGTAAACTGGAGCACAAGCCTATAAGATCGAATCGAAAAGGCAAGAAACTTGTACCCCCACCCTTGCAAATCCCGTGATAACCTAAATAGGGAACTCCTTCTCTCCTTTTGGCATCGAGACGCCAAAAAGGAGAAAAAGGGTTCAGCTAGTGTCCGAAGAGATCACTCGAGGTCCTCTTCATCATCGCCTTGCTCCTCATCATCAAATTCTTCATCCTGCTCATTCCCACCTCGGTCCCCAGAAGCATCAAATTCATCCTCATCCTCATCCCCATCAGCTGGAAGCACCCCAAAGTAGAAGTCATCATCACAGATCTCAGGCATCTCAACGGGAACAAGATCAGCAGTAGCAAGAGAGGGAGGATCATAAGGCACATCAATCCCAGCATTCCCCTGACAGCGTTCTGAATACGCCTAGTCTCTTTAGCTAGCTCTCTAGCCTCGTGAGTAATAGCTCTAGTATCACTTCACATGCTGAACATAGCCTTGAAGAACTTTGAAATGCCACTAGAAGACTGACACTGAGAACCACCACTAGAGGAACCAGAAGGAGCATAAGACATCTTGGCCTTGGCTTTTGCAAACTCAGGAATCTCCGGACGGCGGATAAGGGAAGGAGTGAACTTCTTTGGTTTAACAACTGGTTAATGCTCCATGATTTCTTCACCAAACTTTGAGTTGATGAACATATGAATATAAGGATCATAAGCTGGCTTCCTATTTTCCATATTTCCCAACAAAATATCACAATAGAGAAAGTTCATCACATCAATCTTCCGTTGGTTCTTGGGCTTGGTGATAACCATGAGTTGACCAGAAAAGCCCTAATAGCTGAGTAATCTCCAGCTTTGACCATGAGAGTGGAGCGGAAGATCTTGGACAACACATTATAGTCTGGATACATGAGAGAGTTGAAGGGCATGTTCTTGTCTAGGAGCTCAGGAGGATAACAAAACTCTAAGATGGGGTTATCATACTCAGAAGCATCATGAACACGATAACCATGATTTCTCCAAGTGGCCTTCCACGAATAACCCAAAGCGGTAGCAAAAACCGAAAGATTACTTCTTATCTTCTGATCATCAGTCATCCAATTCATGGAGCGCACCGCATCACCCTTGCAGTGCACCGTGCAGTAGAACTGGGCAACAAGATCAGGACAATACTCATGCTCTATCTCCAGAAGTGGTGCAACATTCATCTTGACCAAACACTCAACAACATGACAAAGTTCTCCAGTCTTGTGCTGATTATAGAAGGCCATATCAACTGCAGATTGCTCACAGGCCGGAGGAGTGTGAGTGGAATATAAATCCTCCCACACCTTGAGCTGAAGGTTAGTCCGTAAACGGGGATCCTCACAAGTGGACTCAGAAAAGCGGTAAGGATTCTTCTTCTTGACAAGCTTCCACTGACTCATATAGTACTGCTTCATATTTCCCTCAGGTAGATGCTCAACCATTCCATCATCATGACCAGCGGTAGGGCGGCCACGTGGACCATGAGCCCGCTGAGGACGAGAACCCCCAGTGTAGTCTCTGCAAGTGACAGTGGACTTCCTTTTGCGAACGTTACCACTAGGAGAGCTTTCACCTGTGAATAGACTACATAGATAGGTAGCATGGGATAATTGCATATGAAAAACGGATAAAAAAATGCCCTAAGTTAGATGAAGTGCAAGTTTTCTGGATTTCGGGGACAATTCGAATTCAATCCGGAATTTCCGGATTAATTCTGGAATGTCAGATTATTCCGGCTGCCTGGAATGGTTCCGACATTTCCGGAAGGATTCCAGAAACTTCGATCTGAATCTAAACTTCCATGAAATCTTGACTACTTGTCTCAAAAACTTAACCAAACTTAGAGAAAAAGAGGGATAGATCCGAAGTGGTGATAGATGGAGACTAAAGTGCATGAAGCCATGGATTTTAACAAGGAGAATATAGATCTAGGCCTAAGATGGTAAGTGGCAAGGCTAGATCCCTAGAAAAATGGAGTCAACCGGTAGATAGATTAGCCTAGGTGAAGAAGTTGAATAGAACTCGAAATCTAGATGAACCCTAGGTCAAGATTGCATCTAGATAGAAATCCATCCAATAAAAAACGAAATAGAGAGAGGCCATTCTGAAATACCTTCCATGGAGTGATTCCTTGACAAGGAGGGGATCCAAAATCCCTTCCTAGGGCAAGATGATGACTAGGGGCGATTTTTGGTGGCTAGGGATGGAAAGGAGAGGAAGATGAGAAGAAAAGAACCCCCTCCCGGCCATGCAACTGCCTCTTATAGGCGAATCTTCTCATTCCCGGAATGCTCCGGAGCGAATCCGTTATCCCAAAAATGATTCTGGAAGTTCCGGATTAATTCCGACTGAGTCAGAAAAACCTGGGAATTTCCGGATTCATTCCGGCCTACTCGGAATAATTACAAGATTTCCGGATTTGATCTAAAACATGCCCGAAATGACAAACAGGAACAACTAAGGATGACTTGTGTGGAGTAAGGCATATGCATTTAGATGAAGAGACAAGATAGAGGTAGCAAAGACACAAGTTGGGATAGAATTTCCTAGTCAAACTCTTTGGATATAACATCATTTAAAGAGGCAAATAGAAACAAGGAGTATTGTTCGGAAAAACCAAAATTTCAAGGAGACAAAGAGAAACAACTAAGAACCAACTCTTCAAGAGAAGAGGTTGGTGGCCTCAGACGCCATGTAAGAGATCATGGTATGTCACCACGAAGATATATCTTGGGTGCATTGCCAATTCTCTACATTGAACCTGACAATTCAACATTAGAAATAGAGAGAAAACAATGAATTTTCTCTTTGGGCATAATTGGGGGAGGGAGAACCCAATGTGTTAGGATAATACTCCCCCTATGTCCTAGCCTACACCTAAACCCAAACACATAGTCAACTATAGGGGGTGTGCAAGATCCTCAAGTCAAACTCCTTGAATATATGGTATTTAGTTCATTCCTCAAATACATGAATCTTGAATAATCGAGAGGCTTAGTGAAGATGTTAGAGAGATTATCCTTGGTTGGGACATATGCTATCTCAATATCACTTCTTGCCACATGATCCCGGATGAAATGATGATGAATATGAATATGCTTCGTCCTTGTGTGTTGCACGGGGTTGTAGGCGATCTTGATGGCACTCTCATTTTCACACAAGAGCGACACCTTCTCCAAGTGAACACCATACTCTTCGAGGGTTTGCCTCATCCACAACCATTGGGTGCAAGCACTAGCGACGGCCGCATACTCGGCTTTGGTGGTGGAGAGAGATATACAATTTTGATTCTTGGAAGACCAACTCACCAAAGACCTGACAAGGAATTGGAAAGCCCCAGAAGTAGACTTCCTATCATCTTTATGACCGGCCAATCCGAGTCCGTGTACCCCTTGAGATAAAATTGTGCCCCCTTTGGGTAACACAAACCAAATCTTGAGGTATAAACCAAATACCGAAAGATCCTATGGACTGCCACCAAATGGCTTTTCTTAGGGAACGCTTGATACCTTGAACACACACCTACACTCAACACAATGTCGGGCCTAGATGCACAAAGGTAAATCAAAGAACCAAGCATAGAATGATACAACTTTTTTTCCACATCTTTACCATCCGCATTGCACTTGAGGAGGCATTTGACTTACATTGAAGATACCTTCTCTTTTGCACCTTGTAAGTCAAACCTCTTGAGCATGTCTTGGGTTGACTTGGCTTGAGAAATGAAAGTCCCACGAGCCAATTATTTGATCTCAAAGCTAAGGAAGAATTTAAGCTCTCCCATCATAGACATCTCAAACCTATCGGTCATAAGCTTTGAGAATTCATCATTGAAAGCTTTGTTTGTTGAGCCAAAGATAATATCATCCACGTAGAGTTGGCATATGAAAAGATCTCCTTTTACCCTCTTTCTAAAAAGGGTGGGATCGATTTGCCCCACTTCAAAACCACGGTCTTGCAAGAACTCTCTAAGGTGCTCATACCACACACACACACATGGAGCTTGTTTAAGTCCATAGAGTGCCTTAGAGATCTTGTAGACATGGTTAAGGAAGTTTGGGTTCTCGAAACCCGGAGGTTGCTTACCATATACCTCCTCTTTCAATGGACCATTTTGAAAATCACGTTTGACATCCATTTGTTGCAATTTAAAGTTGTGATAAGATGCATATGCAAGGAGGATACAGATGGACTCAAGACGAGCCACGGGAGCATAGGTTTCATCAAAGTTAATGCCTTCGACTTGAGTGTAGCCTTGATCCACCAATCTTTCTTTGTCCGTCACAACAATACCATGCTCATATTGCTTGTTCTTGAATATACACTTAGTGCCAATAACATTGTGGCAATCTTTAGGCTTCTCAACTAGCTTCCAAACTTTATTGCGCTCAAATTTGTTGATATCATCATGCATAGCTTCCAACCAATCCGAGTCTTCAAGAGCTTCATACACTTTCTTTGGTTCCACCATGGATATTTGAGCTTCATGCTCACTAAAGCTTGCCAATTGAGCTCTAGTGTATCTCTTGTTTTGCACATCACTCAACACCTTATTATCGGGTGCATCAATATGCTTCAAGGCTTTTGCAATCCTTCTAGCACGACGGGCTTTGATCTCCTCATTATTTTAAGGAGGAATCACTTGATCATCTTGATAATTTGGGTCCCCGTCTTGACCGGTTTGTTGGCCTTGATCATCATCATCATGACTTTCTTCAATTTGAGATAAGTAAGGTTGATTCTGGCCTTGACCTTGGCTAGTTTGAGTGATAGGAGTGGTTGGTTCTTGCATAGAAACTTGGTCAACAATGGGAGGGTTTTGAATTTGTTCCTGGGTTGGTGCATCACTTTCTCCCTTGGCTTGATCTTCCAATGTAGACGATGGCTCCACTTGAGTAGAGAATAGTTATTCTTGAGTCGCCATAAGGTGTCCCTCAATGGGGCGGAAAAATCACACGCCCATTCTTCCTATGGCTTCTTGAGATATTTCAACATCTACATCGGAAACACAAAATTTCCCAGCTTGGGAGCCATCATTTTCTTCGAACACCACACTACAAGACTCAATGAAAATCCATGAGGCCTTGTCATAGACTCTATAAGTGTGGGATTCAGCACCATAACCAACAAATGTACCCTCAAGAGATTTAGCTTGGAATTTAGACAAACGAATACCTTTGATAAAATAGAAAGACTTACAACCGAAGACACGAAAGTAGGAGATGTTGGGTTTTTTGCCGGTGAGAATCTCATATGGAGTCTTCACTAAGCCCTTGCGAATGTAGAGCCAATTTGATGAATGACAAGCCGTGGAGATGGCTTCGGCCTAAAGATATTGTGGAGAATCAAACTCCACCAACATGGTCCTAGCCATATCCAATAAAGTCTGGTTCTTCCTCTCAGCTACACCATTTTGTTGAGGGGTATATGCAGCGTAATATTGATGACGAATACCCTCTTCACTTAGGAACTCATTAATGGTGTAGTTCTTGAACTCAGAGCCATTATCACTCCGAATAGCCAAGATAGGAAAATTGTGTTGACGTTGCACTTGATTGGAGAAGTCGATGACGGGTTGTTGGGTCTCACTCTTCAACTTGAAGAAATATACACATGTGTATCTTGAATAGTCAACCACTATCACCAAGCAATACTTCTTGCCTCCAATACTTGCCTCCGGCATGGCACTAAAGAGACCAACATGGAGAACCTCCAAGATCCTCTTTGATGAGATGATTGTCTTGCTTTTATGGGAGACATCATGCATCTTGCCTTCAATACAAGCCCTACACACACGATCTTTGGCAAAGGAAACATTTTATTTTAGTCCAAGGATGTGACCACCCTTGTGAAGACTTTGCAAAGTTCTCATGTTGACATGGGATAAGCGGCGATGCCACAACCACCCCACGTCGGCCTTACCAAAGAGACACATCGTTTGAGAGTTGGTGGACTCCAAAAAGTCTACCACATGCAACTCATTTTAGACATGCCCAATGTATGCAACATCGAGAGACTTGATCCACCTGATGATCACCTTGTTAGGATCAAAGACGATGGAAAACCCCATCTTCCCTAAAGCACGAACCGAAATCAAATTGAAACCAAGGGATTCGACAAGCATGAAATTTTCAAGGGTGATATTAGGAGCAACAACCACCTTGCCGAACCCCATTACCTTAGATTTGGACTTATCTCAATAAGTGACGGTTGCTTGATTTATATTTGGTTTCAACTCCGTCACAATTTCTTTACTTCCGGTCATATGACTTGTACACCCACTATCAACTATAGATTTTGCACCACCGGAAGCATAACCCTACAAGGAATCATTTACTTGAGTTAGGACCCGGGGAGGGTTCTCTCGTGTTAGCAACAAGGGTCTTTGGAACCCAAATAGATTAATCAATGTAACCCTCAATAGGACCAACATATTTATCTTGCACAACACCATAGTAATCAACAAATAAGAAGCTGTGCGGATTGTTAGTTCCCGCAGAGTTGCTACAGTTAGTGTTGTCCCTAATGGAAATACCACTTGCACCAACATTCTTCTTAGCTTTTGCAGGTTAGGCCTTGTTCTTGTTCTTGTTCTTCTTGCTCTTGCTCTCGGAAACATAGCCAAGACCTTTCTCACCAACTTGTTATCTAGGAGCAACCACTTGTGGCTTGGGGGGGGGAACTTGTGGCTTAGGAGCCACAACCTTCTCAAGACTAGGGCCCTTGTCATTGATTCTTGCTAGCTCTTACTTCAACCAAGCATTCTCCTCAATAATATTTGCATTATCACAAGAAGAAGTAGAGGTACACGCATATTGAATTGATCAAGTTGAGTTTGAAGTTGTTCACGAGACTTGTTGAGGGTAGAGAGTTCACTCTCCAAAGCCTTGTTAGCTTATCGGTTATTTTTTCATGACCAACACCAAAATCAACTTTCTTATTTTTTAGTTCTCTTATATTTAGCACTTGCATGGCCACATTCTTTAGTGATCTTAGAAATCAACTCATTATGTGACTCTTCAATAGATTCAAGTATCTCCTCAAGAGATACTCAAAGCTCATGTTCCTCCTCAATAGCATTTGATAGGGAACCCTTTTCAAAACAATCATTCCTCTTGGTTTCACATTTCTTCTCAAGAGCCTCTTGGGCCTCTCCCAATTTACTCATTAGAAGAGTGAAGTATTTCTTGTTATCCCCTTGGAAGTTAGTCATGTATAGGTTCAAGGAGGCAATTTAATCTTCGACACTAGAACTAGCAAGTTTAGTGGTGGAAGAAGATGATACCTCGGTGGACTTATCCATGAAGCACTTTGTGGAGGGTTGAGGAAGATTCTCATTGGGGGATTCAAAGAGTAAAGGAGATTCTGAAGATGCAGTAGCAATAGCGCCACTTTACTTGTGGTTTCTTCTCCCTTGTCACTAGTGTCATACTCTTCTTGAGTCACAAGCACATATCTAGATTATGGATTCTTGTTGAAGGGTTTCTTCATGAACTGAGGTTTCTTGTTGAGAGCCTTTGACTTATCCTTTAGGACTAGATTTTCTCCATGGTGCTCTCTATTCTCGAAGAGGCATTCGGCAAAAAAGAGATACTTGTCTTGACAATTGAAACAAGCCCTCACTTTTTGAGTCTCTTCTTTCCCATAGCTTGACTTGGTCTTATCCTCAACATATGAATTTTCCTTGGGAGGGTTCTTCCAAAACTTTTGCACCGCAAGAGCAATGCAATCCTTAAGAATGAGATCATATTCTTGATCTTTGAGCGGGGACAAATTTTCTTCCAAGGCAACCTCTTCATGTTGATCCGCCATCTTGGTCACCACCTTGGCCTTCAAAGCAACAAAGACCCCTTTGTGAATCCCAATAGCACGATCATGTGTGTCATGGGAAATCTTTGATTTCACCTTAAAGGATGCCATCTCTTGCATTACCTCGGTTGAGGACATGATGGAAAATTTGTCTTTCCCTTGGAAGCTCTTCACATCCACGGGTTCAAATGGCAAGAGCGCATTGATGTACTTCCTCTTGATCCAAGCATCATCAACATATTTAGCACCAAGAGCACTAGCTAGGGTCTTGAGTCTTCGACACATCTCCTCGTGACTCTCACCATCGAGCATATATAACCCTTTGGCATCATTGCACAAGGTATCATACCTATTCCCTTGCGTGCTTTCACTTCCCACAAACATTCTTACGATAGCATCCCAAGTTTCTTTGGCGGTGGAATATTGTTGAAGATGAGGCATGTGTTTTGGACCCACGGCTTGCTGAATTATTAAGAAGGCGGTGTAGTTGATTTGGCAATTTACCGCTTCTCTTCTTGTCAAGTTCTTGGGGTCATGAGGCTTGTATCCATCTTGTGTGACCCTCCAAAGCTCAATACAAGAAGAGTTCAAGTGAGCTTTCATGATATATTGCCATTGACCAAAAGGTTGTGCATTAATTTTAGAAGGTTCGCCTCTAGGGTTAATATGAGGATGTGGGACGGAAGGATCGGGAGAGTACCGTCCTTCAACATTGTGGCACTGGCCCTTATTATCCGACCCCTTAGAAGTTTTTTTCTTAGAGTGGGATTCATTTTTTTCTCGGCCCTTATCCCCATTATACGTCTCCTCCTTCTTCTCCAGAATTTCTCCCGAGGGAGATGAAGTAGACGATTCCGGTTCCTTGGCTTTCAAGAGTCGCAACATAAGATCTCGCAACTCCTTCAATTTGTCATCCATGGATGAGGTCAAGGAACCTGTCAATTCCTTAAGATCATCCATAGTGACATGATCCGAGGCCTAGGGGGGATTCTCTATGTTGACCATACTAAAACTCTTAGGCAGTTAAGCCCAATAAAAGAGCCGAGGCTCTGATACAATTTGAACGGATAGTATGGGCACCTAGAGGGGGAGGGTGAATAGATGTGATGACCAATTTTAATTTTTCTTCGAAATAAGGCTTGACACAAAGGTAAATTATCTAGATATGCAACTACAGTGAATTTACTTATATGACAACAACAACAAGATACAAGATACAAACACAAAGTAAAGGAGAGGGAACAAGGTAACACATAACGAAAGCACGCGGAGACAAGGATGTAATCCCGAGTTCCTCCTTTTGAGGGGACCACATCTCGTTGGAGGGGTGTGAGTTTCTCCACAAAGGCCTACTCAACGCCACAAAGTCCTCACCCTATTCTCCGATGAACCTCACCACAAAGTCCTAGTTCAACTTCCAATATTGATCCCCTTTTAGGCGTGAATTGAGTCCTTTACAACGAGCTTGGGGCACACACCCACAACCAAATTGGGGGCTCCCAAGATCCACCAAGAATCAGCAAGAGTAGCTATGAGGTATAGATTTTACACTCAAGGAAACCCTAGACTTGGTTCCCTCAAGTTAATAAGGGGGAAATGAAGTACGGGTTGGTGCAGATGTAGATCCGGGACTTCTCCTTGAATCCTCCAAGTTTCAACAAGTTTGGGTTGAGAAAATGGGAGATCTAGCTTGATGCGTGAGCTCAATCAATGGAGCGATGAATTTTGGACGAGCTAACCCTTTGGAACAAGGGGTCTTCTATTTATAGATCCACTAAAAAAACTAGTAATTTTCCTCCATCCTACATGCAATCCGGAATGAATCCGGCCACCCAGAATATTCTGGGGCAATCCAGGTGCTAACATAAGATTCACAGTCATTTCGGAATGAGTCCGACTACCCGGAATCACCCATAATTAATCCGGATTGTAAAAGAGGTTTTCGCGGCAAAGTCGGAATGAATCTGAAAAGAATCTGACTCCCAGAATCACTCGGAATGAGTCCGAATCCTAACAGAGGTTTTTGCACCCAATCCGGAATTTTCGGAATGAATCTGGATGCCAATAGAAACATCTCCCAACAGGAAAAATAGGCCGCGATATTTTTCTCCTTCATCATAAATTCGACACTGCTTTTTGCTCGTAATATATGTACCTAAAACATTCAACACACGGATAGATATCATTTATGTTGTTAACAAACACACAAAACTCAAGGGATTAAGAAACACTCTTTCATCATATTTCTCCTTTTGTTTCTGAATATTCTTCTCTATAGTGCCAAATCTTTCTAGCACTTGTTCTATGAAGATATTAGTTTTGTTGTCTTCACAACGAGAGTTTCCCACTAAATTTCTAATGTA
Organism: Alopecurus myosuroides; assembly: GCA_028641055.1. Taxonomy (NCBI): domain Eukaryota; kingdom Viridiplantae; phylum Streptophyta; class Magnoliopsida; order Poales; family Poaceae; genus Alopecurus; species Alopecurus myosuroides. The sequence continues at coordinate 217,829,090 of CM054058.1, read as the reverse complement.
ATTATAAGCCTATGGAGTGGGGGATCCTTAAAAATTCCCCCTATTGATATGTCAAGAATAAATCTATGCCACATGGTAGCACCAACATAAAAGTTTCTAAGGAGGATCTTGGATGTACGCTTTTTAGTAGATATGTTTTGAGCATCATTAATTCTATACCAAGAATCTTTTAAACCCTCCCCACCTCTTTGTTTGAAGGTGAGTACCTTAGCATCAGGATACAAAACAAAAGGAGTGGAGCTAGACATACTAACAACACAAATGAAAGACTAGAAACTAGAGAACTAATTTTTTGGGGGTTTTGATGAAGAGAAAACAAGACTAAACAAAAGTAAACTAAGCAAGAAAAAAATATAAGAAAGAGAGTGGAAGTGTGAGACTATCCTTGTAGCAAGCTAGAAATCCCCGGCAATGGTGCCTGAAAAAAATACTTGATGAGGACGTGATCTCAAGATCGTTGGGAGACCCCAAGCGGAAGGTATGATGTAGTCTAGAGTAAGTTTTTTCCTAGTATAGAACCAGATTTACTGAACCAGTAGGACTTCGTAGTCTTTAAGAAGGTTTCTTTATCAATGGCGTCAGAAAAACTGCTGACGTGTAGTTGACGGGAGGGTGGAACCTGCACACAAACACAAACTCTCTCTTGCCCCAACTTTCCGGAAGGTTGTCAATCTTCCGGTCTTGTTGAAAACATGAGAACTAAACGTATAGAGTCTTGAAAAACAATAAGATTAAAAATAGGACAACAAGTAAACAATGATGAAAGTGCTTAAAAGAAAGTTTGCAATATGAGGAAAATAGGAACAGGGTGCCATTGGTTCACTAGTGGTGTCTCTCCAAAGAAAACAAACATGTTGGGTGAATAAATTACAGCTGGGCAATTGAAAAATCATGAACGTGTAACAATACTATTATGACGAAATAAAGTTCACGTGTTCTAACATTGTAGGCATTACATCAAGGCATATGGACCGCTATCCAACATGCATCCATATCTAAATATCCACCTCAAGAAAGCTATCCAGCAAATCCCTTGGTATTAATTCCAGCAACAAAGTGATTTCTATGTGTACAACAGACAAATGCATTAAGATCAATATGTAATGTAAGCAGTGGTTCTCATCTGTAGATAAGAGCACCATTGTTTTCTCCCTAGTGGCAACAGAACATCCTCCCCCCCCCCACACGTTTTTGTCACTCGAGCGCAGGCAACAGGGAGGCATGAACCCACTATTTAGCATGTAAACCCACTCTTGGAGGTGAAAACAACTACGTGGCCAACGTAATCATAAACACCGGAGAGTATTGCAAGACGAGATTAAAACTCTCTAAAAATATAAGTGAAGCATCTCAAATTGACATGAACAAAATAATCATAATCTCATGGTTCATCGAATCCCAGCAAACACAACATGCACAATTACGTAACGGTTCTCTCGATCATGTGAGACAGCTCACGAGACCCAAAACATGGAGGCATAGGGGAGAGAACAACCATCTAGCTACTGCTATGGACCCGTAGTCCTGAGATGAACTACTCACTCATCTGTCTGAAGGCGATCGTGGAGATGTAGAGGCCTCTAGTGACGATCCCCCACTTCGGCAGGGTGCCGGAGCAGGACTCCAGAAGCCTTAGATTGGTGTTTCGAGGTGACGGCGTCTCTCTATATGTTTAGTGGAAAATAACTCTGATCCGACGTTTTTAGGGTAAAAGGCAATTTATAGGCGAAGGGGGCACGTGAGGCGGTGGCCAGGTCTTCCAGGGGCCCACTAGGTGCGACCAAGGGGGAGGCCGCGCCCGGTGCCCCCCTGGTGGCTCTCTGGCCCCCCTCTGGACCCCCTCTGGCTCCCCTTTGGACTTTGTCTTTGTTCCGGGTAAAAATTGATCTCCGTGGATTTTCTGCCCTTTCCGAGAATATTTCCTTAAGAACTTTTTCGAAATAGAAAAACAGGAGGAAACAGCAACTCGCCTAGGGCATCTTGTTTATAGGTTGGTCTGTGAAAACATCCGGAAAACAAACAAAAAGATCTGGAAAACAAAAGGTATTGGGTAGAAAACAAGCATGGAGAATAAAAAAATGATAGATATGTTTGCAATGTATCATCATCCCCAAGCTTAACTCATGCTCGTCCTCGAGTAGGTAAGTGATAACAAAATAATTTTTAGGTGACATGAAGTCAACACAAATCTTGATCAACGTTATGTAAAAGCATTGCAAAGCTGAGATCAAAGTACTTTAACAAAGGCATGATAAATATTATTTCAACCAATGTAAACTTAGCAACCATGTTGCACATGAAAATAATATAAACAAAATAAAATGAATAATGAAACATTGAAAGTGATATGGTTGTTTCAATCCTAAAGAAAAACATAATAAAGTGGTATCCAGCTAGTCCTTCGTTTGGTAGCAAAACATAAATTCCAGGACACCTTCAAAGTTTAAATGTTGCCTAGATACAAATAATTTGAGAGCAAACAATACCACAAATCATCAATCAATCAATAATAAAGTTTGGGACTATGCACATTATACTCAGAATGAAAACTATGCTCTCTTAGCTGGTGCGTAAATTAAGAAGATGAAGACTCAAAATAAAAGTAAAAGAAAGGCCCTTCGCAGAGGAAAACAGGGATTACTCATGTGCTAGAGCCTTTTATTTACTAAAACGGAGATATTGAAAACAATTTTGAGAGAGGTGTATGTCTATGTCAACGAATGGCAATGAAAAACTAATCATAATCCATGTCAAGCAAAGTGTTTAGACTTTTGAGAGTGGTTTCCGTTGTTTATTAATTTGGCACTTTCCCCGCCTTTCTTTCACAAACAAGGGCTACCCGTGTTCACGGGTACCCACCAGTTTTCATCAAACCATGGGGAAGTGCCTTTTTGTTATTATTTGGCACCATCTCTCTGCAAATTTAAATGAGCATAGATTCCATACTCATCGGGTGAAAGAAGGAAGAAGAACTTTTCTTGCCACAAACCATAATAAACTTTAAACTACTCCCCATGAGCTAAAACAACAACACAATATAGATTGCAATTTTGAAAGTTTAAAGGTAGAACACGAGAAATTAACTTTGGGTGGCGGTTAAATACCACATGTAGGCAGATATGGTGGACACATTTGGCATACTTTGGGTTTTGGGAGTTGGATTCACGAGGAGAGCTCATACTCATTACAGGTGTATGCTAGCAAAAGACTAGGACCAACCAACTAAGAGAGCAATAACGGCCATAATTATGCATAGCGACAAAACATCATTAATCAAATCATGAAGTGATATTACAAGTCAACAATAAATGATCATCGCGGATAGAAGTGGATTTTTTGTTGTCATAACATGGTGTGAGCATGCTCCAAGTAAATCCAGATAAAGCATTCAAAGGAGAAATACTACAATACCATGCTTCAATACGAGAGAACAACACATGATAAGATTCAATGGCACATTAAGCACTCTTAGCTATTTGAGACTAGTAATGATACATCATATATAACTAAGCACATAATTAAAATAACATCTAACATGACATGCCAAAGACGAAGCCAAAGTCAAAACAAGCTTCCTATTGCACCACGATAAGCATGAACCAATTTACTCTTTTCCAACACCAATTCACTTATCTGAAATAACTCTCAAAGCAAATAATCATCAAAGACTAGAGATCTAATAAAATATAACTGAAGCAAATCAACAGGATCTAAACAAAATTCGGGTGAAAAACAAGAGCTAAACGCAGTACTAGCAAAAACGGAACATTCGTAGAAAAATAAGAGTGAAAACTAGAGTGTTCTAAGCAATGAAAACATAGCATATCTCTCCCAAAATAAAAGTTCTAGGATCCAACCAAAAGCTACAGCAAATAAAACAAAAAAAGCTGAAAGCAAAATAAAAATACGCTCTAAGAATAACACATATCATGTGAAGGAATAAAAATATAGTGTTTTGAAAGAAACTTGATATTTTCTTGATGAAGAAGGGGATGCCTTGGGCATTGATACGTCCAAAATTTATCTCCTTTTCTGAACACTTTTCTTATTGTTTTCCTCTAAACCTGTGAGTTTTGGATACCACTAACACGGACTAACGTTGTTTTCAGCAGAATTACCTTGGTGTCTTGTTTTTGTGCAGAAAAATCAACTTTCGAGAAAATGCCCAGAAAAGATCCCATTGGTCCTAAAACACAAAAAGACCCCAAGAGCCAGAAGGGGGACACGAGAGGAGCCAGGAGGGGGCCACACCACCCCTCGACGCCCCCCTTGGCCGCGCCGCCAGGTGGTGTGGGCCACTCCCTCACCCCCTCGGGCTCCCCTTTCGACTACATATGCCCCGTAACCTAAAAAACCGAGGGGGGGTTCATCATATTCCATAGAAACACAACAGAGTGCCACCGCCACCCCGAACCTAAATTCGGGGATCAGAAGTTCTTGTTCTGGCGCCCTGCCAGGACGGGGATTCGAAGGAGATCATCGCCATCGACACCGCCACCTCTTCTCCATCAACCATCCATGACTCCCCCGTCCATGTGTGATTAAACCCCGCTGTAGGCTAAGTGGGATGGAAGGGATTGGATGAGATTGATCATATAATAATGCCAGATTGTTAGGGCATAGTGCCTATTATCCGTTGTTAGTTTTTTCTACCATTGCTGCAACTTGTTATGCTTAATGCTTGTCACTAGGGCCCGAGTGCCATGATTTCAGATCTGAACATGTTATTGTTTCGTGAGTATAATTTCTTGATCATATCTGCAAGTTGTTTACACATGTCATTGTCCGGAACCCGAGGCCCCAAAGTGACAAAAATTGGGACAACCAGAGGGGATGGATGTGATGTGAGGATCACGTGTGTTCACGGAGTGTTAATGCTCTACTCCGGTGCTTTATTAAAAGGAGCACCTTAATTACCAGTAGTTTCTCTAGAGGCCCCGCTGCCACGGGGTGGTAGGACAAAAGATGTTGTGCAAGTTTCTCATTGCGACCACGTATGACTATATTGGAACACATGTGTAGCATCCCAACTTTTAATAAAGATGGAATACCTGTGTTATTGTGCTAGTCCCTGGATCAATTGCTAGCACCACAGTACAAAATGAAATATCATGCAAATGCATCAAATTCTATTACATCGCATGATCCAGTCTTTACAAAATAGTATTACAACTTGCATAGTCTTAGAAGACTAGCAGAAAACAAAGAAATACAGCGGAAAACAAGGTACAACATTGAGCCCATCTTCTTCATATGCCACAGGAAAAACATGTTGGCGATAGTCTCGAGATCCTAAACGAAATCCTCACTCGTCTTCAGAAATATATGCAATATGGAATATGCAGCCACAAGGGAGTCAATACAATTTAATGTATTGGCAAGTAACACTATGGTGGATATAAATGGCAAAACTAATACTACATGCTTATTTGGCTGAGTGGAGTTTTGGCTAAGTTTGCATAAAGCCAGTTTTCTCCTATCACTTTTGTAAAACAAACTTTTCTTTTCAAAAGGGTGGCAACATTGGATTTAGATCCAAGCACCACAATACTGTTCACTTGGTCAAAATTTTACTTATTGAAATTGATGATGAGATTCTTCCGTCAATCCTTGTCCAGTTGCTCATAGTTATCCATAACCCGGGACACGGCTAAGATCTTAGTTTGTTGACTCTGCAGAGTTTGTGCACTTTCACCTTCAGACTCAAATCAGCCCAAACATCCTATACACCCTGAGTGCATTAAGGAAAGGAGAAGATTGAGACGAGATCTTTCAGAAGAAATTCCACCACCGTTTGGCTTACCCGTGCCACCTATAATTATGCTACATCTGCTGGTAAACCTGGTGAGTTCATTCAACTTAGTTGATCAAGACAGAGCCCATATGACTAAAGGCTTCACGGGAAGCTACTAAACTTAGAAGGACATAGTAATCTCTTTGTTCCTGGGTGGCCATCCTCAAGTGACAACCTCAAGTGGAATAACCCTTAGAAAGGGCCCTGAGGCAACACTCAACATAAACCAGTCTTACCACTTCCACCCAGGTGGTTCATTCATTAGTTATACTTAAAAATTTTCCTCAACATCTAGTAAAACCATTTTTGTAGCATGGCAAAGCATCTAAATAAGTACCAAGGTATCAAAATAACAAGGTATAAGGATGGCTACACACTACTAGGATATAGCATAGCATAATATAACTTATTAAAATTTCCTATCATGCATACTACTCAAAATCAACTAATGCATATAGAAAATAATGGGTAGTTGATGATATGTTACTTGCCTTGTTGAAGTTGGGGAAGATATCACACTCTCTTCACAAAAGATCGTTGCTCTCCGTACAATCTATTCATTGACAACACAAAACCAAATAAACAAGCATCCTAACAAACAACATACAAGTGTAGAAAACATACATAGCAACTAACATATCAAAAGGGGCTTAACCAAGTTGGTTAGGACGAGGTTTGGGTTCGAAAGATTCATTCTCTAATGGTCTCATACTTGTTAAGGAAATTCCAAGGGTTTAATTGGGATGGACTAGGTTGATCTTGATGTGATCTAACTTTATTATAACCATACTTGTCGAGGAAGTTCCAAGAGTTCACTAAGAATAAACATATTACTTCTTCAACTAAAGTAATACATTGTAAACACTTGGTCATATTCACCTTCAAAAATATTAAAGTGACTATGTTAGTATTTTCCATTGTGGTTAGGGTAGGTCTACTAACTTCATCATCAAAGGGAAAAATATTACTAAGTCTTGGGTTTTCCATTTGGGTCAATGGTTGGACAAAAATAACTTGTTACTCTTCAACTTGGGTGGATTGCTTCTAGTCCTCATGTGATTGCCTTCTTGAAGATCATCATCATGCCATCTAATTGTTTCCTTCCTTGGTGTGGTGCTTCTCTTGGTCTTGATAGTCTTCATGGTTTTCACTTCACTAATTGGTTTGGGTATGGGATGGGCACAAATACCACTAAGTCAAATTGGAAAGAAAATAAGAAGAAAGATAGAAAGAGAGAGGGAGATGTTTTCTTCTGAATTTCTTCACACTTGTACTTCTTGAGTTGCTTCTAGTTGGTGTGGAGTCTAAGTCTTCTCTTCAAAACTTATTCATTGATCTTCCTTGTAGCTCTTCATGTTGCCACCAGGTTGAAAGTGAAGAACCTTCTATTTCTTGAGTCTTGTTTTCCATTTGCTAACTTGATGGATTCTTGAAGCAAGAATAGGGGGATTGGATAAGTAGATAGAAGACTAGGATACTAGTGTTTTAGGTTCACTACTTGGTACTATATGTGATTGGCATATTCTAAGTACATGGCTTGGCTCCAAATGGACATAACATCAAATAATAACAATTGAAAACAATTCCTAAGTCATGGTGAAAATGGATGTATCACTATGTTGGGTTTTTGGTCAAAAACACATGGGCATGATCCAAGAGTGTCCAAAAGGTTCAAGTTATGATGTCTCTGGTCCAAGGTTATCAAATGGAGTAATTTTGCAAAAGGGAACTATATTGAAAATATTTATAGAAATTAATCTATGTCAAATATACTAAAATAGACAAATTAATCCTAAATTCAATTTTAATTTGTTCAAATATTATTTTGGGACAGAGGATATGAAAGTACACATCCTAAGCTTTCCAAATATATTTTATTTACAATTTTTGGATTTGTAGAATTTGAATTATGCCAAATTTCATCAAACAAGCATATTTGAATTTGAACAAATTTAAGTTTCCCAAATTTGAATTTGTCCAGTGCCAAAAGTTTCTAGATGTCAGGGGCTTTTCAAAAAGTCCAAGATTGCTAAATTTGGCTAAGTGGTTGAAAAGATATGATGATTTGAAGTTGTAGGGGCTTTTCTGCAAAATTGATAATTATATTTTTATTCGGGAATAAATCCCAGAGACAGTTGGGCTCAATTGGCTATTTACCGCGCGATGCGGTAGACAGGGAGTGGGCCTGGGCTGGCTTCACGCTGCACCGAGCGACCAATTGGTTACTTAACGCGCAGCCTACGTGGCGCTCTCTGATTCGCCCGTACCTGTTCGGTAAGTGAATCTATCACGACCGTAGGATTTAGATCTAATGGCGCAGGAGGGAAGGGGGGTTCTCACCGGCGATGGGTGGCCGGAAATGGCGACGGTGGCGGCGCTGGGCTCGGGAAAAAGACGGCGTCGGCGTTATGGTTGCTCCCCGCCTCGATGGAGACCACGAAGGTACTCAGCTCGACTTGGTGAAACCGATGGTGCCCACGGTGAGGCTTCTGGGGCTCTGCAACTACGGCGGCGATATGGCCCGAGGCGGCCGTGCTCCGGCGAGCTTTTCCTCGTCGCTACGGCCACGGAAACAAAACAAATAGAGCGTTATTACGTGATACGGTACTTGGGCAACAAAATAAAACCAACGGGGGCGTCGGGAACCTTCTCTGTTGGCCGCAAAGGACGACGAACGGCGGCGGAATTTGAGATCTCCGGCGAGCAATATGTGCGGCATGGGTGCACGATTTTGTGGGGAAGCAGAGGGGAAATGATGCGGGGGAGAAGGGCTATAAGGTGGAGGTGATGGGGCAATTAATCCCGCGCTGAAACAGCTGAATTCAATCGGATTGAATTCGGTAAGAAACGGTAGAAAAATTAAACAGCCTGAGCTTGATGACGACGTGACGTCATCACCCTTTTTTTTCTTTTTCTTTTTCTTTTTATTTCTGTTTTCTTATTTAATTTATATCTTCTGTTTAAATAATCAAATCAACATGGAACAAATTTCTAAATTCATAATATTTGAAATACTTTCTAACAATACCATTTTTATAAACTTTTCAACATGTTACATTTTTGAATTATGAAATTTGAATAATTCATTAAAAGTGACTTAATAGCATTTTTAATAGAAAATCAAATTTAATTTTGAGAAAGGGTTTTATAAAAATAAAGAGACATTATATAAGTCAAATATCATTTTTGAAAATCATTTACACTTGTTTTGCTATTTTATATTTTGAAATAAAAATGATTTCACTAATAGCATATTAATGCCATTTTAAAAATATCAATTATATAACTGAAAATTATTGGTTGAATAAAATATCAGAGACAACAATGTGATCAAATGAAATTTTCCAAAATCATTTTTAATGGTTTTCATATTTTATGATTTTAAAATATGAAGAAACAATGATAGTCACTTAATAGAAAACATTAATTTTTATATGATTAAAACAATTTTTAGAAATATTTTCTATGGTTCAGCTATTATTTTCTAAGACCCTTTTAGGAACTTTCATATTGTATATTTTCAACATATTAGTGAAACCACAATTAGTATCCTTTTGTTATATTTCAAACATAGAGAATTATTTAATAAATTTGGAAAATGGGGTTTAGTAAAAGCAGAAAGGTTTTCCCAAATGAAAACATTGTTTTCTCAAAGTATCTTACTTGTTTTCATAAACAATTTATTTCTATAGCACTATATTATTTTGTTGATTGACATAACACTTGGAAAACAAGGATCCACTTATATCTATTTGGGGGTTATCAATAATAGTGAAACCCTTTTTAGAGATAAGAAGAAAATATTAGAGATAACTATTCTCTAGTTTTTATATATCAAAAATATTTTCAAGATTATAATTAGGTTGAAAACATGTTTGGTGTAAGGGTTTGCTTAAGAAGTAATATTTTCTTTATGTAGAAATATTTATTTTGAAATGACTTTAGGGTTTATGGAATAGAGGTATAATGGATTCTTAATTTCAATTTCATTGAAATGTGTATTGTTTTCTTTTGTTTCTTGCATCTCATTTGGTTTTTGGTGACTTACTAAACATGAAAACAAAAAGTTTCAAATTTTTGTGATTTTTGGACTTTCCAAAAATCAGGGATGTTACAGACTACCACCCTTAAAAGAAATCTCGTCCCGAGATTTGGGAAGGTTAGAAAGAAAGATTGGGTAACTGGGTTCCAGAACAAACTGTGTGGCTACCACCCTTAAAAGAAACTTTGGTGGGTAGTCTATTTTCATTAGATTAGAGTGTAGATTGATTCTAGATTAGCTTGAGTAGATCTTTCCTTTGTGGTAGAGGTGTAGACCAACATAGGTATGTTGGACTACCTTTGACACTGAGGGGTCACTCTTTGGGTCAATCAAAAGCCTTTGGTTCACTCTCAACTTGGTCTTTTGATATCCTTTGCAATCTTCTATCTTGTTGTTGTCATCCTTGAAGGTAAACACCATGCTATTTCTAAAGAAACTCTCATGGTAGGCAAAATCTTCCATTGCTTGATAGCTCCAAGGTTGGCTTGATCCTCACCGAAAATAGTACATTTTTCAGTATCACTAACATAGGGTCATTGTTGTATTCTACCATTCTATGGTTCAGGTTTAACATCGTCTCTCTCTAATAGGTATGTCACTCAGATTTAACATTCCTCATAGCAAAAGTAAATAATGTGAGTAGTCACCATGGGGGCCAATCCATGTTGCACTCAATTATTACCTTGTACTTGGATTGATGAATCTTGTTTAATAACACTAGGTCACCTCACTTGTCTAACAGAAAGTTTCCAATCTGTAAGACAAACTTGAGCCAAGCTATCACTTCTCAACTAGTGGGTTGCATAAAACTCTTATGTAACACAAGCTGGATGGTTGTGTTTCTACATTATTTCTTCTCTTGGTGTAGTTGGATCTGAAATCTTCATAGCTCACGCAACTTTGAGTCAGGTTGTCTATCTTCACTTGTTGATTGACTTGATGCTCCTTATGATGTAGTTGTCATTGATCATGGATGTGATTGTTCCTTCACACAGAATAAAGAAATTTGATACTAGCATTCCTCAAATGGGATGGCTTGTGTATCAATAGGGTAAAGGTTGTATGATTCCAAATGGTTCTCACTATGGTTGGTGAATGAGTATGGTGTTGGGTTTGGTCTAGTAGGGATGAGTAGAGATTTAGAAAGAGATTGAAGGAATTCCTACCCCAACACATCAGATCAAGGAAACTCATCTTGAAAACAACACATAACAAACATATAGCAACACATTCATCACACCAATCAACAAGGTTTTATAAAACAACTAATATTGGCATACCACACTCATTGGTATGATCAATATACTAACACGTTAACGTTGTTCTAACAAGGTAACTAGATTGGTGGTCTCATCTATATCTTCTTGAGTTCTTCAAATTCTTCTCTCCAGGTCTTGAGGTGTTCTTGATTGTTGTGAAGTCTGGGTATATCTCCAAGTTTCTTCAATAATCTTGAGTGTAGGTCTTCATGTGGTGAAAATACTTCTTGGACTTCTTGGTATGATCTTCAACACTCCTGTCTTGATGGTATTGAAGAGGTAGGTCATCTAGAAAATTTTGAAAGTGAATAATAGATGAGAGAATATGAGAAAGATTAAGAGGATTGTTTTGTTTCTAGAAAGTTTGAACATAGAAAGTTTTCAATCCTAGGGTGATCAATGGGTTATTAACAACTTGTTGCAAATTGGATATTCACTATAGTGAGAGATACAGGCACCCGCCAGCCAATCAGGGAACGGTCTCGTGTCAGTGGACACGTAAAGTTGTCCGGGCCGCTTCATCTCACTATGCCGCTAGGATCCAAAATACTCTAAGGAGATAATAACATGATCAAAAATGGCTTCCAAACCTAAGGGTCTCGAATCCTATGGGCAACACAATGCTCTGATACCATTTTGTAGCATCCCAACTTTTAATAAAGATGGAATACCTGTGTTATTGTGCTAGTCCCTGGATCAATTGCTAGCACCACGGTACAAAATGAAATATCATGCAAATGCATCAAATTCTATTACATCGCATGATCCAGTCTTTACAAAATAGTATTACAACTTGCATAGTCTTAGAAGACTAGCAGAAAACAAAGAAATACAGCGGAAAACAAGGTACAACATTGAGCCCATCTTCTTCATGTGCCACAGGCAAAACATGTTGGCGATAGTCTCGAGATCCTAAACGAAATCCTCACTCGTCTTCAGAAATATCTGCAATATGGAATATGCAGCCACAAGGGAGTCAATACAATTTAATGTATTGGCAAGTAACACTATGGTGGATATAAATGGCAAGACTAATACTACATGCTTATTTGGCTGAGTGGAGTTTTGGCTAAGTTTGCATAAAGCCAGTTTTCTCCTATCACTTTTGTAAAACAAACTTTTCTTTTCAAAAGGGTGGCAACATTGGATTTAGATCCAAGCACCACAATACTGTTCACTTGGTCAAAATTTTACTTATTGAAATTGATGATGAGATTCTTCCGTCAATCCTTGTCCAGTTGCTCATAGTTGTCCATAACCGGGGACACGGCTAAGATCTTAGTTTGTTGACTCTGCAGAGTTTGTGCACTTTCACCTTCAGACTCAAATCAGCCCAAACATCCTATACACCCTGAGTGCATTAAGGAAAGGAGAAAATTAAGACGAGATCTTTCAGAAGAAATTCCACCACCGTTTGGCTTACCCGTGCCACCTATAATTATGCTACATCTGCTGGTAAGCCTAGTGAGTTCATTCAACTTAGTTGATCAAGACAGAGCCCATATGACTAAAGGCTGCACGGGAAGCTACTAAACTTAGAAGGACATAGTAATCTCTTTGTTCCTGGGTGGCCATCCTCAAGTGACAACCTCAAGAGGAATAACCCTTAGAAAGGGCCCTGAGGTAACACTCAACATAAACCAGTCTTACCACTTCCACCCAGGTGGTTCATTCATTAGTTATACTTAAATTTTTTCCTCAACATCTAGTAAAACCATTTTTGTAGCATGGCAAAGCATCTAAATAAGTACCAAGGTATCAAAATAACAAGGTATAAGGATGGCTACACACTACTAGGATATAGCATAGCATAATATAATTTATTAAAATTTCCTATCATGCATACTACTCAAAATCAACTAATGCATATAGAAAATAATGGGTAGTTGATTATATGTTACTTGCCTTGTTGAAGTTGGGGAAGATATCACACTCTCTTCACAAAAGATCGTTGCTCTCCGTACAATCTATTCATTGACAACACAAAACCAAATAAACAAGCATCCTAACAAACAACATACAAGTGTAGAAAACATACATAGCAACTAACATATCAAAAGGGGCTTAACCAAGTAGGTTAGGACGAGGTTTGGGTTCGAAAGATTCATTCTCTAATGGTCTCATACTTGTTAAGGAAATTCCAAGGGTTTACTTGGGATGGACTAGGTTGATCTTGATGTGATCTAACTTTATTATAACCATACTTGTCGAGGAAGTTCCAAGAGTTCACTAAGAATAAACATATTAGTTCTTCAACTAAAGTAATACATTGTAAACACTTGGTCATATTCACCTTCAAAAATATTAAAGTGACTATGTTAGTATTTTCCATTGTGGTTAGGGTAGGTATACTAACTTCATCATCAAAGGGAAAAATATTACTAAGTCTTGGGTTTTCCATTTGGGTCAATGGTTGGACAAAAATAACTTGTTACTCTTCAACTTGGGTGGATTCCTTCTAGTCCTCATGTGATTGCCTTCTTGAAGATCATCATCATGCCATCTAATTGTTTCCTTCCTTGGTGTGGTGCTTCTCTTGGTCTTGATAGTCTTCATGGTTTTCACTTCACTAATTGGTTTGGGTATGGGATGGGCACAAATACCACTAAGTCAAATTGGAAAGAAAATAAGAAGAAAGATAGAAAGAGAGAGGGAGATGTTTTCTTCTGAATTTCTTCACACTTGTACTTCTTGAGTTGCTTCTAGTTGCTGTGGAGTCTAAGTCTTCTCTTCAAAACTTATTCATTGATCTTCCTTGTAGCTCTTCATGTTGCCACCAGGTTGAAAGTGAAGAACCTTCTATTTCTTGAGTCTTGTTTTCCATTTGCTAACTTGATGGATTCTTGAAGCAAGAATAGGGGGATTGGAGAAGTAGATAGAAGACTAGGATACTAGTGTTTTAGGTTCACTACTTGGTACTATATGTGATTTGCATATTCTAAGTACATGTCTTGGCTCCAAATGGACATAACTTCAAATAATAACAATTGAAAACAATTCCTAAGTCATGGTGAAAATGGATGTATCACTATGTTGGGTTTTTGGTAAAAAACACATGGGCATGATCCAAGAGTGTCCAAAAGGTTCAAGTTATGATGTCTCTGGTCCAAGGTTATCAAATGGAGTAATTTTGCAAAAGGGAACTATATTGAAAATATTTATAGAAATTAATCTATGTCAAAAATACTAAAATAGACAACTTAATCCTAAATTCAATTTTAATTTGTTCAAATATTATTTTGGGACAGAGGATATGAAAGTAAACATCCTAAGGTTTCCAAATATATTTTATTTACAATTTTTGGATTTGTAGAATTTGAATTATGCCAAATTTCATCAAACAAGCATATTTGAATTTGAACAAATTTAAGTTTCCCAAATTTGAATTTGGCCAGTGCCAAAAGTTTCTAGATGTCAGGGGCTTTTCAAAAAGTCCAAGATTACTAAATTTGGCTAAGTGGTTGAAAAGATATGATGATTTGAAGTTGTAGGGGCTTTTCTGCAAAATTGATAATTCTATTTTTATTCGGGAATAAATCCCAGAGGCAGTTGGGCTCAATTGGCTATTTACCGCGCGATGCGGTAGACAGGGAGTGGGCCTGGGCTGACTTCACGCTGCACCGAGCGACCAATTGGTTACTTAACGCGCAGCCTACGTGGCGCTCTCTGATTCGCCCGTACCTGTTCGGTAAGTGAATCTATCACGACCGTATGATTTAGATATAATGGCGCAGGAGGGAAAGGGGGGTTCTCACCGGCGATGGGTGGCCGGAAATGGCGACGGTGGCGGCGCTGGGCTCGGGAAAAAGACGGCGTCGGTGTTCTGGTTGCTCCCCGCCTCGATGGAGACCATGAAGGTACTCAGCTCGACTTGGTGAAACCGATGGTGCCCACGGTGAGGCTTCTGGGGTTCTGCAACTACGGCGGCGAGATGGCCCGAGGCGGCCGTGCTCCGGCGAGCTCGTCCTCGTCGCTACGGCCACGGAAACAAAACAAACAGAGCGTTATTACGTGATACGGTACTTGGGCAACAAAATAAAACCAACGGGGGCGTCGGGAACCTTCTCTTTTGGCCGCAAAGGACGACGAACGGCGGCGGAATTTGAGATCTCCGGCGAGCAATATGTGCGGCATGGGTGCACGATTTTGTGGGGAAGCAGAGGGGAAATGATGCGGGGGAGAAGGGCTATAAGGTGGAGGTGATGGGGCAATTAATCCCGCGCTGAAACGGCTGAATTCAATCGGATTGAATTCGGTAAGAAACGGTAGAAAAATTAAACAGCTTGAGCTTGATGACGACGTGACGTCATCACCCTTTTTTTTCTTTTTCTTTTTATTTCTGTTTTCTTATTTAATTTATATCTTCTGTTTAAATAATCAAATCAACATGGAACAAATTTCTAAATTCATAATATTTGAAATACTTTCTAACAATACCATTTTTTATAATCTTTTCAACATGTTACATTTTTTAATTATGAAATTTGAATAATTCATTAAAAGTGACTTAATAGCATTTTTAATAGAAAATCAAATTTAATTTTGAGAAAGGGTTTTATAAAAATAAAGAGACATTATATAAGTCAAATATCATTTTTGAAAATCATTTACACTTGTTTTGCTATTTTATATTTTGAAATAAAAATGATTTCACTAATAGCATATTATTTTGGTGTAAGGGTTTGCTTAAGAAGTAATATTTTCTTTATGTAGAAATATTTATTTTGAAATGACTTTAGGGTTTATGGAATAGAGGTATAATGGATTCTTAATTTCAATTTCATTGAAATGTGTATTGTTTTCTTTTGTTTCTTGCATCTCATTTGGTTTTTGGTGACTTACTAAACATGAAAACAAAAAGTTTCAAATTTTTGTGATTTTTGGAGTTTCCAAAAATCAGGGATGTTACAACATGCCTATGGTTTGCCTACATGTTTATGCTTTATTATTATTATCTGCAATGCCCATGTTATTATTATTACATGACCTATGTTATCCATGAAACGCCTGTCCATGCATTCCCTCTATGCCTACGGTACTTCCCATCCTGCTGTTTTCCGCGACTGCTACTGTTGTTATTATTTTACTACTGTTGTTATTTTATTTCTACTGCTGCTATAAAATTGTTACCACTGATAAATTGTTGTGAGCATGTCTAATTTCAGGTGCAGCTGAAGGCGTATAATATTCTTTGGCTCCCCTTGTGTCGAATCAATAAATTTGGGTTTTACTTTCCTCGAAGACTGTTGCGATCCCCTATACTTGTGGGTCATCAGGCATCCGCAAGCTTTGACGCTTTTAATTCTTGGATATGTCTTGGGGTGACACGGGCATCCCCAAGCTTGACTGTTTGTCCATCCTTCATCTCATCACATCATTCTTCTCTCCCTACACTCGAAAACTTTCTCCATCTAAAACTTCTCCACAATCTTCATTAGCAACGCTAGTGTAATCAAAATAATAAATCCACTTGGTTCATTTTCAACACAAGTCTCACATTTCAATTAAAACATTAGCTACTTTCACGACTTTTTTTAAATCTCTCCCTCTCAAAAGAACATCAAAAGAAAGAGATTAAGATGCAAATGCAAATATTGGAAGAAATCTATCAAAACAGAGTAGTCGCTAAAGATGATTTTTTTGGAAATCTTTTGGTGCACTAATAAAAAAGTGGGAAACTAACAAAATTTATATAACAACTCAAGGCATGTGTGTATTTTGTTTCAAAGTAATCCAGCGTTTTGGCTGAGAGATATGATTTTTTTGGTAAGAGCCGAAAAATTTGTTTCAGAACAACAACTTCCCCAAATCGAACTAGCTCTCAATTAGAGGTTACTGTTCGCACAAAAACGAAATAAAAAGGATAAGAAGCGGTTTATACATAGGTAACAACTTTCAAAACATAAAAATAACAAAATAAAACAGAATAAAACAAAAGGATAACGAAGGAAAATAAAAGTGGGTTGCCTCCCACAAGCGCTTTTCTTTAACGCCTTTTAGCTAGGCTTGAAGAACGAATCAAGTATCAACAAGATCATTTTTTTTCTTCGATAGCCCCCTCAGCAATTCTAATTCTCTTAGCAACATTTTTCATAACACAATAAATTGTATCCACTTTATTAGCTATATTATCATATTTCTTCTTTTGTTCCTGAATATTGTTCTCTATAGTGCCCAATCTTTCTAACACTTGTTCTATGGAGATATCAGTTTGTTCTCTTCACATGGAGAGTTTTCCACTAAATTTCGAATGTACTTATAAGACTCTGGAGTGGGGTATCCTACAAACTTCCCTCCTATTGACATGTAAAGAATAAATCTGTGCCACATGGCAACACCAACATAAAAGTTTCTAAGGAGGATCTTCGTTGTATGCTTTTTAGTAGATCTATTTTAAGCATCATTAATTCTATATCAAGCATATTTTAAACTCTCCTCACCTCTTTGTTTAAAGGTGAGGACCTTAGCGTCGGGAGACAAAACAAAAGGAGTGGAGCAATACATACTAACAAAATAAACTAACAACGCAAATAAAAGACTAGAAACTAGAGAACTGTTTTTTGGGGGTTTTAATAAAGAGAAAAGAAGACTAAACAAAAGTAAACTAAGCAAGAACAAAACAAAAGAAAGAGAGTGGAAGTGTGAGACTCCCCTTGTAGCAAGCTAGAAATCCCTGGCAATAGAGCGAGAAAAAGTGATGTTGACGAGGGACTGCTTGCTTCTTGATGACTTCGAATCCCCGAAAACGGCGCCAGAAAAAGTACTTGATGAAGAAGTGATCACACGCTCGTAGGCAGACCCCAAGAAGAAGGTATGATGTAGTCTAGAGTAAGTTTTCTCCTAGTATAGAACCAGAGTTATCAAACCGTAGGACTTCGTAGTCTTGAAGAAGGTTGCTTTATCAACAGCGCCAGAAAAACTGTTAACGTGCAGTTGACGGGAGCGTGGAACCTGCACACAGACACAAAATCTCTCTTTCCCTAACTTTCCGGAAGGTTGTCAATCTTCCGGTCTTGCTGAAAACATGAGATTAAACTTATAGAGTTTTGGAAAAATAATAAGAGTAAAAATGGGACAACAAGGAAAGAATGATGAAAGTGGTTAAGAGAAAGTTTGCAATATGAGGAAAATAGGACCATGGGCCATAGGTTCACTAGTGGTGTCTCTCCAAAGAAAACAATATGTTGGGTGAACAAATTACAACTAGGCAATTGACAAATCATGAACGTATAACAATACTATTATGACGAGATAAAGTTCATGGGTTCTAACCTTGTAGGCATTACGTCAAGGCATATGGACCGCTATCCAGTATGCATCCATATCTAAATATCCACCTCAAGAAAGCTATCCACTAAATCCCTTGGTATTAAGTTGCAGCAACAACGTGATTGCTATGTGTACAATAGACAAATGCATTAAGATTAAGATCAATACGTAATGTAAACATTGATTCTCATCCATAGACAAGGGCACCATTGTTTTATCCCTAGTGGCAACAACACCCCCCCTCCCCCGCATGTTTCCGTCACTCGAGCGTAGGCAACAAGGAGGCATGAACCCACTATCTAGCATATAAACCCTCTCTTGGAGGTGAAAAAAATTACGTGGCCAATGTAATCATAAACACCGGAGAGTATTGCAAGCCAATATTAAAACTCTCTAAAAATATAAGTGAAACATCTCAGATTGACATGAACAAAATAATCATAATCTCATGGTTCATCGGATCCTAGCAAACACAACATGCACAGTTACATCACGATCATGTGAGGCAGATCACGCGACTCTAAACATGGAGGCCTATGGGAGAGAACAGCCATCTAGCTACTGCTATAGACCCGTACTCCCGAGATGAACTACTTATGCATATGTACGAAGGCAGTCATGGCGATGTAGAGGCCTCCTGTGACGACCCCCCTCTCAGCCAGGGTGCCGGAGCAAGACTCCAGAAGCCCTAGATTTGGCTTTCGAGGTGACGGCGTCTCTATGTATGTTTCGTGGAAAATAACTCCGAAATCGACGTTTTTAGGGTAAAAGGCAATTTATAGGCGAATTTGGGACGTGAGGCGGTGGCCAGGTCCCCCAGGGAACCACTAGGCACCGCGCATGGTGCCCCTGGCTCCCCTTTGGACCCCGTCTTCATTGCGGGTAAAAATTGATCTCCGTGGATTTTCAGGCATTTCCAAGAATGTTTCATCATTGTTCCAAATATCATCCGATATGCCGATTTATCGACCGATTTATCGCTTATCGGGTGGTGACCGATAAGATAAATGAATATCGGTGGAGTTTATCATTCGGGCCATTTTATCGGTCTTACAAACGATTTATCGGTCGATATGTCGATAAATTGGCCGATATATAGATTTTCCATCACTGGAACATGTGATTAATGATCTCCATCATAGAATTTTTAGTATTATTGAATACAATATATCTATATATCATAATTTAGAGATTTTAGTGCCGATATGATATATGTTTATAGCATATTTTAGATGTTTTAGTGCAATAATTTGGGATTTACAAGAAAAATGGCCGATAAATAGTCGACCGATAAAATCGATTTATCGGCCGATAAGCCGATATATCTCTTATCATGGGCCGGACGATAAGGTAACGATAAGCGATATCCTGAACATTGTGTTTCATTAAAAACTTTTCTGAAATAGAAACCAGCAGTAAACAACAACTGACCTGGGACATCTTGTTAATAGGTTAGTTTGTGAAAACATCCGGAAAACAAAAGAAAGCATGTGTAAAACAAAAGGTATTGGGTAGAAAATAATCATGTAGCATCAAAAATTATAGGTACGTTTGCAACATATGACGAGAGTTTTCCGTGGGAGCACATTTGGGGCTGAGAAGATGCATTTCGGTCAAAAAATCATTTGTAGCTGGGCTACATTTAGCCCCTTTTTTAAAAAAAAATCAACAATTTTAAGTGTGAAAAAGAACTGGGAAAAATTCTAGATGTTGAAAATTACATTATCTACGGGTACAAAAAATTTCAACCTGAAATAGTTTGTATTCCGTCCTACACGAAAATGAAAAATTCTGACAATTTGAAAAGTTTTTGAATCTGTCATTATTCACATCTCAGATCTGAAATTTTGTCATTTTTATACAACACGAAATGCAGAATATTTCGCAAATCTGCTTTGGACCATGGTAGAAATCATCATTAAATACATGTAAATTTTTGTGCCAGATTTTTTAGAAAATTAAATTTGCAAATTTTGAGTTTGCAAAAATACGGGCTACATGTAGCCCGGGAGCCAAATCACCGCACTCCATTTCGGTGCCCTATATTCGTGTTTTAAAGGTTGTGGATTTAAAGTGTCTCCTAGAGATACTCTAATAGGTCATCTTTTACAATTTACATATGTAGTGGGTGCAAATACTTGTCTTTAAACAAGACATAAGATTTGACGATTTTCTGGATTAAGAAGAAAAGAAAGACCCGTTTTACTGGAGTAAAATTGGGCGATAAACTAATCAAGACATCTTTGGGGTTAACAATTAGTGACGTGCAATTAGGGACACGTTTGATAGCCTTCGTCCCCTCCGGCCAGGCCCGCTAGTTTCAAAGCCAACCCACTGTTTGGTTGCATGCGAGAGGAATCTTGGCCTGCACGAACTTTAAAGCATGTTGGGCCACGCATAGTAGGAACGGCCGAATTGGCAGTTTCTTTGGGACCAGGCTAAGGCGATGCGACCTGTAGGTGAGTTCTGCTTCTGCTCAGTCTCTGTTAACTCACTTCATCTTCTTGCTGATGACTAATGCTATAATGTTTGGTTTAGAATAAACTCTACAAGAAAATAAACTGCACCCACTACATTGTTTTGTTCCGGCAATCGTTTTATACTTTCGTCCACTGATAACTCTGAATTTCGTATTCATATCTAAACCTTCTTTACACGTATTTTGTAAAATTAATCGCATATAAGTGACCATTTGAAATATCTTCCAAGGAGTACCCTCCCCTTGCTATTTCCCACAACTCTCGTATTGTAAATTTTTCGTTTCGGTGGTTGTACACGAATAGATCTTGTACTGTACCTATGCGTATTTATACTATGCTTCATGTATGTCTCTTCTTCAACCTCCATACAACCGCGAGTCAGTCACCTTCATGAACTCCGTCGTTCTATCAACAGTCCCACCTACGCCTTTGTTACTGCGTTCAACCGCCGCCGGTCATAGCTGACGCAAAGTCCATCGTCAGTGGTTAACTGAACATGTTTGTGGCGTGTTACTGAACATATCCATGGTGTTCGTCATGTGTTTGTTACTGAACTCTGCTCTAGATCACTGTAATACGCAGTTGCCACAAGTTTCGCCCACAACCTCTATCGTTGGCGCCGTCCTGATGCTTGCAGCTCGACATGGGCATGTCACATAGACATGTCTTAAACTTGTGTGCTTTTCTGTCTCACTTTAACCTCTCTGTTGTGTGTGTTTCATTGGTGTCGTCGAGGAGCAGCAAACTCTATTGGCGCTGGTGTCCATCGTTGAGCTCGTGGCCCAGCTGGCCGAGCTCTACGGCGTGCCCACTGGCCGCACCCCCTGCGTCGACGGTGCCCTGTTGGTCGGACGTGCGAGTACGCCGCCTCTCTGCCCGCGCACGAACACGCCGTGTCGTGCCTCGTGCGAGGCCGTCGTCGCCATGTCACACTGTCGTCCTACTCATTGGAGGTAACTCCACCCATGTGGAAAGATGTGAGACTATTCCACTCAGAAATAGAGCTTGACCAACCAAACAACATGTACGATTGAAACACGTTTTCTGATGCAGACTATCTTACAACTAGCACGACACCTATATGTGCCATCTCGAGGAGAGCTGTCAAATGGTTACTACCAAACACACACTAGAAATCTTGTGTCCCTTCCGAATCCAGGACCGGAGAAGGGGAGAGGATAAGAGCATCTCTAGTAGTACCCCTAAACCCCTAAACCCTTAGAGCAGTTTTAAGGGTTGAGAATGGCCCTTTTTGTGCACTTTTACGGGTTGAAAAACAGGGGCAAAGACTAGAACCCTTAAACCCAACCCTTAAAACGGAATATTCTGTTTTAAGGGTTGAGTTTGAGGGTTCTAGTCTTTGCCTCAACCCCAACCTCTAAACCTGTCATATGCATATAACATTTTTCATCACATATCATCATTTCACATATCACAAAACATCATCACATTTCACATAAAACAATAATCATTCTAGTTATTATTACAACACCAAATAGTACATGCAAGCACATAAAAATATAATCATTCAAATTCTTACAACAATGTTGGACAATACAACAATAATTGTTCAAATCAAATAGAACAAAGATAAATCATGCGCCACGGCGCTGTCCATCCAACTGCCACTGGTGCTCTACTAGATCATCACGGAGCCGACCATGAGTGGCTGCATCTTCAATGTCACGATGTGCTTGAAGAAAAGCTTGCACACGAGAAGGATTTCTTTCCGGTTGCACACGTGTGCCAACATTGTCATAGAAACAAGGCAAGTTTAACCCCCTCTCATCCTCTAGGATCATGTTGTGTAGAATCACACAACACTTCATGATGTCAACCAAGGTTTTCTTGTCCCAAAACCGAGCCGGACCCCGAACTATGGCAAACCTTGCTTGCAAGACACCGAACGCTCTCTCAATATCCTTTCGGGCTGCATCTTGTGCCCTTGTGAAATGAGCCTCTTTTTTGGTTAAGGGCACCCCCATTTTTCTCTTTGATGGACTTCACAAGAGTTGCCCATTCAGGATAAATGCCATCGGTGAGATAGTACCCCATTGAGTATTCATTGTCCATGACTTTGTAGTTGCAAGTTGGAGCATCCCCGGTTATTAATCTTTTGAACAAAGGAGATCTATTGAGCACATTTATATCATTGAGTGTTCCGGGCAACCCAAAATATGCATGCCAAATCCATGTGTCCTCCGATGCCACGGCCTCAAGCACAATGGTAGCATCACGGCTTTTGCCGCAATACATGTCGTGCCATGCCTTTGGGCAATTTTTCCATGTCCAATGCATGCAATCTAGGCTACCTAGCATCCCCGGCCATCCCCTTTTTTCATTGGTTTCCATCAATCTTTTTGTATCTTCCTCGTTTGGTGCTCGAAGATACTGCTCTCCATACAACCCAATGACCAACTTAGCAAATCTACGGACGGACTCGGTGGTTGTATCTTGCCCAATGCGAAGATACTCATCCGTGTAGTCCGCGGGTACGCCATATGCGAGTACCCGCATTGCCGCCGATATCTTTTGGTATGCACTAAACCCCATGATACCGGCGGCGGATCTACGACGCTTGAAATATGAGGAGGCCGCCTCACAATCCGTCACAATCTTCACAAAGAGAGAACGGCGCATTCGGTACCTTCTACGGAAGAGACGAGGAGGGTACGCAGGGAACTCGTCGAAGTAGTCTTCCATCAAATGCTGGTGTCCGAGAGCGCGGTTTCGGTAGATGGTGACTCTCCCCATCTTCGATCCTCTCCTCTGATCCATCAGCTTCGCGCGGTCTTCATACGACTGCACGTCGATGAGGAGGCTCATCATCTCGACGTCGTCATCTTGCAACAACTCGTCGATGTCGGAATCGTCGGATGTCGACCAATCCGACGATTCCGAGAAAATTACCTCGGGGGCGGCCGGGGCGGGAGAACGCCGGCTCGGCGGCGGGCGGCCGGCTCGGGGTCGGCTAGGGGGCGGAGGGAGGGCGGGCGGAGGAGGAGGACGCCAGCTCGGGGGGCGGGGCGGGCGGTGGCGGGCGGGGGAGGGGCGGGGCGGTGGCGGGCGGGGGGCGGGGCGGAGGAGGGCGGGGCAGGCGGGGGGGCGGCCGGAGGTGGGCGGGCCGGAGGAGGGCGGGGCGGGGCGGGGCGGAGGAGGAGGAGGGCGGGGCGGGGCGGAGGAGGGCGGTGGCGGGCGGGGCGGAGGAGGGCGGTGGCTGGGCGGGCAAGGGCGGTGGCGGCCGGAGGAGGGCCGGAGGAGGAGGAGAGCTGGGCGGCGGCGGGCGGGCGGCGCGGCCCCGATGCGGGCGGGGGCGGACGGGGCGGGGCCGGGGGAGGGCGGGGCGGGGGTCGGCGGCTGCGGGCGGGGGCGGAGAAGGGCAAGGCGGGGCTGGGGGCGGGCGGGCGCGGCGGCGGCGGCGCGGGGGTGGCGGCGGCGCGGCGGGAGATGGCGATGCGGGGGAGGAGCGTGAAAAATCCCTCCCGCGCGTGGGGAGGGCAAAATCCAGGTCGGGTAGGGGCCGACCTCCCCAACCTACGAATGTACAGGCCGGAGGGGGTTTCCCAGGTCCGGCCTGTAATTTTTTTACAGTTTTACAGTTTTAGGGGTCCTATTCTTTGCCTTTTTTTTTCGTTTCAACCCGTAAAAAAGCGGTTATTTTTACAGCTTTGGGGGTTTAGGGGTACTACTAGATATGCTCTAACAGGTCACCGGCCGGCCGAGAGAAGCAAAGGTCCGACAGTGATGCTGCCACCACATCCGCGCGCTTCATTTGCCCCGTTTCGTTTGAGCCTTTGAGGTCGCGGGCCGCCGGTGGGCCCCGCCCGCGCAGGCAGGAAATTCTCCGGTCAATGGGCTCCACTGGACTGGGTTTAAAGTGCACCAGGATTCTTGAATGCCAACGAGGAGCTGCTGGAAAGGCAGCATTTGAGTTCGAACAGATTTTAAACAGAGCTTGCTTTAAAAAAAACAGAGATCTTTATCACCAGCGTTAGTGCGTTACGTACAGTACTAAGGGTGCACGCGCATTAATCTGCTGTTGGGTAGAGAAATGTTACTGTACTAGATCATCTGCAGTTTACTAAAGAGGAAGTCCGCATGCCGGGCACCACAATTACAGCTTTCAAATGAAACAACAAGCGACCACGAGAAGAAGAAGAAAAATATCAGAAGATCACATCTGCTGTCATCCTGTGCCATAGTGTAAGTACTATTTTTGGTTGCCATTAACTATAGGAGTTAATTTTAAAACTGTTCACCGTTCGTCCAGCATTCCCAAAGAGGAAAGAAGCCACCTCGCCAAGCATGCCATAAGCAAAAGCTTTAGCAACTAATATAAACACACACGCACGCACGCCCACCCCGCAAAAAAAAAAAAAGATCTAGCTAGCTAGCTCCCCAGCTGTACATCTGTGCAGCATGAAATTATCCTGGTCTTCTCCTTTTCGCTCTGTTCTTTTCCTCTTTTCTTTCTTTAGTAGTAGCAGTAGTACTCATCAGCTTTTCTTCTCTCGACTGTGTGCGCAAGCGCAATACTGTGTGTATTAAGCTACAGTAGCTAGCTAGCTAGCTATTCCAGCTGGCTGGCTTGTTAAAAGCTGCCGTGCTGTGGCTGCTACATCTGAAAGTGGGCCAGCCTGTTGTCACCGAGCCTCGATTTGTAGGCAGCCTTCTTGTAGTCGCTCCATGTGAAGTCCTTGTACAGGCTCTGCTCTCCCTCGCCCAGAAGCTGCGGCAATGGTGCAATCCTCTGTGCCAATGGTGGCCCTCCGAAGTAGATGAGGGAAACCCTAGACTTTAGGCTGTTGGCCACCACCCTATGCTTCACGCTCTTAAACCTCCCGTTCGTCAGCACCTAATTAATACACATCCAACAACAAAAAAACAGCACATCATCAGATCCAAGCGCACAACAGTGTGTCTTTGCATGGTGATGTAATTAGATGCCATCACGCCAAGTTCATGTATGTGCCTAACGGGTTACTACTATAGCAACGTGTTGGCGGCGGTTATTGGTGTTCATGCCGTGGCAACACGCCGTAACGAACATCTGTGTGTTTAGCAGTTGAGGGATGTGAAGCCAATAATTGGGTTCTAGTGATGATGTGCACCGGACGCAAGCTCTGAATCGACAGGCCGTCATCCGTCCATCAGCTGTGATCTCAGGAGCTCCAGTTGACCCGTGCACTAACTCCAGTTTAATCGTATCCACATCATTCATTTCATTTTAGTATGATGCAATATTTTGTTGCGCAGAAACAAATGAGTAGAGCAAGTACAATAAGGCCATGTAAGCGGGCTATAAGCAATTAAATAGTATATTTGTGCTTAGTTGGATGAGAGAGAAGAGGAGAGAGAAGATAAGCGGGCTACAAGATAGTAGCCAGCTCTTGCACGTGTCCATAGGCACTTTGTGAGAGTGTAAGGTGGGCCATATGTTGACAAAATAGTACACACATATAGTCTACTATTATACATATTGGCTATAAGCTGACTATATATGACGTGGCAAGGCCTTATAGCCAGCAGCTGGCTCTATTATTAACCATACTCGTAGGAGTAGTAATAGAGGAGAAAAGTACATGTGCTACTAGAAAAAAAAGAATAAAATAGAGGTGATTAGCGCGTGCAGGAAAAGGCGTCACGTGTCAGAGCTCGGAGCAGCCATTACCTGCAACGAATCGCCAACGTTGACGAAGAAGGCGTCGCGGTCGGAGGGCACGGACACCCACTGCCCGGTCTGGAGTGCGATCTGCAGTCCCGACGTGCCGTTGGAGCGGAGCAGCGAGATGAGCTGCGGGTCGGTGTGCTCGCCGAAGCCGGTGGCGCTGCAGCCGCGGCCCTGCAGCGCGTGGCACGGCGGGTAGTGGTTCACGCGGAACACCTGGTCGCTGCCCTCCGCCGTCACCATCCGGCTCAGCGCGTCCGCGGGCGCAATGCCCAGCCCCTCCGCCATCGCCTCCATCACCCGCACCGCCACCTTCCGGACCGCCGCCACGTACTCGTTCAGCGCCGCCCTGCAGCGAAAGAAAACAACCACGTCAAAACCACCATCTCGCACTGCAAGTCTCCAAGTGCAACCGCAAGCAGCCATTTTATTTATTTGAACTCAGCTCACCGAAACACGGCGCAGGACGGGACGGGGCACGCGGCGGAGAGCGAGGCGGAGTCGAGGGCGAGGAGGAGGTACTCGAGCCAGCCCATGTCGCCATTGAGCCCGATGCGCTTGCTGCCGTACCCGAACGGGTAGGCCGGCCCGGAGCGGTCCTTCTCGGCCTGGGGCAGCGCGAAGAACCTGACGGCCTCCGACTCGAGCCGCTCCATGGTGTCCGCGGGCACGCCGTGGTTGACGAGCTTGAAGAACCCGAAGCGCTCGCACGCGTCCGCGATGGCCCGCGGCGCGCCGGGGCTGGCGAGGTCGACGACGGGCATGCCGGCGAAGTAGTCCCTGGGGTCGGGGGACCTCAGCAGCGGGATGTGATCGACCGCGGGCGTGCTGGCGAGAACCACCATGGCTGCTGCTGCTGCTGCTGCTAAATATGGTATGCGCGATCGAGAGAGGAGATGACAGGAGGGAGCAGAGCCGAGCTGGACGGGAACAGGGGCGAAACAGGGGAGGCGTGGTGGTGTGCGTTGTTGTAGGAGTACACTTGTACTAGTGCAAGTGCATGTGGGGGAGAAGTGGGGCGTATATATAGGAGAGAGCTGCCGATGGATGGAGCGAGCGCGGTGGGGGCAGCTCCAACTGACAGTGGGGAAAGGAGGAGGAGAGAAGAGATGAATCGGGACGATGGGGTTGGGTTCGCTCTGCTTCATCGCATCGGGCCTTGCAGATGGTTGGGCGAATGCCCCGCTCATGTCGCGAGCTCCTCTTTTCTCACTTGGGCACATCCGTAGCACGTCTGTGGTGCCCATGGAGCCAGGCCATCGTGGCGGGGTCGCGACGTGTCCCAATGCGATCCACCGGCGCCTCCTCTGCACGGCTCACTGGCCTGACCTAATACTCATGAATACAGGAGGAGTAGTTTTGTATTTGCCACATCTTCACGAAACAGATTTTCGCCCCGCTTTATAAATAAAGTCACCAACGACCAAACTGATACAAGGTGATGAGGAAACCTATTACAAAGCAAGTCAAAAGAAACGACAAAAGAGATGAGAGCGAGTGCCCCCAACTCCTAGTCGAGCAAGAAAATCGGAGAAGCTACAACCTAGTAACAAGCAATCTAGACCACAAAGCATGAACGCAACCGTGCCTCCTGATAGAAGCAACGGACAATGTTGTTCCGAACACACCAAGCCATTGCTGGAGAGGGCCGTCTCCCCTCTTGCTCCGGGTCGTGGAGCGCCGATCCTGCCGGCGAATAGCGAGGACCGAGAACGAAAACAACGAGGTCACGTGTAAGAGATAGGCGACCCACAGGGACATCCCATGCTAGAGCCGACGATGCTTCAAGCCAGGTATCGAAGCTGCAACTAAGCTCCGCGACAACGCCCCCAGGAGGGTAACGACGTGGAACCCCGCCATTGCCGAGTCTGAAGAAGCGGACAAAGGTTTTCACCCAGATCCTTGGCAGAGAGAGAGGACTCACAACGACGCCCCCAAGAGGTATATGGCGCCCGTAAGCGTCGCCGCCGTCGGCGCAAAAGCGTAGAGCTTTAGCTCGAACCCTCACTCCTACCACCCAAGGGTCACATGGAACCCAAAGAAAGGACCGCTGCTACCCGCTCAAGCCCTCCAAAGTTGGACCAGGGAACTGCCACCACGAAGATGGCAGCGCCAGAATCTCCAACCGCCCCTCCCCTTGCCGCCCTTGCAACCAAACGGAGGTGCCACCACCGCTGCAACGCTGCCTACCGCAAAGCCGGACGCGCAACCTCTCCATCCAGGGCCGCTACTCCGGCATCCAAGGTCAAGCACCAGCGGGACACCGACACCGCAAGACGGGCAGAGAAGGTTGCCAGATCCGAGCCCGTCTGGCTCCGATTTAGCACAACCGCGGCCGGTACTAGGCGGGCACGCGGTGGAGGACAAGCAGAGTATCGGGTGCGGCGCCTCCGCACCTACATACCTATGCCCATCCTTCCCGGCTGCCACGGAACCCGGGCGCCCCACCAGGCCCAGATCGAGGCCCTCAAGCCCAGATCTGGCCACCACGCCCCTACCCACCATCACCGCTTCCGGTGGCCAGATGTAACATCCCAAGTATGAAAAAAAATAGCTATTAGAATGTTTGCTCTCTGTTATTTTATGTTTTGCATCATGGCATCATGTTCATTGCAATTGTTTTTCTTGTTTTTCTTTTGTTTTCCTCTGTTTTCATTTGTTTTCCAACTGTTTTCATTTGTTTTCCTTTGTTTTCTATTTGAATTTCATACCAAAATTCAAACCTTTTGTTTCATCCTTGTGATGTTACAATTTCCAAATGAATGTTTCAAATCAAAACAATCAATTGTTTCCATTAAAGTGTGATTTCAAAACTGTTGTTTTGTTTCTATAAAAATGCATCCAATAACCAAACCCTTTTCAAATTCAATTACTTTCCAAAACAGCAACTCTGTTGAAAATTATGAAAATTGCAAAACAAATCAATCAATTGTTTCCATCAAACCATAAGGTTCAACCATTAAAATTATGGCTTTTAATAATTCAATTAATTCTAATGTTGTTCAAAATTCAATCAAATTTCAAACAGCACCCACTTTCAAATTATGAAAATCACCAAAACAACTCTAATCATTTGTTCTAAGTTAAGCAATAGGGTTCACCCTATTAAAAAATTTGTTTTTAATAATAATCACTTAATAAGCTAATTCTTTCCAATTTGATTTAAATCACAAACAGTAATTTAAATTTGAAACTTTGAAAAACTAAGTTGGCATTTAGTGGCTATTGTAAAAACTAACTCAACCAACATTTTTCAAAAAAATTCCTAACCCTAAACCCTAGTCTTTCTCTTCCTATTTTCAATTTAGCAAAAAAAAAGAGAGCAAAGAAAAAATAAATAAAAACTAACAAGAGAGGAGAGAGGGACAGAGAAGGCCCAGCCCACCTTACCTTTTTCCCTCAGGCCCATACCCCTTCCCCAGTCGTCTTCTTCGTACGGTCTCCATCCAGCACCACCACGTAGCAGAGCAGATGCAGTGAACGGCCATCGCCACCTCCTCCCCCTCCATAAAACCCTAACCCGAAGCTCTCCCCCTAACCCTAACTACTCTCTCTTCTCCCTCTCCGCCGCCTCCATCTCTCCTTCCACCTCCATCGCCTCACCGTATTTTTTCTCTGTAACCTGAACCCACCCGAAATCCTCTACTTCCCCTCCGGCGATCACCGGCGTGGAGCCTCCTCCGACCGGGAAGACGCCGGGAATGGAAACGCCGTTCCGCGGGCGTCCTCTCCACCCCCTCGGCGCGGACCGGGAGTACTCGAGCCGCCGCCGCCATCGTCGACACGCCGCCGGTCGCCTCTGTCCGCCCTGCTCCTCCTCTGTACGCTCGAGGTGAGCACCTCGACCCCCTTCCACCCTCTCCTCCTCCCGCGCGCACCACACCCGCTGCCAGCCCCCACGACCACCCGCAGCAACCACGGCCACCGCGCGGGCCACCGCGAGCGCCGCAGCTGCCGGCGACCGTGAGTTCTCCCGTCGATGTTCAGTACGTACGTGCAGAAAATTCAGTTACACCCGCGGGCAACAGCTTAACCTCCCGAGTTCCCTGTATCTATCACGAATCCAGCAGCTACCCTACTGGCAGCACCCCTTTGCGCACAAGCTCAGGTCTGGGGTTCGAGTCCCCCTCCCACCAATTAACCAACCTTTTTATTTCTAATTGTTTTGACCCAGCACTTCACAGAAATCAACAATAGGTCCTTGCTACTCTTTTTCTAGTCCCTGTAAAATTTTTCCTAAGTCCCTAGAGGTAATAAAAATGGCAGATTTGCACCAAATCTTGTAAAATGCATAACTAATTCATCTTAACTCCAAATCCAACTTTTTAAATATGTTTTCTGTCCCAAATTGAATGCTCTATCCAAATATAAAATTTGTTTACTGTTTTGAATATTTTAAATTGGTGAAATATTTAAAATCTTGTTTAATTCACTTAAACTTGCAAAATTCATAACTTGAGCATAAAAATTCCAAATTCCACAAACTAAATATGTTTTCCAATCAATTTTTCATGTACTTTCCAAATATAAATTTTGTTTGCTGTTTTGAATAATTTAAATTGCTGAAAACAACTGTTTCTTAATTATTGCATTTAAAATTGCCAAAATAATAACTTGCTCATTTTAAATCCAATTTCAACAAATGAAATATGTTTTCCATGCAAAATTAAACCACCTTTCCAAATATAAATTTGTTTCATGTTTTGAATAATTAAAATTGGTTAAACGATTTAAACCTTGTTTAAATCATTTAATATTGTTAAATTCATAACTTGATCAAATTAAATTCTTTTGGAACATATAAAATATGTTTTCCAACCATAAAAGTATGAAATTTTCAAATATGAACTTGCTTCAATGCTTGTGAACAAATAAAAATTCAAATAAGTTCATGTTTGAATTAAATTCATTTAATTCTTGCTTAAACTTGTTTAATTCATAAATAATTTATTTGAAATCCTTTTTCAACAAGTGAAACATGTATTCCAACTAAAATCTTGTGTTATTTTCAAATATGAACTGTTGTTATCTGTTTTGAACAATTAAAATTGGTGAAAACAACAAATGCTTGTGTAACACCTTTAAGAAGCAAATTTTCCTAACTTAATAACTAAAATTCCACACTTGTTAAACCTTATTTCAAATTGTTTCTATTGTTGTTATTTTTCTGTTTTCCTCATCCATGCATCATGCTAATCCACTTTCATATGATGATTAGTTGTAAAACAATTAATTCAACCTTAATTCATGGGCTTTCCATATGCAATCCAATTGCATGTGGGTCCATATAATCATGTTATGTTATCTTGTCAACTAGTTTATTTTGATGCATCAATTAAATTGACATGCATCATCCCATGTTTGTGCACTATGCCATGATATTGATTGTTTATCTTTCTGCATTGTTTGTTTGCTTCTTCTCGGATGCACGACGACGTTGAGACCGACGATACTTACGACACCCCTTCTAAGGACTTAGCTCAGTACCAGGCTACTGGGTTTGCAGGCAAGTATTCACTCACATGAACCACTGTGTTCCTTTCAACCTTGGTTACCGATACTTTCCGTTGTCTATTCTGCTAGCCCTATGAATAGTTGTTTCTGTTACGAACCTATCACATGAATCCCTTAACCCTGATATTGCCTCACCTCCACTCCTACAACCCCATTGTTTGAGCCCGTGTCTTACTAGCATGCTTAGGGTTGTTTTGCTCGAGTCTATTACCCGTTACTTTATGTTACTATTTCTATTATGTTCTGGGGGCTCGATGTTAATCAATCAACCTGTTAATGTTATGACTAAATAATAATTTGCTGATAAGGCACCGGCAGGAGGCCCTGCGTGGTTTTGAGGCCTGCTAGTGTCGACCCTAATAGGAAAAGGGTCTTGTCTACTGATCCATGATGAGCGCACTAACCGCATGTGGGAAGCGAGTATGGGCGCCCCCCTCAATTTGATTCGATTCGCATCTCGTCCAAATCGCCTCATTTAGTTCGTGTTTTCCATTTGCCGCATGCATGTTTTTGCGAGCCCAGCGCAGGGTGGAACTTTTGTAGTCGGCATATAGGGGGACACGTTCTTAGAGTGCTATGAGGGTCCCCTTTCTTCGAGGCTCGATTAGCCGTGCGCCCAAGGTGCTTTGGGCTTGATGCGAAGAAGAGTTGAGTTGTGTTGAGTACCTCGCTTGGTGGGTTGATCCCCCGTCTGGCGGGTTATTCTTACGTGTACAGCCAAATTGGTGCACCCCTGCAGGGATAAATCTTCTCGAGAAGCCGTGTTTTCCGCGGTTATGGACTACTTGGTGAAAGTACTGGCTAACAAGTACTCAGGACAACTTAAACCTAATGATTAACAACCTTACACCCAATGATTAACAACTTGACTAGTAATAGGCTTATTGACACAATAATCTGAACCATCATTATTTCAACTGTGTGAGTTATCCTCGGATTGCTTCTTTGGATAAGGGGCGAGGTCCAGGATGGGTTTGTTTGGAGTTAGTTATAGTTGGTTCCGATACACGATCTTATCTCCTTTCTGATAGCCGGAAGTGGTAGTAACTCTGTAGTTGTTTAGAGCAGCCAGTTGCAGCATCCTTTATATCCCCTTTCCTCCGTTGAACCCAAAGCATCTGTGCTTGGTGTTGACGGGTTACACTTTGGTGAACTGTGAGTCTTGCTTGCCAGTACGTTTATGTACTGACCCCTTTGGGGCTGTGGTTTCCGCAGACTACGATTCCGAGGATCCCCATGGTGGCTACTACGTGGAGTATGACGAGACTGCTGACGAGTAGATAGCGGACCCGGGCAGGATCCGAGACTTCGTGGATGGGCTCCGTCTTTTCGTTTCCGGCCTCTTAGGCCTATTTGGATCTTGTCTGTACTCAGACCTTTTGAATGCTTCCGCTGTGATGTAATGATGAATTGTTGGGACATGTGTCCTCTGGATGATTGTATTTGCTATCTCTGCTCTAGTGAGAGCTATTTGCAACTTATTTCAATCTTTTGTGTCATAGAGATCTGTTGTGATATCACTTGTTCCAATGCCGTTGACGTACCATGTGTGTATGTTTTGAAGTACGTCAATGGAAGTATCCTGATTTCTATGGGATAGTTTACGTCGACGCTGAACAGATAGGGGTTGGTTGTCACGCATACGTGTGTTGGCCTACTCGTAAGAGGACGCGGGTGCCGGTAAGCCCCGTAATCCAATCTACTACTGTTCAACGGAACGACGAGTATCCTTTAGAAGTCCGGGTGCGACACCAGAACCGCACCACCGCGGCAGGCCACCACCGTGTCCACTGTCCCTGCCTCCTGTCACGGACGGAGCACCGCCAGCCAGGACCCTCCTCGTCGATCTGCACCGCCGCCAAGCCGGGAACCGCCCCCTCGAGCCCTCCTAACGCGTGGGTAATGGAGATCCACCGCCCTGCGCGAGGTTTCCCGGCAGCTTCCGCCGCCGGCGGCGGTGGGAAAGAGGGTGGGGAAGGAGAGGTAGGGCGGGGGAGATGGGCCGCCCCGGTCGCCCGGGGGGGACGACAGGAGCGGAAAAAATGTTTTTGCCACATCTCACCAGAGAGAAAGAGAGAAAAAAAGCACCTTCCCTTTCTCTAATCTAAGGCCGGTGCCAACGCAGGCTAGAAGGGGGGCGATACCGCCCCGAGCGAGGCGAGAGCGGGCGAGAAGGGGGGCGAGAGGAGCGGGCCGGGTGGTGGCAGGGTCGCCCGGCGAGAGGGGGCGAGAGGGCGCCGTCTCGCCCGCGTTGGCGGGGCGGTAGAGGGGTAGCGGGGCGAGAGGGGGGGCGAGAGCGGGGCGAGGCGTTGGCAGCGTGGGGCGGTAGCGACGGGCGAGAGTGTGGAGCGCGGGGCCGTAACGGCTAGCTGATGTGGCGTGACCCTATTGGTCCACGTCAGCTAGCCGTTGGGGGTTACCGCTGCTGCCCCAAAAAATTCGAAAAAAATTCCAAAAAATTGAAATTTTCATCTCATCCCTCCTATAAATACCCCCTCACATGCTGCACTCATTCCACACCAAATTCATCTTCTCCACTCTTCATTTCCACCCTCTCGACGCCATGTCTTCGTCCAGCAGCAGCGATTCGAGCGAGGGAGTGGAGGGTGAGATGCTCGCCGCAATGCAGGCCACAATGCAGGCGGAGTACGAGGCGGCGATGGTCGTGCCAAGACCGCCGCGACGCCGTCGAGAGTTCATCAGGCGTGATCGTGTGGGTGCCCACGATCGGCTCTACGACGACTACTTCGCCAACGACTGCGCTTATCCTCCGAGCTTCTTCCGGCGAAGTTATCGGATGAGGCGATCCCTTTTTCTACGCGTTGTGGATCGATTGGGTGAATACTCTCCGTATTTCACCCAAAGATCTGATGCTCTCAACCGTACTGTTTTTTCTCCCCTACAAAAGTGTACTGCGGCGTTGCGTCTATTAGCTTACGGAGCCGCTGCTGATACGATAGATGAGTGGCTTAAGTTAGCTAGACAAACTTCGTCAGACTGTCTAGATGAATTCTGTGAGGGCATCATCAACTGTTACGGGGAAGAGTTTTGCCGTCGACCTACTGTCGCGGATACTCAGCGTCTGTTAGCGAAAGCCGAGGAGCGCGGCTTTCCGGGCATGCTAGGGAGCATCGATTGCATGCATTGGCAGTGGAGGAACTGCCCAGTTGCGCATGCCGGTCAGTTCACAAGGGGAAACATCAAACATCCTACCATAATCTTAGAAGCCGTTGCGTCGTATGATCGTTGGATCTGGCATGCTTTTTTTGGAGTCGCCGGGTCCAACAACGACATCAATGTGCTCAATCAGTCGCCATTGTTCACGGATGTGCTTAGAGGAGAAGCACCCATAGTGAACTTCACGGTGAATGGACACCAGTACAACAGGGGTTACTACCTTGCCGACGGCATCTACCCCTCCTGGCCGGTGTTCATGAAGGGTGTTACTCTTCCACAAAGTGAAAAGCATCGTCTGTTCACTGCTGCTCAATCGTGTTGGCGCAAAGATGTCGAGTGTGCATTTGGAGTGCTGAAGTCTAGGTTCAACATTTTAGCAGTTCCCGGACGCTCCTACTCCAGGCGCACTCTTGGGTTGATCATGCGTGCATGTGTCATTCTGCACAACATGATCATCGACGATGAGCGTGGTACCAATTTGGAGAACATCTATGAGACAATTGCTTCCAATGTGGGCCCTCCAATACATACCAATGCACCACCAAGCCTAGCAGCAAGGATTCAGATGGACAACGAAATGAGGGACTCGCCGATATATACACAGCTCCAGCATGATTTGATTGAGCATGTGTGGGCTCATTCCTAGATTATGTAATTTTTTAATTTTTATGTAATTTTTATTTATTATTATGTAATCGCTACAATTTTAGTTGAATAAAATAATTTCTTCCATTATTTGCAATGTTTTTAATCTTCAAAATAAATGTTGACGTGAAGGAGAGAGAAATGCTGACGTGGAGGAGAGATGTGTGATAGTGGGGGCTATAGCCCGTGCACTGGCACCGTGCCGTGAGAGTGGCGTGAGAGTGGGGTGAGAGTGGGAGAAAAATCTGACGTGGCGGGGCTATAGCCCATGAGAAGTGGTGATGCATTGGCACCGGACTAAGGGGACGGTAATAACCGCCTAGATTTACTCCACGCATGCTCTCGAATGTTCGATTAGTCAAACGTATGACGAGCCTGTCCTAAACAAGATTTTCTTGGCAAGGCCGGTTACGCGGGTTTACTACAAGTAACTGTCATGCATGAGTCAGAATGGTGCCGTGACGTCGCCGGACCTCCCTCTCACGCGTGTACCAATGAGATCCAGTCCTGCTGTGTGTCGTGGCTACCGGCTCGCTCCATTTGGCAAATGACGTCCTTGATCGGCGATGGAGTGAGATGCCAGGAGACTGGACGGTTCACACCATACGCGCTCGATTACATCATTTACTTGAATCATATTCTTGATTATTCACGAGGTACGCGTTAGTTTTCTTTTTTCTTTAGAGAATAAGGTACGTTAGTTAGGACAGTATCATGCATGCATGCGTCGTTTATTCCCTTCTAGATCCTTTCGGATAAACGATCAGGCATACCAAGATAGATGGAATGAAAGATAGAAAAAGTAGCTCCCAGATCGCCCACAAAAAGAAAGACCTGCCGCTAACGATTTGGAAATCACTCATGAGCTAGAAAATACATGTCTACACAAAGGGAGATCGGCCATTTAAAAAAAAAAAGAATCACATTTCTTAAGGGATGTGCTAGACGTAGGTCGGCCTATACAACACCAATCTAGGTCCCTTTCCGCTACCGTTAGATCGTCAACCTGCGTACACATATCAGCCTAGTATATTTTATAATTTAGTCCCTGAGAATTTTTAAAAATCAATCCGCACTCCACGACATAAACAAAGGGGTGTATCGTGTTAACCACGAACATCTCGATATTTACAGCAAAAATGCCACAGTGATGATTTACTCCGAGCATTACCAAACTATCAGTATTGAAACAAAATTTCCCAATTAAATTGTTTTTTGCATCTGGTGTAAAAAATATAGTATTATAATAAATTGTTGCAATATTTTAAAAACAAAATAAAAGATTAAATAATATTTTATTTTAGCTTCAGATTACTTTGTACTTCCTCCGTTTCTTTTTACTCCGCGTATTAGGATTGTCTTAACTCAAATGTTCTAAAGTTTGACCAAGTTTATAGGACACAATATTAATTTTTGAAATATCAATTAGGTATAATATGAATATATATTCCATAACGAATCATATTATATTGCCTCGGTATTGTTGATGTTGATACTTTTTCCTATAAAGTTAGTCAAACTTTAGGAAGTTTGACTTTTAGCAAATTTAATACGCAAATTAAAAAGAAATTGGGGGGGGGGGGGAGTAATAAAAATAACCAAAAATTTCAACAAAAAACACAAAATATCACAACCCATTTTTTTAAAACAATTAAAACTTGGCCAATTGTTGTCGAAGCTTTATTTACAGCAAAAATCATTATCTATTTCAACAAAAATCACAAAATATTAACACAAAATATGTATTATAGCAATTAAAAATGGAGAACCAACAAAACATTTTGCCGTGGATTTATTTGCAAAAACAATTATTACCTATTTTAACAAAAAACACAAACGATATAAACAGAAAAATCACACGTTTGCAGCAACACAACATGTAGACAGATAGTCTCAAAAAAAAAAGCAAGCGGAGCTAGCTAATTTATATACCAATCATACAAAATCTAAATGAAAAGCAAACGAATCTAGCTAATGCATGCAAGTCTAAAAAACAAACAAGCCTATCTAGCTAGCTAGCTAAGTGGCCGATGCATGCAAGTTAAGTAATCTAGCTAGCTAGCTCCTAAGTGGCCGATACATGCAAGTCAAAAAAGAAGAAGCAAAACGAGCCTAGCTAGCTACGCAAGCGGTACGGCTGACGACCGGTATAATACGGTTATACTAGCGCGTGCGACCAGAGCGACCTAATCTTAAGCACATTTGGTCTACCTATAGCAAGCGTTTTCTATTTCTAAATGTCAAAAAATAGGGGAAAAGTTGCGAGTATATGTACCCATATTCTAAGCACATACACAATATTTTGTGGATAAACGAGTTTATTTGATCTATGTAAAAAGAAAAAATTATGTCGAGTAAAAAGTATGGATAAACGATCAAGCATATGGAGATAGATGGAATGAAAGAAAGAAAAAGTAGCTCCCAACACGCCCAAAAGAACAAAGACCTATCGCTAACGATTTGAAAATCCATGTTGAGCTGAGCTAGTTATTTCATAGGCGAGGCGAGGAAAGTAAGTTCAACCCTATCATTGTTTTTCTCACCATCTCTTAGAGCAAATTCAATAGTATAGCCCACAACTGGCTATATAAAACTGCCATGTCATCAAAGTTAGACTTATATTCGGCTCATACAATAGCATTGTCTATAAGTCTGGTTATTAGGATAGTAGTTTTTCTCACTTTGTGTCTATATCTCTCCTTACATTTAATTGTTTTGCCTAGAAGCACGTGTAGAGGCTGACTCTTGCATGAGAGCACACTCCCTTTCTTTTTGCTTGTCTCTCCTCGATGTAGGCAAAAATGCCAGGTAAGCGGGCTTATAGCATGCTATTGTACTTGCTCTTAGTAATATGCGGGTCTTCTAGTTTAGGGACGTTGTTATAAGTTGAGAACAAGCCTTACCTCGGATTGCTAACTGGCTAGGTGTGCACACAACTCACCTGGATTTTCAAGACCTAGCATGCTTTATTAATCCCGCGTGCACCATTCAGGTTTAACCAAAATCCTCAAGGGATCCTTCGCACCTTGGATTTCTCATTTTTTTTAAATTATAAGTCGACGCGCAGATAGAACGAAAAATAATCAAATGAATATGTAATAGTGGTGAAATTTCACTATATGGGGATAGGTTACACAACTATCTTGGGATTTACAATGATTCGATTATCGCATGTGACAGCTTATAAGAGATATATATATATACATAGTAGCGGTGACATTGTTCGAAACCGATCCATAACGCCCACTCGCTAGGGTGAAGAACTCGTTGAAGGCTCAGACCATGCAGAGATAGAATATGAATCACAAGTTCACAACACAACAAACTTCAGTTTAAGACAAATTCCATCTTGCAGCATTAAAAATAACCCTCTCCCTTAGCAACATGAACCGGGTTTGACATCTTATCAACAGGATTATCATGAGTATTAATCTTGCATACGTTCAATTTACTTTGAGAAACAATATCTCGAACATAATAGTATTTGACATTGATGTCCTTTATTTTTTTCATGGAACATTTGATCCTTTGTAATGTATATTGCATTTTGACTCTCACAAAGCAGATAAATGCAAGAATTATTTACACAAATCCCAACATACACAACTTTGCATGCTTCTGTAATAGTAAGCATTCAGCTTCGGTGCTAGATTGGGTAATTATTAGCTACAAAGTTACCTTCCAGCTCACAACACAATCACCAATAGTGAACACATAGATTGTTAGGGACCTCTTGTAAAAATATACGGTTAGGGATCTCTTCTTACCCATATCAGTAGAAAAAATTGAATCCATGTAGCCAACAAGTTTCTCTCCCCGGTATTTCTAGATTTCGAAATAAGCATTAGAAGTTCATGAAGGTATCTGAAAAAACACAGAATATTCTTCTAGTGTGTTTACCAGAACAAGAACGCAACATGTCAACCGAAAACACTAGAATATGGAACTCTTGACAATACTCAAACTCTTGACATTGCGAAGATGAAACTTTAAAATGAGAGGCAATTGGATTACTTACCGACAGTGCAGCATGCATGAAAACACGATAAGAAACTTTCTTGATATCACTATGCTGGCTAAGAAATAGCAAATAAGAAATTTATGTACCAGGTAATCTCCATACCTACAATATTCTTAGCAGCACCAAGATTGTTTATCTCAAACCCACTACTTAATTTTGCCTTTAAATCAGTGATATCTTTCTTGCTCCTGCCAACAGTCAACATATCATCAACATATAACAATAAGCATATGGATCATTCATCGATAAAATTTATGTAAAAACTCCTATCATATTTAGATCTTTTGAAACCATTGATATCATAAATGGATCAAACTTTTTATACCACTATCTTAGACACAGTTCCAAAGCATAAATGGGCCTCTTAAATTTCAAACTAAATCCTCCTTGCCAAACACTATTAAACCTTCTGATTGGTCCATGTATATCTTATCCTCCATTTCTCTATGCAGAAAAACAGTCTTTACATCTAACTACTAAAACTCAAGATCATGCATAGCCATGATACCAAAAATGTATGAAAGTAACTATGCTTTAAAACTGGAGATAACACATCGTTGTAATTAATACCTGGTATCTGAGTGGAACCCTTATCTACTAACGTTTCCTTATACCTTGAAGGATCAGCAAGAGACAGTCCTTCCTTTCTTTTGAAGACCCATTTGCATTGGACAACCTTCTTTTGTTTATGGAAGCGCACAATATCGCGTCCGTCATTCTTCTCGAGCAATTACATCTCTTTTTGCATAGAATAAATCCACTTTTCATGCTCACCAAAAAACAACAACTTCAACATATGTATATGGCTTATGATCTTTGTTTTGCACAACTCAAGTCATAATGAACATAGTTGCACAATTAGACATTTACGGGGAGCAATGTTTCTCCTTGGCATGTCAACTGCAATGGTCTGATTTGGTTGGTGCAAAACATGAGGTGGGTGATGCACAACATTGGTATGATGATCATAAGCATGCTTATTTGAGAAAACACCATCATTCTCAACAATTACATTTTCTTCCTCATCCAAGTGCTCCACCCGCACACTAATGTTTTGTTGTCCTTCATCAGAAGTATCTGATCAAGCATATATGGTCAAGCCATCATGATACATAACTGATTAATTCAAAAAAACACTTTTGGTCATTAAGAGAATTTTAGTTTCGGTATTCTCTAACTTATATCCCTTTAATTTTGAATCATCACAAAATAACAAACACTTTAAGTGCTCTAGGTTTTAGCTTTACATTATCAACGTGTGTGTATGTCGTGCAACCAAAAACTCTAAACTGTGAATAGTCAGCAATACCACAATGTGTGTCTTCCTATTGAGTGGGATGGATGGTGGCCTATCGACGAGGTAGCAAGCGGTGAAGGCAGTCCCAACCCAAAAATGGATGTCCATACCAGCATAGGACAACTTGCAGCAAGACTTGGAGATGATGGTCTTGTTCATGCTCTCGGTCACACCATTCTGTTGAGAAGTGGACGAGATGGTGTGATGCCCGACGATGCCTTTTTTCTATAGTGATATTTAAAAGCGTTATAACAAAATCACGTACCTTTTTTAGTACAAAATAGTTCTACCTCCTCTTAGTCTGCCTGTATACCATAACCTCTCACTTCTTAAAAGTATCAAAATCATCATATCTATGTTTCAGGAAAAAGGCCACACTTTTCTAGAGTAATCATCAATAAATATAAGCATATAACAAGCAGCACTGGGAAACGGTGTAAGGGGAGTTTTACGAGCATTGCCTGTCCATAAATATAAGCATATAACATCAGGATGTATGTAATCTAGTATGCATTTAGTGACATGAGGATATACATAATCTAGTATGCATTTAGTGGTATGGACATGTAATGCTTGTAAAACTCCAACTTACTCATGTTGCAACCATCTAGGACGTCTCTCTCGATCAATTCTGTCATTTATAGTTCACTCATATGTCCAAAACGTATCAAGCCAAAAAAAATACTAAGTTCAATAGAAATAATAACATGCAGCAGTTATACGGCCCGAACCTCCTCGCGACGGGTTTCCGCTCCGTTGTGACAAAGGTTAGCCCTTGTTTGAATTTAGATCACAATTGAACAAGCGTGGTATTTTGGTAGCAAATCCTTCTCTCCTTTAAAACATTTTTAAGTCTTCCATTATTATAACCCATTCCAACAACATGACCTTGATGTAGATGTTTTGCAGTCTGGGGTCGATCAAGGCCTCCGTAATCGACTAACCTTAGCGGCTACAAGCCAGCTTGTTTCTCTCTCTCTCTTGTTGCAGGGAATTTCGCTTTCGGACTCCTCGGACAGGCGCACCATGTTGGACGGGTCTCCCTTCTCTACCAAGGGGCCCTATGCGGGAATGCATATTTCTACCACTTCGAGCCACATCACGGACCGACTTTGGGATTCACGTGTCCCGGCCAAGGTTAAAGTGTTCGCTTGGCTCCAGAGTTTGGACAGGCTTAACACACGTGCAAACCTCCGCCACAAGCATATCCTCGACTACTCCTCTTGCCCTAGATGCGCGACAGTTGTGGAGGACAACCAACACCTCTTCTTCGACTGCCCATCCGCTGCACTTGTATGGACAAAGATCAGTATCTCGCCCCCACACCTCACTTTTTCGGACATCCGGGACGCGTCCATGCCGCAAGGCCTCAGCACGCTAGTCTGGGACTCCGTTCTCCTCATCATTCCGTGGAAGATTTGGCTGTCTGTGATGCTATGACCTTCAGGCACATAGGTTACGCCTCGAATGTAACTTTAGCAAACGTTATTCAGGATCTCACTATTTGGTTACACCGTTTCCGGTCTGCGGTAACTAGAGAGGCCGCCGGCATGTGGCGTGCGTATCTCTCCCTCTGTAATCTGTAATTCTGGTTCCTTTTTGAGTAAAATTC
This sequence comes from Alopecurus myosuroides, assembly GCA_028641055.1. Lineage (NCBI taxonomy): Eukaryota > Viridiplantae > Streptophyta > Magnoliopsida > Poales > Poaceae > Alopecurus > Alopecurus myosuroides. Next base: position 217,786,312 of record CM054058.1, on the reverse strand, counting down.
AGGTGGGGATTTTCTTCCCCTGGTCACAGCCTAAAAAAAAAAACATTCCAACGGCGGAAAACTGTTGATACCTGATTGTCACGAAACTGCCGAAAATAGGTACCAATAACAACAACTGTAGATGGGGGCACCAAATTTTTCGGCCAGAAGATACCTGTTACATCAGGGTATCTCTTAAATTGCTCGGCATTTGGTACGTACTCCTACTAAGAATCCTTACGTGCTGACTCGACGAGGGGACGAACATTTGCCGGTCAATAATCGAGGCTAATCACGGGGCAAACTGCGGGCCGGCTCGTGAGCTCATCTATATGGTCTCGCATATTCCGCTGAATCGCGCCGCGCACCGAAAGCACACAGACGGAGATGATGAGCGGCGCCGCGCGCGCCCGCCCGACATTGCACCTCCACGATGGTGTCCCGTGAGTGCTTCGACCCCATAAACAAGCCGCGAGTAGTAGCAGCATAGTCAATGCATCATGCCGAGCTTTCCCATGTTTTCAGAAGAGCTTTTCTGAACCAAAGAGCGGCGCAGTGCTATAGATAGATAGAATATTTGCGCGTGTTTTCTCCTTTCCGGGGTTGATAAGTTCGCATTCGCTACGTCTGCTCCTACCTCCCATTTTTGTAATCGGGCGTACACCTGCCAGCAGTACATGTCTAGCGCGCGCGCGCACGCACATGCTGTGCAACGACCAGACAGTCGACGCAAACTAGTCCTGAACGGCCTTCATTGGAGATTCCCGGTGGTGCAGATCGAGGAAACCTGTCGTTGACCGTATTCAGTCTCTGTGATGACTGTGTAGACCCGTCTGATCGAGCACATGAGCAGAGAGCTGGGCTGGAAAGGCAGAAACTGTTAGACTCCCCGTGTGTAAGTACAGATGCTCCTCTCCTGACGTGGAGCCTGCGTGAGCTCGTGTTCTCTGACTCGACAATCCACCGGTATGACCACGCACTTAGTTTTTTTTTTTTTTGAGGTAGAACAATATATTAGCAAGTCAGCAAGCCGCCTCGTTAAAAACCTTCCAGTCCCCAAAGGTACCCTGGTAAGGAAAAGAGTGCGTCCTGAAACTTGCTGCTGCGAAAATTAACCAGTGTTACAATCCTTTCTGATACAGGCATCGAGAAAGGTAGGGGTATAATTTACCCAACGACAATTACGTCTATCACTATTACAATGGCTAGCACATAAGTGGGCAGCTCCATTAGCAGACCTTGGGATATAGCTAAGAACAAAAGAGTCAAGATTACCAACAAGATCGTTGATCTCGAAAAGGATCGCTGCCACCACCGATCTCTCAAAGGAAAATGTGGACCACAGATTAACAATTTGCTGAGAATCAGTTTCAACGTGGGCATGCCGTATACCCCTGTCAATTGCCAACCGAATAGCATCTCTCACTGCAAAACCCTCCATAACCAACGGACTAGCTGCAGCTTCATACCAGCAAGCCTGGGCAAAAACTAACTTACCATCGTGATCTCTGAAAACCACCCCAGTACCACCACTTTTATCCAAATTGCTGAACGATGCATCCGCATTAATCTTAATAGACCCCATCGGAGGGGGCTTCCAAACTTGGTCAATCCTGGCTTTAGTCACCGAGTTCTCCTTACCAGAAATATGAAGATCATTTGCTACATCACAAGCCCAAGTTACAGATTGCGTAATCGATCTCGAAGAACCCTCATGTTTCCTCGAATTTCTCTCCGTCCAGACTGCCCATGCACCACATAAGATGATGCACGCAGATTTTGTGGGTACAACCTTGTCATCTAACAAGTCCATACCCCAAGATCTCGGATGTAGAATAGGAATTTTAACACCAGTAAGCATCTTGACATGATCCCAGAATAGTTTTGCCCACGTGCACTTAAATAATGCATGGTGAATGGTTTCATCTTCACCGCAACTATCACATCTCCCAATCCGCTCGATATGTCGATCACGCAGTGTACCATTGGTGGGGACGAATTTTTTGATAACCCGCCACCAAAAATTGCGCACTTTGGGTGGAATAGGAAATCTCCACAATTTCTTCCAAACCGAGTCAACTAGGCCAGTAGAAGAACCAGTAACCGCACCACGACTCGAGTCAACAAGAGTCTTGTAAGCAGATCGAACCGAAAAGAAACCTAATCTCTCCGGGTGCCAAGACCAGGTATCATCCATGAACATACCAATAGGAATACGGAGAATAGCCTCTGCATCAGACTGAATAAAGTTCAACCGAATTTTATCTTCAATCCACTCACTAGTCTCGTCATTGATCAGTTCATGAACTATATTAATATTAGTATTGGCACTCCACCGAATTGGCCTCCTGCCCGGGTTATCTGGGATCCAGGGGTCCTCCCAGACCTTAATAGTAGAACCATCACCTACCCTCTTAATAAGACCAAGTTTTAATGCCTCTCGTCCATGTAAGATTGCACGCCAAGTATGAGAAGAACCTCTCTTATTGGTAGCACTCATGAAATCCGTAGAATGGAAATACTTCCCTTTTAGGACACGGGCACACAGGGAGTGTGGGTTTGTTAAAATTCTCCAACCCTGTTTAGCTAACATAGCTTGATTGAAAAATTCCAGATCACGAAAGCCCATCCCACCTTCACACTTCGGGATTGCCAAGTCACTCCACTTCTGCCAATGCATCTTACGTTTCGTGTCATCACCTCCCCACCAAAATCGAGCAATAATACTCGTAATCTTCTTCAACAACTTCTTTGATAGTTTGAAACAACTCATCGAGTAAGTCGGAATAGCCTGACAAATAGATTTAATTAGTACCTCTCTACCTGCACTGTTAAGATGTTGTGGAACCCAGCCATTGACTAGTCTTTTAATCTTCGAAATAATGCCCTCGAATTGGTCATCGGATGACCGACCCACATTTGTTGGAAGTCCCAAATATTTCTCCACTAGAGCTTCATTAGAAATCTCAGCCTCTGTATGAACTTGTACCTTCATATCAACAGTACAGTTTTTGCTAAAAATTATCGCTGATTTCTCTTTATTCACCAACTGACCCGATCCCACATGATAGCGATGAGAATATCATTAATACGCTGAGCCCCTTCTGAACTGGCTTGTGTAAATATTATGCAGTCATCGGCGAATAATAAGTGGGAAATCCATGGTGCATGAAGACCAACCCGTACACCACGGCTAAGATGTCCTGCACCAACATTCTTCAGTAAACATGTTAGACCTTCCGAGCAAAGTAAAAATAAATACGGGCTAATTGGATCCCCTTGCCGAATACCCCTAGACGGAGAGAAGTTTTCTGATAGGACCCCATTTACTCGGACAGAAAAGGATGCCGTCTCCACACACGCCATAATTCTTTTGATCCAGAAATCCGCGAATCCCAACTTTTCCATGATTCTCTTTAAATAAGACCACTCAACTCTATCATAGGCCTTTGCCATATCAAGTTTAATAGCACAAGCCCCAGATTTTCCCTTTTTATGTTTTAGATAGTGGACACACTCAAAGGCCGTGAGAACATTATCCGTGATCAATCTCCCCGGCACAAACGCACTCTGCTCTTCCGAAATTATCTCATCAAGAATTGGCCTCATTCTCAAAGCAAGCACTTTAGAAGCAATCTTATATAACACATTGCAAAGAGAAATAGGCCTATATTGTGTGAGGGACATAGGATTTTTAATCTTTGGAATCAGACATAAAATAGTGGTATTTACCTCTCTCGGCATAATTCCCTCATCAAAGAAAACCTTAATAGCTGAACAAACGGGCTGTTTTAAAACATTCCAATGACGGATATAAAACCCCGCCGTAAAACCATCAGGTCCAGGAGACTTGTTAGGATGCATCATGAATAAAGCCTTCTCAATCTCCATGTCAGATAATGGTTTGCAAAGCATAGTATTCATCTGGTCCGTTACCTTACTCTCAACAAACTCCATAACCAGCTCGGGATTAGTCATCCCATCCGAATTGAATAGACTCTGATAAAACAAAATAGCTGCATTCTCAATATCCACTTGCCTGGAAGCTACTGTACCATCCTCAAGACGTAGTGACTTAATTTTATTTATCCTCCCTCTCTCCTTAGCTTTAGCATGGAAGAAGGACGTATTTCGATCACCCTCTCTTAGCCACTGAATTCTTGACCTTTGTTTAGCCATCACCTCCTCCCTAGCCAGAATTTCTGAAATTTTATTCATAATATTTCGCTCTAAGGCAGATGGTCCAGACCGAAGTGATCTCGCCCTAACCGAATCCAGTCTACTCCTCAAATTCTTCAACTGCTTTTGCACGTTACCAAACTCATTGTGGTTCCAATCTTGGAGCTTCTTACTAACACCAGCAAGAGCACCCGAAACAGCTGCCAGGTCCCCTTGCACCGGAACCCATGCTTTTTCCACCGTGGCTGTGTAGTTGTTGTGCCGTGTCCATGCATTTTCGAAGCGGAACGGTCGCCGACCCGCGCCCGAGACTGCACCACCCCCTCCTCTTATATTAATGATCAAGGCACAGTGGTCCGAATTCACAGTTTGGATATGATTAATAATGGTATCACCAAAAGCATCAAGAAACCGATCATCTCCCAGTCCACGGTCAAGTCTCACCTTGATATTCCGATGATTACTCTGTCGATTATCCCATGTATAAGGGAGACCAATAAAACCAATATCTGTAAAACCGCAAATATCAACTGCATCTCTGAATCCCTCCATCATCCAATCCTGTCTTGGATTACCTCCAATTTGTTCATTAGCCTGTAGGATTTCATTAAAATCACCTGCACACAACCACGGGTAATCATATTGCCCCCGTAGAAATTCCAATAATTCCCAGCTTCTCCTTCTTCTGCTTCGAACTGGATCACCGTAAAAACCAGTGAACCTCCACTCCAAAGGTCCCAAGCTCTCGTTCTGGATCAAAACATCGATATGAGTCTTACTGAAGGACTTCAGACTAACTACCGAATCATTGTTCCAAAAAAGTGCAAGACCACCACTCTTCCCTTCACACTTGACTGCAAAGGCATTCTGAAAACCAAACCTGAATCTCAACTGACGTGCTCTCGTTTCCGACAGTTTAGTCTCCGAGAGAAAAACCAAACCGGGGCGATGCAGCTTAATCAAGCTGCTAATTTCCTGAACCGTCTCGGGCCGCCCGCAACCCCGACAGTTCAAACTTAGGGTATTCATTGTGCCCGGCGGTCTCCTTCGAGAGGAGCCGCCGATATGCTATCATTGGAGAGTGAGTTACTGCCTTCCCCGCTCTTCTTAGACTTCTTCTTCTCTCTCGGTGGGACATAGCTCTGAGGTAGAGGGGGAACCCCAGTATCTCCAACCGAGTCCCTCCTTGAATCATCAACTTTGGACATGCCACGATTTTCCCCCATATGAAAATCCAATTTCTTGGATACCATCTGCTTATCTGTTCTTCCACCTAGCACCCCCTCGGCTGTCATTGCATCATCCGCCCTCTTTAATGGGCTAGAGGCCGTATCACTATATTCATCAACGTCTTCCTCCATATCTGCGGATGATCGTTTTCGAGCATATCCGTCAAAACCACGGCCTCTTCCCCTGCCCATAATTCTTCCCGCTCCTCCACCTCTGAATGTGAACTGGTTTGTTTGTGCCCTGCGCTTGGCTAACATCCATTTGCCGTATTGAATGGCAGATTGCTCATGGATTCCATCCCCGCACTCCTCTAAATCGTGTCCCATCACTCCACAGACATCACAGAAATAGCCAATCTTCTCATACTTCACATGCAATAACACTCTTTTCCCATTCACATTTAGCGGAACAAAACGAATTAGGGGTGAATCAACTTCAATACTAGCCCGGACTCGAACATAGTCACCCTCAAAATAACGGATCGGTTTCATCTCCACACTCTGTACTTTCCCAATCCTTCTGGCCAGCTCATCCACAACCCTCGTGACCCTGTATAACTCAGGTATAGCATGTATCTGCGCCCAAACATTAGTGCGTGCTAACTGGACATCTTTCGGATTTCCCAGACCATCATATTCTGCAATCACCACTACTAGTTTTTTATATAACCATGGGCCTTGTTGCATTACCTTGTTCCAATCACCTAAGCAAAAAAACTTGAAGGTAAATAGGTTATCATCTACTTCCCGCAGTTCAGGTTCATGAGCTAGTCCCCATACTCCCTTCAAGGTATCAAAAACCGCCGATGCTGATATTGGTTTTCGGGTATGAACCCTAGCGACAGCAAGCCATCTCGCTTGTTTCTTCAGATCCTGCAATTCGTCCACATCAATGTAGACGTCATCTAGTTCCCCCTCCCTCAACTCTAGGTTAAGCATTGCCCTAGCTAGGGCATCATCCTCTCCCCCTGTTCTGTTTGCACTCCCGGAACCTTCCATTGATTTCGCCATTGGGGGATTGCGAAGCAGACGTGAATCCAACGCTTCCGCGAACAGCAAAGAAACGAGACCTTCAAATCACAGCAGCGAACCACAGAGACAAACCACGCCTCGCAACGGGTCTTAAGGGCCTGCTTCCCTCGAAGAGAGCCGGACACGGACTACTCCTCGCGACGAGAGACAGACCCGGAGAAGAATTCCGATCGGAAACCAGCCAAAATCTACGACAATCTCACTCCGAGGCGGATCGCCGCCGGAGGAGCCAGGAACCCTAGCGAACTAGGTCGTAAAGTTTTTTGACTCAGCTATTTGAGCACAGCCTGGTGGCCAGGACCTCGAACCTCGAACTGCACCACGCACTTAGTTTTTTGACTCAGCTATTTGAGCACTCTAATTTAAATTGACATTGATACTGGTGGTGGATCCAGTACGTAAACGCCGCTCGTCGCTCACTCAACATATACTACTCTGCCCAGAACGTGCGTTCAGCATCGTGCTCGGGATCCGAGAAAAGCTGGCTACCTCGCCGTCGTCGCCGACGAAACCGCGGTGTGTACGCTGGGCTACTTGGTCGTTTCCAGAGTGTAAAGAGACGGGACGGATCGAGTCGCGTACGGCAGTACGTGCGCAAGTGGACAGCGACTCGACAGGGAACGTTTGGTCCTTTGGTCAAACGCGTGGCCGGCCGTGCTGGCCGGCACATTTCTCCAGGAGAAAACTGAGCTAAAAGTAAAACGATACTATACACACTCCATCACGACGCTTCCCTGAAGGCGCAACGTCCTGAAGCCTGACTGACGAACTCGCGCGCGGTCTCACGAGGTATTCTATGTGCGAAGACGATCGTATTACATGTGCCACCATCGGTGTGAAACTGCGACTGACCTAGCTACTCTGCTAAATTTCTACCCTACCCGGATCCGAGACCAATTATTCGGGGTTAAGAAAAGGCGGCAGGTGTGCATGCCGTGCTACTTTTAAAGACTGCGTAAGTGGGCACTGTCCATGGAGTGTCACACCTCACACGAGTGCAGTTTTCAGTGGCGGCCAGGGAGCTGATGAACCATCTAGGCCTTTGCATAGGATGATTATTGCTCGGGCAACTGAAAGTCTGAAACCCCGATAGCGCCAGCCATGACGTGCATGGCCAGTGTGGCCTTATTATGATGCGAAGTTGCACGAACCAATGGACGGCTACCAAGTAAAGCTTCGATTTTTTCAAAGGTAAAAGCGTGTTTGCACGTCCAGATCGTCCATGGAGCAGTGCGTTATGGGCGGGCTTGGCGACGAACCTGTCTGTCATTGGCCGGCTGAAGAACAAAAAGAAAGGAGACGGGGATGGAATGGCCAACGTGCCGAAGGAGCGTCAGATCGATCGATTAGGCTCACCCTATCGATCTGCTCCAACTGGGAATAGATAGTCTCAAATTATATATTAACTAGTAAAAATGCCCGTGCGTTGCACCGGGAGATGAAAAATTAGCTTAGAGACTTCTTGATTTGTCACACAAACCGGCCGATTAGTCGGATGCATAAAATGTTTTGGCCAGGAGCGAAAAACTTGCTTGGTTCTGTGTTTTAGTATTGTGTCGGTCTAGCTTTGCTGGGAAACCTTTCGAAAAAATCACGGACCGTATGGTGCCCTGAATCAAATTGTCAACAATAGAGATACACTACCGTGAAGGCGTCGACAATCTCTTTGGAGGAATCTCATGGGCACTACGTGCTCACACTTTTTTGCTATTGTTCCTACCCCAATTCTCCTTTGTCGTTGTCCGCGAATGAACTGGAAATATGCTTTCCCAATACCATTGTTGCACTATCTTGTGCCGAGAAGCAATAAACATGACATGCGCTGCAACCGGAGATTAAAAAGTCAATTTATTGTGGAGAAACGTTTTTTTTTTTGAGAAAATTGTGGAGAAACGTTGGCACAACCTCTAACCCTCTAATCCTAGTTGGCCATTTGATATTAATATTTTTTCCTGTTTGATGTCTTTCTTTGTATTTTTTTATTTAATCTACTTTTTAGACTGCTTCTAGTTTTAATATAATATTCTAGAATAAGAAGTATAGATCTATCTATTTTTATCTCCATGTGTAGATTATGCACCGTGCAAATTTGTACCTATCAAAGTTTTTTATTCTAGCAAATGTATCGGTGCTTTGCAAAGCAAAAAACTAATCTTTAAACACAACCATATAATACGTGGATGGTGCTCTTTTTAATCAATTATGGTATCACTCGATATTTGGAGCAAATTTTGTATTAAATGCCCATGAGTTACAACTGATCTAAAATAAATTAATAGCGGGGGCGGTCCTGAATAGACAGTGGAATGTTGGATTCCGCCGCACGTATGGCCCGGTGGAGGCCACAAAATGGGACCTTCTCCTGGCGTCCCTCCCCCGAGTCTTAGAGTACTCGCCGGACTCGGTTGAGTGGCACCTAGCACCCTCGGGGAGCTTCTCGGTGGGTTCGGCGTACCGGGCCCTATTTAGAGGGCCCACGACTCCCTGGGCGACCCATATGTGGAAAGCCCCAATGCCATTGAAGATTAAGATCTTCACCTGGCAGTTGTTGTGTGACCGTCTTTCCTCGGGGGTGGAGGTTACCAAGCGGTTCGGTCCCGGCAATGGGACCTGCCCTCTTTGTGCGGTTCCAGAGACGGGAACCCACATTCTGTTTTTCTGTCCCGCAGCTCGCTTCCTTTGGAGCTTCGTTGCTGAGGCGCTGGGGCCTGACTGGCAGGCCCTTGACCTTAGTGAGTTCTTAGAAGCGCAGGCGAATCGTAACGGGAGGAGGAGACGCCTCTTCTGGTTATCGAGTACGTCCTCCTGAGACGGGCCTCTGACTCTGTGTTTAAATTTTTGGCTTTTTTGCAGCAGTGGCACCCTCTCTGTAGACAGCGGGACTTGGCGCGGCTGGACGGCATGATTAAGGACCTCGTCACGGCGGCTCGCCGCCTATCTTCAGCTTCCAGCCGCTAATAGTTACTGAGTTGTATCTTTTCTTTTTCGTTCTAGTTCGGGCAGTATTGTGCTGTTGCCCCAGCAGACTTTGGATTATTGTGGTGTCTGTGGGGTCGAAACTGGTTGTTTGACTATTGCTGCTTTATTTATAAAGCGGGGCGTAAAGCCTGTTTCGAGGAATTAATATGTTCTCACAAACTTGGGTATCAATGTGATGTAATTTATACTCCCTTGGTGTCATATTAGGCCTTCCGTAATGGTGGTATCTTAGCGCGGTATCATAGACAATATGCTGATGTGGCACCATATTTAATGAAGAAAGAGATTGAGATTGTATCTTATATAAGCTACGGCTCTAGCACGGTATCATAGTCAAAAAATATTGTTTGTCCAATCACATATAAGGATAGGGCCAAAATCATTTAATACAAGTATGCTTAGATACACCTCTTAAGAAACAATGCATTAGGCATGCTGTCTCTTATAATTCTCCACCACCTAGGATATCGCGCTAAGATACAATGCATTACGGAAGGCCTTATGTGTCTCAAAGATACATTCAATTTTGTCCAATTTTAAGACAATTAATATGAGATTGAGAGAGTACAACTGATTTTGAATTCACTTTTCACTTTAGATCTTGTTCCCCTGATCCACTTTAGATCTTGTTCCTTGTTCCACTCAGCAGCCCAAAACTGCCTTCAACTGATAAAATCCCAAATATATCAGCATAGAAACATTGCTGCGTGATGTTGCATCAGAAATTCTGAATCTCTAGAATAAAAGCTTCCTTAGCATTTAAATTACCATGATCCACCATCCGTACCTTTGCAGTTTTCAGAGCAGAACACTTGTGCAGAAAGTCCAGAACAAACACGTGTGCAAAATCTTCAGAACATATCCACACTGCTTCCCAGAAAATCTGCATAAACATCTCCAAGTTGTCGCATACGTGCCCAGCAGCGCAGCCGCTCGCACGATGCTCCTGGGCGACCTGTTCCTCATCACCTTCCCGGCAAAGGATGAGGTCCGCCGCTCGCACCTTCTCTTACCTCACGTATTTCCCTGGATTAATGAAGACTGCTAATATCTAGCAACACCACGCGCTGTGAAAATAAGGATGCAGGGATTTTCTCTCTCTCTATGTTGGGTGCTAAATCTGGCCACACTTCTCGTTGCTCTAGCATGGAAGGAATTGAGGGGCTTCTCCCACTGCGACGCTGACAACCACAGCAGCCCCAACGTCCTCCTCCCCATTGCCGCTTCGGCTGCTCTCTTCAGCGGACGAGCTCGCGTCTGCTCGCGTCCAGCGGATGAGGATCTGAGCTGCTGCTCCTGGAGGCGACGCGCCGGATCGACAGCACTGCCGTTGCACTGTCCCGCACGTCTTCTCCATCGTGGGGGAGATCCAGTGGATCCTACCCTTTCCTCTCTTCAAAACTGAAGCACAGAAGGTGCTTGTGTATCCCGGCATGGTCCGGCGGTGACGGCGTGGTTGGATACTTGGATAAGGTCCAATCAACCGCTAGCGGACGGAAAGGGTGAAGAAAAGAGGAGATGATAGAGAGAAAGGAGGCGGCACATATCAAGGCCCGATTTCATGTTGCCCCCATCGTTGCCGTTTTGCCGGCGCGCCGTCCTCGATCTCCTGTCAGCCACGGCCGGCTGCTCCCCTCCCCCGGGCTGGTCTCGAACCAACTGACCCCTAGCTCCTGCATGTTCGCGATGGCGGCGGAGGTAGGGTTCGACGGCTCTCGCAAGCACGGGGATGATTTTGTAAGACGGGGGAGAAAGAAGAGGGATACAGCCAAACAATGATAAAATTAGTTTGTTTAGCCGAACCGTCTTCAAAAAAAAAAATTGTTTAGCCGAACCATTTTTAGTATAAAGCGATGGCATTGGTTGTAATTTTGATTGAAAAATAGGAACAATAATAAAACGGACGAAAAATCCGCAAGAAGCCTTAGTGCTTTTATTAGTAGGTAAAGATTGACTACTACTCCGTTTCCTAAAATAAGGCATATAAATTTTAGAAAAAAATGTCAACCTCTTCAATGTCAAAACGATCATGTTAGGAACACCACTAAACATATTTTCGTAGTATTATCTATACAAAATTCTAAATATTGATAATTTTTTCTATAAACATGTTCCAATTTTACGTTCTTTGACTTTTAAAAAAACTACAAACCTTGTTTTTAGAAACGAAGGTAGTACTAGCTTATGGCTAGCGGATCACCAATTTGTGGCAAGGCCATTGCATAGTTATGACCAGTAACAACCGGCCCTCACATAATTCGAGGTCATCTTGGTGTCTAAATTTATGTTTTCGTACATCATGCGATAGGAAATAATGCAGTCATGCACAATTAATGCTAAAGAATATCACACACGAAGCATTATATGATAAATTGCACTAGTAAGTACTCTCTCTTCTCTGCAATATAAGATGTTTTAGATATTGAGCCGTGGATTTTTTTTTTTTTGAAATGGAAGCCCTTAGGCCCCGGCCTCTGCATCAAGTTGATGCACACAACCATGTTTTATATTAAAGATATAAATATTCGAGAAAACATCCCATACAAGTCATGTGTCACTTAAAGTGGCCACAAAAAGATTACAACATCACGCATTGAGACGACGAGGGTTAAGCCTCCCAACTCGGCCGAAGATAGCCCGAACGACCGCCATCATTTGAGCACAACCTGTGTACATAAATTCTCGCAGATCGACAGACAACAGGAAGGAGCATGTTTGGATAGAATATATCACCTTGTTGATAACCTGCATGAAATGAGCAATAGTATTTTTTTTTTGTCAAAAAAATATCACTAAGGCAATTCCAAATAGTCCATAAAACTGCGGACACGCCTACCAGTATACGTTCCTTTGTTTTAGCATCAACATCATTTAACCATCCACCAAACATATTCGCTATACTATTTGGTGGAGAAATGCTAAAGGTAAAATGGATTAACCGCCAAATATCTCGAGCAAATGGGCAAGATATAAAAATATATTCAACCGTTTCATCCGTACCACAGAAAACACAATTTTTATCCCAGCCCATCCTCGCTTAGCCAAATTATCTTTCGTCAAATCACTTTTCTATTGACAAACCAAAGGAAAATCTTTATTTTTAAGGGGAAATTTTAGCCTCCACAAGTATTTACGTAAAAATCTTGTGTAACCATGCATTAAATCCAGATGATATTATTTGACAGAGAACACCCCGCTGCGCGTCAAACTCCATCGAAAAGAATCCGCGTCCTGGAATAACGAAACATCCATCAAAAGCTCAACTAACTCAAGCCATTTGGTTCTCCTATCCCCGACAATGTATCGCCTAAACTGAATATTAAGAGAACTATTAGATAACACGCTTGCTACCGTAACATTTTTATGTTGCACGATGCTATATAAAGAGAGATACATTTGTGACATCGCATTGTCCCCTAACCAAATATCCTCCCAAAACCGTACTGTTTCACCATTCCCCAAGATGAAAGAAAATCTTTCAAAATAATCACGCTTCACTCTCATCAAGCCTTTCCAAAACGGGGAATCTGTGGATCCAGCTTCTACTTGAGACAACGTTTTGTCTCCTAAATATTTGTTCGTAAGAAGCTCCTGCTAGACACCCTCCTCATGTAAAATCTTAGAGAACCACTTACTAAGAAGACATTTACTATTAATGTATAATACCTCAATACCCAACCCCCCTTGATCCTTTGGTCGACAGGCAATATTCTATTTCGTTAGCCTGTATTTTCTATTTTTACTATCACTCTGCCAAAAAAAACAAGATCGGTAAAAGTTTAACTTTTTCCTAACACCTTTCGGTATTTCGAAGAACGAAGGGAGAAACATAGGAAGGCTAGTTAGGACTGAATTTATTAAAATGAGACGATCCCATAAGATAATAACTTCCCAGCCCAAGAACTCGACTTCTGCTCAAACCTATCTTCCACCGGTCTCCACTCTCTATTCAAAAGTTTTCTACAATGGATCAGAATTCTAAGATATTTAAAAGGTAACCTTCCTACCTCACAACCGAATATGTGACGATAGTCATCTTGGGCATCCTTAGCCTTGCCAAAACAATATAACTTGCTCTTATGAAAGTTAATTTTTAGACCTGGCAACTGTTCGAACAATGCGAGAATAAGTTTCATATTAAGAGCCTTTGAAATGCCATGTTCCAAGAAAAGAATCGTATCATCTACATATTGTAGGATCGATACACCATCTTCGGCAAGGTGTGGTATCAACCCACCAACCTGACAATCCTCATTTGCTCAAGAAATGAGAATAGCTAACATATCAGCCACCAGATTAAACAGAATAGGAGATAACAGATCTCCTTATCTCAGACCTTTGAGTGTTTGGAAGTAATGACCGATATCATCGTTAACCCTTATACCTACACTCCCTTCTTGGATGAACCGTTCAATCCACTCACACCAAGTTTGTGAGAACCCCTTCATTCTTAAAAATTGTTGCAAATGGACCAATTCACTTTATCATATGCCTTCTCAAAATCGATTTTAAGAAGCACACCATCAAGTTTTTTTTTTGTCTTAAGCTCATGAATAGTCTCACGTAACAGCACCACACCCTCTAAAATGTTTCTCCCTAGGAGGAAAACTGATTGTGATGGTCAAATAACTCTACTCGCAATAGAGGTTACCCTATTAGTTCCTACTTTTGTGAAAATCTTGAAGCTCACATTAAGTAGACATATGGGCTTATATTGTTCAATTCGACTGACATCTTCTTTTTTGGGCAGCAAGGTAATCACCCTTAAGTTAAGCTTAAAAGGTTGCAATTCCCCCTATAAAGTTGGGTGAACAAAGCCATCAGATCGCTTTTGATGACCTCCCAAAAATGTTGATAACACTCCACAGGAAACCCATCTGGTCCTGGAGCTTTATTATGTTCCATTTGGGAAATCGCATCAAACACCTCATGTTCCGTAAATGGGGTTGTTAGAATAACATTTTCCTCGGGTGTAATGCAATGCATATCGTCATTCATTTCCTCAACTAGAGAAACGAAATTTGGAGCCGATGCGCCAAAAAGTTTCTTGTAGTTTTCAGAAATAAATACCCTCAAATTTGCTTCTCCAACAATCATACCCTCATCTTGCTCTAGATGGAAAATCTTATCCTTACGGTGTTTACCATTTGCTATAAGGTGAAAATATTTCGTATTATTGCCTCCTTCTTGGATATGTCTAACCTTTGCCCTTTGAGCCCATTTTGTCTCCTCGTCTCGTCTTAACTTAGCCAAACAAATTTCCGCTTCCTTTTTAGCCACCTGCTCAGCCGCACCTAAAGGATTCGTTTCCGCTTTGATATCGAGATCATCAATCATAAGAAGAAGTTTATCTTTTAAATATTTATATTGCCCACTCAAGTTTTTAGCCCATCCCCTCAAGAACTGATGCAAGTGACAAATTTTGTGTTGCCACCATTCTATAGGGGGTCCTCAAGTTGAAACCGAATTCCACTCTCGGAGCACAATATCATAAAAACCTTCTTGGCATATCCATGAAAGTTCGAATGAAAACTGGCTTTTGTTACCCACGTGAGCATGGTCCCCTGAGTCTAAAACTAACGGTGTACGATCTGACCCCGTACGAGTCAATGTGTGCACCGTTGCTAGAGGATACTTTTGCTCTCACTCAATACTAGCAAGAAATCTATCCAACTTTTAGTATGTTGGGATAGGTCTCCTATTTTCCCACGTATATTGACGCCACGAAAGCTCGATATCTTTCAAGTCCAAACTCTCAATAATAGCATTAAAAATAAAAGGCCACCATGCATTAAAATTATCGTTATTCGTTTCCTCCTGGCGTCTAATAATATTGAAATCACCCCCAACGAGAAGAGGTAAATTCTCATTTTCACACACTCTGACCAACTCAGCTAGAAACTAGGGTTTCTTTGAGTCTTGTCCAGCCCCGTAAACTATCACAAGACTCCAAAGGAAACAATCAGCTCATGTTTTAACATGGAATTTAGCACAGAATTCACCCGACATAACGGTTTGTGCCGCTAGTGATGAGTTATTAAAACCAGCTAACATCCCACCAGAACGCCCATGTGGAGGTAGACAATACCACATATATTCTCTACCCCTGCCAGGAATTGCAAGAACTGGGGAGAAGACACAGATCTCCCTGTTTCAAGCAATGCCACAAAATAGATATTATGGTCCTTCACAAACTCATTTACTGCAATATGTTTGGTATGGTCCCGAAACCCCTCACTATTCCAAATTAGACCCTTCATTGTTTTATCATTTTTCTAATCCTCGCACTTGTTCTTGGTTTATTAGAACATCCACTATATTTCTTATGGGTACATTTACCTGTTTGAAATTTTGGAGACAGATTCATATTATCTAAAACCGACTCTCCCTCCTCGTTGTCTAACTCCTCACTCAAATTGGAAGCCTTTTTCATGACCATACTACTATTCTCCAAATTAATTCTTGAACCATTGTCAATAAAATTGGTTGATCTGATTTTATCCCTTTCTAGAATATCTGAAATAGAAGTTTCTATTTGTTCTTTTGATCTTCCTAAAGAAATTCCTAGTTTATCCGCTCTAGTTAAAATTTTGGAATTTTTAAAAGAACGAACAGATAACATAGAGCGTGAGGTTGTACCTGATGAAAAAGCATCGTCTCTACGTGCGACCAGATCCATCACCCGCTCTGGCTACGGTAAATCCGCATCCTCTTGTGCTCGGAGACGAGGACAAGATCGAACCTCCAGACTCTCCAAGCCACCGAACGCCATCACCTCTGCCTCCATACGGCGCTTAGCCATAGACATCGAGCCCTTCAACCCCAACCCGCCTGGTTGAGGTGAAGGACTACCCTGGAAGTCGATGTCGTGGCCCACCTCGAACCCCAACCCGTCTGGTTGAGCTGGGTGTGCCCCGTCTACGAACTACGACTCCAAACGCCGTGGAGCCACAACCTCAGAATGTGGAACAAAATCATCAAACTTCTGTGCAGCACATACCTCCACACTAGCATGCACCGCACTCAAAGAATTCCCCAGTTGCTCGGAAACAGCCCGCGAGACCATCTCCCTTTGAAAATTTGTAACCGAAACATCTTTCTTTCCGGCAGGAAAACGACGAGCATCGCTGCACAGCAGCATCCACGGTAACCTGCTGTTGTACTTGCGCTTCGGCCTCGCATATCTGCCTGGCAGAGCCCTCCTGCTGCTTCTTCTCCAACACACTCTGGTCAGTAGCAAACTGCCATTGAGCGTTTGCCAAAAAACATTGCCCGTCAACGCATTGCTGCTGCTGTCTCTGCCCGGCAGCACTGCAACTGCTGGTTGTTTATCTGCCCGACAGCGCATTTATGATGTGCCTCGACCTCCCTTTTCTGCCCAACAGCGTCCAAAGAAGCATCCGCAGCTGCTTCTTGAACACTTGCAGCGATTGCACGGTCCCTCACTTCAACTTGCTGCGTAATGGCAAATGGAGTACCACCACAATCTGAGTCCGTGGGAGACCTTCTTGGCTTCGCATGAGCCAATTTAGTAACTCCCTCCGAGCTGAGACCAAGGAGGAAGCCACCATTGATGAAAGAACAACCCTCGGAGAAAAAATATGCTGCACACCATGAGAGGATGAGACCCTCGAATTGGGCTCCCCTCCTGCCACTTTGACCGGGGACTCCCCAACAATGGTCTTACTTTTATGTTATTTACCCCGCACTCCCATCAAACTCATCTTCTTTAGCCTTGTCACCATTACCTTCCTTGTCACCATGATCATCCTTCTTGTCAACCATCATATCCTATTACTCCAGGACATTAGGGTTCTCCACAAAGAATTTTAGCTCATAAAAAGCCATCCTTGATGAAAACAGCCCACTTCTGTGGCACTAGAGTATAATCCATGCAACCCACTAGAATTCGTAGAAAACCATGTTTTCTAGTATATTTCATATCCACCTCTAAGGTTTTACCAAATAAGGAACCAAGACTCCAAAGAATCAAGAAATCACCTCTATGAATTGGTGGAATATCAGAAACTTGGATCCAAATCTCGGGAAGCATCCACAAAGGTTTCATCTCCACAACCCATGACTCAACCGTAATGATACATGTGCTGTTGGGAATGTGGCAAGCACAAAAAACCTTCATCCTTTCTAATTCATGTTTAGAAGGAAAAGAAACCTTGAACACATTTTCACCCACTTGAATCACTTCCCATTTGAACTCATCAACTGGAACCAACCTCTGTAGCTGAGCCGAAATCTGGTCCACAGAAAATTGTCCCCCAGAACCGATAGCTTTGCAAGCCTAGCCGAGTCAATCTTTAGACGGTACGTAGCCGTTGGTATTGCCTCATAAAAAGTAAACCCCTCATGAATAAAACCATGTGTAACGACCTGTTGCTTTGCAACCACCAGAAGAGGACAAGCATCTACGTCATGACCTGACCCCTCACAGTACTCACAAGCCTCAATAGGACATTCCACACTCCAATGACCTGGGGCGCCACACTGATAAGATTTAGCCTTTTCCACCTTCTTTGCCTTTTTTGTAAGACCGTCAACATTCTCCATTCCTCCTCCATTCGTTGTCCCACCTTGTGCACTCACCCTCGTCTGAGGCAATGCAACCGAAGTGGCAACAACAATAGGCATCACCTCGGCCGATGACAATGCAACCGAAGTGGCCAACACCCGCCCGGCAACAGAATTAGTCAAAACGCTACCGGCTGCTGCTGGGGCAGCTTGGCCCCACGGGCCACTCCTGCGCCCGTAGGGCTTCAGTAACTTTACGCACCACCTCCGCCACATTATCCTCCTACAAACCAGTAGCCGTGCCACTCGTGGACTAGACAGTAGGATTTCTCACCTGTCCACGCCCTCGCGGGAAGTACCCAAAGCCAGATCTTCCTCTATAGGCTTCCCTGTGGGTATTTCCATTGTGGTATGGGTGACGAAACTGATCACCGCTGCCGTACCTCCATTGTACCCCCCTTGGTTAGAAAATCTAGAACCGGCATTAAAATTGCCAAAATCTCCACCGTTGTTTCCTCCAAACCCTTGCCTTTGTTGGAGATCACTGTTACCCGCTGCTCCACTCGGCCCTCCTTGATGAAAGTTGCCGTAACCCTGGCCTGCCATGTCCCCCTCGATTAGGATAGCCACCAAAATTGCCACGGTCCCCATTTTTGTTTGGTCCCTCCCCATGGCCTCTCCCTCCTCCATTGTCCGCCATGGCATGAGGAGGAAGAACGATGGGCGCCACACCTCCCTCTCGATATCTGAAGAATCCTAACGCACCGACTGCAGTCACGGCCGTGGAATAGGTACGTATATAAATAGTCGCACTTTAGAGCATAGATTCACTCATTTCGGTCCGTATCTATTTCACATGTAAATGTGTAAAACATCTTATATTTTGGAATAGAGGGAGTAGAAGACTTTACTGAATACTCTTACATTTAGTATATTTGCTTTGGTGTGGAGGAGGTGGTGGAGCTGGGTGGTTTTTTGAGGGATGGTATCCTAGCGGACGAAGTGGATGAGGGCAACAAGGCTCCTAACAAGATGGACAAATGTAGAGAAATTTAGAAGATGAGGCAGTTGTGTGTTAATGAAAATCAACAAGGTGGTAGTAGCTCTGATGTGTGAAGGAGACAAGACAAATGTTTACTTCAACTAAACAGGAAGAATCCAATAGAAGGGCAGAGATTCATCTCAGAACTGTGATGTTGGATAATTAAGCAGTTGCAAGCGGAAAGTCAGTTAAAGCAAAGAGACGATGTTGGACATGTGGATGAAATAAACCAAAAGTAAGTTCAAATGCACCCATGATGGATGCTAATACCCAACAAGTGGATTATGGTGATTTCCAAAAAAAAAGTAACAAATGCATTGGTATCAACATAAGTCACATTGCGGATTTTGGCCAGTCTACTCAAAATGTAAGGGCACGTCGCAATACAAGAGTATGCATAAAAAATATCCTGTACGGTCAACATGTATTCCTTGTAAAAGAAGGGTCCGGGGGGAGGGGGGTTGGTAGAGCTGTACTTTCAAACAAACCTATCCATGTACTGCACATCCTACTTTAGAAAAAAATTGAAAGTTTTGGTTTAAAGTTGGTGATAATGAGTCAGAAATTCTTAGTATAGTAGAGGCAATTAAAAATCTTGAAGAAGCTATGGCTAACCTTTTTCATGCTAGTAATATAAAAAATGGCCAAGTACAGATGGAAAAAAAAATAGTGGTAATCTTTTACTCTCGATCATGTTCAGGACTTGCTATCGGAGGAAGAATCTCCTCCGCAAAGAGATCCCTATTAGTCTCTCCACTAAGTTTAGCCAAGACACTACTAGGAAAAAAACTACAGGAGAAATCATACCCGTGACGCACCACATGCTCGGTGCGTCACGCCTATGTACCCGTGGCGCACCACACACCAGTGGCCCTCGGTGCGTCACGGCTATGCCCATAGCCGTGACGCACCATCAGACGGTGCGCCACGGCTATAGCTGGGTGTTGGGCGGCCGAGGGACTAAGCGCATAGCCGTGGGAAAAGATAGCCGTGACGCACCATATGTTCGGTGCGTCACGGGTACTGCAATATGCGTGACACACCAAACATATGGTGCGTCACGGCTATGGATTCCACCGAAATTTTCCCTCCACACCCCCTCCCCCCGGGACCGCCTTTCTAGTTTTGTCACGAAAGAGTTCCGTGTCTAAAAATCATCAAAAATAATAATTCCTTATAGATGCACGGAGAGTTTAAGGTATACTTTTTTAATGAAATTTTGAAATATGAATTTCGATTTTCCGAGCAAAAGTTCGTTAAAAAAAGTAAAATGGGCATAATTTTACATATGATGTCGGAATTTAAAGTTCAATATACCAACGGAAACTAGAGAAAAAAAGAAACTCAACCTCACTTGACTTCGGCCTGTGAGCCTTTTTTAGATTCTCCAAATCCGAAAGGAAAAAAGTTATTTAAGACATAAGATTTTTTCCTATAAAATAATAATAAAAAAAAAGATTGGCGTGACGCACCACATGTTTGGTGCGTCACGCCTAAGTCTGGGCAGAATTTTTGAATTTCGAACCTGGGAGAGGCCCCCCACCTATATATACTCCCCTTCCTCCTTCTTTCTCCACTCTTCTCCATTCTTTCTCTTCCTTCTTCTCCTTTTCCCTCTCATTTCTTCTTTCTCTCTTCTCCTTCTCCCTTCCTCCTCCTACCACCACCACCACCACCACCACCTCCACCTCACATCCACTCCGGCGACCACCTCCCCGTCCACTCCGGCGACCACCACCTCTACTCCGGCGACCTCCTCTCCGGCGGCCACCTCTACTCCGGCGACCTCCTCCCCAGCGGCCTCCTCCACTACCGCGGCCACCTCTACTCCGGCGACCTCCTCCACTACCGCGGCCACCTCCTCTCCGGCGGCCACCTCCACTCCGGCGACCACTCTCCACTCCGGCGACCACCCTCCACTCTGTTTTCGTTTTTCAAATTTTAAAATTTTGGGCGGCCAGATCCAGATCTGGATCTGTCCCGCCTTTTTTTTTTCAAATTTCAAAATCAATAGCCGTGACGCACAAAGCATGTGGTGCGCCACGGGTAACTAAACATAGCCGTGACGCACCGAACAGACGGTGCGCCACGGGTAAACGAGATAGCCGTGACGCACCAAAATATGGTGCGTCACGGCTATTTTAATAGGCGCGGCGTGATAGGCGTGGCGCACCATGGTGCATCACGGCTATGCAATTTTGGTGCGTCACGCATTAGCCTTTTCCTAATAGTGAGAGGTCTATTTTTCATCTGTAAGAGACCGTCGGAACACAATATTCAGTGGTGTTACCAATAAGATATCCACTCCCAAAATATTTTTGTGATGCACAGTATTAAAAAGTGATGAGTATCGAACTGAAACTAGAGTATTCCAAGAGAGGCATCCTCCCAAAACCGTGTCCCAAGCACATTACAAAGAACAAAATAATCACGATCAAAGAACTCACGCTGGACTCCGATGATTTCTCTCTAAAAAGGAGTGTTGGTGGGTTTTGGTTTTACTTGAGATAAAGTTATACCACATAAATACTTATCATGTAGCAGCTCATGCCGTGCCCCTTATTCGTGGATCAACTTAAACAATAATTTGGTTAGCATACATTTATTCTTTATATCAAGTAACTCGATACCTAACCCCTCTTGATACTTGAGGCGACAAACAATATTCCATCTCGTTAAACGATACTTTCTTTTAGATTGGTCACTTCGCAAAAAAAAAAGCGAGAGCGGTAGTAATCCAATCTTTGTGTAACCACTTTTGGTATCTCAAAAAAAGATAGGAAAATATTGGCAAACAAGTAAGAACAGAATTTATTAGGACAAGACGATCCTCATAGGATATGAGAGCATGTTTCTAGTCCATGAACCCATTTTTTGCTAAAATCGGTCCTCAATATGTTTCATTTTTTTATCATCAATTTTCGATAGTGAATTGGAATGCCTAAATACTTGAACGGCAAAGTACCCACCTCAAACTTAAAAATGTGACGGTACTCATTCTGCATCCAATTTAACTTTGCCAAAGCAAAAAAAAAATTGATTTTATGAAAGTTTATCTTTAGCCTAGAAAACTGTTCAAAGATAGACATAATAAGTTTCATCTTCACGGCCTACCTCGATGAAGCTTAGTTAATTAGCTAATTACTAGCAACCTACTTCCTAAGATTATACATTCAGAATCTCGGTGAATGCATGCAGATGATTGGGAGATGAACGATCATATGTGGCGCTTAATCAACAGACGATAAGACGTCTCGCGCATGGTTAATCCTAGGCTAGGATTAACCATAATACACCCGGGTAAACGAAAACTATTCTCAGATTTATTCCTAGCAATCAATAATGAAGACCTACATAGCAGCTGGCTAATCTGCAGACGCGCATTGGGTTGGTAAGTCCATGGGAGCTAGCTAGCGCAAGTGGGAACTCTTTACAGACCTATCTACAGTAATCGTTCCAGAAATTATTGCATCGATCCATCAGCTCAATTGTTCCGTCAAGTTCGAGCTAGATCCCTAGCTAGCGACTTGTGTGTGGTGTGTGCATGGAGCCATGTTGATCAAGTGGGAGAAGCTGATCGACTGAGCTAGCTAGGTGAGTGAGACATGATGCGCTTTGCGCAAAGTGAGAAGTTCGGACTGTCTCGCAAGGTGCCCGGCCGATAGCTAGGATGGTCCTAGCCAGCCTCATCGATTCATGGTACTAACAGAAGCAAGTTCTTATCTGCAACTAGATCAAGGTTTTGATTCCAACAACTTGAAACAGTGGGAGCTTGCTGTCTGAAATATCAACGACGCTGCAAGAGGGACTATGAATCTGGATACAAATCAGTGTGCTTCAGTACTGAACGAGCTACCCAAGGAAAAGCACATCACAAAATAAAAAAGCTGACTTCATGAGCTATTCCACCTCCTCACACTTCATCCTGATCTGATAATTGGCGTTAGGGGGACCCTGTGAACGATCCCCATTTGCAGCAGGATCTGAAAGAACGAATGAGGCATAGGCGTGTCTGCGTGAGCACTAGCTAGGGGTGACGGACTGGGTTATGGTTTCAGCTAATGGCTTGATATTCTGGGAACTAGATTCAGAGTATATGGTCGGATATGGAGCAGATTTCAAAGCCTAGCTCTACCTGGTCTAAGCTAGTCCGATTGTATAACAAGCACAGTGATAATTTTTTCCGGTTCCGATCCACTTGATGTGTCATGTATCTGAATGACTTGTGTGGTGCAGGGAAACACGTGGTTATTGATCTCACATAATGTATCTCTGATGTACTATCTATTACTAATTTCGAAACGGATATCCGATGTATTAGAGTGATCTGTCTATTATAGTATCCATGCTCTGCTACCCAGTCCTTTCTGAAGCCTTAAATAGCGCTCATTGGACGTACTATCTATTATTAATTTCGAAACGGATATCCGATGTATTAGAGTGATCTGTCTATTATAGTATCCATGCTCTGCTACCCTGTCCTTTCTGAAGCCTTAAATAGCGCTCATTGGACGCGTCGACACGAAATGCCCCCGGGCCTTCCAACAGCGAGTTCAATCCAGCGAACTGAAACCCCGTTTCGACCCTGTTTGTAGGGACGCTACCGGGAGTGTCAGTAATCGACGCTTTCCTTTCAAGTTTGTATGAAAAATCGTTTACAAATTGTTTTGCCAGCGTCTATTGGGACCCTCCGGTGAGGTACGACCCTCCCAATAGCACGGCAACCTGTGCCGACGCTCCCAATAACACATTACCGGCAACCTTATCGGATGCTGTATTGAGGATACTGGTGAAGATGCTCTTAGTTTATCGTTAGTGTTCCAGTTCAGTGGATTTGATTCGAGCCAGATTTGCCATTCCTCCTTTGATGGAGAGCGCTTGTGTTCATTGGTTCGGACGTACAGCAAGTGCAACTTTCGCCAGCTATCATTGTACCCCGGTGGCCCTGTGTCTTGTCAAAAAGTGGTCGTCAAATTGTTGCCACTAGCTTCCCCTTTTATTCACTGAATCGTTCACGATTGTGACGGTTACGGCGATCAATTTACCGGTCCAGTGTCAAAACTAAGGTCGACGATGATTCCAAAGTCATTCGGCCATCGCATCAGTATCATGCGCCCCTGGTAGCATCAATAATTCCTCTAAAAAATAATTCGACATCAAAATTATGCTAGCTAGCTAGCTAACTAACTGTTACTCTCTCAGACTAGCCATAGTGGTGGTATCATAGCTAGTATCATGCAACTTGGCCCCACAAAAAAGCTGACGTGGCAGCTAATTAATGAAGAAAGAGAGCGTAATGGTATCTACCTATGTTACGGTATCATAGCACATAAAACTAGATATTTTAATAACAACTAAATCTCGTACACATATTTATATTGGGATTCTAGAAAACAATAAATACTATATGGCTATGATACTACTACATGATACTATGCACTATAGGGGTAGTATCATACATTGGTATCATATGCATGATACTAATATATGATACTCTCCACTATGGCTAGTCTCAGGAATTAAGTGGTCAAGGTTTAAAGAATCAATGAGACCTTAGGGGTGGCGATCCATGTATGATGTGCTTGCCTGTTGCCATCTGGTTGACGCGATGATTATATCCACCGAGATGGTTTGGATCTCTCTTCTCTACCGCATATACCAACTGCTGGATCAACCATGAATCTGATCTGAACAGTCCATAGGTCAAAGTTTTCGCTCCTTCTATATGATGTGATCTCCTGCCCCGTACGGCTACCAAACACTATATTGGAGCTATATAAAGTAAACATCTTAATACAAGAAATTATTGTATGCCACTGTCATGAACGGATATTGTTAGTATTTTATTTGTCGTTTCCTACCATTTCCTCTGTCCGCGAATAAATGTACATATGGCTTTTCTCCTAAGCCATTAAAAAAAGGAATTGATCAGTTTTTTTTTTCGAACCATGCATGAGAGCTGCATGTAAGGGCATCTCCAGTCGTCCCCCAGTGCCCCCACAGGACGCGAAATAGCGCCGTTTTTCTACCAGCCGCCCCCCAGAACCCGAAATAGCGCCGTTTCGGCGGAAATTAGCGCCGTCGCACCCAGACGGAACCCAGCCCACTGGGTTCGGCCTGGGGGGGGGGGGGGGGGCGGCGGAAGGAAAAACGCGTGTGGGCCAGCGCTGTCGGCGAGGGAGCGCCATTTGCCCTACTTTCCCCACCCCGACTCGGCTTTTCCTCTCGCTCGCCTCGCCGTCGCCGCCCCGTCGGCCACCCCCCACGTCGCCGCCGTCGGCCGCCATCACACACGAGCCGCGAGGCAAACCACCGCCGTCCGCTCCACCACATCGTCGCCGCCGTTTGCTCGCGTCTCCACCGCGGAGGAGGTTGTGCCCGGTGAACCGCGTCCACCCCCGCAAGGTGTTCGACGTTCTGTCCGAGCCATGGACTCCGACGCCGAGGAGATGCTCGCCGAGCTCTTCGACGAGGAAGATCAGGCCGCCATCGACGATGAGGAACACCTGCTGGTCCTGAGCTGCCTGGCCGGCTTGCAGGCCCAGGCCGCCCAGCCGCGGCGTGCTGGATCGAAGCCCGGTCGCCGCAAGAGCAAGCCGAGGCAGCGGTACAAGGGCTACTGCATCCTCTACTCCGACTACTTCGCCGAGGATCCCACCAACGACGAGAAGGTGTTCCGGCGTCGTTTCAGGATGAAACGCACGCTCTTCCTCAAGATCATGCATGCCATCCGGGAGTTCGACACCTACTTCAAGTTGAAGAAGGACTGCACCAGCACGGTAGACTTTACCTCTATCCAGAAGTGCATGATGGCCATGAGGTTGCTTGCATACGGTGCTCCCGCAGATGCACAAGATGACTACCTGCGCATGAGCGAGTCCACGGCCCTCGAGTGCTTGAACAAGTTCTGCCGGGAAGTGGTTGCAGTTTTTGGCCCAATATACCTACGATCACCCAATGCGCAAGACACTGCTCATCTCCCCGCAGAGAATGAAGCAAGAGGGTTTCCTGAGATGCTTGGCAGTATCGACTCTATGCATTGGGCATGGAAGAACTGCCCATTTGACTGGCAGGGGATGTACAAGGGAAAGGAAGGAGAGTGCTCGGTGGTTCTCGAGGCCGTGGCTTCGTACGATCTATGGATTTTGCATTCATTCTTTGGTATGCCTGGAAGTCACAACGACATCAATGTCTTGCAGTGCTTGAATGTCTTTGCCGAGTTTGTCGAAGGCCATGTCCCCCCTGTGAACTATGAGATCAATGGGCACAAGTATACAAAGGGGTTTATCTTGGAGATGGCATCTACCCGAAGTGGGCAACATTTGTGAAGAGCATCTCCAACCCTATCCCAGGAAGCGCAAAAGCTTGGTTTTCCAAGTGCCAGGAGGCTTGCAGGAAGGATGTTGAGCGGGCATTTGGTGCGCTGCAATCTCGATTCGCTGTTGTCCGGTACCCAGCTATGACTTGGTCGAAGTCCAACATGTGGGAGATGATGCAGTGTTGTGTGATCTTGTACAACATGATCATTGAGAGTGAGCGGGATGACCCGGTGTCTGACAGTGAGGCAAGCACACCATACTACCGGCAGGGCCCTCTTGCAACTGTTGATCACCAGGTGCCGGCATCATGGACAGACTTCCTCACCAAGCGACAGGAGATTCGACACGCTGGAACACACCATGCTCTGCAGAATGACCTGGTGCAACATTTGTGGGCGCGAAAGGGGAATGGCAATGTTGAGGACGATGACGATGACTAGTGTAATTTATTTATTTTGTTTAAATTGTTGAACTATTTATTTGTGTGGAAAAACTCTATTTATTTGTGTGGCAAAACTTCAATTATTTGTGTGCCAAAACTCTACCTACCCAAATTTGGGCGAATCGCCGGCTGGGGGGGCGGCCTGGGTTTCACGGCTGGGAAACGCGCGCCCCCAGCTTCCAGAATTGCGCCGTTTCGCGCCGCGGCGGGAAAAAAGTGGGAGTTTCCGCGTCTTGGGGGGCCGAACGGCTGGAGATGCCCTAATATATTAAGAAAGGAGAGATTCAGGTTAGGAAGACCTTAATACATCGACTCATGACACATATCCTAATTTGATCAGCTTTTCTTTTCGAACCATGCATGAGAGCTGCATGTAATATATTAAGAAAGGAGAGATTCAGGTTAGGAAGACCTTAATACAGCGACTCATGACACATATCCTAATTTGATCAGCTTTATAGAAACATATACTTTGAAACTTCACTTCAAAATGAATCTAGTTACACTAATTTAATGTCATAAATGATAGTATTTTTTTCTATAAAATTGGTCAAATTTTAACAAGTCTAACTTAGGATAAAAGTTAGAATTACACTAATTGGCGGAGAGAGGACACACGCAAATTAGTGTACACACATGTCCTATTTTACAAGAATTATCACACACACATGTTGTTTCAGTGTTGTGGTGGTTAAAATCATGACACTCACCGGCTCTTTCAAAGTTCTTTTTTATATATTTCGGTGTTTCGTACTACTCCACATATTATGTTTGCTTAAACTCAAGATTTGTAAAATTTTGATTAAATTTATAGAAAAATGTCAATATCTACAATGTCGAACACATAGAACATGAGAGTATATCACGATTATTTTAATATCATTTGATATTGTAGATGTTGGTTTTTTTAAATAGTCAAATTTTGATTTTTAATGAACACTAATGTACCGAGTAATATGAAACAGAGGGAGTATTGGACAATCAGCCTCCATGGTCATGTGGACGATGCAGAGTCTAGATCTCAAAATGGTGATGGCCTTTCTAAGGCCGGCGACGGTATGAGACGTCTACTATGGTGACCCGGCATACCACTGCATGTTGTAGTACGCCAGTCGTTGATTTAACTCTCGCGGAACACCATTCCGCAAATATTACATCCCTCAGGGTGGTACAACAGAAACATTGCGGAACTGATTGTCATACAACAAATATATTACATAACCAAATGTACTGACAAGAGGATGTGCTCAGGATGAGGTCATCCATTATTGAAGTGTAGCGTTCCCAACTTTTAATAAAGATGGAATACATGTGTTATTGTGCTAGTCCCTGGATCAATTGCTAGCACCGCAGTACAAAATGAAATATCATGCAAATGCATCAAATTCTATTACATCGCATGATCCAGTCTTTACAAAATAGTATTACAACTTGCATAGTCTTAGAAGACTAGCAGTAAACAAAGATATACAGCGGAAAACATGAATAACATTGAGCCCATCTTCTTCATATGCCACAGGCAAAACATGTTGGCGATAGTCTCGAGATCCTAAACGAAATCCTCACTCGTCTTGAGAAACATCTGCAATATGGAATATGCAGCCACAAGGGAGTCAATACAATTTAATGTATTGGCAAGTAACACTATGGTGGATATAAATGGCAAGACTAATACTACATGCTTATTTGGCTGAGTGGAGTTTAGGCTAAGTTTGCATAAAGCCAGTTTTGTCCTATCTCTTTTGTAAAACAAACTTTTCTTTTCAAAGGGGTGGCAACATTGGATTAAGATCCAAGCACCACAATACTCTTCACTTGGTCAAAATTTTACTTATTGAAATTGGTGATGAGATTCTTCCGTCAATCCTTGTCCAGCTGCTCATAGTTGTCCATAACCGGGGACTCGGCTAAGATCTTAGTTTGTTGACTCTGCAGAGGTTGTGCACTTTCACCCTTTGTCTTCAACTAGCCCAAACATCCTATACACCCGGAGTGCATCATGGAAAGGAGAGAATTGAGACGAGATCTTTCAGAAGAAGAAGTCCAAACCCACCGGCAAGACCGTTCCACCTATAATTTTGCTACATCTGCTAGTCAAGCCTGGGCTGAACTCTCACAACTTAGTTGATCAAGACAGAGCCCATATGTCAAAAGGCTGCACGGTAAGCTACTAGACTTAGAGGGACATAGTAATCTCTTTGTTCCTGGGTGGCCATCCACAAGTGACAACCTCAAGTGAAATAACCCTTAAACAAGGGCCCTGAGGAAACACTCAACAGAATCCAGTCTTACCACTTCCACCCAGGTGGTTCATTTATTAGTTATACTTAGAATTTTTCCTCAACATCTAGTAAAACAATTTGTAACATTGCATAACATCTACTAAGTTCTAAGGCTATCAAAATAACAAGGTTAAAAGAGATGGCTACACACTACTAGGATAATAGCATAGCATAATATAACTTATTTAAAAGCCCTATCATGCATACTACTCAAAATCAACTAATGCATATAGAAAATAATGGGTAGTTGATGGTGTGTTACTTGCCTTGTTGAAGTTGGTGAAGAATTTACACTCTCTTCACAAAAGATCGTTGCTCTCCGTACAATCTATTCATTGAAAACACAATAACAAAATAAACAAGCATCCTAGCAAACAAACATACAAGTGTAGAAAACATACAGAGCAACTAACATATCCAAAGGGGTTTAACCAAGTTGGCTAGGACAAGGTCAAGGTTTGAGTTGAATACTTGTTAAGGAAATTCCAAGGGTTTACTTGGGATGGACTAGGTTGAGTTTGTAGTGATCAACTATATTGGAAACATATTTATCTAAGAAGTTCCAAGAGTTCACCAAGGTGATCTCACTATTTCAACTAAAGTAACACATAACAATATGTAACACTTAGTCATTTTCATCAGGACATTTGAGTGATCTAAGTTAGTCTTTCCATTTGGGGTTAAGCTAGGTCTAGGTTCAACTAACTTCATAACCATAGATATAATAAGGTAAGTCTTGAGATTTTCCATTTGGGTCAATGGTTGGACAAAAACAACTTGTTATTCTTCAACTTGTGTGGATGGCTCCAAGTCTTCATATGCTTGTCTTCTTGAAGATCATCTTCATGCTCCTATTGTAGTCTTGCTCCTTGGATGGATTCTTCTCTTGGTCTTGATAGATTTCTTCATGGCTTTCACTTCACTAATTTGGTTTGTGTATGTGATGGGCACAAAATACCACTAAGTCAAGAGAAAGAAAATAAGAAGAAAAATAGAAAGAGAGAGGGAGATGTTTTCTTCTAGATTTCTTCACACTTGTACTTCCTTGAGTTGCTTATAGTGGTGGAGTCTTCAAAATATCTTCATTGATCCTCCTTGTAGCTCTTCATGTTGCCACCAAGTTGAAAGTGAAGAGCCTTCTATTGCTTGAGTCTTGTTTTCCATTTGCTAACTTGATGGATTCTTGAAGAAAGAATAGGGGGATGGAGGAGTAGATAGAAAACTATGGTACTAGTGTTTGAGGTTCACTACTTGGTCTCTTATATGGTTTACATACCAGGGACTTGGTCTTGGATTCAAAATGGCCACAACAAACAATGGTAGAAAGAATAGAAACAAAATCCAAGGCATGATCAACTAGTGGTTCACTAAGAGTATTTTTGGTCCAACTTACAAGGAAATGGTTCAAGGTTGTCCAAAAGTCTTAGGTACTGATTTCTCTGGTTCAAGGTTACCAAAAGGAGCAAATTTGCTCAAGGGAACATATTCTAATTAATTATAGAACTAAATCTATGTCAAAAATACTCAAATAGACAACTTAATTCTAAATTATGTTTTAATTTGATCATAAATTATTTTGTGACAGAGGGTATGAAAATACACATCCTAAGGTTTCCAAATATATTTTCTTTGCAATTTTTGGATTTGTAGAATTTGAATTATACCAAAATTCATCAAACAAGCATATTTAAATTTGAACCAATTTAAGTTTATCAAATTTGTATTTTAACAGTGCTAAAAGATTCTACAGATCCAGGGGATTTCAAAAAGTCCAAGTTTGCTAAATTTGGGCTTATGGTTAAAAAGATATGATGTTTCTAAGTTCTAGGGACTATTCTGCAAATATTACTATTTATTTTCTATTCCGGGAGAAAAACAGAGATAGGCTGCTATGCGATGCACCGGGCGACAGATAAAAGTTGGGCTTGGGCCGTCTACGTGCTGCACCGAGGGACGAATAAAGAACTTAAAGCGCGCCAGACGTGGCGCTCTGTGATTCGTCGATACCTCTTCGGTAAGTGTTCTAACTTGGGCGCTCCGATCTAAATCTAACTGCCAGGGATTGGTCGGGATCTCACCTTGCCGGCGGGCTTCCGGGATGATGTCGGAAACAGAGGGGACGGCGGCGCTGCTCTCGGGCTCGGACAGCAGGGCTTCTCTGGTGGTGTTTGAGCTCGATGGAGACCACATGGAGGTGCTCCACGACGAGGCAGAGAGTTTGGTGGCCACGGCTTGCTCAGAGACGGCGGCTATCGACGGCGCGGTGCAGTTGGCGGCATCGGGGCTCCGGTGAGCTCGTACTCGTTGCTTCCCTGCACCAAAAGGACGAGAAGGTGCATCAAAACGTGCGCAAGGACACGGGGAAGCAATAGGGAAGCAAAATGGGGGCAGAGGGTGGTTACATTGGTCGGAGACGACGAAGTACGGCGGCGGCTGAGAGGAACTCCGGCGAGCGATTGGGAGAATTTCGGGGCACGATCCAAATAGGTTCCAGAGGGAAAATGGAGAGGAGGGGAGGAGATTTAAGGGGCAGGCTTTACGACCATCAATCGGGCCTGTAACCGACGAATTCATGGAGATTGAATCGGCCAAAATGGAAACGGCTAGGGCTTGATGACGCTCACGTCATCATGACATCACCCAGCCATTTTCTTTTCTTTTTATTTCAGTTTTCTCATTTATTTTATATCTTCTCTTTATAAATCCAATTAACATGAAACAAAATTCTAACATCATATTATTTCAAATACTTTCTAACAGTACCATTATTGTAAACTTTTAAACACATTTTTATTTTTGAATTTGGAATTTTCAATAATAACCTAATAGTAACTTAATGTGATTTTTAATTTAGAAAAATTATAAAATATAAATATTTGTCAATCAAATTTTCAGTAGCTTTATAATGATCAAATACTATTTTACAAAACCAAATCAAAGTGTTTTCATCTTTATTATTTTTAAAATATGATGAAAACATGAATAGTTACGTAATAGAAAAAGGGTTAATTATATAAATATGATGTAAATGATTTTATAAAATATTTCTATGGTTCAAATTATTGTTTCATGTCCCTCTAAAATATTTTCAACATATGATCAATTCACTTATGGTATCTTATCAAAAAAAAATTGATGATTTATTAATAAATTACAA
Source organism: Alopecurus myosuroides (assembly GCA_028641055.1). Classification (NCBI taxonomy): domain Eukaryota; kingdom Viridiplantae; phylum Streptophyta; class Magnoliopsida; order Poales; family Poaceae; genus Alopecurus; species Alopecurus myosuroides. The sequence goes on along the minus strand of CM054058.1, from coordinate 217,754,146 downwards.
ATTGAGGGTGAGTAAGAGGAGAGAGATTTTCTCAAATGAAGATGTTGTTTTCCCAATTGAAAACATTTTTTTACCAAAGTAATTTACTTGTTTTCATAACCAAATAATTTCTATAACACTTTATTGTTTTTTTGATTGACATAATACTTGGAAAACAAATAACCAACTTTTATCCATTTGAGGTTAATAATGATAGTGACATAATTTCTTGGAGGCAAGGAGAAAATATTAGAGATAGTAACTATCTGATTGTTAATTATCATAATCATTAAAAAAAAGGTAGTTGAGTTGAATACATGTTTGGTAAAGATGTTTGCTAAGAAAATATGTTATTCACATGAGGAAACACGTGTTAGTTTAGAGATAGGCTTTAGGGTTTATGGAATTAAGGAAATTTGGATTCTCTATTCCAATTTAAATATTGTTTTATTTTATTGCCTCCTTTTATTTGGTTTTTGGTGACTTGCTTGATCATGAAAACAAAAAGTTTCAAATTTTTGTGATTTTTTATTTTTCCAAAAATCAGGGATGTTACAGACTACCAGCCTTAAAAGAAATCTCGTCCCGAGATTTGGAAAGGTTAGAAAGAAAGATGGGTCTAGGTGACTGGGTTCGAGAACAACTGGGTGGGCTACCACCCTTAAAAGAAACTTTTGTGGGTACTCTATTTTCATTACATTGGAGTGTAGATTGATCTGAGATTGGCTTGAGTAGAAATTCCTTCGCGGTAGAGCTGTAGACAAACATAGATCTGTTGACTACCTTTGACACTGAGGGGTCACTCTTTAGGTCAATCAAAATTCTCTGGGTCACTCTCAACTTGGTCTTTTGTTGTCCTTGGAAATTTTCCATCTTGTCGTTGTCATCCTTGAAGCAAGCACCATGCTATTTCTAACGAAACTCTCATGGTAGGAAAAACCTTCCATTGCTGGATAGCTCCAAGGTTGTCTTGATCCTCACCGAAAATAGTACATTTTCAGCAACACTAACATATGGTCATTATTGTATTATACCATTCTATGGTTCAGGTTTAACATCGTCGTCTCTCTAATAGGTATGTCACTCAGATTTAACATTCCTCATAGCAAAAGTAAATGATGTGAGTAGTCACCATGGGGGCCAATCCATGTTGCACTCAATCATTACCTTGTACTTGGATTGATGAATCTTGTTAATAACACTAGGTCACCTCACTTGTCTAACATAAAGTTTCCAGTTTGTAAGACAAAGCTGAGCTAACTATGATTTCTCCAACTAGTGGGTTGCGTAAAATTGTTATACAACACTATCTGTATTGTTGTAGTTTTCTTCATCTCTTATTCTCCTGGTGTGGTAAGCTCCCATTATTAATAGATCATGCAACTTAAATCCACTTGTCTATCTTCACTTGTTGATTGGATTGATGCTCCTTATGAGGTAGTTGGCATTGATCATGGATGTGATTGTTCCTTCACACAGAAGAAAGCAATTTGATACTAGCATTCCTCAAATGGGGTGGCTTGTGTCTCAATAGATAACTGGTCATGACATTCTTGGGTGAAAGGTCTCTTGTTCCACTTCATATGGTAGTTCTCTATGGTTGGTAAATGGGTTTTGGTTTGGTTAGCATGGATGAGTAGAGATTAGAAATATCTAAGGAAGATCCTACTCCAACACAACAAATCAAGGAAACTCATCTTGCAAACAACACATAACAAACATATAACATTACATTCATCACACCAAACAACAAGGTTTCAAGAAAACTCTAATATTGTCATACCACACTCATTGTTATGATCAATATGCTATCACGTTAACGTTGTTCTAACAATATAACTAGATTGGTGGTCTCATCTATATCTTCTTGAGTTTTTCTTCAGATTCTTCTCTCAATGTCTTGAGGTGTTCTTGATTGTTGTGAAGTCTATGTTTTCTTCAAGTTCTTCAATGATCTTGAGTGTAGGTCTTCATGTGGTTAAAATACTTCTTGCACTTCATGGTATGGTCATCGATAATCTTGCCTTGAGGGTATTCAAGAGGTAGGTCATCTAGAAAATTTTCGAGGTGAATAATAGATGAGAGGATATGAGAAGAATTAAGATGATTGTTTTGTTTATATAAAGTTTGAACATAGAAAATTTTCAATCCTAGGGTAATCAAAGGGTTATTAACAACTTGTTGAAAATTGTATATTCACTATAGTCAGAAGAACAATGCACCCGCAAGCCAATCAGGGAACGGTCTCGTGTCCGTGGACTCGTAAAGTTATCCAGGCCGCTTCATCTCACTATGCCGCTAGGATCCAAAATACTCTAAGGAGATAATAACATGATAAAAATGGCTTCCAAAACTAAGGGTCTCGAATTCTACATGCAACACAATGCTCTGATACCATTTTGTAGCGTTCCCACATTTAAATAATGTAAGGACACCTGTGTTATTGTGCTAGTCCCTGGATCAATTGCTAGCACCACAGTACAAAATGAAATATCATGCAAATGCATCAAATTCTATTACATCGCATGATCTAGTCTTTACAAAATAGTATTACAACTTGCATAGTCTTATAAGACTAGCAGTAAACAAATATATACAACAGAAGACATAGTACAACATTGAGCCCATCTTGTTCATGTGCCACAGGCAAAACATGTTGGCAATAATCTCGAGATTCTAAACAAAATCCTCACTCGTCTTTAGAAACATCTGCAATATGGAATATGAAGCCACAAGGGAGTCAATACAATTTAATTTATTGGCAAGCAACACTATGGTGGATACAAATGGCAAGACTAATACTAAATGCTTATTTGGCTGAGTGGAGTTTAGGCTAAGTATGCATAAAGCCAGTTTTGTCCTATCTCTTTTGTAAAACAAACTTTTCTTTTAAAAGGGGTGACAACATTGGATTGAGTTCCAAGCACCACAATACTCTTCACTTGGTCAAATTTTACTTATTGAAATTGGTGATGAGATTCTTCTATCAATCCTTGTCCAGCGGCTCATAGTTGTCCATAACCGGGGACACGACTAAGATCTTAGTTTGTTGACTCTATAGAGGTTGTGCACTTTCACCCTTTGTCTTCAATTAGCCCAAACATCCTATACACCCGAAGTGCATCATGGAAAGGAGATAATCGAGACGAGATCTTTCAAAAGAAGAAGTCCAAACCCACCGGCAAGACCGTTCGACCTATAATTTTGCTACATCTGCTAGTCAAGCCTGGGCTGAACTCTCACAACTTAGTTGATCAAGACAGAGCCCATATGTCAAAAGGCTGCACGGTAAGCTACTAGACTTAGAGAGACTTATTAATCTGTTTGTTCCTGGGTGGCCATCCACAAGTGACAACCTCAAGTGAAATAACCCTTAAACAAGGGCCCTGAGGAAACACTCAACATAATCCAGTCTTACCACTTCCACCCAGGTGGTTCATTTATTAGTTATATTTAGAATTTTTCCTCAACATCTAGTAAAACAATTTTTAACATTGCATAGCATCTACTAAGTTCTAAGGCTATCAAAATAACAAGGGTAAAAGAGATGTTTACACACGACTAGGATAATAGCATAGCATAATATAATTTAGTAAAATTTCCTATCATGCATACTACTCAAAATCAACTAATGGATATAGAAAATAATGGGTAGTTGATGGTGTGTTACTTGCCTTGTTGAAGCTGGTGAAGAATTCACACTCTTCACAGAAGATCGTTGCTCTCCGTACAATCTATTCATTGAAAACACAATAACAAAATAAACAAGCATCCTAGCAACCAAACACTTAGGTGGAGAAAGCAAACAGAGCAGATAACATAACAAAGGAGTTGAACCAAGTTGGCTAGGATAAGGTCAAGATTTGAGTTCAATACTTGTTAAGGAAATTCCAAGGGTTTACTTGGGATGGACTAGGTTGAGTTTGTAGTGATCAAACTTTATTGAAAACATATTTATCTAAGAAGTTCCAAGAGTTTGCCAAGGTGATCTCACTACTTCAACTAAAGTAAGACATAACCATGTGTAACACTTAGTCATTTTCATGAAAACATTTGAGTGACCTAAGTTAGTCCTTCCATTTTGGTTTAGGCTAGGTCTAGGTTCAAATAACTTCATAACAAAGTAGATAATAAGGTAAGTCTTGAGATTTTCCATTTGGTTCAATGGTTGGACAAAAACAACTTGTTATTCTTCAACTTGTGTGGATGGCTCCAAGTCTTCATATGCTTGTCTTCTTGAAGGTCATCTTCATGCTCCTATTGTAGTCTTGCTCCTTGGATGGATTCTTATCTTGGTCTTGATAGATTTCTTCATGGCTTTCACTTCACTAATTTGGTTTGTGTATGTGATGGGCACAAAATACCACTAAGTCAAGAGAAAGAAAATAAGAAGAAAGATAGAAAGAGAGAGGGAGATGTTTTCTTCTAGATTTCTTCACACTTGTACTTCCTTGAGTTGCTTATAGTGGTGGAGTCTTCAAAATATCTTCATTGATCCTCCTTGTAGCTCTTCATGTTGCCACCAAGTTGAAAGTGAAGAGCCTTCTATTGCTTGAGTCTTGTTTTCCATTTGCTAACTTGATGAATTCTTGAAGCAAGAATAGGGGGATGGAGGAGTAGATAGAAAACTATGGTACTAGTGTTTGAGGTTCACTACTTGGTCTCTTATATGGTTTACATACTAGGGACTTGGTCTTGGATTCAAAATGGCCACAACAAACAATGGTAGAAAGAATAGAAACAAAATCCAAGGCATGATCAACTAGTGGTTCACTAAGATGTATTTTTGGTCCAACTTACAAGGAAATGGTTCAAGGTTGTCCAAAAGTCTTAGGTACTGATTTCTCTGGTTCAAGGTTACCAAAAGGAGCAAATTTGCTCAAGGAAACATATTCTAATTAATTATAGAATTAAATCTATGTCAGAAATACTCAAATAGACAACTTAATTCTAAATTATGTTTTAATTTGATCATAAATTATTTTGTGATAGAGGGTATGAAAATACACATCCTAAGGTTTCCAAATATATTTTATTTGCAATTTTCGGATTTATAGAATTTGAATTATACCAAAATTCATCAAACAAGCATATTTAAATTTGAACCAATTTAAGTTTATCAAATTTGAATTTTAAAAGTGCTAAAAGATTCTACAGATCCAGGGGATTTCGAAAAGTCCAAGTTTGCTAAATTTGGGCTTATGGTTAAAAAGATATGATGTTTCTAAGTTCTAGGGACTATTCTGCAAATATTACTATTTATTTTCTATTCCGGGAGAAAAACGGAGATTGGGCTGCTATACGCTGCACTGGGCGACAGATAACAGTTGGGCTTGGGCCGTCTACGCGCTGCACCGAGCGACGAATAAAGAACTTAAAGCGCGCCAGACGTGGCGCTCTGTGATTCGTCGATACCTCTTCGGTAAGTGTTCTAACTTGGGCGCTCCGATCTAAATCTAACGGCCAGGGATTGGTCGGGATCTCACCTCGCCGGCGGGCTGCCGGGATGACGTCGGAAACAGAGGGGACGGTGGCGCTGCTCTCGGGCTCGGACAGCGGGGCTTCTCCGGTGGTGTTTGAGCTCGATGGAGACCACAGAGAGGTGCTCCACGACGAGTCAGAGAGTTTGGTGGCCACGTCTTGCTCAGAGACGGCGGCGATCGACGGTGCGGTGCAGTTGGCGGCGTCGGGGCTCCGGTGAGCTCGTACTCGTTGCCTCCCTGCACCAAAAGGACGAGAAGGTGCATCAGAACGTGCGCAAGGACACGGGGAAGCAATAGGGAAGCAAAATGGGGGCAGAGGGTGGTTACATTGGTCAGAGACGACGAAGTAGGCGGCTGAGAGGAACTCCGGCGAGCGATTGGGAGAATTTCGGGGCACGATCCAAATAGGTTCCAGAGGGAAAATGGAGAGGAGGGGGAGGAGATTTAAGGGGCAGGCTTTACGGCCATCAATCGGGCCTGTAACCGACGAATTCATGGAGATTGAATTCGGCCAAAATGGAAACGGCTAGGGCTTGATGACGCTGACGTCATCATGACATCACCCAGCCATTTTCTTTTCATTTTATTTCAGTTTTCTCATTTATTTTATATCTTCTGTTTTATAAATCCAATTAACATGAAACCAAATTCTAACATCATATTATTTCAAATACTTTCTAACAGTACCATTTTTGTAAACTTTTAAACACATTTTTATTTTTGAATTTGGAATTTTGAATAATTCCCTAATAGTAACTTAATGTGATTTTTAATTTAGAAAAATTATAAAATATAAATATTTGTCAATCAAATTTTCAGTAGCTTTATAATGATCAAATACTATTTTACAAAACAAAATCAAAGTGTTTTCATCTTTATTTTTATTAAAATATGATGAAAACATAAATAGTTACTTAATAGAAAAAGAGGGTTAATTATATAAATATGATGTAAATGATTTTATAAAATATTTCTATGGTTCAAATTATTGTTTTCTAGTCCCTCTAAAATATTTTCAACATATGATCAATTCACTTATGGTATCTTATCAAAAAAAATTTGAGGATTTATTAATAAATTACAAATTGAGGGTGAGTAAGAGGAGAGAGATTTTCTCAAATGAAGATGTTGTTTTCCCAATTGAAAACATTTTTTTACCAAAGTAATTTACTTGTTTTCATAACCAAATAATTTATATAACACTTTATTGTTTTGTTGATTGACATAATACTTGGAAAACAAATAACCAACTTTTATCCATTTGAGGTTGATAATGATAGTGACATAATTTCTTGGAGGCAAGGAGCAAATATTAGAGATAGTAACTATCTGATTTTTATATATCATAATCATGAAAAAAAAGGTAGTTGAGTTGAATACATGTTTGGAAAAGATGTTTGCTAAGAAAATATGTTATTCACATGAGGAAACACATGTTAGTTTAGAGATAGGCTTTAGGGTTTATGGAATTAAGGAAATTTGGATTCTCTATTCCAATTTAAATATTGTTTTCTTTTATTGCCTCCTTTTATTTGTTTTTTGGTGACTTGTTTGATCATGAAAACAAAAAGTTTCAATTTTTTGTGATTTTTTATTTTTCCAAAAATCAGGGATGTTACAGACTACCACCCTTAAAAGAAATCTCGTCCCGAGATTTGGAAAGGTTAAAAAAGAAAGATGGGTCTAGGTGACTGGGTTCGAGAACAACTGGGTGGGCTACCACCCTTAAAAGAAACTTTTGTGGGTAATCGATTTTCATTAGATTGGAGTGTAGATTGATCTGAGATTGGCTTGAGTAGAACTTTCCTTCGCGGTAGAGCTGTAGACCAACATAGATTTGTTGACTAGCTTTGACACTGAGGGGTCACTCTTTGGGTCAATCAAAATTCATTGGGTCACTCTCAACTTGGTCTTTTGATGTCCTTGGAAATCTTCCATCTTGTTGTTGTCATCCTTGAAGAAAGCACCATGCTATTTCTAACGAAACTCTCATGGAAGGCAAAAATCTTCCATTTGTTTGATACCGCCAAAGTTGGCTTGATCCTCACCGAAAATAGTACGTTTTCAGCAACACTAACATAGGGTCATTATTGTATTCTACCATTCTATGGTTCAGGTTTCACATCGTCGTCTCTCTAATAGGTATGTCACTCAGATTTAACATTCCTCATAGCAAGAGTGAATAATGTGAGTAGTCACCATGGGGGCCAATCCATGTTGCACTCAATCATTACCTTGTACTTGGATTGGTGAATCTTGTTTAATAACACTAGGTCACCTCACTTGTCTAACAGAAAGTTTCCATTTTGTAAGACAAACTTGAGCCAAACTATCATTTCTCAACTAGTGGGTTGCGTAAAACTCTTATGTAACACAAGCTGGATAGTTGTGTTTCTTCATTATTTCTTCTCTTGGTGTAGTTGGATCTGAAATCTTCATATCTCATGCAACTTTGAGTCAAGTTGTCTATCTTCACTTGTTGATTGGCTTGATGGAGTTACCTTTCCTGCGGCGTCTTCAGGACTAGAACTTCATGGAGTTACCTTTCCTCCGGCGTTCGCAGTTCCAACCCGGAACACGGGGTAACATGCCACATCCTTTTACACTCTGCAGAGGTGCGTTATTTTACCCATGGACGACCAAGACCATGTTGCACAACCAGGCGCGCGATCCTGTCCACTCCCACTCAGGTGTGGGGCCCGGTTGTTGGTCCAAGCCAAACCGTGCTTCTCCGCACAACGCATGCCCACCCATTTCTGCCAGCAGGTTGAACGCCTGATTCCACCCCTCACGATGGATATCTACGTGCCCCTGGCAGACCATCATAGACCCGCAGAGTCCTTGGGAATTAAGGAATCCCACCCATGTGCATGTAGTCTCGCAAGACCTACATCGTACGTCTCTGGCAGCCCGTTGACATGCGAACGAGAAAACATCAGAGCTGACTTACTCCCTCCATAGAAGATCCATGGTTAACGTAGTATTTACTGCGCAAGAATTCTGACGGCAGTGGTGATTAATCCTAGGTAATACTTTCCCGTGCAGATGGAACCTTCCTTAGACCTATTCATCTTACCATGGCTCCGTCCGCCCACCAAACAGAACACTACCACTTGGTTAGTCATTCAATTAGTCATATTATTATAAAAAATAGGATCATGCATTCTTTTGAGTGGAGGTGGTAATACGATAGGGTTTTGAAAATATTTGTTATGAGATAGTTCAAAGGACATGAGCAAGTGATGAACTTGCCTGGATACGGACAGGTATTGAATTCTGAAGCTTGAAGTGGATCCTGACTTCCTTGTTCTACAAAACACCATCATTGTCTGGTAAAGACAATGTTTAAAGAAGCAAACAATGCTATTATGTATAATGATGGGATGTATGCATTTTTTTAACTAAATGATCATTTGGGTGTACTAAATCTTTTATAATAATTGTTTTGTTTGTGATTACATAATCTTTCAGAATTAATGATTATTAATGTCATTAATATTATTTTTATGTTATTTTTATTAATTTGATTAATTAAGTACTTATTATTTTCTCAGAAAACATAAATTATGAAATGTTTTGAAATGATTATATTTTAAATTTTGAAAGGATATAGTGTTATTTGATTAAATTATTCTAAATCAAGTTTTTATTATAAATTAACTATTTCAAAATTATAAATTTTAAGACTATAATTATTATTTTATTATTCTTCTTAATAATTTTATACACAAAAACTTTATTGAACGAATAATTATTTATGTTCTAATTATTTGAAATTTGTAGAATTTTATGTATTATTTTTTATTATTTTATAATTCTTTTATTAAAGAATTAGGGCAAATTACCCTACTGCCCCTAGGGCTGACAGGTGGGTCAACCTGGTTGGGTTGAACCCAACCCGCTGGCCTGGTCGAGCCGGACCAGACCAGCACTCGCCCGTGCGCTCTTCCCCTCCTCTCTCCTTCTCCTCGCCCGTGGCGATACAGAGGCGACCCAAAATCGCCTCCCCTCCGCCTCCCTCCGGCCAACCCCGCCGCCGTGACCTAGCGCAAACGCTGCGCCTCCCTGCCCTCTACTCCTTCCTCCACTTCGATCTGGTTTTCCCCCTCTGTGCCTCCCGTGCACAAATCAAACCCTAACCCTAGGTTTCGGATGCCCGGGGTGCTCCACCCCTCTCTGGTGGCTCCTGCTCCTCAAGGTGGCTCCCGGATGCTGCACGGTGGTTTAAGTGCTGCTGCTGCTCAAGATGGCTACGGTTGCGGTGACGATGCCGCCGGGACGGCCTCCTGGAGGCAACCGCGGCTCGCCGCCGTTCATCGCTACCCCAACTGGCTGTGGTCACCACGAAGGTGACCACCTGTGAGTACCCCTTTCTTTCTCTCTGTCCCCTCACCTCTCTCTCTCTGTCTCCTTCTTCCCCCTTTCTCTGGAGCCTAGCCATCGTGCTAGCTCATGCCATGCCCCCCTGCGAATCCCTCTGTGAGGTTGTGAATGTTGGATTGGCTTTGGGAATTTTTTCCCCATGGGTTAATTTATACAGAGGATGTGGAGATGTCGCTATGCTCTGTGATGAACTAGTGATTTATTGTGCTCCTAGGGTTATCTATCTGATGTTATAAACTGTGAGACGCTGGTGGTTGTCATTCTTGTGCTGGTAGTGGAAAATTATCTGGGATTTTACTCCCAGTGCCATATCTGTGCAATGGTTCCATCTGGTTACTTCCTGTGATGAATCCTTTTGGTTGGCTATCTGATGAACAGATCCTAATAGCATATATATGGCTTCCAATGTTCTATGGGTGTGCTTGCTTGTTGGTAGGTGTTACTCTGAATGTTTATTCAGAGAATATGCCATCAACCAATGGTTTCCATTTACTGTTTTCATGTCCTGATGCAATTGTTTTGAGGTATCAGATCTTTAGATCTGGTGCACAGCAACCCTGTGTGTGTGACATGATTAAGTAGCCTTGGATAATGATTTGACTCAGGATCCTTTTGCTAAAACATTTATATCTTGTTGATCTGATGTTTCTTTGCATCAATAATAAGAACAGATTACTACACATGATTTCTTTTACTTCTTTGAATTTTATCAATTAAGAACATATGCTTGCACTTGTTCCCTTTGCCCTCAAGCCAATGATGCATAGCCTGAGGCCTTTTTCTAAATAAGAACATATTCTAAACTTGACAGATCTATCCCCAATGATGAGTTTAGCATAGCATCACTATGCCTCTCTGAGGGTACTAGCATCCCAACCAATCTTGTGTGCAACTAGCCACTGAATGGCTTAGAGGGTACCAAGAAATTCACCTTAGGTGATGATCAAAATGGTTGTTGGATTTTGGTGCTTGTGGCTTGCTTGATTATCTCCTTTTTCTTCCTGGTACCTTGGCCTTGTATGCTTGATTGCAGGCTTGCAATCAAATGCTCCAGTATTTAGTGGAGTGGATGATTTGGTGGTCTACTACTCCTGTTCTTGTTTGCTTGAGCAATAACAGGGGAAAGTGAGGTGTGTTTCCCCTCTCTTGCGGCTGTTGGGGTTTTTATACCATAAGTGTTGTTTTGACAGCACAAAAGCTTGTGCCTGAGTGTGATGTGTGCTTATACATGAGTGTGTTGTGTGCCTTCTTGCAAGTGAGGAGATATTTTCTCCAGGCATTCGACTAATCTTATCCTGTCCTGGTATTATTCTTGTGATGCCAGTTGTAATTCTATGCCTGTGATGTTGGTCTGAGGCAATGCTTTACAGAACAGATACTACACCTCCAGTATTTAGTGGAGTGGATGATTTGGTGGTATACTACTCCTGTTCTTGTTTGCTTGAGCAATAACAGGGGAAAGTGAGGTGTGCTTCCCCTCTCTTGCGGCTGTTGGGGTTTTTATACCATAAGTGTTGTTTTGACAGCACAAAAGCTTGTGCCTGAGTGTGATGTGTGCTTATGCATGAGTGTGTTGTGTGCTTGCTTGCAAGTGAGGAGATATTTTCTCCAGGCATTCGACTAATCTTATCCTGTCCTGGTATTATTCTTGTGATGCCAGTTGTAATTCTATGCCTGTGATGTTGGTCTGAGGCAATGCTTTACAGAACAGATACTACACCTCTTATATTAAACCCTATGATGAATTTATCAGTGCAACTCACTGACAACCTGAGGGTACTAATCCCCCTCCTAACCATTTCTGTTTTAGTTTTGTATTTTTGTTTTGCAGGTGTTGAAGATATTAGCTGCTATGGATTAGATAGGTTTAGTTCTAGGATCAATTCCTTGTAATAGCTCATTTGTACAATTGTTGTAATTTTCTATTTTGGACCCCATTATAAAGACATTGTAACTTATGTGTTTATCAATAAAGTTTAATTATTTTTCTTTATTTATTCTTGTTAATATTTAGAGATAATTCATTATTTGCTAACTCAAATATGAGTCCAATGATTTATATTTAGGATATAATCTTGTCTATCTAAATTGATTTCAAATTCAAATTCAATTCAAACTTAAGTTATAATATTCCTAAATTCAAATACTTCAAACTTTTGTATCTCAAATTCAAATATAACCCATAGGTCATGTCGAAATTCCATCAACTTACAGTAACAACCTCTATCTAAGAATCAGTTACTTGGTGGAACCTCATTCCCTCCGGGGTTTTAATTTTGCGAAAAATTTATTCTGATTTTGCAAACACATGCATGCAGATGCACAAATTAATATTCTAGCCCCGTGAGTTCCTAAACGCTGGGACATTACAGTCTTCCCTCCTTAACGAGAATTTCGTCCCGAAGTTGTAACAATAATACCTGAAAAGCTCGGGGTAGTTTTGTCGTAATTCCTCTTCCTTCTCCCAGGTAGCCTCACGTTCAGGATGATGTTTCCACTGTACTTTACAGTACTTTATTGCTCGGTTTCGGAGTCTCTTCCAGTCTTCTGCTAAAATATTTTCCGGTTCCTCCACATATGTGAGGTCTGATTCCAGTTCTAACTCCTCCTGATTAACAGAATCTTCTGGCTCCTTCAAACACTTTCTGAGTTGGGATACGTGGAAAACATTATGAACTTGTTTTAATCTCTCGGGTAGCTGTAGAGTATAAGCTACATTCCTATTCTGTGCCAGAATCTTGTAAGGTCCTATATACCGAGAACTTAACTTTCCCTTAACTCCGAACCTCATAAGCCCTTTCATCGGACTGACTCGGAGATAGACCATATCCCCGACTTCTGGTTCCCATGTTCTTCTTTTCTGATCTGCATAACTTTTTTGACGACTTTGAGCTATCTTCAAACGGTCTCTTATGATATCAACGATACGTTGTTGATCCTTGACGTAATCTGGTTCAAACTCAGACTTGCCTCCGGTCTCGAACCAACAAATTGGTGATGTACACTTTCGTCCGTACAGTACTTCAAAGGGTGCAGCTTTCAAACTGCTTTGGTAACTATTGTTGTATGAGAATTCTGCTAATGGTATATGTTCATCCCATGATCCACCGAAATCCAGAGCACATGCCCTAAGAATGTCTTCCAAAATCTGATTCGTTCTTTCAGTTTGCCTTCCGGTCTGAGGATGATAAGCAGTACTGAAATCTAGTTGTGAACCTAAAGCTTCCTGAAGTTTTCTCCAGAATATCGAAGTAAACACAGATCCTCGATCTGAAACTATTCTTTTTGGTACTCCATGTTTACTGACTATCTCCTTGACGTATATATCCACCAGCTTCTCAGCGTTAACCTTCTGATTGACTGGTAGAAAATGTGCACTTTTGGTCAACCTATCCACAATAACCCAAATCATATCCTTGTGGTTCTTAGTCATTGGTAAACCTGTAATGAAATCCATACCAATATCCTCCCACTTCCATTATGGAATATCTAAGGGTTGTAATGGCCCTGCTGTACTTTGATGTTCAGCCTTTACTCTCTGACATGTGTGACATTCAGAAACATACTTGGCAATATCTCTCTTCATATTGTTCCACCAAAATATGTCTCTGAGATCCATGTACATCTTGGTACTCCCAGGGTGAATAGAGTACGGTGTCTCATGTGCCTCCCGAAGTATCAACTTCTTGATCTCCGGAATATCGGGTACACAAAGCCTCTTGTTGAACCATAATGAACTATGTTCACCTAAGTGAAATACGGAAGGTCTTCCTTCCCCAATTCTTTAGAGTTCTTCTTTTATGAAAGGATCTTCCTCTTGCCGCCGAATTATCTCATTCCTAAGATCACATTTTCTTTCTTCCATGACCTGCATGGTATACAAGCCCCCAAAAGATTGTACCTCCAGTATCTCAATCTCTGCTTGTTCTATTTCTCTCTTCAGCTCTTTTGGCAATTCATATTGAATTGGTTGACTGTCAGTATTTTTCCGACTTAAAGCATCAGCTACCACATTAGCTTTTCCCGGTGTATAGTTGATGGTAAGATCGTAATTCTTGATCAATTCTAACCATCTTCTCTTCCTCATATTTAATTCTTTCTGAGTGAAGAAATATTTGAGACTCTTATGATCTGTGTAAAGCTCACACTTTGATCCATAAAGAAATGACCTCCATCTCTTCAACGCAAACACTACAGCTGACAATTCTAAATCATGAGTTGGGTAATTAACTTCATGTGGTTTGAGCTGTCTCGAACCATAAGCTATCACCTTACGATCTTGCATAAGTACACAACCCAATCCACTCTTGGATGCATCACAATATACGGTGTAATCCTTTCCTGGTTCAGGTATTGCTAAGATTGGAGCTGGTGTTAAACGTTTCTTCAACTCTTGAAAACTGGCTTCACACTTATCTGACCATACGAAAGGAGTATTCTTCCTTAACACATTGGTAATTGGCCCGGCTATTTTAGAAAATCCTACGACGAATCTTCTATAATACCCTGACATGCCAAGGAATCCTCGAACTTCCTTGACATTGATTGGTGCCTTCCAATCCAGAACTGACTATACTTTGTCAGGATTTACTGCAATACCTTCCTTGCTGATAACATGTCCAAGAAATTCTACTTGGTCTAACCAAAACTCACACTTACTGAATTTGGCATATAACTGATGTTCCCTCAGAACTTGTAGTGCTATCCTTAAGTGCTTTGCATGATCTTCTTTGTTCTTCGAATATATCAGGATATCATCGATTAACACAATTACGAACTTATCCAAGTATGGCATGAAGATCTTGTTCATCAAATTCATGAAAATAGCTGGTGCATTGGTTAGTCCAAAAGGAACTACCAAATATTCATGATGTCCATACCTTGAAACAAAAGCTGTTTTGGGTACATCTTCTGGTTTAATCTTGATCTGATGGTATCCTGATCTGAGATCGATCTTGGAGAACACTCCAGCTCCATAAACTTGATCAAACAAATCGTGTATTCTTGGTAATGGATACTTGTTCTTGATAGTGACATTGTTCAGGTTTCTGAAATCACCACACATTCTTCTACCTCCATCTCTCTTGTCCACAAATATCACTGGTGATCCCCATGGTGATACACTTTCTCTGATGAATCCCTTGCTTTCCAGTTCATCTAACCGTTCTTTAAGTTCCTTTAACTCCTTAGGACCCATCTTGTATGGTGCCTGAGCAATAGGTGATGTACCTGGTATCAAGTCAATGGTAAACTCGATCTCCCTATCTGGTGGCATTCTCGGCAATTCTGCTGGAAAAACATCCAGAAACTCATTGACTACTGGTATATCTTCTAACTTAGCTTCATTGAGTGAGTTGAGTTGGAGTTCAGCCTCCACATGAGTATGCTTATGTGCTTGGTAAGTAACTCTTCCTCCTCTAGGTCTCCTGAGAGAAATTGTCTTCTCCTCACAATCAATCAAAGCTCCATTCTCCGTCATCCAGTCCATTCCAAGAACAACATCAATGTTCTTCAAAGGAATAACAAATAGGTCCGCGTAGTAAGTGCAACCACAGATCATGATGACTTGATCTGGTCTTGCACGCGTAACTAAGAGCATACCTCCCGTCGTCATAACGGTAAGAGGACATTCTAAATGCAAACACCTTACCCCATACTTATCCACAAAATAACTAGAGATGAATGAGGTGGTGGCACCGGTATCAAATAAAACCTTGCCATATTGTGTAAGAAGAATGAGCGTACCAAGCACGGTGGTGTCCGAGTTGTCAGCCTCCTCCAGAGATGTGCAGTTCAGTTTCCCGAAGGGTCTTGCTCATTTTCCATTACTGTTCTTCCCGCTGCTGCCACTTCCAGCAGAGAATCCGCTTGCTCCTCCGGGCCATGCTCCACCCCTGTTGAAACCACCTCCAGTTGTCTTGTTAGGGCAATCTGGCTTAATGTGTCCCTCTTTTCCACACCCAAAGCATACCACCTTGGGCTGTTTACACTCATTCTTGAAGTGTCCTGGAAGTCCACAGTTGTGGCAGATGACCTTATTCCTTGGATTGAATGGTCCACAATGAACGGACAACGACATCGCCTAGAGAGGGGGTGAATAGGCGATTAAAACTTTTCCGGTTAATGCTTGCTAAATGCGGAAATAAACTAGGTGTTTAAATTAACAAGCATACAACCTAAATATTCTAGGGTCAACTAGGTGCACCAACAACTTATGCTAAACAAGACAAGTAACAAGGTGATAGCAAGATATATAACTTCAAGCTCGAAGGTTATCACAATGTAAATTGCATAAGTAGAAAGCTCGGGTATAGAAATAACCGAGGCACACGGAGACGATGATGTATTCCCGAGTTCCTCCCACAATGGGGAGTACGTCTCGTTGGAGGGGTGTGAGCTCGCCACAAAGGCCTACTCAATGCCACAAAGGCCTCACCCTATTCTCCGATGAACACCGCCACAAAGGACTAGTTCACCTTCCACTATTGGCAACCTTCAAACCCGAGGCACGCATCCACAACATAATTGGAGGCTCTCGGTGTCACCACAATCTTGGGGCACACATCCACAACTCAATTGGAGGCTCCCAAGAACACCACAAGTCGTTTAGGGTCCAAGACCCAAGAGTAACAAGCTCACAAACTTTCACTTCCACGAATCCTCGTGGAGAGAGCAAACCGATGCAAAAGGCAAGAGCACAAGTCCTTAAATCCTTCACTCTCAAATTCCAACAAAGCAACAAATTCTTATGGGGGAATAAGAGAGGAAAAAAATGGAGGAGAAACACCAAGAACTCCAAGATCAAGATCTACTAGGTTTCCCTCACTAAGAAGGAAGATGGATCGGTGGAAATGTAGATCTAGATCTCCTCTCTCTTTTCCCTCAAAGATATGCAAGAATCATGGGAGGAATTGAGAGAGGGGCAAGCTTTCCTAGTTCAACAATGGAGGAGAGAGAGGGGGAAAATTCGTGCTTAGAAGACCTAGCTCTTTGGGGAAGAAAGGGGCCTTTTATAGGTCCCCACGAAAAAGAGCCGTTGCAGGAAAAACTCACACCGGAGACTCCGGGCACTCTCCGGACCCTATACAGTGACCGACACCAAGGGAGCAACCCCTGGGAGATTTTTTGGTCTGTAGACTCCGGACTGCACACCGGAGACTCCATACTACCGGAGATTCCGGCCCCAAGTCCGGAGACTCCGGACTGACCAAAACAGCAGAAACACCAATACTAAAACGACCATAACTTTTGCTTCCGGACTCCGTTTTCGATGATCTTTGGCTCGTTGAGTTCGTAATGAAAAACTCTACAAGATCATGCAGATAAAAATCACTGCACAACAATGGAAATTAAAACCAAATGTAGAAAGGTTTAACCTCTCTAAAAGGAACAACCGGTAAAACCTCCATCACCGAAACGAACATAAATTTTGCGAATGAACTCCGAAAGAGGTGAATCCAATTGGGTTGGAAATATAACAGCAAGGAGTATCCAAAGAAAATTGAATGGAGAAGTTACCACACACGGAAGGTGTGAAAACATTCTCAAAGCTGAACCGGATATTTTCACCGCCAAAAACGCAACAAGTTTTTCTTACCAAAACCGTTTTCGATGAACCTTGTATTGTCATGAAGATCACGACAAGCAACAAACCCAAAGGAGACAAAATAAAAATAATAACCAAGAAAGATGATATGACAAGAATGCAAAGGTTTTAGCTCTCCATAACAATTCGATCAAGTTACTCACTTGAGAGCCCCTCTTGATAGTACGACTATCTATCCTATAACCCGGTCTCCCAAAGACACGAGACCGGTAAAATAGAAAACCTATCAAGATAATACCTTTGCCTTGAGAATTCCACTTGAGCTAGATGATGACGATCTTGACCCTCTCAAGTTGGATCTTCTTTCTTGATTGTGCTTGCTAGCACAAGCTCCGCTTGATGAAGACTTGCAAGTTGCTCCCCCATACACCATTATGGGAGAGACTAGCTCCCCCATACACCATTATGGGAGAGACCCTTAGGAAAATCTTCACAAGGCCACAATCTCCAAAAGGTTGGCAAGCATCAAGCATATGATATCTTCTAGATGCTTCACTTGAGCTTCCACGTCAAGCTAGATGACGAACACCGCTTGACGACGACAAAGACCATGGGCTATATGAAATCTTCCTTTTGGTTCAAGCCCATGGAAAGATACCTAACCACACATAGAGATGCGACACTCACATATCATGGGTTAGTTCACAAAGCTATATTGACAATTGCTTACCATACCAGTAGATACACAATCCCACTTGGTATATCTTGTAGCTTTGTGTGTTGATCACTTGCTTGATCAACCTTGTATCTTTGCTTATCACTTCAAATGATGATGTATTGAAGATGATAATGAAAGATCACCTAATACTTTTCTTCAAGACATACTAGCACTAAGATCAACTCAAACCATGATCATTCTTCATATAAATCCTTGGATGTAACAATGGCCATCAAGGAAGCTAATAGAGTTCAACACATGAAATCCATTATTTCCTATGGACAAGATCTACAAAGATAAATCAATGCAAACATTAGTCCATAAGGATTGTCATTAATTACCAAAACCACATATGGGGGAACCATGAACTTTCAATCTCCCCCATTTTGGTAATTGATGACAATCCCTTTTTACGAGGGTTTATATGATGAATAAAGCAAACATGCTAAAATAAGAGCAAGGATGCAATAGCATGGAAAGGCAAATGCTTAAGAACGAAACTAAAGCATAAACCAAATTCCCTTAAACCCTCTAAACTTCTCCCCCATTGGCATCCATTGCCGAAATGGGCAAAAAGGTTAGAAGGCCAATATAGTAAGAGCTCCCCCATAGTGTATGCATTCCTCATGATATGAGTGAAAACAAGTGCATATCTCCAACTATGAATAGATGGAGGGAGATCAAACTATATTGAGGATACAAAGATTTACAAGAAAAGTCAAATTGAAGGAAACTTTCACAAAGAAGCAACCAACCAAAAGGATCCAAAAACCGATTGACCAAAATCAATATTATGATAAGATCAACCAAGTGTTCTAGAAAATCAAGAGGTAACTCCCCAAGGTACATGCACAATGTTAGGTTTGAATTACTATATATAATGTGCACAAAATGGAATCATCACTCCCATCTAAATAATTTTGAACACAAACAAGAGCAAGAGAATAGCTTTGAAATGAAGCAAAACAACTTGCAAACAAACAAAAATTGAGCAATGAAGATCAAGAAGTGACAAAAAGACTTACCCAACCGAAATGGATGGGTTTGACAAGGAAAAACATTTTTTAGGAGACTAATAGGATGATAATAATCAACATAGTCTTTCAATATATAAGGAACATAGTGCATATCATGTTTTTCCCATACACAAGAACCAAAAAGGATAAAACACATAGGTCCACAAGCTTATTAAGATGCAAAAGGAATACCAAAAGAAAAGCAAAGCTTGTGCCTTTTATGAACCACCAAGGAATATAGAGCAATAAAAGGCGGTCACTAAAGAAAAAGAATATCAATTAAAGATGTAACTATTGCCGTGTGTATAAGTTCCTAAGTGGTAAAAATCACAAAGATATATATCCACAAAGAAACATGCACACACAAAATAGGTACAAAGGTGAAGAACATGATATCCAAGAGAGGTTCATAAATATACCAAGAAGATTTTTTATTGAAAGCAAAGCACTAACTTATTTTAATCTTAAGGGTATATAGATGAACAATCAATAAACTCATCAAAGCATCACAAATATCACAAGGGAAAAGTGATAGTTGGAATGCTTCGAGAAAGGTAACGCATATCTCAAAAGATTAAAATGGTTTTTGAGAATTCATCAATATTGCATATGAGATAATTCAAGTAGAAGTTGCTAGATTAATATACTTGGGATTGGTGAATCATGAAAATGATTATAAATATCCCCTTAGTATGTAATCATCCCGGCTTACTCATAGTTGCAATAAAGATGCTTTTGATAAGACATTTACAAGAACCAAATGAAATGCAACATAGGGAAATCATGCCAAGATGCAACCCACACAAGGTTGAAAGATATAAATGTATGCATGAGATAGATACTTGTTACCAAGACGACATTGGTGATGAAGAGGATGCGAGTTTGATAATCATCGTAGCTTGACTCCTATAATACCATGGTGAGAACACATTCCTTATGAATGGAGCAAGCAACCAATGTATCTCCATTGTACCTAAAAACAAAATTCAAGTACAAAATGGTACCCAAACTCATTGGGTACAAAGTAATTAGAAGAACTACAATACATAGGACAAACTCCACATAAATATGTGCATATTAATATGAATTTAAATTTCATGAACATCTTAGCCATTTAGGATTTGATGGAGTTTTATCCTATCTATTGGATCAACGAAAGTAAGCGTGCCAAAAGATATACATAGTAAATATGCATGCACAAAACTTTCAAGAACCAAAACAAGATACAAATTGGACAAAGAACCAATTAAACCAAGAAGCCACTCACAAGAGTGAAAAGAAAGAGAATTGTACAAATTATATCAAGACCCAAATCAACACATGATTGAGGAAACCAAATAGAGAAGATACCAAAAAAATATCAAAGAATAAACAAACCCTCTACACTTTTCATGATAGCACACAAAGTACCAAGACAAAAAATGTTTGTCTTCCAAAGAGACAAGTCATTGGGATAAAATACAAATTTAAAGACAACAAGTGTTCAAACGCATATAGGATAGTTCTTCCAATAATAGTGCATTATTTATGATCTTGCATTTGAATACAAAATGCACACAATGGAATCATTACTCTCTATATATTATTCAAACACTAGTCATGTTTAAATAAAATCAATTAGATGCAATACCAATTTAAAGAACGGTGATCTACTCAATGTAGGATAGCTTCCCCAATAATAGTGAAACCCAAGGAAGTATGACTTTGAACATAAGTGCACAAGTATGGGATCATTGCTTTTCCTAACTCAAGAAAGCATAAAACAAAATTTGAGTAGAGCAAGGAAGACACAAAGGAGTTTGAACCAAACAAATCCTTGGCAAGAAAGAAGACAATTTTAGAGCAATGGACAAAGTAAATATGATCAATAAACTTACCACAAATTATTATAACTTGTCAAAGACAAGAGATGTATGGAGATATTTCTCGGTGGTAGATTGGTTCACAATCATATTCACAAAACATAAGCATGTGGTAAAAGATAGAAACAATAAAAAACATGCTTAGGAAGATATTCTTGAATGCTTCAAATGAAACCCGAAAAGCAAGGCAACAAGAAACTCTTTAACAAACAAGATACCAAAGAAGAGAGACACAAGACATTTTAAGCAAATATGGAACTTGTTTGAGCAACATGCCACTTAGTAACAAGATAACTAGAATATCAACTCTAGGTGGCAATACCTCACATGTTTACATTTTATAGGATTGTAATATGCACATAGCTTATTACTCCCCCATAATGTGATAATCCATTGAAAACAACAAGAGGCAAAAATAAATCCAACTAGAGAAAGTTAATGGGCATTGAGAAATTGAATTTCTCATGAAAATGACATACCACACAGAGACTAGATAATATTGATATATCAACACTAAGTGGTATTCCTCATGTACACACATTTTAGGATAGTAAAGTGCAAAGAATATTACTCCCCCAAAATGGGATAGTCCATTAATCTCTCAAAGAGCCAACTAAAATAAGAAAGAATTGAAATGAAGGCTCAACACAAAGCACACAAGTACATGGAATGCAAACCAACAAACATAACTAGACTACTCAAGATAGGTAAGTGGTAAGCACAACATATACAAACACATGCTAGAAACAAAACTAACATATGCAAGGGAGCATGCAACTTTCAATGAATATATGAATTAGATACAAGTTACCGCAAGGAGGAACACTGGATAAGAGATATATATAATCCAAGTGACTTGGCTTGAGGAAATATAATTTATGAAGATCCCTTAATTCTTCACGAGATAGCCAAGTATCCAATTCCCTCCAACCAGCACCTATTGATCAAGTTTGAGCTTGTTGGTCCCCAACCAAGTTGGGTCCTAAGAGGTTAGTCACAATAGGTTTGGCAACCCAAATGGTTCTTTTATTGACACCACTTTGAGTACAAACAAACTTGGCAAACACATTGCCCACATTATCCTTCCGAATGGAATACACATCATCAACAAGGATAGGGTTGGATAATGTACAATTAGTGCATGAAGAAGCAAGGTGACCCTTCTCACGATAAAGGTAGCAACATCGACTCTTCTCTTTCTTCTTAATAGGCTCCTCAACTTGAGGAGCATTTTCTTGAGTCTTCTTAGGAGGTGGCCATTGTTCAAATCGTGTTTGAGCATGAGATTGAACAAGAGGCCGCTTCCCTAGTTGCTTCTCACTAAGAGGCTTCTTCTTCAAAGGGCAAGATCTAACATGGTGCCCTTCAATCTTGCACTTGAAGCAAATAATCGTGGCCGAATATTTGACTTGTTCTTGGCCCTTGTTCTTGTCAACCATGGACTTGTTCTTGATGTTGGAGTTGAATCCAAGTCCACTCTTGTAATTTGGAAGTCTTCGCACACTCAACATATTGTCAAGGGTGGAACTCCCTTCATGACTCTTTTCCAAGTCTTTCTTCAAAGAAGTGACTTGGGCCTTGAGCTCTTTAATTTCCTCTACATGGTTAGAATAAACACAAGAGCTGGAGGAAGTAGATGCTTCATTGTTAGAGAAACAAGGCAAGGAAAGCAATTCATCACAAGATGTAGAAACATTATGAGAGGATGAATTACTAATACTAGAACAAGGCAATATAGCATTATTCGAAGAGATTGTTCTAGTAACCACATGAGCCTCACAAGATGTTACCTTTGTAGTGATAGCCTCAAGAGCTAATTTTAGCTTGGTATGGGATGCTAGAAGATCCTCATGAGAGCTAGATAGCTTTTCATGACTTTCTTCCTATTTCCCACACTTGCTAGTCATTAACTCAAGTTGAGCCCTTAGCTCAACATTCTCCTTAAAAATAGATGCTTCACAAGATGTGGAGTTAGTAGCACAAGCATCATTAGAAATAGAAGAAGACAACTTGGCAAGCTCATTATTCAACCTAAGTTTTCCTCAATTAGATTAGCATTGCCAACAACAAATTCAACCTTTTCATTTTTAAGCACTTTATATTTAGCATTGGTATGGTCACGTGCTTTAGTGAGAAAGGCTATTTGTTCATTATAGAGCTCCTCGATAGATTCAAGTTTCTCCTCAAGAGTAACTCGGAGCTCATACTCTTCCTCAAGAGACGTAGTGAGGGATGCCTTTTCATCGGCATCACTTCTTTCAATCTCACCTTTATTTTCAATGATTTTAGCGCTATAAATAGCAAAAGCCAATATTTCACCCAAAGGAGTGATAGCTTTAGTACCTTTAGGTAGATCAAGAAGAACCAACTCACCCTTCTCCATTAAGGAGACCTCATCCTCATACTCTCCACAAAATAAATCCTCATCCTCATCATCACAAGATGAAGTGGGTTCCAAAGGTGGAGATACCTTTGAATCCCTAGCCATAAGGCACAAGTGAGGATAGGAAGGTGATGAAGAGAGAATGCATGAAACTCCATTGGGGTCCATGTCTTGTTCCAACAAAAGTTGGGATTCCTCTACATTATTAGCCACACAAGTACTAGAGGAAATGGAAGCATTGTTTTCATGAAAACAAGACATAGGAAGCATATCATCATGAGATTTAGTTAAACAACTATTACATGATATGCAAGGACTATCAATACTAGCATGTATGGAAATTTGAGTGCTAGAAGATATTAAGTCCAAAGATAGAATGTTGCAATGAGATAGAGATGAAGTATACTCAATAGTAAATTCACTATCTACAATGCAGTTTCTATCACCACTCACCATATCATTACCTTGTGACAAATCACATGTTGGTGGAGTGGAGAAAGATGTGAACTCATCATGGCCGGAAGTGGATGGAAAACAATCATCCTCAATAATGTTGGACACATCATATATATCTTGAAGTTTTGTCCATAGCTCATGAGCGTTCCGAAAAGGCATGATTGAATCAATAACTACATCGCTCAAAACACACAAGAGACCATTAGATACAAGAGTATCGAGATAAGAGTTTTCCTCATCCTCTAAAGATAAATCTTGAGAATCCTTTGGAGGAGGAAAATCCATATCTACAATTCTCTTAACATACTTTGGACCCATGTCCGTAAGAAAATTAAGAATGCGAATTTTCCAAACATCATAATTTCTACCATAGAATATAAAAGAGGGATCATGCTCTATTTCTCTAAACGACATCGTACTCTCTAGGATGTAAAGCCTAATAAAGAGAGACGAGGCTCTGATACCAATTGAACGGACAACGACGTCGCCTAGAGGGGGGGGTGAATAGGCGATTAAAACTTTTCCGGTTAATGCTTGCTAAATGCGGAAATAAACTAGGTGTTTAAATTAACAAGCATACAACCTAACTATTCTAGGGTCAACTAGGTGCACCAACAACTTATGCTAAGACAAGTAACAAGGTGATAGCAAGATATATAACTTCAAGCTCAAAGGCTATCACAATGTAAATTGCATAAGTAGAAAGCTCGGGTATAGAAATAACCGAGGCACACGGAGACGATGATGTATTCCCGAGTTCCTCCCACAAAGGGGAGTACGTCTCGTTGGAGGGGTGTGAGCTCGCCACAAAGGCCTACTCAATGCCACAAAGGTCTCACCCTATTCTCCGATGAACCCCGCCACAAAGGCCTAGTTCACCTTCCACTATTGGCAACCTTCAAACCCGAGGCACGCATCCACAACTTAATTGGAGGCTCTCGGTGTCACCACAATCTTGGGGCACACATCCACAACTCAATTGGAGGCTCCCAAGAACACCACAAGTCGTCTAGGGTCCAAGACCCAAGAGTAACAAGCTCACAACTTTCACTTCCACGAATCCTCGTGGAGAGAGCAAACCGATGCAACCGATGCAAAAGGCAAGAGCACAAGTGCTCAAATCCTTCACTCTCAAATTACAACAAAGCAACACATGCTTATGGGGGAATAAGAGAGGAAAAAATTGGAGGAGAAACACCAAGAACTCCAACATCAAGATCTATTAGGTTTCCCTCACTAAGAAGGAAGATGGATTGGTGGAAATGTAGATCTAGATCTCCTCTCTCTTTTCCCTCAAAGATATGCAAGAATCATGGGAGGAATTGAGAGAGGGGAAAGCTTTCCAAGGTCAACAATGGAGGAGAGAGAGGGGGAAAATTCGTGCTTAGAATACCTAGCTCTTTGGGGAAGAAAGGGGCATTTTATAGGTCCCCACGAAAAAGAGCCGTTGCAGGAAAAACTCACACCGGAGACTCCGGTGCGAAGACCGGAGACTCCGGTCTGAACCGGAGACTCCGGGCACTCTCCGGACCCTATGCAGTGAGCGACACCAAGGGAGAAACCCCTGGGAGAGTTTTTGGTCCGGAGACTCCGGACTGCACACCGGAGACTCCGGACTACCGGAGATTCCGGCCCTAAGTCCGGAGACTCCGGACTGACCAAAACAGCAGAAACACCAATACTAAAACGACCATAACTTTTGCTTCCGGACTCCGTATTCGATGATCTTTGGCTCGTTGAGTTCGTAATGAAAAACTATACAAGATCATGCAGAGAAACATCACTGTACAACAATGGAAATTAAGACCAAATGTAGAAAGGTTTATCCTCTCTAAAAGGAACAACCGGTAAAACCTCCATCACCGAAACGAACATAACTTTTGCGAATGAACTCCGAAAGAGGTGAATCCAATTGGGTTGGAAAGATAACAGCAAGGAGTATCCAAAGAAAAATTAATGGAGAAGTTAACACACATGGAAGGTGTGGAAACATTCTCAAAGCTGAACCGGATATTTTCACCGCAAAAAACGCAACAAGTTTTTCTTACCAAAACCGTTTTCGATGAACCTTGTATTGTCATGAAGATCACGACAAGCACCAAACCCAAAGGAGACAAAAGAAAAATAATAACCAAGAAAGATGATATCCCAAGCATGCAAAGGTTTGAGCTCTCCATAACGATTCGATCAAGTTACTCACTTGAGAGCCCCTCTTGATAGTACGACTATCTATCCTATAACCCGGTCTCCCAAAGACACGAGACCGGTAAAATAGAAAACCTATCAAGATAATACCTTTGCCTTGAGCATTCCACTTGAGCTAGATGATGATGATCTTGACCCTCTCAAGTTGGATCTTCTTTCTTGATTGCGCTTGCTAGCACAAGCTCCGCTTGATGAAGACTTGCAAGTTGCTCCCCCATACACCATTATGGGAGAGAATCTTAGGCGAATCTTCACAAGGCCACAATCTCCAAAAGGGTGGCAAGCATCAAGCATATGATATCTTCTAGATGCTTCACTTGAGCTTACACGTCAAGCTAGATGACGAACACCGCTTGACGATGACAAAGACCATGGGCTATATGAAATCTTCCTTTTGGTTCAAGCCCATGGAAAGATACCTAACCACACATAGAGATGCGACACACACATATCATGGGTTAGTTCACAAAGCTATATTGACAATTGCTTACCATACCATGAGATACACAATCCCACTTGGTATATCTTGTAGCTTTGTGTGTTGATCACTTGCTTGATCAACCTTGTATCTTTGCTTCTCACTTCAAATGATGATGTCTTGAAGATGATAATGAAAGATCACCTAATCCTTTTCTTCAAGACATACTAGCACTAAGCTCAACTCAAACCATGACCATTCTTCATATAAATACTTGAATGTAACAATGGCCATCAAGGAAGCTAATAGAGTTCAACACATAAACTCCATTATTTCCTATGGACAAGATCTACAAGGATAACTCAATGCAAACATTAGTCCATAAGGATTGTCATTAATTACCAAAACCACATATGGGGAACCATGCACTTTCACACGATTGCTCGGGGGCTCCTCCCGACTTTATTCTTGGCTTGAAACTCAAATTTGTAGTAGGTCTACTGGGTTGAAACTTTTTGGGCTCAAACTTGGCCTTCTTTTGTCGGTTCTGCTGAACCAACTTGTAATCATTCTCCCAGGTAACTGCAAAGTTCACCAACTCCTGAAAGTTACCTGGTTTGGATGTCCTTAATTGCATGGCTGCATAGGGATCCATCCCTCTCAAGAACCTCTTGATTTTATTCTTGTCAGTATCAACTTCATCAGCAGCATATCTGGAAAGTCCACTGAACTCATTGAAATACCATATCATATGGTGTGCCCCCTGTTGGAGGTCCTCAAATTGTCTCCTCATAAGCTCCATGACACTGTCAGGGGCATGATATTCCCTGAAATTTTCCTTGAATTCGTTCCACGTGAATTCCCTTTCCGGTGGCTTCATAACAATCAGGTTATCCCACCATGCTGCTGCGGGACCATTTAGAAGGTGTGTAGCAAAGCGCACCTTCTCTTCGTCACTTGCCTTGATAGCCTTAAGATTCCTTTCCGTATCGACTAACCAGTCTTCAGCCTCCATAGGATCCTTGGCCGTGGTAAACGGTGTTGGTTTAGTCTTAAGGAAATCTGACAGTGTTAACGTTTGTGGTTCAGCTGCTCTCACAGGTCCCACCTAGTTAAGCAGTTCTTGCATGAATTTATTTTGATTCTCCTGTACAAACTTCATGTATTCCAGGAAATTCTGCTCCGCCAATGGCCTGAGTAGTGGTGGTGGTGGCAACTCTGCTCTGGCAGCGTCCTCATCAGCCTTGGCCTTGTTCTCCCGTTCCAGACGCTGAGCGTCAACTTCACTAGTTCCGCCACTCTCCATAACCCCTTAGTCCTGCAATGTGAAGCGAACAAACTCATAAGTACATCATGCTCATGCTTTATGAGCCTCACTTCACATGCAATACTAATCACACAAGAGAAACAAAATCCAAATCCAGATACAAACAACATATTACACATATTATACATATACTTATAAGTTTGTTACAAGCCTTCACCGAAGTGAATATAGAAAGTACAACAGTAGGAAACACAACTGGGTCGCGCTGACACTCCGACCCTTATTTATGTACATGGCTCGAAACTCCATACTACTACTTAACTCGAGCCCCCACTTCCCCTCCTTGGATGTCACTGTACTACTCCGAGTACATACCAGGAGTCCACCCTGTGTAACGTGGAGTCCTGTGCACCGCCTCAGGATAAAACGGCCTCCCCGATGGCACATAGTCTGTGTTAGAAGTATTCATAGACTGGGTATCGCTCAAAGAGAGTCAGTCCATGTCCAGATAATCATCAGAATAAGACACAAACTCCTCGGTACTAGTGTACTGCGAGGCTTCCCCTTCTGTGAAGCAAGTGGTACTCGTGAAGTGGCTGTGATCAAATGGTTCCTCATGCATCGGCTGGGCTTCAACCGGCTCCTCCTCATCAGATGAGATATTTATAGCGACAATATCTGCTTCCTCAGCTGCCACTATCTCCACACTATCCTGATCCTCATCCTCTGACATATAGTCACATGGAATCGGATGCTGGCTAGTACCAGGATACCAGTCATACCTCCAGCCATCAGAGTTCTCAATAAAGGAATCTGATTCTGGGACCCCACCAAAAGTGTTTGGCTTTATGTCTCCGGGTTCATCCGATATATCAAACGGATCATAGGGTTCTGGCTCACTATGTGGTATAACAGGATAGTGAATGGGTTCTAGTGTGGTGGAATACCTAGACTGCCTATCATGATGTGATTTCTTGGATGACTCGGGTCCTGGGGTATAATAAGGTTCATCACTCTCCTGACCCTTCTGCTTCCCCTTTTTCTTAGGGCTAGGTGGTTTGGTTAGATCCTTCAACATTTCATCTTTGTCATCAACAATGACCTGATGTGTCTTGTAGAAAGATCCCACCAACTTCCTGTAGCGATCTAATAGGCTAGTGGCTAGCTTGGGCTTGGTTTTGATCAACACATAATGGTTGAGTGCCAACTCTGTGCTTAGGCGGTCGTGCGGTATAGCTATGAAGCTAGTACCCGACAGCTGACTAGCTTTATACTCTCTGATGGTGGCTAAGGCTTGTACTAAAGCCTGTTGGTATGTTGCCATCTGGCTTCTCCCTTCACCACTAGGTGTGGTTATGTGTGGTGTTAACTCCCTGGGTATTAAAATTAATACCCGATACTTCAAAACCATCTCCCCATCCTTATACGTGTAGGTGTTGACTTTAAGGTTGGTGTCGAACTCGAAAGCTCGGAGCAAAGCTCGTAGTTGCTCAGTCAACCCCCCCTTGTAGTGGTCCAGCCTCTCATGTTTAACCCACTCCGTTCTCCCGGAACTCCCGCCGTTAATGATCATTGTTCACAAGTAACATAAATGTTATTATTAGATCATCATAAAGATTCAACATTCTGGAAATATGACGAGAATATTCCCAAGTGAATACCTATCATACTTCCAGTGAATTCTTTATTGGTACGTTCTAAAACCCTACAGGGTATATCCCTTTACTAGGTTTCCAACCTAAGGTCAAAGCAATTGCTCTGATACCAGCTGTGGTGACCCGGCATACCACTGCATGTTGTAGTACGCCAGTCGTTGATATAACACTCACGGAACACCATTCCGCAAATATTACATCCCTCAGGGTGGTACAGCAGAAACATTGCGGGACTGATTGTCATACAACAAATATATTACAGAACCAAATGTACTGACAAGAGGATGAGGTCAGGATGGGTCATCCATTATTTAAGTTAGAACGACAACTGAAAAGTACAACAGGTGCTAACACGGGTACTCAACAGCCATCAAGAGAGTCCATGGCTTCTCGATTCAACCGTGATAAGTATTTATTTCAGACTAGGCTAAACCTATTCAGACTCAGCCCCCTCGGGGTCAACTCCGTACTGAATGATGTAGTCGACTCCTTCCACTCCTCCGGAGAGGTCTGGCTCCTCGTAGAAGATGTCTTCTTGGCCTCCGAGGATATTGAAGGATGCTTCTTCTAAGTTTTCATAGCCTAAGCAGGGGTCAAATGGGATTGAATGAGTAACGAGTGTTACTCAGCAAGTTCATTAAGTACAGAAGTAATTGATGCACTAACTATGGTCCTCAACTCTAAAGAGTCTAGACAGATGCAAAGTTTTGTCAAACTTTCTTCAAGATATTTCTTTTAATACTGAAAAATATGCCCGCCAGTCTTCACAGGACTAGAACTTCATGGAGTTACCTTTCCTGCGGCGTTCGCAGTTCCAACCCGGAACAAGGGGTAACATGCCACATCCTTTTACACTCTGCAGAAGTGCGTTACTTTACCCATGGACGACCAAGACCATGTTGCACAACCAGACGCACGATCCTGTCCACTCCCACTCAGGTGTGGGGCCTAGTTGTTGGTCCAAGCCAAACCCTACTTCTCCGCACAACGCATGCCACCCATTTCTGCCAGCAGGTTGAACGCCTGATTCCACCCCTCACGATGGATATCTACGCGCCCCTGGCAGACCATCGTAGACCCGCAGAGTCCGTGGGAATTAAGGGATCCCACCCATGTACATGTAGTCTCGCAAGACCTACAGCGTACGTCTCTGGCAGCCCGTTGACATGCGAACGATAAAAGATCACAGCTGACTTACTCCCCTCATAGAAGATCCATGGTCAACACGGTATTTACGGCGCAAGAATTCTGACGGCAGTGGTGATTAATCCTAGGTAATACTTTACCGTGCAGATGGAACCTTCCTTAGACCTATTCATCTTACCATGGCTCCATCCGCCCACCAAACAAAACACTACCACTTGGGTAGTCATTCAATTAGTCATATTATTATAAAAAATAGGATCATGCATTCTTTTGAGCGGAGGTGGTAATACGATAGGGTTTTGAAAATATTTGTTATGAGATAGTTCAAACGACATGAGCAAGTGATGAACTTGCCTGGATACGGACAGGTAATTGAATTCTGAAGCTTGAAGTGGATCCTGACTTACTTGTTCTACAAAACACCATCATTGTCTCGTAAAGACAATGTTTAAAGAAGCAAACAATGCTATTATTTATAATGATGGGACATATGCATTTTTTTAACTAAATGATCATTTGGATGTACTAAATCTTTTATAATAATTGTTTTGTTTGTGATTACATAATCTTTCAGAATTAATGATTATTAATGTTATTAATATTATTTTTATGTTATTTTTATTAATTTGATTAATTAAGTACTTATTATTTTCTCAGAAAACATAAATTATGAAATGTTTTGAAATGATTAAATATTAAATTTTGAAAGGATATAGTCTTATTTGATTTAATTATTCTAAATCAAGTTTTATTATAAATTAACTATTTCAAAATTATAAATTTTAAGACTATAATTATTATTGTATTATTCTTCTTAATAATTTTATACACAAAAACTTTACTGAATTAATAATTATTTATGTTCTAATTATTTGAAATTTGTAGAATTTTATGTATTATTATTTTTATTATTTTTATAATTCTTTTACTAAAGAATTAGGGAAAATTACCCTAGTGCCCCTAGGGCTGACAGGTGGGTCAACCTGGTTGGGTTGAACCCAACCCGCTGGCCTGGTCGAGCCGGACCAGACCAGCACTCGCCCGTGCGCTCTTCCCCTCCTCTCTCCTTCTCCTCGCCCGTGGCGATACAGAGGCGACCCAAAATCGCCTCCCCTCCGCCTCCCTCCGGCCAACCCCGCCGCCGTGACCTAGCGCAAACGCTGCGGCTCCCTGCCCTCTACTCCTTCCTCCACTTCGATCTGGTTTCCCCCCTCTGGGCCTCCCGTGGACAACCCAAACCCTAACCCTAGGTTTCGCATGCCCGGGGTGCTCCACCCCTCTCCGGTGGCTCCTGCTCCTCGAGGTGGCTCCCGGATGCTGCACAGTGATTTAAGTGCTGCTGCTGCTGCTCAAGATGGCTATGGTTGCGGTGACGATGCCGCCGGGACGGCCTCCTGGAGACAACCGCGGCTCGCCGCCGTTCATCGCTACCCCAACTGGTTGTGGTCACCACGAAGGTGACCACCTGTGAGTACCCATCTCCTTCTCTCTGTCCCCTCACCTCTCTCGGTCTCCTTCTCCCCCCTTGCTCTGGAGCCTAGCCATCATGCTAGCTCATGCCATGCCCCCCTATGAATCCCTCTGTGAGGTTTTGATTGTTAGATTGGCTTTGGGAAAATTTTCCCCATGGGTTAATTGATACAGAGGATGTGGAGATCTTGCTATGCTCTGTGATGAACTAGTGATTTATTGTGCTCCTAGGGTTATCTATCTGATGCTATAAATTGTGAGATGCTGGTGGTTGTCATTCTTGTGCTGGTAGTGGAAAGTTATCTGGGATTTTACTCCCAGTGCCATATCTGTGCAATGGTTCCATCTGGTTACTTCCTGTGATGAATCCTTTTGGTTGGCTATCTGATGAACAGATCCTAATAGCATATATGTGGCTTCCAATGTTCTATGGGTGTGCTTGCTTGTTGGTAGGTGTTACTCTGAATGTTTATTCAGAGAATATGCCATCAACCAATGGTTTCCATTACTGTTTTCATGTCCTGATGCAATTGTTTTGAGGTATCAGATCTTTAGATCTGGTGCCCAGCAACCCTGTGTGTGAGACATGATTCAGTAGCCTTGGCTAATGATTTGACTCAGGATCCTTTTGCTAAAACATTTATATCTTGTTGATCTGATGTTTCTTTGCATTAATAATAAGAACATATTACTACACATGATTTCTTTTACTTCTTTGAAGTTTATCAATTAAGAACAGATGCTTGCACTTGTTCCATTTGCCCTCAAGCCAATGATGCATAGCCTGATGCCTTCTTCTAAATAAGAACATATACTAAACTTGGCAGATCTATCCCCAATGATGAGTTTAGCATAGCATCACTATGCCTCTCTGAGGGTATTAGCATCCCAACCAATCTTGTGTGCAACTAGCCACTGAATGGCTTAGAGGGTACCAAGAAATTCACCTTAGGTGATGATCAAAATGGTTGGTGAATTTTGGTGCTTGTGGCTTGCTTGATTATCTCCTTTTGCTTCCTGGTACCTTGGCCTTATATGCTTGATTGCAGGCTTGCAATCAAATGCTCCAGTATTTAGTGGAGTGGATGATTTGGTGGTCTACTACTCCTGTTCTTGTTTGCTTGAGCAATAACAGGGGAAAGTGAGGTGTGTTTCCCCTCTCTTGCGGCTGTTGGGGTTTTTATACCATAAGTGTTGTTTTGACAGCACAAAAGCTTGTGCCTGAGTGTGTTGTGTGCTTATACATGAGTGTGTTGTGTGCCTGCTTGCCAGTGAGGAGATATTTTCTCCAGGCATTCGGCTGATCTTATCCTGTCCTGTATTATTCTTGTGATGACAGTTGTAATTCTATGCCTGTGATGTTGGTCTGAGGAAATGCTTTACAGAACATATACTACACCTCTTATATTAAACCTTATGATGAATTTATCAGTGCAACTCACTGACAACCTGAGGGTACTAATCCCCCTCCTAACCATTTCTGTTTTAGTTTTGTATTTTTGTTTTGCAGGTGTTGAAGATATTAGCTGCTATGGATTAGATAGGTTTAGTTCTAGGATCAATTCCTTGTAATAGCTCATTTGTACAATTGTCGTAATTTTCTATTTTGGACCCCATTGTAAATACATTGTAACTTATGTGTTTATCAATAAAGTTTAATTGTTTTCTTTATTTATTCTTGTTAATTTAGAGATAATTCATTATTTGCTAACTCAAATATGAGTCCAATGATTTATATTTAGGATATAATCTTGTCTATCTAAATTGATTTCAAATTCAATTCAAACTTAAGTTATAATATTCCTAAATTTAAATACTTCAAAGTTTTGTATCTCAAATTCAAATATAACCCAGAGGTCATGTCGAAATTCCATCAACTTACAGTAACAACCTCTATCTAAGAATCAGTTACTTGGTGGAACCTCATTCCCTCTAGGGGTTTAATTTTGCGAAAATTTTATTTTGATTTTGCAAACACATGCATGCAGATGCACAAATTAATATTCTACCCCCCGTGAGTTCCTAAACGCTGGGACATTACATCTACGTCTCTAGATTGGTTCGATCCGGCTTGTAAGGTGCTACGCGCGCGACTCTTGTGGATACGCCAAGGCATGCATGTCCCCGGGCAGGTTCTACACATGGCCACTTAAGTGGAGGCGCCAAGTCATTCCTGCTTTCGGCCGGTGCCATGCATGGTGGTTCCTATAGAGGTGACAAGTCGTGCCTATTGTTACAGGATCCAAAAATGTGTGGAAGTGACGTAAGGTGAGGCAGTATAGTACATCTATGTCTTCTGATATCTCCTCCGGGGGTATTCGGCTATTGAGCCGTCGGTAGCCGAACAAGAGATGACGATAGAGGTGGTTCAACGACGAGGATGCGTAATCAGACGGAAACACATGATCTCTTATCAGGCTATGTCGGCGTGCAATGCATCGTGCTCTTACTAAAAGTGGTGGACCGAAGCTCAGTCTTGGGAATGAAAATCCCGACACCGACCCAAGGTTGGAGTCGTCGCACGCTGTAATATTTCTTAAAGTTTTTAGTCTAGAAAGCTGATGTGCAATGTTTCCTTCTTGAACATTAGTCTAGAAACGTGGGTACTTCCCGATTATTTTTGGCTTTAACTCTTTTTCACAGAATTAGTCACACGACCTCAGGTTTTCTTTTCTTTTGGGTCAAATTTGTTAAGTTGTGCTATTTACATTATTAACAATAAATGGATGTGTGCATCAATCAAGATATCTCTTTTCGAAAGAAATGAAGCGGAGGCAAGATATCCGTGAGTTGTAAGATGTTTCAAACTTTCGACGGTTTCTATAACTTTAATACAAACCGGCTATGCGCATCAATTTGATGCGGAGTCTGCGGGTACGACTCCCATTTCGAGAGAGAAAAATGTATCAGGTCAGCCGATGGTAGGGTTTGCTTAGCGAGTGTTCACAGAAATACTCGCAACTTGAACGGCACCTAGACATGCCATAGATCAGTCCAGTCTTTCTGCTCCCTCCTCTATCCGATTTTTCCGCGGTTCCATGCGGTCCTTGTTGCACGGCTGTGTCGGGCAGCATCGTGTACGCGGAATGTACGGAAAACATCCGGCCTCTGTCCTAGTGCCAAGCCCAGCGATCTTCTTGTTGACGTTACGGGAGCGGAATGTTAAGCACAATATCCGCATCCATTGATGCTGGGTAGGTTCGTGCGTGCCTCGTGCTAATATCTTGAGGAGTGATAAGAGCGATGAGGAAACCAACAATTCAATTGGACGGATCGCGGGGCCTGAAAGTGCTGGCCATTGGCAGAGGCTGGGCCGTGCCACAGGGCTCAACTTGGCCAGTAGTCCTCGGGCCACAAATATGCGAAACGTACAGCTATTCTGACATCGCAGCGATGTCCGATCGAATCCGGTTCCTGCAGCGCATAATTGGACGATGAAGCGGCATGCATGAGAACATCGTGGTGAAACTGGAAATGAGGTTTTTCGCCAGGGCGGCATTGCCGCGCACTTGTTTGGGTTCACATGGGGTGTCTCGTCAGCAACCGGGGGAGGGGAAGATTGGAAGAAGATCCTCATACACCTACACCAACTGGCAGTCGCGGCAAGCCCGGCCGGCAACCGTGGCAGGAGATATGGCTCTTGGATTGGATCGGGACACACATCGGATTGGATCGGCCTCGCGGGCGAAGCACGTGCGAGAAAAGTTTGATTCCTGTTGTGGATCGTCAGTTCTACGGGACGGAGGGGGCTCCACCGTTTATCCCAAGGGCCGTGTGTCTAATCGGAATTATTTAGCGTCTGTCAGATCGCCGGAATAGATGGTGGGCGCGACGCTGAGCTGAAGCGCAGCGGGCGACGCAGCAGCCAGCCAGTGGTCTTGGCTATCTCATCGCGCATCGTCCTGGCGCGATCGCACCATGGTCCATGGATGGCCTGCGACGCTTTGCGCAAAGCTGATGCACGCATTCAGCTTTAGAGTGATACAATGGGCCAATCTGAAAATAGACCTCCCTGAATGGACCGTTGCGGAGCTAGATGGGCCGGAGAGTTCGCATTGATACCTCCAATGGGCCAAGCTGAATACCGATTAGCCCGAGATGGCACACGGGAAACGAACAGTCAGTTAAGAAAAAAAATGAAAACAAAAATGTGCAGTTTCTGTGTTGGGAAACTTGTCCGTTCTTCAGTCTTCAGCTGGAACGCAGGGCACAATTCAGTCGACCTATCATAGTGAAAAAAAATGTGCCTCAACTTTGCAAATTCCAATGGCGCCCAGAAAAATAACTATTCCAATTTGAAATAAAGAAATTCTGGTTTACCAAAAGGCCGGTGGATTCAGTTAAAAAAAAGGGCCAATGGATTCAGTTAAAAAAAAGAGGTCAATGATTTCCTTTGGCCTTTCTCTTCGGCTGCAACTCGCAATGAGAGCAGATGCTGCTTTTACTCGGTTCTGAAGGAAATCGATCAGCGGAGGACTCATTTTGAGCAGGTTAACTTCGTTCATGAAAAGAGATGTCATAATACCCATGCTCATAATCTTGCTAGAGCTTCTCTTCATTTATTTAGATCATGATCGCCATGTGTGGTTTCTAAACTCTCCTGACTATTGTACCTATTTTGGTTGACTAATAAAGTGTTGGTAATCCTCAAAACATAAAAAAAAGTTAAAGAAAAACTGAAACAAAATGTGCACTTTCTGTGTTGGGCGACTTGGGTTCGTTCTTCAGTCTTCAGCTTGAACGCAGGGCACAAATTGAGTCGCCCTATCATAGTGAAAAAAAACGGAATACCTCGCCTTTGCAAATTCCAATGGCGCCCAGAAATATAACTAGAGTAGTGCTATGCATACGACCTTTTTCATCCGATAGCTGTCCGACACAGCACCGCATCCGTCCGTTGTCAGCATCAAATGGCAGCACACCATCAGATCCTGCATCGTACAAGGATCGGACACAGACTATCGTACGCGCAGCAGTTCCGATATAACTATTCCAGTTTGAAACAAAGAAATTCTAGTTTACCAAAGGCCAGCGGATTCAGTTAGAAATAAAGGCCAATGGATTTCTCTTCCGCTGCAATTCGCAATGAGAGCAGATGCTGCTTTTACTCAGTTCCGAAGGAAATCGATCAGCGGAGGACTCCTTTTGGGCAGGTTAACTTCGTTCATGAAAAGATATAATCTTGCTAGAGCTTCTCTTTATTTATTTAGATCATGGTCGCCATGTGTGATTTCTAAACTCTCCTGACTATTGTACCTATTTTTGATTGACTAATAAAGTGTTAGTAATCCTCAAAAAATAAAAAAAGTTAAAAGAAAAACTGAAAACAAAATGTGCAGTTTCTGTGTTGGGCGACTTGGGTCCCTTCTTCAGTCTTCAGCTGCAACGCAGAGCACAAATTCAGTCGACCTATATCATAGTGAAAAAAACGTGGCTCTTCGATCTGAATACCTCACCTTGCAAACTCCAATGCCACCCGGAAAAATAACTATTCCAATTTGAAACAAAGAAATTCTGGTTTACCAAAGGCCAGTGGATTCAGTTAAGAAAAAAGGCCAATGGATTCAGTTAAAAAAAAGGCCAACGGATTTCTCTTCGGCTGCAATTCGCAATGAGAGCAGATGCTTTGTTTTTACTCAGTTCCGAAGGAAATCGATCAGCGGAGGACTTCTTTTGAGCAGGTTAACTTCGTTCATGAACAGAGATGTCATAGTACCCACGCTCATAATCTTGCTAGAGCTTCCCTTTATTTAGATCATGGTCGCCATGTGTGATTTCTGAACTCTCGTGACTATTCTACATATTTTTGATTGACTACTAAAGTGTTAGTAATCCTCAAAAATAAAAAAAAGTTAAAAGAAAAACTGAAAACAAAATTTGCAGTTTCTATGTTGGGCGACTTGGGTCCGTTTTTCAGTCTTCAGCTGGAACGCAGGGCACAAATTCAGTCGACCTATCTGTCATAGTGAAAAAAACGTGGCTCTTCGATCTGAATATCTCAGCTTGCAAATTCCAGTTTGAAATAAGGAAATTCTGGTTTACCAAAGGCCAACTGGTTCAGTTAAAAAAAAGGCCAATGGATTTCTCTTTGGCTGCGAACGTGTTTCGATTTTTATTCGAATCACTCGCAAAGACATGCCAATTGGGATTATTGCCGGGTCAAATAATTTTAGTGCTCAACAAACAGCTGATTTGGACGGCAGAGAATATGCATATATAAAGAAGAATCAATGAATTGAATTATTGGAAACATAGTTTCTCTCTTATACAGGCAAAAGAGAGATAACTCACACCACGACTGCATCACTGCTACCAGAGACTAAACCAACAACTAAGCTGAACGGAAAAAAACAGACGCGACTCGCCGCAATTCCAATTGCGGGATTCCATCTCTCGACTCGATCTGTAACTATCCTCAGCAGCGCCATCCATCACGCCTCAGTGAGCGAGGAAGGCGAGGAGCGAGACGACGACGGCCACAGCCCACGCGCCTGCAGGGGCAACGGCGCCCGCCGCGCTGACCGCCATCGGGGCCGGTGCCGGAGCGAGCGATGGCGCGAGGCTGCCCAGGGCGGACACCTCCTCCAGCATCCTCCCTGAAGCAATCGCTGACGCGACGACGGCGAGGAACACCACCGCGAGGAGGGCAACGGACCTGGTAGAGACGGCGGCCATGGGGACGAACGAGGAGGCGGGTGGAGGATCTGGTTGGTCGCGCGGAGAGAAGAGAAGCAAGCAAGAAGCCGACCGAGGCGCTGTGTACGCTGCTGCTTCTCGTTGGCTTCTCAAACTCTGCGCTGAGGAATGTGTGTGATGGAAACGAGAGGTGGTGCGGGGAATTTTATAGCGGCCGGCGACGAGGGGAAATGTAGCCGTTGTGGTGGCAGCAGCGAGGGGAGACCTTCGGAAACGTTCGGATCCGGCTGGCGGGGGCGGGTGGGGCCCAGCCGCCCAGGTAACGGGGGTGTCGTCTTCTGGTGGAGTAGCCGTTAAAAGTTAAAGTGGGTGGTCAGGAGTTAGCCGTTGAGCTGGAACCGGTCATGCGTGCCGGCGGAGGGAATCCTATGGACGACACGGCACGGAGGAGGTGACCTGAGGCTGGGGGACGGAGGGGCATCATGAGGAGCCGTGGCGGCGTGTGGTTTCGCTCGAGTGTGTTCCATTGTTCATGAGAGAGTTTGAATTTGATTTTCGAACGAGGTTCCCTCCCTTCTCCAGCTGTTGTGCAGTCATGATGTAGGTCAGTGTGGGTTTGGTTTTCAAACCAGTTGCGATGCTGCTGTACTATACAACCATGATGGCACGTTGTATCGACTCTTTGGTTAGCATGATTTGCAAGACTCGGGAATTCGAATGCCATGTATGTTGCTCCCTTGGTTCCTGATAAAAAAGTTAAATTAAAACAAATTATGTAAAGTTTGACCAAATATATAGAAAAAACCCATCAATAACTATAATACCAAATAGATACTCCCTCCGTTCGGAATTAGATGACGCAGCCATACCACACTGTATTTTTTTTAAAAAAAAAATCTTGGTATTTGGAATTTAAATTATGAAAATTTTCTGCGTCGTCCTTCCTCTTCCCTGTCGTCCGCTACTCCCCGCCGTCGGCCGCTCCCCTGTTGTCCTTCTTCCTCGTAGAGCATAGCCGGTAGCGGCGCGGGGGAGCAAGGCCGCACGTCTCCCGTTCCCGTTCTGGTCTCCTAGGCACGTTCCCATCCCCGTCCCCTACGTGGAGCTTGCCCTCCGCCACCTCTTCCTCGTCGACCAAGCCGCCGGAGCGCCCAGCTCCTCCGCTAGCCGAGCGCTGCCCTCCAAGCAGAATGCCTCCATCACATCCCACGCGGATCAACCAACGGGAGGGCCACTGGTTCGCAACATGGCCCCTCTGCTCAGTCCCGGTCGCAGACCCATCCCTGAATCGTTGCTGATCATCATCCCATCTTCTCCTACTGGTTGAGCTGTGTAAGATAGATTAACATTCTTATTGGATCCAACATGTGTAAGATAGATTTACGGTTAAGAATTACTTCAACTTTTATAGAAGTGCAGTGCTCAACTATCGAACCTGACTCAAAACAAGAGGGCACAAACACCTGCTTGTCTATGTCGGGCCACTGGATACCAGGGTATCCCGGCCCATCTTCTCTGCCCGACCGGAAGGCGCCTCCAAAGGATGATCAAGCGTGTTCCCTCTTCTAGGGGGCTCTCTACCTCAGCTGCTCCTCCGCCCAAGCTTCTGGAGATGGGGCTTGCCGGATTTTCCTTCGGAAGGAGCTCCACTCTGATATATGTTCCTCCCGAGGGAGCCCCCTGCTCGGCGGGGGAAAAGGCATGTTCCGCTGACGACTGCTCCTCTGTGCGCTGATGAAGGCCGCGCTGGAGCGCATGCCTGCTTTGGCCACAGTTTCTATTCTGGTGTATAAAGTCCGGGGGACAACTGCCCGGGCCAAAGTGCCTTCATAAGATTGCCTCTTTGGTGCGAGGAGACCAAGACCACGCTACAAGACGGAGTCAACGTCATTGGGCTCCCCCACCGTGCCGTCATGGACGATGGAGCTGTCCTCGACGACAAAAACCGCGTAGGCGGCGCAGAGTACGGGACGCTCCCCACTTTGGCTCCTTGTGGGAACCCTTTCCCGCCAAATGAGCGGGAAGGAGGTCCAAATGCCAGTATAAGAAGGGCCGTAGTAGCTCCGGTAGGAGGGAGATCAATTCATTCCAGAGCCCAAGTAGTCTGACCCGAGCACAACAGTGCAATCCATCAGACAAACAGGAGTAGGGTTTTACACCACTCTGGTGGCCTCAACCTGGGTAAACTCTTTGTGTCTCTACTGTTGTCGTTCCCAAGCTTCCCTCGTGAAACCTCCTGGGGAGGTGAAGGAAGTGTGTTTAGCCCCCAGTGTTCGAACCTCTTGAGAGATAATGTCGTTGACAGACCGCTCTCCGACATTTGGCGCGCCAGGTAGGGGGCTAAGGCACTCCTTGACTTTCTCGTCGCCATGTCCCCTGCCGCCCGGACCAGCCCTCGCCTCATATGCTCCGAGCGCGCTCGCCGCCGGGGGCAGGTCGAGCCGACTGTCAACAACAACAACAACGACAACGACGCAACGCAACGCCGCTGGCGTGGAGGGCGAACACGACGCTGAGAAGGAAGCTTCCTCCCACACGTCGCAGCAAGACGCGCCTGCATCTCAACATCCGCCCCCACTGCCGTCAGGAACGCATGGAGCAACCTACTCCTGCAGCAGCTCTGCTGCTAGTCCGGGAGCTGCTTACGCATCCGCCTGCACCGGAAGGACACACCGCTTGGCTCACCCGACTCCAGGAGCTCGCCACCGTCGCAAACGACCCCCACAGGAGCCGCGGGGAGGCGGTGCTGACCAGCGTAGGAGTGCAGCAGCTCAGGATGCGTCGCCCCTTCTCACGGTGTAACTTCGACGGTGCAAGGCAACCCCGCACCATGTTCGATGACAAGGCACCCTCCACCAAGGTGCCTGAGAAGAGCAACAACAACTGCCAGATCTTGCGCACCCCACTAGATGCGCGCGTACAGATCGAACGCTGCCATGAGCGCGAGCGGCGCACCATCCGCAACCTCGCCAAGGCCGGCCGCGCCAGCCGCCCGGCGGACCTCGACGCGCGCGCCACGGTCTATGTCAGTGGCCCTCTCGCGTTCACCAAGAAACTTTGCACGGTCTCCTGGCCGTCGAAGTTCATCCCGACACTGCCATCTAGCTACGACGTCACTACTCCTCCCCCCGACTTCCTGCAGCTCTACTGTCTCAATGTAGGAGCTGCAAAGGGGGACGACAAGTGCATGGCGAACTGGCTGCCCATGACCCTCAAGGGTCCTGCCCTCGTCTGGCTCATGAATCTGCAGGAGGGCTCCATCGTTTCGTTTGAGGAGTTGTGCCTCCACTTTGTCGCCAACTTCAAGGGCTCATGCGAGCTCTCCCACTCCTGCAACGACCTTTACGGCATACGCCAGCGCCTCGGCGAAACACTTCACCAGTACTTGCAGCGTTTCGGTCAAACACGCAACAAGATCGCCAGCATCGCTGACACGGACGTCTTCTCTGCCTTCCGAGAAGGTATCACCAACGAGCGCGTGCTCGAAGAGCTCGGCATCAGTGACGACCTCACCTCCGCCGTCGAGCTCGTGGACATGGCCGACGGTGCGCTAAGGCTGAGGATGGACACCTATTTAGACACAACATTGTGACGCCCCGAGATCGGGCACTATGCAGATTCCAGCATTCCCGCCAAAATCCACATAATATCCGATTCCAGGTTGCCACTTATGATAACATTACAACAGTTCACGAATATTCCACAATTACAACAGAAACAGATAGATACAAGATGACTCAAACGAGCCAGGGTTACAACTGATACAATACAAAGATCCAAATAACAGCGGAAGAAAACAACATATCGTCCGTCTACGGACAAGATCCAAACTGGACTAAGAGTCCTGAAGATAACCGAGAGCGTCCAATCCCTGCCCAGGCCAAGCCGGAGGGATTCCCAAGCTAACGTCGTCAGACTTCAAACCTGTTGACTGCAATATTGAATATGCAGCCACGAAAGAGATTCGTGGGTCAGTACGGTTAAGTACTGGCAAGTGGATAAACCATACTCACAAGATACCGGCGTAGCCATTCATCACAAGATACAAATACTTTGGGATCAACGGAAAGGAAGGGGTTATTGCAAATAAGCGGCAGCGGGGTGCACTAACCAACTACAGAAAACACGCTACAACTTCCGGCTAAAAGAGGGGGATAAGATAGCGTATCGGAACCAATTACAGCTACTCACCAAACAATACCCATCCAATGTCACCCCCTACTAAGGAAGCAACCCAAGGATAGCTCACACTGTTGGATTAATGATGGATCAAGTTATTGTGTCAATAAGACTATTACTAGTCAAGTTATTATCGTTAGGTGTAAGTTGTCTGAGTACTTGTTAGCCAGTACTTTCACCAAGTAATCCATAACCGCGGAAAACACGGCTTCTCGAGAAGATTCATCCCTGCAGGGTGTGCTCCAGTACCCGTACACACTCAAGCCACCAACTAAAACTCAGGTTGGCTCGACACGACCCAAACCATCTCTACAACCCATCCTAGGAGCCACGGAGCTATAAGGTCCCAGCCACGCAGCCGAATACTCAGCGCAGGTGTGCAAAACTCCCGCAGGACACAACACCCCGGCACTACAGGCCTCGCC
Organism: Alopecurus myosuroides; assembly: GCA_028641055.1. Taxonomy (NCBI): domain Eukaryota; kingdom Viridiplantae; phylum Streptophyta; class Magnoliopsida; order Poales; family Poaceae; genus Alopecurus; species Alopecurus myosuroides. The sequence goes on along the minus strand of CM054058.1, from coordinate 217,710,919 downwards.
CTATATGCATCATCATCATCATCAGTAACCATGGGTGCTCAACCCATTATGCAAGGAGCAAATGGAACACCCGAACTAAGTGTGGCTCTTCGGACAAGCTGCAGATCAGGTCTAAGTCGAGGGGGGTCCCATACTACCACCCGGATGCGGTGAGCACGCTCATCATGGATCAGTAGACAAGACTCTTTTCCTAGTCTCGACACTAGCAGGCTCCAAAACCCTAACCCGGGCCTCCTGCCGGTGCCTTAACATCAAATTATTATTTCCCAAAACATTAACAGTTTGTTGATTGAATTGAAACCCAACTATCAACTAAACATGTGATACGACAAAGGATAACAAGACTCGAGCACAAACAAACCTAAGCATGCAACTACGACACGAGGGCCAACAAGGTAAACAAACAAAGGTTGATAGGAAGTGGAAGGGAAAGCTATATCATGGCTGCAAGGTAAACATATAATAGGATCGAGACACAAGCAACGTATCAACAGGCTAGAATAAGAACAACGGAAAAGAATCGGTAACAAGTGATGAAAGGCAGCCATGTGGCAGCAAGTGAGTATACTTGCCTGAGATCCAGCAAGTAGAGGTACATCCACAGAACTTGTCGTTGCTCACATCATCTCAACGTCCTATCCGCGAAGAAGCAACGAACCTCGAACAAACACCGGATGCAACAGTTACTACTACGGCAAAAGATCCAGCATGATCCTATTTTATATGCATGACATGGCAAGATGCAACAGGGGGAACAACTTAATCAATTTAATCGGAACCGGAGTCCGGAGAAATAGAGACTGGTTCAAGTTGTTTACCTAACCATCAAGTTAAATGTTGTTTAGCATGGAAAATAATAAGGTAGATGAGTTAGGCAATTTAAATGGAATGGGGCAACAAGTTGGAAATAATTAGCCCACACATTCCATATGTTGTCATATAGGTGAACATGCATAACAAGATCTAAAATACACAAGATAAGATGCAAACAGAGATATGAATGGCATGAACATGTTAATGACATGAAACTGATTGGAAAACATATTTTATTTGTTTGATTTGGAATTGAAATGAATTAGTTATGAATTTTGGTAATTTAAATTGCATTAAACAAGAGGTGAAACAATTATTCAATTTAAATGTGGCAAACCAGAAAACAAAGTTGATATTCAAGTGTGGCATGTGATTTTGGATGAAAAACATGTTTTGAGTATTTAATTTGGAGCAACCATTTGAAAGTTATTAATTATGCCATTTAATTAACCAATTTGAGGATTATTAAATTACATTATTTGTAGTTGCCCAAATTGCAAAACAAAGTTGATAAACAGAAAGTACATTGAATTTGGAATGAAAAACATATTTGATTTGTGTGATTTGAATTGAGTATGAATTAATTATAGAATTGACCAAATTGGAAAAGAATTGTTTGAATTTGAAATTTGAAACAATTTGAATTGTTCAAAACAGGAAACAAATTGCATATTTGAAAAGTACAGGAAATTTGGGTTGGAAAACATATAAAATTTGTGTTATTTGGATTTGTGGTTTGAAAGTTGTGAGCTTTTGAATTTTTTGGTTTATTTGCAAAAGACTAGGGACTAGAAAAATATTTTCTAGGGGCTAGAAATAATTGCCAGGGGCCTAGGTGTGAATTCTGGAAGTTGCTGTGACCAAATCTTTGCAAAATAAAAAGGTGGGTTTTATTTGTGTGGGAGGGGGATCGAACTCGGGACCTGTGGGGTGCTCGCAAGGGGTCGCTGCCAATGTGCTACTGCTCTGGTTGTGATGGTACTAGGTAAGGTGGGGTTTTGAAGCCATGTGACTCGGCTAACTGAACCTAAACAGGTTCAGTCGACATGACCACGATCGCAGGACGGACAGAGACGACGGCGGCCTTCTGCCGCTGCGGCGATGGGCGGCTCGCGGGCGCGGTCCGCGGTGGCGCGGATGCGGCCGGCCTGCGGCCGTGTGGAGGCGGACAAGAGGGGAGAGGAGGGTAGGCAGGGCGAGGGGAAAAGGAACAGGGCGCACCTGCCATGGTTGCTGTCGAGGCGCAGGCGGACGTGCAGCAGCGGCGATCCTTCCGGCGACGGCGCGGCCACCCCGTGCGGTGCCCAGCCTGGCTCCCGGTTGGAGATGATGTAGCACGACGCGGCGATTCCATTCCCGCTATCGGCAGCCCTTGACCACTACTCCTTCCCCATCGCCATGGTGGTCCAACTCCTCCGGCCATGGCATCGTGGCTGGTTACAGAGGGAAAAAAATTCAGAGCGAGAGGGAGGGAGGTGGTAGAGATGGAAGATGGCGGCGGGACGGAGAGGAAGGCTAGGCTCTAGGGTTTGGAGGGCCTCGAGGGAGAGATATAGGGGAGGGGGAGCAGGGCACATGGGGTGCGTGCTGCTGCTGCTTTTGGCAGAGGAAAACGAGAGAGAGAGGGGGGTTGTACGGAGGTTGGGGATGACTGCGTGGGCTTGATGGGGTGGGCTGGTTGTAGGTGGGCTTGGCCTGCCTCTCAGCTCACCCCTCTCTTCTATTTTTTTTCCCTCAAGAACATTCTTTTTTTTGTAAAGGAATAGAAAGGAAAGAGAGATGGAAATAAATAGGGGGGGGGGGTTTATTTTATAATTAAATGTTGTTGATTTGCAAAACAGCACATAAAAGTAATGTGAATATTAACTTCCAAATTTAGAATATTAATTTGAGTTTTAATGTGTTAGTTGAATTCCAATTAAGGTTTAATTTGGAGTTTTTGGAAATAACAAATTATATTAAATAGGTTCAAGCAATTTTGAAAACATTATTAGCTTTAATTTATTTGCAAGATTTTAATTTTAAAACTCCCATTTGAAATATTGCCAAGTAGGAGTTGATTTGATTTGAATGTGTTGTTTGCATTTACCATTAGGGTTTTGAACAATTTAAATTGTTTTGAAGTTTTGAGTGGTTTGGAAAACATGATGCAATGCTTATGGGATGCAGATGATGCAAAACAAAAGAAAACAAACAACTTTCTAGCCTAAGGTAACACCCCAGGTGTTACAGACGACACCACTAACAAGGGATTGCGCCCTCGCAATCCACCTGCTAACCCGGGAGGGGAAAGAAGTTCGACTATCGATTCTTCGTGCTTCCAGTTGATCTCCTCGACACCACTAACAAAGGTTTCTCGACACCACTAACAAGAGATTCTTGCTCGGAGTGACGACGATGTTCTTCCACCAGGAACCTTCCGATGATCGAACCTATTAGGTTAACGGCTCAGAAAACGTCCACCCACGTAGGATCCTAACACTTTGAAAGATTGAGTACGAGAGTAGACTCCAAAACAAATAAGACAGGAGGGGAATAGAATAGAGATAAGGAGAAAACAAGAATCCTATTGAGATGTTTTTCCAAAATAGTTTAGCAGAAATAGTTTTTGACACTCTAGAAACAACGACCGTTAGCGAGGTTAACCTACAGGCTTTGCGGACCCGTTGCTTCGATAACCATTCGTATTGAAACAATCTCGGGAATCGGAACCAAGGCTCTGATACCATTTGTGACGCCCCGAGATCGGGCACTATGCAGATTCCAGCATTCCCGCCAAAATCCACATAATATCCGATTCCAGGTTGCCACTTATGATAACATTACAACAGTTCACGAATATTCCACAATTACAACAGAAACAGATAGATACAAGATGACTCAAACGAGCCAGGGTTACAACTGATACAATACAAAGATCCAAATAACAGCGGAAGAAAACAACATATCGTCCGTCTACGGACAAGATCCAAACTGGACTAAGAGTCCTGAAGATAACCGAGAGCGTCCAATCCCTGCCCAGGCCAAGCCGGAGGGATTCCCAAGCTAACGTCGTCAGACTTCAAACCTGTTGACTGCAATATTGAATATGCAGCCACGAAAGAGATTCGTGGGTCAGTACGGTTAAGTACTGGCAAGTGGATAAACCATACTCACAAGATACCGGCGTAGCCATTCATCACAAGATACAAATACTTTGGGATCAACGGAAAGGAAGGGGTTATTGCAAATAAGCGGCAGCGGGGTGCACTAACCAACTACAGAAAACACGCTACAACTTCCGGCTAAAAGAGGGGGATAAGATAGCGTATCGGAACCAATTACAGCTACTCACCAAACAATACCCATCCAATGTCACCCCCTACTAAGGAAGCAACCCAAGGATAGCTCACACTGTTGGATTAATGATGGATCAAGTTATTGTGTCAATAAGACTATTACTAGTCAAGTTATTATCGTTAGGTGTAAGTTGTCTGAGTACTTGTTAGCCAGTACTTTCACCAAGTAATCCATAACCGCGGAAAACACGGCTTCTCGAGAAGATTCATCCCTGCAGGGTGTGCTCCAGTACCCGTACACACTCAAGCCACCAACTAAAACTCAGGTTGGCTCGACACGACCCAAACCATCTCTACAACCCATCCTAGGAGCCACGGAGCTATAAGGTCCCAGCCACGCAGCCGAATACTCAGCGCAGGTGTGCAAAACTCCCGCAGGACACAACACCCCGGCACTACAGGCCTCGCCCTATATGCATCATCATCATCATCAGTAACCATGGGTGCTCAACCCATTATGCAAGGAGCAAATGGAACACCCGAACTAAGTGTGGCTCTTCGGACAAGCTGCAGATCAGGTCTAAGTCGAGGGGGGTCCCATACTACCACCCGGATGCGGTGAGCACGCTCATCATGGATCAGTAGACAATACTCTTTTCCTAGTCTCGACACTAGCAGGCTCCAAAACCCTAACCCGGGCCTCCTGCCGGTGCCTTAACATCAAATTATTATTTCCCAAAACATTAACAGTTTGTTGATTGAATTGAAACCCAACTATCAACTAAACATGTGATACGACAAAGGATAACAAGACTCGAGCACAAACAAACCTAAGCATGCAACTACGACACGAGGGCCAACAAGGTAAACAAACAAAGGTTGATAGGAAGTGGAAGGGAAAGCTATATCATGGCTGCAAGGTAAACATATAATAGGATCGAGACACAAGCATCGTATCAACAGGCTAGAATAAGAACAACGGAAAAGAATCGGTAACAAGTGATGAAAGGCAGTCATGTGGCAGCAAGTGAGTATACTTGCCTGAGATCCAGCAAGTAGAGGTACATCCACAGAACTTGTCGTTGCTCACATCATCTCAACGTACTATCCGCGAAGAAGCAACGAACCTCGAACAAACACCGGATGCAACAGTTACTACTACGGCAAAAGATCCAGCATGATCCTATTTTATATGCATGACATGGCAAGATGCAACAGGGGGAACAACTTAATCAATTTAATCGGAACCGGAGTCCGGAGAAATAGAGATTGGTTCAAGTTGTTTACCTAACCATCAAGTTAAATGTTGTTTAGCATGGAAAATAATAAGGTAGATGAGTTAGGCAATTTAAATGGAATGGGGCAACAGGTTGGAAATAATTAGCCCACACATTCCATATGTTGTCATATAGGTGAACATGCATAACAAGATCTAAAATACACAAGATAAGATGCAAACAGAGATATGAATGGCATGAACATGTTAATGACATGAAACTGATTGGAAAACATATTTTATTTGTTTGATTTGGAATTGAAATGAATTAGTTATGAATTTTGGTAATTTAAATTGCATTAAACAAGAGGTGAAACAATTATTCAATTTAAATGTGGCAAACCAGAAAACAAAGTTGATATTCAAGTGTGGCATGTGATTTTGGATGAAAAACATGTTTTGAGTATTTAATTTGGAGCAACCATTTGAAAGTTATTAATTATGCCATTTAATTAACCAATTTGAGGATTATTAAATTACATTATTTGTAGTTGCCCAAATTGCAAAACAAAGTTGATAAACAGAAAGTACATTGAATTTGGAATGAAAAACATATTTGATTTGTGTGATTTGAATTGAGTATGAATTAATTATAGAATTGACCAAATTGGAAAAGAATTGTTTGAATTTGAAATTTGAAACAATTTGAATTGTTCAAAACAGGAAACAAATTGCATATTTGAAAAGTACAGGAAATTTGGGTTGGAAAACATATAAAATTTGTGTTATTTGGATTTGTGGTTTAAAAGTTGTGAGCTTTTGAATTTTTTGGTTTATTTGCAAAAGACCAGGGACTAGAAAAATATTTTCTAGGGGCTAGAAATAATTGCCAGGGGCCTAGGTGTGAATTCTGGAAGTTGCTGTGACCAAATCTTTGCAAAATAAAAAGGTGGGTTTTATTTGTGTGGGAGGGGGATCGAACTCGGGACCTGTGGGGTGCTCGCAAGGGGTCGCTGCCAATGTGCTACTGCTCTGGTTGTGATGGTACTAGGTAAGGTGGGGTTTTGAGGCCATGTGACTCGGCTAACTGAACCTAAACAGGTTCAGTCGACATGACCACGATCGCAGGACGGACAGAGACGACGGCGGCCTTCTGCCGCTGCGGCGATGGGCGGCTCGCGGGCGCGGTCCGCGGTGGCGCGGATGCGGCCGGCCTGCGGCCGTGTGGAGGCGGACAAGAGGGGAGAGGAGGGTAGGCAGGGCGAGGGGAAAAGGAACAGGGCGCACCTGCCATGGTTGCTGTCGAGGCGCAGGCGGACGTGCAGCAGCGGCGATCCTTCCGGCGACGGCGCGGCCACCCCGTGCGGTGCCCAGCCTGGCTCCCGGTTGGAGATGATGCAGCACGACGCGGCGATTCCATTCCCGCTATCGGCAGCCCTTGACCACTACTCCTTCCCCATCGCCATGGTGGTCCAACTCCTCCGGCCATGGCATCGTGGCTGGTTACAGAGGGAAAAAAATTCAGAGCGAGAGGGAGGGAGGTGGTAGAGATGGAAGATGGCGGCGGGACGGAGAGGAAGGCTAGGCTCTAGGGTTTGGAGGGCCTCGAGGGAGAGATATAGGAGAGGGGGAGCAGGGCACATGGGGTGCGTGCTGCTGCTGCTTTTGGCAGAGGAAAACGACAGAGAGAGGGGGGGTTGTACGGAGGTTGGGGATGACTGCGTGGGCTTGATGGGGTGGGCTGGTTGTAGGTGGGCTTGGCCTGCCTCTCAGCTCACCCCTCTCTTCTATTTATTTTTTCCCTCAAGAACATTCTTTTTTTTGTAAAGGAATAGAAAGGAAAGAGAGATGGAAAGAAATAGGGGGGGTTTTATTTTATAATTAAATGTTGTTGATTTGCAAAATAGCACATAAAAGTAATGTGAATATTAACTTCCAAATTTAGAATATTAATTTGAGTTTTAATGTGTTAGTTGAATTCCAATTAAGGTTTAATTTGGAGTTTTTGGAAATAACAAATTATATTAAATAGGTTCAAGCAATTTTGAAAACATTATTAGCTTTAATTTATTTGCAAGATTTTAATTTTAAAACTCCCATTTGAAATATTGCCAAGTAGGAGTTGATTTGATTTGAATGTGTTGTTTGCATTTACTATTAGGGTTTTGAACAATTTAAATTGTTTTGAAGTTTTGAGTGGTTTGGAAAACATGATGCAATGCTTATGGGATGCAGATGATGCAAAACAAAAGAAAACAAACAACTTTCTAGCCTAAGGTAACACCCCAGGTGTTACAGACATGCCTACCGATGAATCCAAGCCGGTGGCATCCAAGCCAAGACCAAGGCACGAAGCGACGATGCGTATGCCAAACGGAAAGCTCCGGCCGTTCTGGATGCCGAGCAAGAACGCAAGCAAGACCACGACAACGCTACACTCGTGGCGTACAACCGCCCTTTCTGTGAGTTCCACAGGATGCACTCACATGCCACAAAGGACTGCTTCCAGCTGGAGAGGATGCGGGGAGACCGACTCATAAGGAGTAGCCAGGAGGCCTACTCTCGAGGCGGCGGCTGGCGCAGTCCTGGGCAAGGGGGAGGTCCCGCTAGAGGGAGATGGGAGGAGCACGCTCCGAACCACTACAACTGGTACGGTAACTACAACACGGGTGGCTACAACGACGACGGCTACCAACCGCCCCATCAGCAGCCACCACCACAGCAGCAGCAGCGCCCGGCGCTGCAACGTCCCAACCCACCCCCGCCTCAGGTGAACGTTGTCACACAGCAACACGCTGAGGGCAACCAGGGTTGTGGTGACGAACACTGCGGGGGCTACCATGAGCCCACGGGCTACATAGCCTGCATCCTTGGCGGAGCACAAGCTCCCCTCTCCAACCTCCACTTCAAGAAGATCTCGCGCGAGATCAACGTTGTCCACTTAGGCACAGCCGCGGTGTAGCTACTCAAGTGGTCAGACCACAATGTCTCCTTCAACATCAGCTACCATCCCAAGTCCACAAGGACTGTGGGGACCCTACCTATGGTCTGCACCCCCACCATCAACAACATCGCCGTCAACAAGACTCCGCTCAACGGGGGTGCAGGCCTCAACGTCATCTCGGTGCCTCGAGCGACTCCAAGTGCCTTACGAGCGTCTGGCCCCCACGAGGCCGTTCACCGGCGTCAGAGACGACACCACGGTCCCTCTGGGACATGTGTGCCTCGCCATCATGCTCGGCACTCGCCAGAACTACCGACCGAGACCCCTCGACTTCGACGTAGCGCACATCGCCCTCCCCTACAACGCCATCCTCGGGTACCCAGCTCTCGCAAAGTTCATGGCTGTGACGCACCACGCGTACAACCTTGCCAAGCTGCCTGGGCCTACTGGCACTATCACCATCCATAGGGAGATCGAGGACGCGACGCGTTCCGTCGAGAGAGCCTACAAGGAGGTGGCGAACTCCCACCCGGTAGACAAAGACGACGTGGGACACCTCTATGAGGCTCCCAAGAAGACGCTGCTAACCTCTCGAAAGATAGCAACCACCCAAAAGACCCCCCAAGAGTGTTGGAGGCTCGGGGGCTACCACTGCTCTCCATGCGAGCATGCCTCCTTACTAGGTAGGAGCGCTCACCACATGCTCGCTCCATGACCCCCACAAGGCCATGTAGACGTACCCTCGAGGGGACCCCGTGACACCACGGTAAAAGCGACATCAGGACCTCTCTCCGTGAGGGTCTCATGGATCTCTCACCAGGTGGACCACAAGGTCGTGGGAGCTTCTAACCACACAAGTGTGAGCCCCGCTCCGGCGGGGCAAACTTTTGTTACTCGAGGGTGCCACAAGGCCACTACATCCTCGAGCTGTGCACCTAAACTCACGCGAGTATCAACCCATGACGGCGGGAGCCCCGTGTCCGCATGGCGACGTCAAGTGCTTCTTGGGGAACCACAAGATGACGAAGTCCCCAAGCATTTTGTAAGAGAACAATGCCTCACCCTAGCAATAAAATCCAGTTGCTTGCCCAAGCAATGACATCTCCTCTACATGTCAGCATGCTTGCATCTTAGCATTCAACACAATCATACGAATCCTTCTCAGCATGCATACTTCCCTCTCCAAAGAGGCGCGTGAGTGTCCTTTTCTTCTCGAGAGCATCCCACGAGCGGGGGCTGGAACAGTGTACGTGAGCGGGTCGCTACCGCACACAAACACTTCGCCAATTCTCTTGGCGTGGTTCTCCTCGCGAGATGCTCACGAAGGAATAGCCGAACGCGCACCTCTCCAGGAGCACAAACTGCAGGTTGCCCCATCCCTAAGGAACAAGCACTCAACTCTCCACGCAAAAGCCGGAGAATCCTCCACAAGGAGCAGTAGGAGGTCCACCACAAAGGACACATGCAAGGTGTCTCGAAGGACACCATCACCCAAAAGCTAAGTATCATTGCCAGAAAGAATCCATAGACTAAGGAACAACAAAACAAGGATCGCGCAGCGACCCACACATAAGGCTCGCAAGATAATTCACCTACTACCTGCTATGTGCACCAGGGACAAAAGAACAACAATCAAGAAGAAGCAGGAGAATGGTGGCCCTCAGAGTCTTCTTCGCGGTCTTCCTCGCCACCAACAGATCCCTCCGCTTCACCAGCACCAGAGGCTTGGGCGCAACCTTCCGAGGGTTGAACTTCTCTGTGAAGTCGTTCACCGCCTCGTGCACCTGGCTCCGGAGGGTCTCCTGAAGAGCGTCTGGGATAGGCGTAGAAAGGGTGCTGAAGTAGAAGAGGGGGTCGACAATATGAAGCCGGGAGAAGGTGTAGTTGATCGCCACCGCCAGGAGGTGATGAATCTCCTCATTCAAGACCTCTTCCAAGCCATGAACTTCCTCCTCGAGCGTGGTGATGAACCGCGAGAAATTCTGGACATAGCCGTCGCCACTATACTCGAGGGGGAGGGCTAACGACTCAATGTGCAAGAGGTTGGCGACGGTGTGGGTGTTGCGCACAACTCGAAGGAACAACGCTTCGAACTGGTGCTGCAGCTCGCTGATACGTCATAAACGTATCTATAATTTCTGATGTTCCATGTTGTTTTCATGCCTTATGCTACATGTTTTCCTTACACTTTATGTCATTTTTATCGATTTCCCGGGACTAACCTATTGACAAGATGTCACAGAGCCAGTTCCATGTTTTCTGTTGTCTTTCGTTTCAGAAAAGTTGCTGGAAATATTCTCGGAATTGGAAAATTCGAAGCCCTGAAGTCTTAGAATTCCCAAAGGTTCCACGGAGTCCCAAAGAGTCCCGGAGGGGGGCACACCATAGGACGGCGCCCCTGGCCGCGCCTAGGGGTGGTGTGGGCCCCTCGGGCATCCACCGCCATCGCCCTTTCGACTACTTATTCCCCCCGATACGTCAACCCTAAAGATATACCACTTTTCCCGAGAAACACCCGAGGCTGCCGTTATCGTCAACCTGATATCGGGAGGGTTCTGGAGCTCTCCCCGGCAACCCGCCGGGAGGGGAATTCATCATCGGAGGGGTCTACACAACCATGCCCGCCTCCGGAGTGATGCGTAAGTAGTTTATCCCTTGACTACGGGTCCATATTAGTAGCTAGATGGTTGTCCTCTCCACTTTATGCCTCGTGTTTAGATCTCGTGAGTTGCCTCACATGATCGAGATCATCTTATTGTAATGATGCATGTTGTGTTTGCTGGGATCCGATGATTACTGAATGCTATGTCTTTTGATTGTCAATCTATCATGTTATCTTCATCTGTATGTTATTTATGATCTTGCATGCTCTCCGTTGTTAGTAGATGCTCTGGCCAAGTAGATGCTAGTGACTCCAAGAGGGAGCATTTATGCTCGATAGTGGGTTCATGCCTCCTTTGCATCTGTGCTCGAGTGACAGAAACGTCACTGATGGAGGATGTGTTGTTTCCATTAGGGAGAAAACAATGATGCTTACTTTGTTTACATTGTTTACATTACACACTTTTCTTACTGCAATTATCCGTGCTTGCAACTTAATACCCAACGTTTGTTCAGATGATATTCGAAGGGCTGATTATTAGTCATAGATGTAGTTGGATGACGATCTATGTATTTTGTTGTAATGCACGCATGAATCTCGTAGTAATCTTTATGTCATGCATGTTCTTTATCTGTCAATTGCCCAGCTGTAATTTGTTCACCACGCATGTTAGCTATCTTTTATGGAGAGACACCTCTAGTGAACTGTGGACCCCGGTCCATTTTCTCATTCTGATAATACACACAATGCTTCCACTATTTTCACACTGCTTCCACCGCTTTCGCACTGCTGCTACTATTTTCATATTGTTTTACTACTGTTTTCCACACCATACATTTAACCTCTTTGTTATCAGGAAAACCGGTGAGATTGACAACCTCACTGCTTCGTTGGGGAAAAGTAAATTGTTTGTGTTTTGTAGGTTCCACGTTGCTGCTGAACCGGTAGTGCGCCCTACCATCTCAGCTGCATCAACCTTCTGAAGTTACTCCTTCCTCCTACTGGTCGATTCAACCTTGGTTTCTTTCTGAGGGAAACTTGCTGTTCTGCTCATCAAACCTTCCTCTTGGGGTCTCCCAACGAACGTGTGTTTCACGCGCATCAAGCACTTTTCTGGCGCCGTTGACGAGGAGGAGGAGAGTTTCTGCAAGGGGAGTCTCTCACTTCCATTCTTTTTTACTTTGTTTTTGTTTTGCTTAGTTTATTTTATTTTGTCTTGTTTACTTCTCTTTATCAAAAACACAAAAAATAGTTCTTATTGTAGTTGTAGTTTTTATCCTGTTTTTAGTCTTGTTAAACTGAGTACTCCTGTTCCTGTTACCATATCACATGAAGAAATTATCTTCACTTTCAAACAGGGGAGTGATGAGAGTTTCAAGGAAGCTTGGTCTAGAGTTTTTGATTCCTATTGCAAAACTGAACCTAAAATGACTCTAAGCATGTTTCCGTGTAGCTTATACTTTGGTCTTATTCTTTGCTATAGATATGCTTTGGACACTGTGGTAGGAGGAGACTTCCTGCATTGTGATGGAGATCAAGCTTTTAATGCCATAAAAAAATTATTTGCAACCTATAACTCACCAAGTAGTTCTGATGAAGCCTTTGCAAGTATTTATGCTAGATTGAATACTCTTGAGTCACATGTTTCTTGCTTAAAAGAAGGTCATAATCAGATTCATGAACACCTTGATCATGTTCCAATAAACTTTGAGGCCTCAAATATAATCCCTACTATGAATATTGCTATTAATGGTGAAACTTTTCATGCTCGTTGTGATATTATGTCTGAATTTTGTCTTATGCCTAAAGAAATTTATGAATCTTTAAATACCTGGAGACTTTCTGAGGTAGGAGAAGAAACACGTCTCACTAATAACACCACTATATTGCCCATTGGGATAGCTGAGGGAATATTTACAAAAATCCTAGGAAGAAGGGTATCCACTGATTATCTTGTTATTGAATGTGTAGGAGAAGGCCAAATTACCCTTGGGAGATCCATGCTCAAGCTCTTAGGAGCAACTATTGATATGAGGTGAGGTACCATGACTTTCACTCCCAAACTATGCTTAGACCATCATTTTTCTAAAAGCAAGAATAATGGTAAGAAAGGTAAGCGTAAACCTCGTAACGATTTGGATGCTTCTTCACTTGAAAACACGTGAATCCACTTTTCTGGGCCTAGATAAAAGGCGTTAAAGAAAAGCACTTCTTGGGAGATAATCCATGGTTTTATTTTTGCTTTGTTTTTCTCTGTTTTTTTTGAGTCAAGGGGTTGTATACTTCTGTAGAAACTCCTTTGTATCTTTATTTGCATGTTTTAGTTGAGCCAAGTGAAGTTTCTGACGAAAGTTGGAGTTGGTTTTGGATTTCTGCGCAGGAAACAAATTTCTGCTGTGCACCGTAAAAAATCGTATAAAATACAGAAAAATCAGAATGATCTGAAATTTTTTGTTCTTATTCATCTGCTAATTATGAAACTTTTTTGTTCTTTAAGTTTTTCGATCTTAGCAACGTAAGTGCCCTGAAAAAAAAATCGTCTTTACAGACTGTTCTGGTTTTGGCAGATTCTTTCATTTTTCTTGCATTTGCTCGTTTACGATGTCAAGTGGATTTATTTGCTTCACGAAACATAAATGGCTGTAGCTAATGTTTAAAATTATCGATAGCACTTCTGCCCATGCAGAAACCATGGATTATTTTTATTGTTGCACTAACCCTCTAATGCGAATTACTTTTTGAGTGTGGTGTGAAGGAAGTTTTAAAGGGTCAAGAGAAGAGGGTGATATAATGTGATCAAGAAGAGTGCAAGGTAAAAGCTTGGGGATGCCCCCGTGGTTCATCCTAGAAAATTATAAGAAGACTCAAGCATCTAAGCTTGGGATTCCCAAGGCATCCCCTTCTTCATCAACAATTTATCAGGTCACTTCTAGTGAAACTATATTTTTATTCGGTCACATCATATGAAGTTTACTTGGAGCGTATGTTTGTTTTTCTTTGCTGCAATAATATATTTGGACCCTAGAATTCTTTGTGTGGGATAGAGACACGCTCCGTTTTTTCATTTGAATACTCGTTATGCTCGTATTCTTAGTTTTTCTTCTAGCTGCTGCAAAATTCATGTTTAGCTCATGTTTTTCTTGCATCTCTTATTCAGAGTTGTTAGTTTTAGTAGAGTTGTGTTAGTTCTCTCTTATTTCCTTGTTGTATCTCTTGGAGATTTTTTTTGTTTGATGTTTGGTAGAAAATGCTACGTGTCGTAGATGGTATAACGAAAAAGCTTGCATATTCTTGTAGATCATTAAACTGTTTCACTTGATTATTTGATGTTGTTTTGAGATATTAATATGCTTAATGGTAAACTTGCTGGTCTAGTAGAGTAAAAACAATTAATGGTTAGTCTAAACGCTTGAAACTGTGCCACACTCAAATAACTAGTTGATAGGATAATGGTATATGACTTCCTTTGCTGATAGCAATCGTAATGGATTTTTGTTAAGCGCTCGGTCAGGGTAGCTAAGAGTGACTTGTCACTGCCATGGACCCTCTTGGAGTGATTTTCATTATGTCTTGTGAGACCATGATTTTATTTGGAATCTTTTAACTTGTGAGTTCTATGTTGCAGTTTTCTGGCACTTCCACCATCCATATTTGCTAGCATCTTCGGTATTGTGCATTTATCATTCTCACGTTGAGAGTTGGTGCAAACTTCGCCAGTGCATCCAAACCCCGTGAGAGAACTTTGTTCTTCTACACATAAGCCAAAATTTATCTTCCTCAAAACAACCACCATACCTACCTACCATGGCATTTCCATAGCCACTCCGAGATATATTGCCATACAACATCCATCATCATTATGTTACTTGTCATGCTTCATTGTTATTTTGCATACTGCTACACTGGCAGTAGCATTTAGTTTTATTTACATCAGAGATATTTCAGTTTGAGTTATGAGTACTAAAAGTGTATTGATTCATTGTAAAATAGAGTGTTGCCCCTACCGGTGAGTTTATATATCAAAAAAAGACAGAAAAGGCCCAAAAGAAAAAAAAAGAAAAAAAAGAAAGAGGCAAAAGAGAGAAAATAAGGATAGAGGGGGCAACACTACTATCATTTATTCCACAATTGTGCATGTTTAGCATCATTACTTCGGTTTGTAGAGAGTTTTCATATTATGACTTGCATAACTATGTGGGGAACTTACATTATAGAACTTGGCTTATACATTCCAATGACGAGCCTCCTCAAAAGAGCTCTAGGTCTTCGTGAGCAAGCAAGTTGGATGCACCCCCACTAGTTCTATTGGAGAGCTTTCATACACTTATAGCTCTATGTGCATCCATTGTGTGGCAATCACTACTCCTTGCATAACTTTGATTATAAGACTTCCTCTTGTCTAATGATCACTTTCAGTTGTGTGAGACTTTCTTCCATTGACCATCCAAACCCCCCATAATGTTCTTTTAGCCATAACATCCTGGTGCCAGGAACCAATACAGAATGCTTGCTTGTTTTGAGTGCACAATTATTTGAATGATTTTCCTATGTGCATATTGTTGTCACTTGACTTAATACTAACAAGAGTTGTTGTGAGAGTTTGATGCCTTGGATGATTATATTGTTGTTCTTGAAGCTTAAATCATCTTTAATATACTATGCACAGTGGATTGTCTTTTTAGTATTGATTCATTGAAAAGTTTTACTTTGTTTTTCCTAATGGTTTATACATTATTCTTTGATATCAACTATAAACTACAGCCTTTATTCATTTGATCCTAGTTTACATGCTTTACATTACTATGATGATCAATTTTATGTTGGTAGCATGTCACCTCAGAAATTATTTGTTTTGTCGTTTACCTACTTGAGGACGAGTAGGAACTAAGCTTGGGGATGTTGATACGCCATAAACGTATCTATAATTTCTGATGTTCCATGTTGTTTTCATGCCTTATGCTACATGTTTTCCTTACACTTTATGTCATTTTTATCGATTTCCCAGGACTAACATATTGACAAGATGCCACAGAGCCAGTTCCGTGTTTTCTGCTGTTTTTAGTTTCAGAAAAGTTGTTCTTTAAATATTCTCGGAATTGGAAAATTCGAAGCGTGGAAGTCTAAGAGATCTAGAAGGTTCCACGGAGTCCTGAAGAGGCCCGGAGGAGGGGAAGCAAAGGGGGCCACACTATAGGGAGGCGCCCCTTCCCCCCGGCCGCGCATGGTGGTGGTGTGGGCCCCTCGGGCATCCACCGCCATTGCCCTTTCGCCTATTTATTCCCCGTCCCGATACGTCAACCCTAAAGATATACCACTTTTTCCTGAGAAACACCCGAGGCTACTGTCATCGTCAACCCGAGATCGGGAGGGTTCTAGAGCTCTCCCCGGCCCCGTGCCGGGAGGGGAATTCATCACCGGAGGGGTCTACACCACCATGCCTGATGGGGGGACGATAACCCGGTAGGCTAATACTGAGGTGAAGCCCGGCCCAAAGGGAATCGCGCAAGACCCGGCTCAAGGAGGAGGAGTTTCTAGAAGGCCCGAGAAGGAGCGTAGGCCTTGTAACCCATACCTTAGGGGTTAGGATTAGGAAACTTAGGGTTGTGTGCGGTTTCCGGGTAGGATTCCGGGTGTATCTTGTATAGGAAGCCAGGGAGCCGGGTAACATATAAACCGACTCCTAGGGTTAGAAACATAGAGCTTCACCAGATATTCGGGTATCCTGTAATACGAGAGCTGATAATAGTAACCCTAGATCGGAGACTCGGCGACATTACTGCCAGATCTACCAGATCGATTGATAGCATGATTTCCCCTGAGCTAAACCCTCTCCCAAACACCAGAGTCGATTTGCCCCAAAGTAAGTTACCCCTGGTAACGTCTGCCGTGATTATCCCACGACAATGCCCGCCTCCGGAGTGATGCGTGAGTAGTTCATCCCTAGACTACGGGTCCATAGCAGTAGCTAGATGGTTGTCCTCTCCACTTTATGTCTCATGTTTAGATCTTGTAAGCTGCCTCACATGGTCGATATCATCTTATTGTAATCCTACATGTTGTGTTTGCTGGGATCCGATGATTATTGAATGCTATGTCTTTTGATTGTCAATCTATCATGTTATCTTCATGTGTATGTTATTTATGATCTTGCATGCTCTCCGTTGTTAGTAGATGCTTTGGCCAAGTAGATGCTAGTGACTCCAAGAGGGAGTATTTATGCTCGATAGTGGGTTCATGCCTCCTTTGCATCTGTGCTCGAGTGACAGAAACGTCACTGATGGAGGATGTGTTGTTGCCATTAGGGAGAAAACAATGATGTTTACATTGCACACTTTTCTTACTGCGATTATCCTTTGCTTGCAACTTAATACCCAAAATTTGTTCGGATGATATTCGAAGGGTGGATTATTAGTCATAGATGCAGTTGGATGACGATCTATTTATTTTGTTGTAATGCCCGCATGAATCTCATAGTAATGTTTATGTCATCCATGTTCTTTATCTGTGAATTGCCCAGCTGTAATTTGTTCACCATGCATGTTAGCTATCTTTTACGGAGAGACACCTCTAGTGAACTGTGGATCCCGGTCCATTTTCTCATTCTGATAATACACACACTGCTTCCACTGCTTTCACACTGTTTCCACTGCTTTCACACTGCTGCTACTGTTTTCATATTGTTTTACTATTATTTTCCACACCATACATTTAAACACTTTGTTATTAGCAAAACCGGTGAGATTGACAACCTCACTGCGTCGTTGGGGCAAAGTAAATTGTTTGTGTTGTGTAGGTTCCACATTGCTGCTAAACCGGTAGTGCGCCCTACCATCTCAACTGCATCAACATTATGAAGTTACTCCTTCCTCCTACTGGTCGATTCAACCTTGGTTTCTTTCTGAGGGAAACTTGCTGCTGTGCTCATCAAACCTTCCTCTTGGGGTCTCCCAACGAACGTGTGTTCCACGCGCATCACTCGCGCGCCTGCTGAGCGGCTGCTCGGCTCCTCCTCTCCCTCCACAAAGAGGGGCAATCTTCCCCTGCAAGGCGAGCAGATCTGCCTGGTGCCTCACAGCCTCCTTGGCCGCAAGGTCCTTCGCCTTCCTTTATTTATCGCGCCTCCGGCGGACCCGACGCAGGTCCTCCTCGAGGTTCTTCACCTTCTTCACTAGCTCTTTCTTCCGCTGGACAAACTTGGCCTCCAGGTCTTTGTTTTTTTGGCCAAAATCCTTTAGGAGCTCCTTGCGAATAACCGCGCGACCCGCTTCAACTTCCTTCTAAATGCCCCGCTCGTGGTCGTCCCTCATCTCGGCAAGACGGTCGTTGCAAGTCTCGGTCTTTTTCAAGGTACGGGCCTTTGTCTCCTATACCTCAGCCTCAAGGGTCTCGAGGCTCTCCCACTAAAGGTCGAGCTCGATCTCGGCGTGAGCTAGCTTCTCCTCTTGCTTCGAGAGGTCCCTGTCAGCCTCGGCAACCGCCTCCTCCTTGAAAGCAAGCTCCTCCTCTTTTTCCCAGCGAAGGCGGGACCATTCTTCTACCTCCAGAGAGGGTTGATTCCTCTCCATACGAAGCTCCTCCGGGCCATCCTACGCACTCGCCAGGGCCGACTGGGCTTCTTTCAACAGTGAAGAGGAATCACGTCACTCACGCTCCGCCTCCGGGAGCACCGCGCGCCTCGTCGCCACGACCTCCTCCTCCCGCGCAAGGCAACCCACGACCATCTCCCGCAGCTAGCTAGCCATAGCCTCAAGACGCTCGTGCTCGGCAGACAGGGTGGCCGCTTGGGAGGATGCCTATGTAACACCCGGGGTTTTCCCAATTAGAATTGTTTGTTTTTGTTTTAGTGCATCTCATAACATCATGCATCATCATTGGTTTACAACTTGCAAACACTATTTCAATTGTATCAAATCTTTTTTCCTAATTCTTTTTTTTCTAAAATTATTTTGATGCCTCAAAACTATTTCTAGTAGCACTCCGAATCTCTCTTTTTTTTCTGTAAAATTAATAAAACTCAAACAGAGAAAAAGAAAGACTGTTTTGTGGACAATAGGCAGGCCAAAGCCCAGCTAGGCCAGCCCAGCCCACCTACCGTCACCCTCCACCTCCGTACAGGAGTCACGCATCAGGCGTGAACCCCCTGTCGTTTTCTTCCTTTTTCCTCCACATACAACACCACCAAAAACCACCACGTCGGTCCCCTCCTCCACCTGCTCCCTTTCCCCTCCTCCTTAAAAAAAAACCGCCCTTGGTGGCCGCGTGAACCCTAGCTCTTCTCCTTTCTTCCCTCCCCGCCGCCATCTAACCTCCTCCTTTCCAATCTTTCTTCTCTCTGTATGTTTTCTCTGAACCACCGAGTGGCATGGCCGGGGCGGAGAGAGCTCATCGAGCTGGTGTCATTGGACACCGTCAACCTCACAGGTGGGCCGGAATGGGAGCGCCTCATCATCCTCTACCACCAGACGTGAAGACCAGGAGCCGGAGCCGTCCGTAGCGCCCATGCTGCCAAGAATTCCGACCTCAATGCCATGATCACCATCCTCTGCATCATCTACATCTCCGACCGCCTCCTCCGACCTCGCACCCAACGACCACGCTGGAAGCCCGCGGTGAGCCATCCTCCCGCTGGACAACCCTCTTCTCTTCCCCTCTTGCTCTGTGTGGTCTCGCCGTCGAGCGAGCCGTGGTCGCCATCGTCATGTCGATCACGCGAACGTTCTGTATGTCTCGCCTGCGTCCCATCTCACATTTTGTCCTCCACACACGCCCCATCCGCTGCACCCTGGAGCTCCTCCCGAACACCTACCCCGCCCCACATAGAAGCATACGAGCGGCACACCGTAACGATCGTCGTGGTCGCGTTTCCCCGTCGATCCCGTGGTTGTTCAGTCTGGTTCAGATATGAAATTCAGTTTCAGTCAAGACCGCTACGTTTACATCTTCTACCATCAGATCTGTATCGTACCAACAACTTGAGCATAGCCCAGTGGCTAGCGACCGATCCGCACCCCTGGGAGGCGCGGGTTCGATTCCCTCCCGAGACGAAGCCTCCCCTTTTTTCTCTTTTTTCCAGCGCACGGCGCCAGGTCCCACCGGTCATTGACCCTTTCTGCCGCCGTGTCCACACTCGCCTCGTCAGCGCCCGCGTGGCGCCAGGGCCCGCTAGTCATCCTCTCTGGCTAGCCCGCCTGTTGGTGGAGATATCCCAGATCCAGATCTGGATCCGGAATCTTGCACCCAGGCCCCTACCCTTCTACTTTTTGTACCGGAGCCCTTCCACACACTGTTTCCACCACAAACAGGTCCCTGCCTTTTCCAAATAACACCCCAATATTCAAATGCACATAACTAATTCATTTTAACTCCAAATTTGAAAAGTAAAATATGTTTTCCAATCAAAATTCTCTGTACTTTTCAAATATACAATTTGTTTACTGTTTTTCCTAAATAAAAGTGGTGCAATAATTCAATGCTTTAATTAAACCTTTTAAATTGCAAAAATTAATAATTAAATATTTAAAATTTCAAATTTGGCAAATGAGATATCACATTGAAGCTAATGTTGTATACATTCTGTTTTCATCATCCACCATGCCATTTAACCACTTCAACCTAATGTTTGCTTGTAATTCACTTAAATAACTATGCATGCACCTGGGATTTTCCAAATGCAACCTTATCTTTGCATTTGGGCCCATTTAAAATGTTTCATCATGTCTTGTATTTATTTTGATGCACCCTTTAACTTGTCATGCATATAAAATAGGATCATGCTGGATCTTTTGCCGTAGCAGTAATTGTTGCATCCGGTGTTTGTTCTAGTTCGTTGCTTCTTCGCGGATAGGACGTTGAGATGATGTGAGCACGACAAGTTCTGTACCTCTACTTGCTGGATCTCAGGCAAGTATACTCACTTGCTACCCATGTTGCCTTTCCTCACTTGTTACCGATTCTTTCCGTTGTCTTTATGCTAGCCTTATGATTCGATGCTTGTGTCTCGATCCTATCATATGTTTACCTTGCAGCCATGATATAGCCTTCCTTCTACTTCCTATTAACTGTTGTTTGTTTACCTTGTTGGCCCTCGTGTCGTAGTTGCATGCTTAGCTTTGTTTGCGTTCTAGTCCTGTTGTCCTTTGTTCTATCACCTGTTTAGTTTGATAGTTGGGTTTCAACTTAATCAACAACATGTTACTGTTTTGGGTAATAATAATTTGATGATAAGGCACCGGCAGGAGGCCCGGCGTGGTTTTGAGGCCTGCTAGTGTCGACCTCAATTAGGAAAAGGGTCTTGTCCTCCGATCCATGATGAGCGCACTAAACGCATGTGTGAAGCGAGTATGGGCGCCCCCCGCAATTCTGATTCGATTCGCATCTCGTCCAAATCGCCACACTTAGTTCGGGCTTTCCATTTGATGCATGCATATGCAGGTGCGAGCCCTTGGCGCCAGGGTGGAACTTTTGTAGTCGGCATTTAGGGCGGCGTGGTATTCCAGTGCTATGAGGGTCCCCCTTTTCTTCGTGGGGGCTCGATTAGCCGCGCACGCACAGCACGTGGTTCTTTGGGCTTGATGCGAAGAAGAGTCTGGTTGTGTTGAGTGCCTTGCTTGGTTGAAGTGCATTTCCATCTGGCGGGTCATTCTTACGTGTACGGCCAAATTGGTGCATCCCTGCAGGGTTAAATCTTCTCGAGAAGCCGTAATGTCCGCGGTTATGGATGACTTGGTGAAAGTGTTGGCTAACAAGTACTCAGACAACTTACACCTAACGATGATAACTTGACTAGTAATATAGATTACCTCCACCATAAAAATGAATGTCATCTTAAGCAACCGTGTGAGTTTCCTTGGGTTGCTTCCTTAGTAGGGGTAAACATTGGATGGGTATTGTTTGGTGAGTAGTTATAGTTGGTTTTGTCGCGCTATCTTATCCCTTTCTTTTAGCCGTAAGTTGTAGCGTGTCTCTGTAGTTAGTTAGTGCAGCCCGCTGCCGCTTCTTTGCAATAATCCCTTCCTTTCCGTTGTACCCAAAGTATTTGTATCTTGTGATGATTGGTTACGCTGGTATCTTGTGAGTATGGTTTATCCACTTGCCAGTACTTAACCGTACTGACCCACGAATCCATTTCGTGGCTGCATATTCCACATTGCAGTCAACGGGTTTGAAGTCTGACGACGTTAGCTTGGGAATCCCTCCGGCTTGGCCTGGGCAGGGATTGGACGCCATCGGTTATCTTCAGGACTTTTAGTCCAATTTGTATCTTGTCCATAGTCGGACACTATGTTGTTTCTTCCACTGTCATTTGGATCTTTGTATTGTATCGGTTGTATCCTTGACTCGTTTGAGTCGTCTTGTATATACCTCCTCCGTTGTCGTTGTGGATTATTCGTGAACTATTGTAATGTTATCACAAGTGGCAACCTGGAATCGGTTATTATGTGAATTTTGGGCGGAAATGCTGAAATCTGCATAGTGCCCGATCCCGGGGCGTCACAAATGGTATCAGAGCCTGGTTTCCGATTCCCAAAGTTGTTTCGATACGAATGGTTATCGAAGCAACGGGTCCGCAAAGCCTGTAGGATAACCTCGCTAACGGTCGTTGTTTCTAGAATGTCAAAAACTATTTGTGCAAAACCTGTTTTGGAAACCTCTCGATAGGATTCTTGTTTATTCCTTTCCTCTATTCTATTTCTCCTCCTACCTTATTTGTTTTGGAGTCTCCTCTCTTATCTATCTTTCAAAGTGTTAGGATCCCCCGTGGGTTGGATGTTCTCTTAGCCTTATATCCTAATAGGTTCGATCATCGGAAGATTCCTGGTGGGAGAAGATCGTCATCAGCCCGAGCAAGAATCTCTTGTCAGTGGTGTCGAGAAACTTTTGTTAGTGGTGTATAGAAGAAGAGATCCGCCCACTGACCCGGGAAATCAACCGCAGCACGAAGACTCCATAGTTGACACCTCTCTTCCCCTTGCCTTGGGTGGATTGCGAGGGCGCAATCCCTTGTTAGTGGTGTCGGCTGTAACACCCGGGGTTTTCCCAATTAGAATTGTTTGTTTTTGTTTTAGTGCATCTCATAACATCATGCATCATCATTGGTTTACAACTTGCAAACACTATTTCAATTGTATCAAATCTTTTTTTCCAAATTCTTTTTTTTCTAAAATTATTTTGATGCCTCAAAACTATTTCTAGTAGCACTCCAAATCTCTCTTTTTTTCTGTAAAATTAATAAAACTCAAACAGAGAAAAAGAAAGACTGTTTTGTGGACAATAGGCAGGCCAAAGCCCAGCTAGGCCAGCCCAGCCCACCTACCGTCCACCCTCCACCTCCGTACAGGAGTCACGCATCAGGCGTGAACCCCCTGTCATTTTCTTCCTTTTTCCTCCACATACAGCACCACCAAAAACCACCACGCCGGTCCCCTCCTCCACCTGCTCCCTTTCCCCTCCTCCTTAAAAAAAACCGCCCTTGGTGGCCGCGTGAACCCTAGCTCCTCTCCTTTCTCCCCTCCCCGCCGCATCTAACCTCCTCCTTTCCAATCTTTCTTCTCTCTGTATGTTTTCTCTGAACCACCGAGTGGCATGGCCGGGGCGGAGAGAGCTCATCGAGCTGGTGTCGTTGGACACCGTCAACCTCACAGGTGGGCCGGAATGGGAACGCCTCATCATCCTCTACCACCAGACGTGAAGATCAGGAGCCGGAGCCGTCCGTAGCGCCCCTGCTGCCAAGAATTCCGACCTCAACGCCATGATCACCATCCTCTGCATCATCTACATCTCCGACCGCCTCCTCCGACCTCGCACCCAACGACCACGCTGGAAGCCCGCGGTGAGCCATCCGCCCGCTGGACAACCCTCTTCTCTTCCCCTCTTGCTCTGTGTGGTCTCGCCGTCGAGCGAGCCGTGGTCGCCGTCGTCATGTCGATCACGCGAACGTTCTGTATGTCTCGCCTGCGTCCCATCTCACATTTTGTCCTCCACACACGCCCCATCCGCTGCACCCTGGAGCTCCTCCCGAACACCTACCCCGCCCCGCATAGAAGCATACGAGCGGCACACTGTCCCGATCGTCGTGGTCGCGTTTCCCCGTCGATCCCGTGGTTGTTCAGTCTGGTTCAGATATGAAATTCAGTTTCAGTCAAGACCGCTACGTTTACATCTTCTACCATCAGATCTGTATCGTACCAAAAACTTGAGCATAGCCCAGTGGCTAGCGACCGATCCGCACCCCTGGGAGGCGCGGGTTCGATTCCCTCCCGAGACGAAGCCTCCCCTTTTTTCTCTTTTTTCCAGCGCGCGGCGCCAGGTCCCACCGGTCATTGACCCTTTCTGCCGCCGTGTCCACACCCGCCTCGTCAGCGCCCGCGTGGCGCCAGGGCCCGCTAGTCATCCTCTCTGGCTAGCCCGCCTGTTGGTGGAGATATCCCAGATCCAGATCTGGATCCGGAATCTTGCACCCAGGCCCCTACCCTTCTACTTTTTGTACCGGAGCCCTTCCACACACTGTTTCCACCACAAACAGGTCCCTGCCTTTTCCAAATAACACCCCAATATTCAAATTCACATAACTAATTCATTTTAACTCCAAATTTGAAAAGTAAAATATGTTTTCCAATCAAAATTCTCTGTACTTTTCAAATATACAATTTGTTTACTGTTTTTCCTAATTAAAAGTGGTGCAATAATTCAATGCTTTGATTAAACCTTTTAAATTGCAAAAAATTAATAATTAAATATTTAAAATTTCAAATTTGGCAAATGAGATATCACATTGAAGCTAATGTTGTATACATTCTGTTTTCATCATCCACCATGCCATTTAACCACTTCAACCTAATGTTTGCTTGTAATTCACTTAAATAACTATGCATGCACCTGGGATTTTCCAAATGCAACCTTATCTTTGCATTTGGGCCCATTTAAAATGTTTCATCATGTCTTGTATTTATTTTGATGCACCCTTTAACTTGTCATGCATATAAAATAGGATCATGCTGGATCTTTTGCCGTAGCAGTAATTGTTGCATCCGGTGTTTGTTCTAGTTCGTTGCTTCTTCGCGGATAGGATGTTGAGATGATGTGAGCACGACAAGTTCTGTACCTCTACTTGCTGGATCTCAGGCAAGTATACTCACTTGCTACCCATGTTGCCTTTCCTCACTTGTTACCGATTCTTTCCGTTGTCTTTATGCTAGCCTTATGATTCGATGCTTGTGTCTCGATCCTATCATATGTTTACCTTGCAGCCATGATATAGCCTTCCTTCTACTTCCTATTAACTGTTGTTTGTTTACCTTGTTGGCCCTCGTGTCGTAGTTGCATGCTTATCTTTGTTTGCGCTCTAGTCCTGTTGTCCTTTGTTCTATCACCTGTTTAGTTTGATAGTTGGGTTTCAACTTAATCAACAACATGTTACTGTTTTGGGTAATAATAATTTGATGATAAGGCACCGGCAGGAGGCCCGGCGTGGTTTTGAGGCCTGCTAGTGTCGACCTCAATTAGGAAAAGGGTCTTGTCCTCCGATCCATGATGAGCGCACTAACCGCATGTGGGAAGCGAGTATGGGCGCCCCCCGCAATTCTGATTCGATTCGCATCTCGTCCAAATCGCCACACTTAGTTCGGGCTTTCCATTTGATGCATGCATATGCAGGTGCGAGCCCTTGGCGCCAGGGTGGAACTTTTGTAGTCGGCATTTAGGGCGGCGTGGTATTCCAGTGCTATGAGGGTCCCCCTTTTCTTCGTGGGGGCTCGATTAGCCGCGCACGCACAGCACGTGGTTCTTTGGGCTTGATGCGAAGA
Organism: Alopecurus myosuroides; assembly: GCA_028641055.1. NCBI lineage: Eukaryota > Viridiplantae > Streptophyta > Magnoliopsida > Poales > Poaceae > Alopecurus > Alopecurus myosuroides. The sequence goes on along the minus strand of CM054058.1, from coordinate 217,685,265 downwards.
AGAGTCTGGTTGTGTTGAGTGCCTCGCTTGGTTGAAGTGCATTTCCATCTGGCGGGTCATTCTTACGTGTACGGCTAAATTGGTGCATCCCTGCAGGGTTAAATCTTCTCGAGAAGCCGTAATGTCCGCGGTTATGGATGACTTGGCGAAAGTGCTGGCTAACAAGTACTCAGATAACTTACACCTAACGATGATAACTTGACTAGTAATATAGATTACCTCCACCATAAAAATGAATGTCATCTTAAGCAACCGTGTGAGTTTCCTTGGGTTGCTTCCTTAGTAGGGGGTAACATTGGATGGGTATTGTTTGGTGAGTAGTTATAGTTGGTTTTGTCGCGCCATCTTATCCCTTTCTTTTAGCCGTAAGTTGTAGCGTGTCTCTGTAGTTAGTTAGTGCAGCCCGCTGCCGCTTCTTTGCAATAATCCCTTCCTTTCCGTTGTACCCAAAGTATTTGTATCTTGTGATGATTGGTTACGCTGGTATCTTGTGAGTATGGTTTATCCACTTGCCAGTACTTAACCGTACTGACCCACGAATCCATTTCGTGGCTGCATATTCCACATTGCAGTCAACAGGTTTGAAGTCTGACGACGTTAGCTTGGGAATCCCTCCGGCTTGGCCTGGGCAGGGATTGGACGCCATCGGTTATCTTCAGGACTCTTAGTCCAATTTGTATCTTGTCCATAGTCGGACACTATGTTGTTTCTTCCGCTGTCATTTGGATCTTTGTATTGTATCGGTTGTATCCTTGACTCGTTTGAGTCGTCTTGTATATACCTCCTCCGTTGTCGTTGTGGATTATTCGTGAACTATTGTAATGTTATCACAAGTGGCAACCTGGAATCGGTTATTATGTGGATTTTGGGCGGAAATGCTGAAATCTGCATAGTGCCCGATCCCGGGGCGTCACAGCCTAGGTAGCGATGATGTCATGAATCTGCCCCACCTTGGTCATTGATGTTCCATGTTGTTTTCTTCCCATATGCTACATGTTTTTATACACTTGATGTCATTTTTATGGATTTTCTGGGACTGACCTATTGACAAGATGCCACAAAGCTAGTTCATGTTTTCTGCTGTTTTTAGTTTCAGAAAAGTTGTTCTGGAAATATTCTTGGAATCGGACGAAACATAACCCAGAAGTCTTAGAAAGTCGTCACGTACAGGGAGTACAGAGGAGACCCGGAGGGGGGGCTCAGGGGCCCCACACCATGAGGCGGCGCCCACCCCCTCTGGCCGCACCCAGGGGTGGTGTGGCCCCCGGGATGCCCATCGACGTTGCCCTCTCTCCTATTTATATCTCTTGTTGGGTTAACCCTAAATATATCAGCCTTTTCCACCAAAAACATCCGCATCCGCTGTCATCATCAACCCTAGCCTGGGAAGGTTCTCGAGCTCTTCTCGACACCCTGGCGGGAGGGGGAATCATCACTCGGAGGGCTCTTCATCACCATACCTGCCTCCGGAGTGATGCGTGAGTAGTTTGTCCCTGGACAACGGGTCCATAGCAGTAGCTAGATGGTTATTCTCTCCTCTTTATGCCTCATGTTTAGATCTTGTGAGGTGCCTAACATGATAAATATCATCTTATTGTAATGCTGTTGTGTTTGCTGGGATCTGATGAATATTGAATGCTATGTATAATGATTATCAATCTATCATGTTCTTTTCATGTGGTATGTTATTTATGATCTTGCATGCTCTCCGTTACTAGTAGATGTTGTGGCAAGTTGATACTTGTAACTGCAAGGAGTATTTATGCTCTATAGTGGGTTCGTGCCTCCCTTTCACTCACGCTCGAGTGACAGAAACGTAACTGATGGGGGATGTGTTGTTGCCATTAGGGAGAAAACATCAATGCTTTGTCTAAGGAGGATTTTATTGTTTACATTACACACTTTGCTTAACGCAATTATCTGTTGCTTCTAAATTAATACCCAAAGTTTGCTCGGATGACACTCTAAGGGTGGATTATTAGTCATAGATGCAGTTGGATAATTGTCTATGTATCTTGTTGTAATGCCTTCATGAATCACATAGTAATCATCATATCATGCATATGCACTATGGTGCAGCCTTTATATCTGTCAATTGCCTAGCTGTAATTTTTTTACCCATCATGTTATCTATCTGTATTGGAGAGACACCTCTAGTGAACCGTGGACCCCGGTCCATTTCTTTATACTGATATATGATGGGTGCCTTGACTGGAAGCTGGCGTTGGTAAACCCCAAGAGAAAGGTTGTGAAGAGTGCAGCAGCAAGTTTCCTCAGAAAAGAAACCAAGGTTGAATCGACTAGTAGGAGGACAAGCAAACTCTGAAGGATGATGCAGTTGAGGTGGCAGGGCGCACTACCAGTTCAGCAGCAACGTGGAACATACACAACACAATCAAGTCACTTTGCCCCAACGTAGCAGTGATGTTGTCAATCTCACCGGTTTTGCTGATAACAAAGAGGTGAAATGTATGATATGGAAAACAATATGAAACTAGTAGCATCAGTACGAAAGTAGTGTGAAAGCAGTGTGTGTATTATCAGACTGAGAAAATGGACCGAGGTTCACAGTTCACTAGTGGTGTCTCTTCATGAAAGATAAATAACATGTGTGGTGAACAAATTACAGTTGAGCAATTGATACAAATGAAGGCTGCACCGTAGTGCATGTGCAAGACATAAAGATTACTATGTGATTCATGCAGGCATTACAACAAAATACATAGACCGTCATCCAACTGCATCTATGACTAATAATCCACCCTCCGAATATCATTCGAACAAACGTTGGGTATTAAGTTGCAAGCAACATATTATCGCAGTATTAAAAGTGTGTAATGTAAGCAATGTAAACTAACTATACACCGTTGTTTTCTCCCTAATGGAAACAACACATACTCCATCCGTCACATTTCTGTCACTCGAGCACAGATGCAAAGGAGGCATGAACCCACTATCGAGCATAAATACTCCCTCTTTGAGTTACTAGCATCTACTTGGCCAGAGAATCTACTAATAACGGAGAGCATGCAAGATCATAAATAACATATGCATGAGGATAACATGATAGATTGATAATCAGAAGACATAGCATTCAACATTCATCAGATCCAAGCAAACACAACATGTAGCATTACATAAGGATGATCTCGATCATGTAGGGAAGCTCACAAGATCTAAACATGAGGTACAAAGTGGAGAAGTCAACCATCCAGATACTGCTATGGACCCGTAGTTCAGGGATGAACTACTCATGCATCACTTTGGAGGAGGGCATGGTGGTGTAGAGCCCCTCCGGTGATGAACTCCCCTCCTGGCAGGGTGCCGGGGAGAGCTCCAGAACCCTCCCGATCTCGAGATGACGATGACGGCGGCCTCGGGTGTTTCTCGGGACGAAGTAGTATATTTTTAGGGTTCAATTATCGGGGGGGGGTATAAATAGGCTAAAGGGCGATGGAGGTGGACGCCCGAGGAGCCCACACCACCCCCAGGCACGGCCAGGGGGCGCCGCCCTATGGTGTGGCCCTTCTGTGGCCCCCCTCTGGGACTCTTCGGGACTCTGTGGAACCTTCGGGAATTCTAAGATTTCCGGGCTTCGAATTTTCCAATTCGGAGAATATTTCGAGAACAACTCTTCTGAAACTAAAAGCAGCAGAAAACAGGGAACTGGTTCTGTGGCATCTTGTCAATAGGTTAGTCCCGGAAATCAATAAAAATGACATAAAGTGTATAGCAAACATGTAGGAAATAGGAGTAATTTTGAAAGTTTTAAAGGTAACACATGAGCAATTTACTTTGGAGTGGCGGTTAAATACCACATGTAGGTAGGTATGGTGGACACATTTGGCAAATTTGGTTTTTGGGAGTTGGATGCACGAGTAGAGCTCATACTCAGTACAGGTGGAGGCTAGCAAAAGACTAGGAGCGACATTATCCAAAGTGTCAGGTTTCCCTGAGCTGTTTATTGTTTGGGTAAAGGAAATTCTTTCCTCTGGATCCTCTTCTATCCTTTTAAATGGGATTCCAGGAAAATCTTTTGCTTGTAAAAGAAGGGTTAGAGAAGGTGATCCTCTCTCTCCACTTCTTTTTGTTTAAGGTGTTGATCTACTGCAAAGCTTGGTGAACAATGCATACAAAAATGGTCTGTTATCTTCACCAATCCCTGTGAGGAAAGGTTTCCCTATTATTCAATATGCTGATGATACGTTAGTGGTTATGCCTGCTTGCAAGAAAGATTTATTGGTTCTTAAAGAGATACTCAATTTATGCAAGCTTTACTGGTTCGAAGATTAACTTCCACAAATCTTCTATGGTTCCCATTAATTTTGCTGATGATGAAGCTACTGAGTTGGCTCAAGTGTTTGAATGTCAAATGGGATCCATTCCTTTTACCTATCTTGGTCTTCCAATGGGTACTACAATACCAAGTATAAGAGATTTCTCTCCTTTAATTGATAGAGTGGAAAGGAGATTATCTGCTATAGCCTCCTTTTTGTCATATGGTGACAGATTAGTCCTGGTTAATTCAGTCCTCTCCTCCTTACCAACTTAGTACATGCTATCTCTAGTCATCCCAGCTGGGGTTATTAAGGTGATTGATAGAGCTAGAAGGCATTGCTTGTGGAGTAAAAAAGGGAAATACATAGCAAATTCTCTTGCTGCTTGGCCAATGGTTTGCAGGCCAAAAAATAAGGGGGGAGTAAGAATCATTAACTTACAAACTCATAATTCGGCCCTACTGCTCAAGCACCTGCATAAGTTCTATTATAAGGAATCTATACCATGGATTCAATTAGTGAAAGATGCATATTATCATAATACTGTTCCCCATGCTGTCATTTCCTCAGGCTCCTTCTGGTGGAAAGGAGTGTTCAGCTTATCTGATGATTACAGGAAAGTAAGTACTTGTAAAATTGGTAATGGCATCACTGCTTTATTCTGGGAAGATACTTGGCACAATATCATTATGAGTCAACAATTCCCTAGACTTTTTTCTTTTGCTAAAGATAAACTGCAGTAAGTCAGGGACTTCATGATATTAGAGGATGGGCTTCAAAAAATTTCATTGCCCCTGTCATCCTTAGCTCAACAGGAGTACTTAGAGCTCTGTTCCATTACTCAACACCTGCTTCTATACACTCAACAGAAGGATATATGGACTAGCTCAATTTCTAGGGAGGCATTCTCACCTAGTTCCTTTTATAAATTCAGCTTTGCACACATCCCTCTAGACTGTATCTCGGATTGGTTATGGAAAAGTAAATGCCAGTCCAAGCATAAATTTTTTGCATGGTTAATCCTTCATGACAGGATTAATACAATGGATATGCTCACCAGGAGGAATTGTCATATCTCTGATACACATGATTGTGTCCTTTGTGCTGCTCATATTGTTGAAGATTGGAGGCATCTTTTCTTCAATTGTCAATTCAACACTCGAGTCTGGAATTTTTTGCAAATTCCATGGATTCCTGGAAACACTGCTGAATCTCTTAAGTTTGCCAGGAAATATTTCTCATGTCCTTTCTTTGATGAGATTGTGATCTTGGCTTGTTGGGGTATTTGGAAGCAAATAAATGGCTGGATATTCAATAATATTAAACCTACCTTCAGAGGTTGGAAAGCAATTTTCTTGCATGAGATCACCCTTCTTAAGTATAGGGTGAAGAAGGCTACTCTTCCTTTTTTGACATCATGGATTAACTCCATCTCCTAGACTTTTGTTCCTTTTTTGCACATATTGTAAATAACTTTGTTTTATTATTAATAAAAAGGGGACTGTGGGGGCTTCCCCCACGGTAATGGTGTCAAAAAAAAGACTGGGAGCGACAAATCAAGAGAGCAATAATGGTCATAATCATGCATAGCGACATAAACATCATTAATCAAAGCATAAGTGGTACCACAAGTTCAAAAACTAAATGATCATAGAGGCTATAAGTAACTGGTTCATACTCATAAACATGGTGTAAGGATGCGCCAAGTCAACCAAATAAAACATTCAAAGGAGAACACCACAAATTTATGCTTCAAAATGACAAGAACAACTCATGATTCTTTCTAAGGCACATTAAACACTCTAAGCTATTTGAGAAAAATCATGCTACTAAATAACCACTAGGCTTTAAAATTAAAATAACATCTAGCATGATATGAAAAAGTCTAGCCACACTCTATACAAGCTTCTATTTGCATCGTTATAAATTCTACTACATGCAGCAGTTTCTTTTCCCAACAAGCACCATACAAAATATGTTTTAACAAAAACTCTCTAATGATACAGTAAGCAAACATGAGAGTCTCACATAACACTACTAAAACTAATAGCTCTGAATAAGAGATGCAATGAAAACAAGAGTAAACAGGAATTTTGCAGCACCTAGATAAAAAACTATGAATACGAGCATAACAAGTATTCAAATGAAAAGGCGAAGCGTGTCTCTCTCCCAAAAATGGAATTACAGGGTCCAACTATATTACTGCAGCAAGTAAAACAAAAGAAAACAAAGGAAAAACAAAAGAAAAAAAAACAGACGCTCCAAGTAAACTTCATATGATGTGACCGAATAAAAATATAGTTTCACTAGAAGTGACCTGATAAATTGTTGATGAAGAAGGGGATGCCTTGGGCATCCCCAAGCTTAGATGATTGAGACTTCTTAGTATTTTCTGGGATGAACCACGGGGGCATCCCCAAGCTTTGCCTTTGCACTCTTCTTGACCACATTATATCACCCTCTTCTCTTGACCCTTGAAATTTTCCTTCACACCACACTCAAAGAGTAATTTGCATTAGAGGGTTAGTGCAAAAATAAAAAATCCATGGGTTCTATAAGGGAATAAGTGCTATTGATACTTTTAAACATTAGCTACAGCCACTGATGTTTCATGAAGCAAGAAATCCACTTGACATCGTAAAAGAGCAAATGCAAGAAAAATTGCAGAATCTGCCAAAACCAGAACATTTTGTAAAGATGAATTTTTTCAGAGCACTTACATTTCTCAGATCGAAAAACTTAAAGAACGAAAAAGTTGCAGAATTAGTTGAGGAATAAGCACAAAAGATTTCAGATCATTCCGATCTTTCTGGATTTTATACAATTTTTTATGGTGCACAGCAGAAATCAGTTTCCTACGCAGAAATCTAAAACCAACTCCAACTCTCGACAGAAAATTTACTTGGCACAAGTAAAACATCAAAATAAAGATACAAAGTAGTTGCTAAAGAAGTATACAAACCCTTGGCTCAAAGAAAACAGAGAAAAAAAGCAAAAATAAAACCATTGGTTATCTCCCAAGAATTGCTTTTCTTTAACGCCTATTAGCTAGGTCCAAAAAAGTGGAATCAAGTGTTTTCAAGTGAAGAAGCATCCAAATTGTAATTTGTTCAAATTATAGAATGAAAATGCAACTTCATTATATTTCTAGGAAAGTGTTCCATACCTTTCTTGAGTGGGAACTGAAATTTAATATTCCCCTCTTTCATATCAATAACATTACCAACAATTCTAAGAAAAGGTCTTCCCAAAACGATTGGACAAGAAGCATCGCATTCAATATTCAAGACAACAAAATAAACATGGACAAGATTATTATTAACCATTATAAGAATATCATCAACTCTCCCAAAGGTTTCTTTCTAACATTATCAATACGACGAACATCCAAATAACAGGTTCCAATGGTGGTAAATCAAGAATATCATAGAGTTTCTTGGGCATAAAAGAGATACTAGCACCAAGATCACATAGAGCATTGCAATAAACATCATTCACTTTCATTTTAATAATGGGTTCCCATCCATCATCTAGCTTCCTAGGGATAGAGGCTTCACATCTTAATTCATCCTCTCTAATTTGCATGAGAGCATTTCTAATATGTTTTGTGAAAGCCATATTTATAGTACTTGGATTAGGAAAACTAGCAAGATTTTGTAAGAACTTAATCACTTCAGTTATTTTGCAATCATCAAAATCAAGATCATTTTTATCAAAGATAATGGGACCATTGTCTCCCATGTTTCTAAAAATTTCAGTACTTTTATTAGGAGCATTTTTAGCAGTTTCAGGCAGTTTCGCATTTTTAATAGCAGAACTGGGAGTATTTCCAACACCAATTACTTTACCATTGATAGTAGAAGGTTTACTATCATGATAGGCTTCAGTTTTACTAGTGGTGGTAATGGTGCAAACATTAGCTATATTATTCTTTCTAGCTATTTCATCTTCTCTTTCCCATCTAGCATGCAATTCAGCTAACATCCTAACATTATCATCAATTCGAATTTGGATAGCATTCAAAGTTTTGCTTTATTTAACATAATGAGGCATAACCTTTAGTTTCATAAAATCAACATCAAGAGCAAGTCTATCAACTTTAGAAGCAAGAACATCAATTTTGCCAAAATTTTCCTCAACAGATTTATTGAAAGCAGTTTTTGTACTAATAAAATTCTTAAGAATGTTCTCACGATCAGAGGGTACACTTTTATTGTTGTTGTAGGAATTACTATATTAATTACTATTATTGGAAGTATATGGCCTATAATTGTTGCTACCAAAATTATTCCTATTGGTGTTGAAATTATTATTTTTAATGAAATTCACATCAACATGCTCTTCTTGAGCAACCAAAGAGGCTAAAGGAAAATTATCTGGATCAATAGGAGCATAGCCATTCACAAGCATAGACATAATAGCATCAAGTGTATCACTCAAAGCGGAGGTTTCGTCAACAGAGTTTACCTTCTTACCGGTTGTAGCTCTCTCAGTGTGCCATTCAGAATAATTTACCATCATATCATCAAGAAGCTTTGTTGCTGATCCCAAGGTAATGGACATAAAGGTTCCTCCAGCAGCTGAATCCAGAAGGTTTCTTGAAGAAAAATTTAGACCTGCATAAAAGGTTTGGATGATCATCCAAGTAGTCAGTCCATGAGTGGGACAATTCTTTACTAAAGATTTCATTCTTTCCCAAGCTTTAGCAACATGCTCATTATCAAGTTGCTTAAAATTCATAATGCTACTTCTTAAAGATATAATCTTAGCAGGAGGATAATATTTTCCAATGAAAGCATCTTTTCACTTAGTCCAAGAATCAATACTATTTCTAGGCAAAGAGAGCAACCATTCTTTAGCTCTTCCTCTCAAAGAGAAAGGAAACAATTTCAGTTTAATAATATCTCCATGTACATCTTTATATTTTTGCATATCACATAGTTCAACAAAATTATTAAGATGGGCAGCAGCATCATTAGTACTAACACCAGAAAATTTCTCTCTCATAACAAGGTTTAACAGGGCAGACTTTATCTCATAAAAATCAGCAGTAATAGCAGGAGGAGCAATAGGTGTGCTAATGAAATTATTTTTGTTGGTGTTAGTAAAGTCACACAACTTAGTGTTCTCAGGAGTAGTCATTTTAACAAGACTAAAAACAGGAATAAAACTACAGCTAGAATAAGAACTATTTTTTTGTGTTTTTGATAAAGAGAAGCAAACAAGACAAAATAAAATAAACTAAGCAAAACTAAAACAAAGTAAAGAGATTAGAAGTGGGAGACTCCCCTTGCAGAAATTCCCTTCCTCCTCGGCAACGGCGCCAGAAAACTTGATGGGTGCCTTGACTGGAGGCTGACGTTGGTAAACCCCAAGAGAAATGTTGTGAAGAGTGCAGCACCAAGTTTTCCCTCAGAAAAGAAACCAAGGTTGAATCGACCAGTAGGAAGACAAGCAATCTCTGAAGGTTGATGCACTAAGGTGGCAGGGCGCACTACCGATTCAGCAGCAACGTGGAACCTACACAACAGAATCAAGTCACTTTGCCCCAACGTAGCAGTGAGGTTGTCGATCTCACCTGTTTTGCTGATAACAAAGAGGTTAAATGTATGGTGTGGAAAATAGTATGAGAACAGAATGAAAGCAGTAGCAGCAGTATGAAAGCAGTGTAAGCAGTGTGTGTATTCAGAATGAAAATATGGACCGGGGTCCATAGTTCACTAGTGGTGTCTCTCCGTGAAAGATAAATCACATGTGTGGTGAACAAATTATAGCTGGACAATTGACAGAAATGAAGGCTGCACCGTAGTGCATATGCCTGACATAAAGATTACTATGTGAGTCACGCATGCGTTACAACAAAATACATAGACCGTCATCCAACTGCATCTATGACTAATATGACTAATAATCCACCCTCCGAATATCATCCAAACAAACGTTGGTTATTAAGTTGCAAGCAACAGATTATCGCAGTAAGAAAAGTGTGTAATGTAAACTATGTAAACTAAGTAGACACCATTGTTTTCTCCCTAATGGCAACATCACATCCTCCATCCGTCACGTTTCTGTCACTCGAGCATGGATGCAAAGGAGGTATGAACCCACTCTCGAGCATAAATACTCCCTCTTAGAGTTACTAGCATCTACTTGGCTAGAGCGTCTACTAATAACGGAGAGTATGCAAGATCATAAATAACATATGCATGAAGATAACATGATAGATTGACAATCATAAGACATATCATTCAACATTCATCAGATCCCAGCAAACCGTGGTGGATGTAGGCCCTGGTACCCCAAAATCTGTATGCAAGATGAGCTTACATGACTGCCAATCAAGCGAGCCACCAAGTTTGAGAATAAGGTGGGATCCAAGAATGTAGTGGCTGGTGAATCACTGATCAAAAAGCGGATCTTTGAGATATTCTCCATTGATCTAGTGGCCGGTGAATCACTAATCAAAGAGCGAGCAGCCGCCAGATTTAATGATTTTGTGGGATCACTAGATGTAGCGGCTGGCGAACCGCTTCTTCTTCCATAAAGATTCAGACAAAACCGAACAACATGTAGCATTACATAAGGATGATATCGATCATGTAGGGTAGCTCACGAGATCTAAACATGAGGTACAAAGTGGAGAAGACAACCATCTAGCTACTGCTATGGACCCGTAGTCCAGGGATGAACTGCTCGCGCATCACTTTGGAGGAGGGCATGGTGGTGTAGACCCCTCCGGTGATGAATTCCTTTTTCGGCAGGGTGCCGGGGAGAGCTCCAGAACCCTCCCGATCTTAAGATGACGATGATGGCGGCCTCCGGTGTTTCTCGGGACAAAGTTTTGTATTTTTAGGGTTGACGTATCGGGGGGTATAAATAGGCGAAAGGGCGATGGCGGTGGACGCCCGAGGGGCCCACACCACCCCCAGGCGCGGCAATTGGGGGCGTGCCGCCCTATGGTGTGGCCCCGCTCCGGGCCTCTTCGAGACTCCGTGGAACCTTGGGGAATTCTAAGACTTCCGGGCTTCGAATTTTCCAATTCCGAGAATATTTCCATAACAACTTTTCTGAAACTAAAAACAGCAGAAAACATGGAACTGCCTCTGTGGCATCTTGTCAATAGGTTAGTCCGGAAAATCGAGAAAAATGACATAAAGTGTATAGAAAAATGTAGGAAACAACATGAAAACACATGGAACATCAGAAATTAAGGATACGTTTATGACGTATCAATATAGAACCATGCAACCATTGTTTTCGTGCTGAAATTATTGTTCTCTCTCATCTACTGCAAACAAATATTATTTTCCACACTATACGTCTAATCCTTTGTTTCAGCAAAACCGGTGAGATTGAGAACCTCACTGCTTCGTTGGGGCAAAGTAATTTGATTGTGTTGTCTAGATTCCACATTGCTGCTGAACCGGTAGTGCGCCCTGCCAACATCAGCTGCATCAACCTTCAAAAGTGAATACTGGTCGATTCAACCTTGGTTTCTTTTTTAGGGAAAACTTGCCGCTGCACTCTTCACAACCTTTCTCTCGGGGTTTACCAACGAGTGTCAACACATAAAAACCAGTCATCCACAAGGGCGCCAAGACCAGGGCAAGGGCATGCGGAGCCTCGCGCCAGCTGCGAGCACTTGTCCCCAGCAGGCCCCTCGACGTGAGCCGCGCTCCTCTCCGGCCCCATCTCTACATCGACGTTGGCTCCGCCTGTCACCAGCGAATAGGTAGCATCCCCTCTTACGCCGGGGGCCGGCGAGGGCTCCGGGATCACCTCCACCGACGCCTCGGGACGACCGGGAGATGCTGAATCAGCCTCGACATCAACCTCGATTGTTGCCTCCTCGACGACCGGATGCTCCACCTGCAACACAGCGACATGGCCAAGCTCCTGTCCCTGTGGCTCCACAGGGCTGACGGTGGCCTCATCACTATCAAAATCAGCAAAATATCGTGAAAACACGGGAGGAAAGCGCAAGGAAAAAGGCTCACGGTGAGGCTCCTCACCCTCCACTGAAGCGCCACACTCTGGGGCGATATCGACGCAAGGAGGGACGCGCGGTCGCAGCCCCCATAGCGACACCACCAGAGGGCGGGCGGCCACTGTCAATCCTCGGTTTCTTCCCCGAGCGACGATCGTCGTCCGTCTCGCCCAGGCCCTCGGCGCATTCCGGCCTCGGGCAATGCGGGCCACCACTGTCCTACTCCTCATCGGAGGACAGCACCACTAGGCGACATCCCCTCAACGAGGATGCGTCTGATCCGGTGGCCGCAGGAGGGAGAGGGCTCTCAACACTCTCCTTGATAGAATCCAGAGCATACGGGTTGTCCGCGCGCGACTCTTCCCCTCGGCCAAAGGGCCCCACCTGTCAAAGAGTGGCATCAGCGCCACAATCGCGTCCGGAGATTGTAGAGAGGGAGCATGCCGGGAGGAAGCCTCGACGGAATGTTATAGTTGAGCAACAGCCCAAGCGCCATGGAGTAGGACCGCTGGATGAGGAGGTGGCCGTCGAGACGTATCGGGTCGTCAACACCCGAGCATGTCCACAAGCGCCTCTCATGATGTCAGACCCCGGACCCAGAGATATACATACTATTATGTGCTCCTAGCCATGGACTCACAAGGGTTTCAGGGTTACCAGCCCCGGCCGCAACAAACAACGGCAGGCAGACCAGATTCATCGGCACGTAGTCCGGATCCCCGGTCTACTACTCCTTGTATCCATGCTAGTCATAACCAATTATGCATACCCAAGCGTCCACGAGTCGGATGAAACTGAAGGAACGGGACCAAAGTTATACAGAGCTGATATGTGTCCAGAAAGTGCAACAACAATCGAGGGTTACTGGGGTTACCTCGCCCCAGGCCGATCACATCGACAAGCGGGCTCGAACATGGATCATCAGCTCCACAACCCCTCGAGTGCGACAACTATGAAGGCATAGCCAAAAATGTATAACAATGAGCTCGAAACCAACAACCGATCAAAGCAGTACTCTAAACATGAAGCTTTATTAAACAGGTGTTACTAGAGTATAGCTTTACAAACAGAGGTCACACGACCCAACATTACATCAGACAACGGAAGGCAAATTATGTTGCTAATCAACAAGAACCAAAAAGGCCTAAGAGGCTGCAACATAAGGCGACGTCCCAGCCCATAGATTCCAGGCTGCTACCTGGGAACCCCAAACTACTCGTCGATGTCCATGTTGAATCACCACCGATGTAAGATCTTCTCCTGAACCAAAATTAAGCAAACCTGAGTACGGGAGGTACTCAACAAGACTTAATTAACCTATTATATATCTGCTATCTTTTAGAAAGGTTTTATGAAGGTTATTTGCGTAAATCCATCTTTGTTTTCCAAGTTGAGGAAGAAACAACACGTCTCATAGAGTATTTTGGAAACAGATGAGAAAGCTACTCAAGTACTGAAATCATCATCTTTTTAATCCACCAAATCATTTCAGCACCTCGTGCTTCAAAGATCACCTCCTCGAGTTGTTCCACACTATCTCATGCTACAAGGTAAACCCTCTCGGCATCTCCGAGGAGGCATCCTTCATCCGTTATCAACAAGTTTTAGTCATTCCGTTCAAGTTATCTATGATCACAGAATCCGTCACCAAGTCGTCTTTAACCGCAGACACGGCTTTTCGAAAAGATTTAACCCTGCAGGGGTGTACAACTTTACCCACACGTACCAACCGACTCTTAGTGCCACTAGATTAGCACTAGCCCGGGAAGTGCCGGCAGAGGGTGGTCGATTCCCGGCCTTTACCTTGTCGAACTATATCCATGAGTCAACCCAAACAGGGCCACCCCGTCAACAGGGAGTTGGCCACCTCCTGACGACACATGTTCTGTGAGTCGGGATCAAGATACGTGTACGTCCATCACTTGTCCCGGTCATGACCTAATTTTCTCCAAAACATTTTCCGACTCACACGCAGATGGAAAGCTCAAACTACGTGGCTCATGGATAAGGTTAAACAAGTTAGTTAGCCGGGCGGGGTTCATCGGCCCACGTGTGGCTGCACGCTCAGTCTTGGCTCGAAGGCGAGAACTCGCTCCTAGGGGCATGAACAGGACAAAACGCCACAACCCGATTGTGGCCTCATATCCATGCCGTGATTAGTCAAGTTATCAAAGGTAATTCAAATCATAAACACCTGACATAGTAGATTCACACATTGACCAGATTCATCAACTAGATGGATCAGATCACAACTAGGCATGGCTAAGCAAGACTCACAGGGTTTAGCAGAGCGCGCACAAACAAACCTATAGCTGCTAGGTGCAGTGGATCAGGATATCTAGGTTATGCAATATATAGGAGAACTCTATCTACTGACATCAAATAGTTTGGAACCGAATGCAAAGTACGAGATTCAAATCACTTTGGAATCATATATGAGTAGATAAGAGGTTATGCTTGCCTTGGTTATAAGAAACCCAGATAAAGTCTTCAGGAATAAGTGCTTGACTTGTCGGTTAAGATCAAGTATTCGCCATTGGAGTTGATGGCCTTCACTTCGGAGTCACGTTCTACCGAGGGGGAAACAACACCGAAACAAAGAAGAACAATCAACCATGGCATCGATGCAATGCGCAATATGTATGCATGAGCAAGTTAATGCACTGAAATAAAGCCCTAGACATGAAGATAGGGTTGCTAGGGTTCGTATGACAATTATGCAATTTTACTGAAATTAACCCGAAATAGACCCCGGAGGGGCAATTCGGACGATTATGAAAGTAGGTACCATTTTTAAAGCTCAGATGGGTTTGAAAACACCATAACTAGATTCCAATTGTCATTTTGAGCAAAATGGTATATAACTTTTAATTTTCTAATTTTAGTGAATAAAAACTTATTTTTCTATTTTAAATGATTAAACAACATTAAATAAAGGCCATTTTTGGAATTTCTCAAACATGTGTGAAAATTACATATTTGGAAAGAGTACATTTTTCTGATCAAAACCATATATTATTTACATTTTTCTGAGTTACAGAAAAGAAGATATTAATTTTTGAATATTAATTCACTTCTGTAAATTCTATTTAAGTGGGGTCCACGTGTCAATTTGAATTTTTATTTAAAAAGAAACCCTGATTAACCTGGAGGGAACACGTGGCCTGGTAACGTCATGATGACGTCACCCCCACGTCAGCCGGTGGCTGGCCGTGGCAGCCACGGACGCCGGCGACGATTCCGGACACCTTAGCGCGCGCAGATGGGTTCGTTGGAAACATCTCGACGAGGGCTACCTACTCGTGGTGGCGCCGCCCGGAAAAGGACGTCGACGGCGAGCCGCCATGCTCGAGAAGCGACGGCGGCCACGGGTCTCCGTCGAAACGGCGATCCCGGCCACGGGAGGAAGCGGGGAAGGTTCCGGAAGGAGGTAGAGCTCACCGTGAGCTTGATGGTTCCGTCGGTGGAGCGAATGGAGGCCGGACGGAGACGAATCAAAGCGGCGGAACCTCACTGGCCTCGGGAAAGACGGCGGTGCAATCAGCTCCTCCCGGGCCTCCCGGCAAACGTAGATCGTGAGGGAGGAAGAGGAGACCACGACGGAGCTAAAGGTGTGCACGGTGTGGCGCGGGGGTGGCCGGAACGACGGCGATTCGACGGCGGCCATCGGTACAGTAGGGCTAGGGTTCGGTCTACAGGGGAGAGAGACAGAGAGGGAGAGGGCGCTCGAGGGGATTCTGTGCTCTGCGCGATTCATACGTCTCCTTAGGGCTTCCAGGCCTCCACGTCACAAAGGGGCGAGCAGGAGGTGGAGCTCGCCGCTCTGCTTCGTCCTTCTGGCCGGAGTTGGGGAAGAAAACGGGAAAGAAAAACAAGACGCAGATAACCCCCAGGACTTTCTAGAAAATTACCAAGGGGTCCTTTTGGACTTTAAAACAGAACCAAAATTAGATTTTGAGGGCCTTTTTGTGAAGCAAAAATTGCACAAAAATAACTTTTGGAAAGGTTATGAAATTTCCAACAAAACCATTTGTTTCTTTGGTGTATTTGAAATATTTTCCAACACAAGATTTTGGAAACCAAAATAAGCACTAGTTGTGAGATTTTCTCAAACCATTGAAATTCACAATTTAAATTGTTTCAACATGGTTTAAATTGTTGTTTCATGCATGTATCTGATGAACACAACACCACACACCCTATTGTAGCAAAAATTGGGATGTTACACATGATGCTGCAAGGGAGTGAGGCGCCTCTCGAATATATCGGTGATGAGCATGTCGAAGGTGAGGCCTCGATCGAACAGCACATTCACGCACTCCCTCAGAGGTCGCAGGCCGCATCTTGAAGTATCCTCCAGCCGCCATCCCGAGTGTCGCGCCTGCGGAGACGAAGGAAATTCCATAAGGTCGCGGGCCTTGGTGGCATCGACGTACAACCACCTCACGCGGAAGCCCGGAGCCTCATATGGGATGGCCATCTGGGGGAAAACTGCCCCCATACCGGTCCCGAGGCGGAAACAGAGGTCACCGACGCCAAGGTTTGCATGGTCCTCCCGTAGCTCGAAGAAGCAGCGAAAGAGAGCCACCGACGACCTCACACCAAGAAACGCCTCGCAGTAGAAGGGGAAGGCAGACGGGATGAGGGTGAAGTTGGGGTGAAGATGAAGCGGGTGGATGAAGTAGTGGTCAAGGACAGCGTAGAAGAAACAGGAGAAGGGAGGAATCAAGCCGGCTATGACTGACTGGTAGAAGATTGGGTATGCCGTTGGGGAAAGATCGTCGGGATCGTCTGTGCCTACGAGGAGTATCGTTGGGCCATGCTCTTTGGAGGAGCGAGCGGCCATACGACACGCCTTGTTCATCTTGCTGGCGTCAATGACGGAAGGTTCGACCACGGGCAACATGGTGTTGTCGTCACAGGTGGCGACGAACAGCGGAGGAGAAAGGAATCCCGCTCTCGCCTAGAGAAAACGAAAGGAGGAAAGGAAGGCAGAAGTGACGCGTAGAAGGCGAGGGGCGATAATCCGGCGCAGTCTTCTAGGCTCTCCCGACTGTCGGGCTATGGCGCAGGGAGCCGTTGCCCCCCACGAACAACTGATCATGGGGTGTCATGCATAAACCGCCGCACCATGTGCCCCAAGCCGGGCAGGCAGCGGTGGCCCCGCGACTTCTCGCCTCCTTCGTCCACGTGGCATCGTAGGCCCGCGGGCTACTGTCGGGCCACTGGATACCAGGGTATCCCGGCCCATCTGCTGCTGCCCGGCCGGACAGGTGCCTACAAAGGATGATAAAGCGTGTTCCCTCTTCTAGGGGGCTCTCTACCTCAGCTGCTCCTCCGTCCAAGCTTCCGGAGTTGAGGCTTGCCGGATTATCCTCCGGGAGGAGCTCCACTCCGATATTTGTTCCTCCCGAGGGAGCCCCCTGCTCGGCGAGGGACAAGGCATGTGCCGCTGACGACTGCTCCTTCGTGCGCTGACGAAGGCCGCATAGGAGCGCATGCCTGCTTTGGCCACAATTATCATTCTGGTGTATAAAGTCCAGGGGACAACTGCCCGGGCCAAAGTGCCTTCCCAAGATTGCCTCCTTGGCGCAAGGAGACCAAGACCACGCAACAAGACGGAGGCAACGTCAGCGGGCTCCCCCACCGTGCCGTCAAGGACAGTGGAGCTGTCCCCGACGGCCAACACCGCGCAGGCGGTGCAGAGTATGGGACGTTGATACGCCATAAACGTATCCTTAATTTCTGATGTTCCATATTGTTTCCATGTTTGATATACACTTTATGCCCTTTTTATCGATTTTCCGGACTAACCTATTGACAAGATTCCATAGAGCCAGTTCCCTGTTTTATGCTATTTTTAGTTTGAGAAAAGTTGTTCTGGAAATATTCTCGGAATTGGAAAATTCGAAGCCCGGAAGTCTTAGAATTCCCGAAGGTTCCACGGAGTCCCGAAGAGGCCCGGAGGGGGGCCACACCATAGGGCAATGCGCCCCCTAGCCGTGCCTGGGGTGGTGTGGACCCCTCGGGTGTCCACCGCCATCGCCCTTTCGCCTAGTTATACCCCCGATACGTCAACCCTAAAAATATACCACTTCGTCTCGAGAAACACCCGAGGCCGCCGTCATCATCATCCCGAGATCGGGAGGGTTCTGGAGCTCTCCCCGGCACCCTGCCGGGAGGGGAATTCATCACCACCATGCCCACCTCCGAAGTGATGTGTGAGTAGTTCATCCCTGGACTACGTGTCCATAGCAGTAGCTAGATGGTTGTCTTCTCCACTTTGTACCTCATGTTTAGATCTCGTGAGCTGCCCTACATGATCGAGATCATCTGTATGTAATGTTACATGTTGTGTTTGCTCGGATCTGATGAATGTTGAATGCTATGTCTTCTGATTATCAATCTATCATGTTATCTTCATGCATATGTTATCTTTGATCTTGCATTCTCTCCGTTATTTGTAGATGCTTTGGCCAAGTAGATGCTAGTAACTCCAAGAGGGAGTATTTATGCTCGTTAGTGGGTTCATGCCTCCTTTGCATATGTGCTGGAGTGACAGAAACGTGACGGATGGAGGATGTGTTGTTGCCATTAGGGAGAAAATAACGTTGTTTACTTAGTTCACATTGTTTACATTACACACTTTGCTTACTGTGATAATCTGTTGCTTGCAACTTAATACCCAACGTTTGTTCGAATGATATTCGGAGGGTGGATTATTAGTCATAGATGCAATTGGATGACAGTCTATGTATCTTGTTGTAATGCCCGCATGAATAGGGTAGTAATCTTCATGTCTTGCATATGCACTACGGTGCAACCTTCATTTCTGTCAATTCCCAGCTGTAATTTGTTCACCACACATGTTATTTATCTTCTATGGAGAGACACCTCTAGTGAACTATGGACCCCGGTCCATTTTCTCATACTGATAATACACGCACTACTTCTATTGTTTTCACATGGCTTCTAGTGTTTTCATACTGCTGCCACTGCTTTCATACTGTTTTCATATTGTTTTCCGCACCATATGTTTAACCTCTTTGTGTTCACCAAAACCAGTGAGATTGAAAACCTCACTGCTTCTTTGGGGGCAAACTAATTTGATTGTGTTGTGTAGATTCCACGTTGCTGCTGAACCGGTAGTACGCCCTGCCATCTCAGCTGCACCAACCTTCAGAGATTGCTTGTCCTCCTACTGGTCGATTCAACCTTGGTTTCTTTTCGGAGGGAAAACTTGCCGCTGCACTCTTCACAACCTTTCTCTTGGGATTTACCAACGTCAGCCATCAGACGCTCCTCACTTTGGCTCCTTGTGGGAACCCTTTCCCGCCAAATGAGCGGGAAAGAGGTCCAAATGCTAGTATAAGAAGGGTCGTAGTAGCTCCGATAGGAGGGAGCTCAATTCATTCCAGAGCCCAAGTAGTGTGACGCGAGCATAAACTCGCATTTGTACTGTAGTCACCGCAGTGCAATCCTTCAGACAATCATGAGTAGGTTTATACACCGCACTGGTGGCCTGAACCTGGGTAAACTCTCCGTGTCGCCATTGCCGTTGTTCCCAAGCTTCCCTCACGAAACCTCCACGGGAGGTGAAGGAAGTGTGTTTAGCCCCCAGTGTTCGAACCTCTTGAGAGATCCTGTCGTTGACAGACCACTCTCTAACAGTCTATATTGCAACTCACATTCTTTCATAATAATTTAAATTGCAACATCTCTTTCAATCTGTAGCTCAATCAACTGTATAACCTATAGCTTTATGTAGTCTTCAAGAGCCACAACTTCAGTTCAGTTTCTGTCACGTGTTTGGGAATATGAGGGCTGGGACGTGGAGTGCAGCATGTAGTTGTGCCATACTGGAGGTGGTGGACGGAAGTGATGCGTGTGACACACGTTTGTTGGGAGAACCCAAGAGGAAGGTATGAAGAGTGCAACAACAAGTTTCCCTCAGAAAGAAAATAAGGTTGAATCGACCAGTAGGAGGAAGGAGTAACATCAGAAGGTTGATGCAGCTGAGATGGCAGGGCGCACTACCGGTTCAGAAGCAACATGGAACATACACAACACGATAAAATCACTTTTCCCCCAACGAAGCAGTGAGGTTGTCAATCTCACCAGTTTTGCTAAACACAAAGAGGTTAAAGGTATGGTGTGGAAAACAGTGTGAAAGCAGTAGCAGCAGTATGAAGGCAGTGTGTGTATAACCAGTATGCGGAAAAGGGACTGGGGTCCACAGTTCACTAGTGGTGTCTCTCCGTGAAAGATAAATAACATGCGTTGTGAACAAATTACAGCTGGGCAATTGACAGAACTGGACGCTGCACCATAGTGCATATGCAAGACAAAAAGATTACTATGTGATTCATGCGGGCATTACAACAAAATACATAGACTGTCATCCAACTGCATCTATGACTAATAATCCACCCTCCGAATATCATCCGAACAAACGTTGGGTATTAAGTTGCAATCAACAACTTATCACAGTAAGCAAAGTGTGTAATGTAAACAATGTAAACTAAATAAACACCATTGTTTTCTCCCTAATATAAACAACACATCCTCCATTCGTCACGTTTCTGTCACTCGAGCACATATGCAAAGGAGGCATGAACCCACTATCGAGCATAAATACTCCCTCTTGGAGTTACTAGCATCTACTTGGCCAGAGAATCTACTAATAACGGAGAGCATGCAAGATCAAAAATAACATATGCATGAACATAACATGATAGATTGATAATATGAAGACATAGCATTCAAAATTCATCAGATCCCCGCAAACACAACATGTAGCATTACAGAAAGATGATCTCAATCATGTGAGGCAGCTCACGAGATCTAAACATCAGGTACAATATCGAGAAGACAACCATCTAGCTATTGCTATGGACCCATAGTCCAGGGATGAACTACTCACGCATCACTTTGGAGGAGGGCATGGTGGTGTAGACCCCTCCGGTGATGAATTCCTCTCCCGGTAGGGTGCCGGGGAGAGCTCCAGAACCCTCCCGATCTCGGGATGACGATGACGGAGGCGTCGGGTGTTTCTCGGGAAAAGTGGTATATCTCTACGGTTGACGTATCGGGGATAAAAATAGGCAAAAAGGAAAAGGTGGTGGAGGCCCGGGGGCCCCACACCACCCCATGGTGCAGCCAGGGGCGCGGCGCCCTATGGTGTGGCCCCCTGTGGCCCCCCTCCGGGCCTCTTCGGGACTCCCTGGAACCTTCGGGAATTCTAGGACCTCCGGACTTCGAATTTTCCAAATCCGAGAATATTTCCAGAACAACTTTTTTGAAACTAAAAACACCAAAAAATAGGGAACTCGCTCTGTGGCATCTTGTCAATAGGTTAGTCCGGAAAATCGGTAAAAATGACATAAGGTGTATAACAAACATATAGGAAACAACATGAAAACAACATGGAACATCAGAAATTAAGGATACGTTTATGACGTATCAGGAAGTCCCGGTGACCCGTGGTGGCAGTAAGGATGAGAGAGGCGCAGGGTGATACATCATAAACGTATCCTTAATTTCTGATGTTCCATGTTGTTTTCATGTTGTTTCCTATATGTTTTCTATAGACTTTATGTCATTTTTTATCGATTTCTAGGACTAACCTATTGACAAGATTCCACAAAGCGAGGTCCATGTTTTCTGTTGTTTTTAGTTTCAGAAAAGTTGTTCTGGAAATATTCTCGGAAATGGAAAATTCGAAGCCCGGAAATCTTGGAATTCTCGAAGGTTCCACGGAGTCTCAAAGAGTCCCGGAGGGGAGGACACAGGGGGGCCACACCATAGGGCGGAGCGCCCCCTGGCCACGCCTCACGGTGGTGTGGGCCCCTTGGGCGTCCACTGCCATCGCCCTTTCGCCTATTTATTCCCCCCGATACATCAACCCTAAAAATATACCACTTCATCCCGAGAAACACCCGAGGCCGCCCTCATCGTCATCCCGAGATCGGGAGGGTTCTTGAGCTCTCCCCGGCACCCTGCCGGGAGGGGAATTCATCACCGGAGGGGTCTACACCACCATGCCCTCCTCCGAAGTGATGCGTGAGTAGTTCATCCCTGGACTATGGGTCCATAGAAGTAGGTAGATGGTTGTCTTCTCCACTTTGTACCTCATGTTTAGATCTCATGAGCTGCCCTACATGACCGAGATCATCTTTATGTAATGCTACATGTTGTGTTTGCTGGGATCCGATGAATGTTGAATGCTATGTCTGTTGATTATCAATCTATCATGTTATCTTCATTCTTATGTTATTTATGATCTTGCATGCTCTCCGTTATTAGGAGATGCTCTGGCCAAGTAGATGCTAGTAACTCCAAGAGGGAGTATTTATGCTCGATAGTGGGTTCATGCATCCTTTGCATCTGTGCTCGAGTGATAGAAACGTGACACGTGGAGGATGTGATTTTGCCATTAGGGAGAAAACAATGGTGTTTACTTAGTTTACATTACACACTTTGCTTACTGTGATTATCTTTTGCTTGCAACTTAATACCGAACGCTTGTTCAGATGATATTTGGAGGGTGGATTACTAGTCATAGATGCAGTTGGATGACGGTCTATGTATTTTGTTGTAATGCCCGCATGAATCACATAGTAATCTTTATGTATTGCATATGCACTACGGTGCAGCCTTCATTTCTGTCAATTGCTCAGCTATAATTTGTTCACCACATATGTTATTTATCTTTCACGGAGAGACACCACTAGTGAATTGTAGACCCCGGTCCATTTTCTCATACTGATAATACACACACTACTTTCACACTGCTTTCATACTACTGATACTGCTTTCATACTGTTTTCCTGTTGTTTTCCACACAATACGTTTAACCTCTTTGTGTTCAGCAAAACCGGTGAGATTGACAACCTCACTACTTCATTGGGGCAAAGTGATTTGAATGTGTTGTGTAGGTTCCAAGTTGCTTCTAAACCGGTAGTGCGCACTGCCATCTCAGCTGCTTCAACCTTCTAAGGTTAAACCTTGGTTTCTTACTGAGGGAAAACTGCTGTTGTGCTCATCATACCTTCCTCTTGGGGTCTCCCAACGAGTGCAAGATCTGCACCATCAAGCTAATTTCTGGCGCCGTTGCCGGGGAGGAAGAGAATTTCTGCAAGGGGAGTCTCTCACTTCCAATCTCTTTACTTTATTTTTGTTTTGCTTAGTTTATTTTATTTTGTCTTGTTTGCTTCTCTTTATCAAAAGCACAAAAAAAATATTTCTTATTCTAGTTGTTACTCTTGTCACCTAGTTGTTATCTTTCATCATGTTGTTCCCTAAGTTTACCCTAAAAGATCTTCCGATTGGTAGAGATTCTATTTGTTCAAGATATCGCTTATCTGGAACTTATCGGTCGACCCCTGATAAATGGTAATCGACCGATTTATCGGAATATCGGTTGAAATATCGGAATATCAGCCGAAATATCGGCCAATTTATCTTATCATCTCGATATCGGTAAGCGATAAATCGTCCGGTTTATCGGAATATCGGCCAATATTTTGAACATGGAGTATACTTGGAAAGGATACCATTAAAGAATTCTTTGATCATGTTAGTAAGCATGATAATTTTGAGGAAAGATCCATAGTAGAACTTGCTCCAAATTATGAAATCGCTGCAACTGCTTTAGTTCACATGTTAGAAGCTAGGTTTGTTAACCTTCATCCCATACTATAGCATACGTTCCTCAATTTGAATTATGTTGAAGATATTGAAAAAAGAAACTTTATCTTAGAAACCAGGCTTAAAGAATTTGGAGATGTTGATATAGAAGCTAGAAAAGTCTTTGATCGTTTCAATATGCTAGGCTCATGTGTAGATATTGTTAGGGCTCTTGAAAAAACTGAATCTAATAATGAATAGGAATATAAAATATCAATCCCCTTTAAATTTATAGCACTGCATGAAGCCCAAGAAAAGAATTTTGATTGGAATGTTCCTGAGAATTTATTTGATGAGAATAGTAAGCTTAAGACTTCTAAGAGAAGAGCTCCTTAAAACTCATTTAGATAAAATACAATGCATTATTAAGGAATTGCCAAATCTCAATTTGGATGCTTCTTCACTCGAAAATACTTGATTACACTTTTCTGGGCCTAGCTAAAAGGCGTTAAAGAAAAGCACTTCTGAAAGTGCACTATGGTCAACTAGAGGGTAGGTTGACTACCTATTTTTCTTTTCTTTTCCTTTTAGTGGGGCTAAGCAAGATAAGATAAGGTTCTCTAGATGTGCATCTAGGTGAGCAACCTATGTGGCCAAGATAATATATGCAACAGAAGTAAAACGAAAGGTAGCAAGATAAACCACAAGTGTAAACAAGGAGACAAGGATATGATTCCCGTAGTTCCTTCTCAATGAGAAGTACGTCTATGTTGGAGAGGTGGGGAGCCACCTAGGCACTCCTCAATAGTACGGTTGTGCACACCTTATTCTCCTTGAGCTTCTCCGGCGAGGGAGATTCTCATTTCCACTATGAGGTCGACTTGAAGGCGTTGACCAAACCTTTACATGAGCTCGAGGTCACTCCGCAAGATGGATGGAGGCTCTCAAGCAATCTGAAGCTTCTTGCAACAAGGTGGAAGCTACAAACAAAAGATCTACTAAGGTTTCTAGGCCTCAAGTAGGATTCTAGATCTACTAGGTTGTGGTGGATGGATTTGAAATTCCTTTGGTGGAAGTGTGGATCTAGGTCTCCTCTAGCTCTCCACAAAGTATGGGAGTGAGTGGATGGACGGAGAGGGAGATCTAGGTGGGTGAAGCTTTCATTAATGGTTAGGAGAGAGAGTGGAAAAAGCTTGGCATTTATGAGGAAGGGGAAGGGGTATTTATACCCCTTCCCACAAGTGGCTGTTGAGCAGTCCCAGTTGCACCGGAGGCTCCGGTGGCCTTCTTCTGTGCGCAGGCGCAACCCAGATCTGATTTTTGCTTGGGCCAAAGGGGCGGAGGGTCCGGTGGATATGGCGGAGGCTCCGCCCACCGGAGCTGCATGGGAGGTTCCGGTGGAGCCTCCGCTCGTATCTAACAGAGCCTGCTTTAGCGGAGGTACCACCGGAAGCGCACCGGAGGCCAACCTCGCCAGCGCGCCAGTTGAGAGGGCGGAACCTCCGGTGGATTCGCCGGAGCCTCCGCCCACCGGAGGCGCACTGGAGGGTCCGCTGGAGGATCCGTTCTTATCCAACAGAGCACCATTTTGGCGGATCCTCCACCGGAAGCGCACCGGAGGCCAACCCCTTAGAGGGCCAGTGGAGATGGCGGAGGCTCCGATGGATTCACCAGAGGCTCCGCCCACCGGAGGTTCCGCTCTGGCCACCGCTCGTATGCACCAGAGGGTGGTTTGGGCGGACCCCGCACCGGAGGCTGGGCGGAGGTTCCTGTGGTTGCACCGGAGCCTCCGCTGCATGTAAATTTGCCTTCTCAGATTTCTCTCTTCTAGCTCTTTTCATTGCAACCAAATTTGTAGCCCATAGAATTTGTATACTTGATGAACCTGGGCATTTTCATGTATCGAACAAACATTAGTCCAATAGGTATGTTGTCATTTAATTATCAAAACGGAAGATGATCTTTCATTCTCCCCCTTTTTGGTAATTGATGACAACATCCCTATTTGCATAATTAAATACACAACATGAACGGGGATCCCCTAAAGGTATGCTCCTTTCATGTTGAGAGAATTTAGACGCAATGGTTATATGAACAAATGAGTAATAGTGAGCACACAACACATAATATAACAAGTTCATAAGCTCACAAAGCATAATACGAGGTTCACGACACTTAAGAATTTAAACAACCGAAGTTTCCAAATGAAAAACCAAACTCCCTCAAGCAAGAGAAAGATGCATATCGAAGGCATGCTTGAGGGAGAACCATGCAAACACCCGGTCCTAATAGATGTCTCTCCCTTTTGGCATCAAGATACCAAAAGAGGGAGAAACCGATGCTAAAGCCCCGAAGATCACTCGGAGGAGATATCCATGCTCGGAGAGGGGGCACGGCGATGAGAACCGGTGGCTTCTTCTCCTTCTTCTTCAGACCACTCAATCAAGTTGCTCTGGGAGTCTTTGGCTTGCCATTTGTCCCAGTTGGTGATGATAGGAAGAGCCGGGGAGTCCACGGATTCGCCACCATCACGACGAAGCTGACGAGCTGCCTGGGCTGCACTGCGGTGCTTGAGCTCCTTGTCGTGGGCTTCCCATTGATGCTGCTCAATCTTTTTGTTCAATTTAAACACCTATTTGATTGCCCTAGTGAAAGTGCAATATGGTCAACTAGAGGGGGGGGTGAATAGGTGACCTACAAATTTTACTTCTTTTTCACTTTTAATGGGGGCTTTAAGAAAGTAAATGCTTGATTACCTAAATGTGCAACTAAGTGAATACCCTAGGTGGTACGGAACAAGTAGTAGCGGAAATAAAGGAATGGTACAAGATGACAACAAGTGAAAAACACGGAGACAAGGATATGTTTCCCGTAGTTCCTTCTTAAAAGAAGTACGTCTACGTTGGAGAGGTGGGGAGCCACCTAGGCGCTCCTCAATAGCACGGATGTGCACACCTTGTTCTCCTTGAGCTTCTCCGGTGAGGGAGATTCTCGTTTCCACTATGAGGTCGACTTGAAGGCGTTGACCAAACCTTTACAAGGGGTTGAGGCTACTCCACAAGTGAGATGGAGGCTCTCAACAATCGAAGCTTCTTGCTACAAGGTGGAAGCTACAAGCACTAGGGTTTCCCTTGGATGACAAAGCAACCAAGAGATTACAAGATCCCAAGAGTTGTGGTGTGGGTACACACGTTTTGGCTTGGTGGAAAGGTAGATCTAGTCCTCCTCCATGAGATCCTTGAAGGGCATCGAGTCTGGTTGGAGGAGGAGGGAGATCGGGGCGTTTTGAGCTCTACAACAATGGAGGAGAGAGAGGAATGGACGAGCTACCTATCTAGAGGAAGAAGACAACTATTTATAGGCTCCTCCAATTGCTGACCGTTGCAGTCCTCCAGGGCCGGAATATTCCGGTGCTAGCACCGGAAATTTTCGGTCAGCTTGGGCCGTATTTTTGAATAGTCCGGGGGGCGGATATTTGAAATATCCGGGGGCGGAAATTTCCGCCCCAATACTCCGCCCCCCTCTCTGCGCGTGGGCACCAGCTCGTTGACGAAAACTGCTAAGGACCAGGGGCCGGATATTTGCACCGGAAATTTCCGGGGCAAATTTCCGCCCCACCTTCTGTGCGCGGGAACTTGGGAGAACTCCATTTTTCGCTAAGTCCCAGAGGGCCGGATTTTTGTACCGGAAATTTCCGGGGCAAATTTCCGCCCTGGCTTCTGTCCGCGGGTAGTGAAAACACTTAGTCGCTTCTGGGGATGCCAAGAGAGGGCCGGAATATTCCGGTGCTGGGGCCGGATATTCCGCCCCATAGGCACCGGAAATTCCGGTGTGCATACTGAAAAATCCGGTGGCATAGAAACCAGAATGTAGGCCTTCTATTTGATCTTCCGTCGAGAATATAACAATAAGCATCTGAGATAATAGCTGCACAGACTAAAACAACACTGTTAGATAGATGATACCCGTGTTATCATCATCACCAAAATCATTAGAGGGATCATGAGCTTTCACCTAGCCATCCACTTGAAGGCATTGTCAGAAGGAGGAGGGCGGGAGGGACCGGCCTCTTCTTCTTCCTCCTCATCAATGATGACACGAGGTTTGGCCTTGTTCTTGCGAGGAGCTGGAGTGGGATGCACTGGGGGCTCGGTATGGTCCTTCATGAGGAGTTTCTTCTCCATGTGAGGAATCCAATTAGCATCATCAAATGGTTCATTCGGGAACTTGTCCTCCCACACATGCAAGATGATATTCATAATGAAAGGCCCAAAGCAAGCATCCTTGCGATTGATAACCAAATGCCAAAGCTCATTCCATATATAGTCAAGCACATCGAGCTTCTGAGTGGAACTAGCAAGCCGCTTCTGATGAGTGAGGAGCATGAGATTCTTCAGAATACCTTGGATCTCATCAACATTTCCCTCCTTAGGGTTGATGGTCTCTCGATAGATGCGGAACATGATATCATAAGTGGGATAGAGATCTTTGACAAAACCAACAACGAATTTCTTCCAGTGGTACATAGGGGTGAGTTGATCCTTGGCAAGAGATGTAGTGTTGATGTTGTGAACACGGAACCAACCATTGTCGAACTCCTCACCACCTGCAAACGGTCCAAAATCCGGGTATCCTCCAAGAATGATTCCAACCTCAGACCACTTGATTGTCAGCTGCCTGCTCTGCGTCATCCAAATAATATTACGCTCGGTCTCATTGGCGACATGCACTGTGGCCAAGAACTGACAAACGAGATCTTTATCATAGTCTTGCTGGACAATCATGATGGGAGCAAGTCCAAACTTCTCAACAAGCTCAAGTGCCTCCCCAAAATAGTTGGGGTTCCTTTCCATATGCCCAAAATTAATTGCATGTTGAGGAGCAACATTCTCCTTGGGCTTCCTCATCAAGATCTCATGGTAGATTTGGCTCTGAAATTTAGTGTGGAAGCGAGCATCCTTACCCCGTAACTGTGGCATCAAGCGGCCGCAGTCAATGACATACGGGTTCTCGCGACGTTCTTTCAAGAATGTCGCCTCAGACATCTTGAAAGCGGTATTCTCCTTACGAGACAACATCTTCTCGGTAGCCGGAAATCTCTTGCGCTTGGGCTGAGATGGGTCCAGAGTTTCTTCGATCTCATCGACCCTAGGAGCCTTGCAACGACCCGTGCTCTTGTAACGAGTGCCCTTGCCTTTGGAGCCGGAAGCATCTAAGAAAGAAATAGCAAGGATAGCATGAAGAAAAGGGAATGCTCAAGTTTATAAAGACACACAAATCCAAGGAACAAAGATATAGATGGTATTAGGGTTGAATAACTAGGGTTAGGGCATACGACAAATCCACCCTAAAACTGCAACGATTCAAGCCTAATACGCACTATCTAGGTTGCTAGGGTTTGTACTCGTGATCTCCTACCCCCAAAAGTCCAAATCACACATCTAGATGTTAAGAACATGGAGCTCTTATGCATCCCCATCCATCAACTAGATGAGAGAGAGAGAGCACATACCCGCATCATCCATGGTGGAAAGGAAGCAGGAAGACGATCCCGGGATGATCCAAAGCAAGGAGGAGGGCTCCCGGCGGTGGAGCACCCAGATCCAGCGGCGAGACCTTGGAGGCGGCGGCGGTTGTGAGGGAGAAGAGGGAGGGCGAGTGTGGGGAAAATGAGATTGGATCTCGTTGACCCCCGCTCGCCCTGGAACTTATCCCGCAGAACCGACTCGGGCGGAGCCTCCGGTGGTTTCACCGGAGCCTCCGCTCCATGCCCAGCGGATCCTCCAGTGGTTTCACCGGAGCCTCCGCCCCTTGTCCAAACAGCCCACCAAAATATGGTTCGCTGAGCAATTTAGGCCAGCGGAGCCTCCGGTGGGATCCGGTGGGCATGGGCAGCGGAGCCTCCGGTGGTTTCACCGGAGCCTCCGCCCGACCAAGTTTTCGCGCGCGAAGATCATGAGAACAAGAGCATTAAGAATGGAATAAGGTTTTGGGCAAAGTAAGCTTGGGATGGAAATTAGTCACTGATATACGAGAGACATTACTCGAAGGGGTTCGCAAGATGCAAAAAAAATAGAAGACCGAACCCGCACGAGTTGTCAAGGAGGAAGTATGATGCGCGTGAAAGAGCCAAAAATACCAAAGGCCGGTGGCCGAAGCCACCATGTTTGAGTGTGTACTTTGGCACCGCGAAGATATATCTTGTGTCCAAAAATACTACTCACAATTAAGCACAATAAGTCACAAATTGACTAGATATGCAATGATGAATTGATTTTCGCATAATAAGAGGAGTGTGTACTCATGAGTTGAGTAACGCCCCCCCTATATCCATGCCTACATCCACACCTAATAGCATGCATAATGAAGGTACATATGCAAGGTTTCAAGTGAAGTTGGAAGAATCTATGACATTTAGTTCATTCCTCAAAGCTCGAAATCTTGGTTCATCAAGGGCCTTCGTGAAGATATCGGCAAGTTGATCCTTGCTGGGAACATATGATAGATCGATATCACCTTTCTCAACATGATCCCGAATGAAATGATGACGATCTCAATGTGCTTCGTCTTGGAGTGAAGAACGGGGTTGTAGGCGATCTTGATAGAACTCTCATTGTCACAAAGAAGAGGCACCTTGTCAAAGTGAATACCATAGTCCTTCAAGGTTTGCCTCATCCAAAGTAATTGGGCACAACAACTTGCCGCGGAGATATATTTGGCCTCGGTGGTGGAGAGATCAATGCAATTCTGCTTCTTGGAAGACCAACAAACTAAGGAGCGGCCAAGGAATTAGCAACCCCCGGATATGGACTTCCTATCCGTCTTCTCTCCCGCATAATCTGCATCCGAATATCCAATGAGATGAAAGCTTGAACCCTTGGGATACCAAAGACCAAAGTTTGGGGTATGAACTAAATATCAAAAGATTCGTTTCACCGCTTCCAAATGACTTTGCCTCGGGGAGGCTTGAAACCTTGCACATTTACCTACGCTATACATGATATCCGGTCTAGATGCACAAAGGTAGAGCAAAGAGCCAATCATTGCGTACTGCCTCCAGCGGCACTGAAGCGGTAGTGGCTCGGTAGTACCGCTGAACTCTTTTTAATCTTGAGAAAATCCTTGCTCGGCGGTAGTACCGCTACTGGCTAGCGGTAGTACCGCTCCCTCCAGGAAGCGGTATTACCGCCCCTAGTACCGTCTCTTCTACCGCTGGCTAGGAAATTGCTCTCTGTATCGCACGGTACTAGAGCGTTAGTGGCTCGGTACTACCGCCAGCCACTTCGAATTAATTCAAAGTGGGTGGCCAGCGGTAGTACCGTGGCGCACTCGCGGTAGTACCGCTGCTGGAGTACCATGGTACTTCAGCAGCAGTACCGCCTGCGCTCTGCGTCTGAGACGCGCTAGTACCGCGTGGATACCCAGGTGGCGGTAGTACCGCTGGGTCCAGCGGTAGTACCGCCAGGCACAAAAAGGGTCAAAACGCCTAGTTTTGGGATGGGGCTATAAATACCCCATCCCCTTCTTCCCCAAGTGGTTGCTCGTTCCAGCATTTCAGTCAAGCATTTATTGAGCCTCCAAAATCTAGATCTCTCCCAATCCCTCCACCCAAACTCGTTGATACTTGGAGGACTGAAGGAGAAGACCCGGATCTACATCTTCACCGACCCGTTCTTCATTTCCCCTCTATAGCTAGAGGGATCTAGCCTAGGGTTTCCTCTTGTGGAGAACCTAGGCATCTTGTTACTTGTTGGTGATTCAAGAAGAGTTGGGAGCCTCCAATTTGGTTGTGGGTGTGTGCCCCAAGTTGTTTGTAAAGGAATCGATCCTTGCCTCAAAGGGGTTCAATAGTGGAAGGTGAACTAGGCCTTTGTGGCGGAGTTCATCGGAGAATAGGGTGAGGCCTTTGTGGCATTGAGTAGGCCTTCGTGGCGAGCTCACACCCCTCCAAAGAGACGTACTCCCTTAACAAGGAGGAACTCGGGAATACATCGTGTCTCCGTGTGCTTCACTTTGGTTACCTTGTTCCCTCACTCCCTTTACTTATCGCTTGCATTGTGTTTATCATTATCCTTGTCATATAGGTAAATTCACCTTAGTTGCATTATCTAGAGAATTTACCTTTGTGTCAAGCCTAAATCAAAAGAAAAATTAAAATTGGTCGTAGCACCTATTCACCCCCCCCTCTAGGTGCCCATACTTTACTTTCAATTGGTAACAGAGCCTCGGCTCTTCTATCGGGCTTAACCGCCTAAGATTTTTAGTATGTGAGACGGTTTGGATACCGAAACGTCCGTGGCAAAGGTGACCATGGATGATCTCAATGAGTTGAGAACCTCATTGACCTCATCCATAGACACCAAATTTGATGAGTTGCGTCAAGCCTTGGCGCAACTCCTCAAAGCCAAAGGACCGGAGGTCGCCAAATCTACTCCTCCGGAAACTAAACCGGAGGGCGCCAAGAAAGGGGTAGATGGTGATCCATCTAAAATTGCTTCCGCCGAAAACTCCACCAAGAAGGGCACGGATGGAGACGAAGGATATCACTCCGTTGAAGGACGATATTCTCCCGATCCCCCCGTCCCTCATCCTCATATAATCCCTAGGGAAGATCCACCTAAAATTGATGCTTTTTTCTTTTCGTGAATGGAAATATTACATGGATACTCACTTGAACTCTTCTTGTATAGATCTTTGGAGGATCCCTCGTGATGGATACAAGCCATTTGATCCCGAGAACCTAACAAGAAGAGAAGCCGTAGATTGCCAACTCAACTACACCGCTTTGTCCATTCTTCAACAAGCCGTGGGTCCTAACCACATGCCGCATCTTCAACAATATTACACCGCCAAGGAAACATGGGACGCTCTTGTCATCATGTTTGTGGGCAATGAGAGCATGCAACGGAATCGATATGATGCCTTGACCAATGAGGCCGAAGGGTTCTATATGCATGATGTGGAGGATCATGTGGACATGTACCGGAGACTCAAGACACTTGCCACCGCCTTCTCAAATGTTGGTGCCAAGTAAATTGATGATGCTTGGATCAAGAGGAAGTACATGATTGCCATAATGCCATTTGAGGGCGCGGACATGAAGAGCATTCAAGGAAGACATGATTTGTCTTCCATGACCTCAACTCAAGTGATGCAAGAAATGTGATCCTATAAAGTGCAAACCAAGAATGCTCCTGACAACCGTGCTAGGGCCATTGGAATGCACAAAGGAGCATCCGTTGATTTGAAGGCCAAGTCTTTGTCAAGAGAGGTTGAGAATGAAGAAGAAGGAGAAGAGGCATTGCCTCCTTTGAAGGAACATGACTATGATCCCGTTCTAAAGGATCTCATAGCTCTCACCGTGCAAAAGTTTTGGAACAATCCTCCCAAGGGCAAGAAATTTGTTGAGGAGAAGACAAGGTCTCGCTATGTTAATGATGGGGCTCAAAAAGTGAGATCTCGCTTCAATTGCCAAGATAAGCACCACTTCATTGTGGAGTGTCCCTATGGGAATAGAGAGCTCCATAGTGGCAAGCTCATTCGCAAGGACAAGTCCAAGGTTGAGTACAAGAAACCTCACTTCAAGAAGAAATCATTCAACAAGAAGTCTCCCACCAAGTTTGTGCTCTTGACTCAAGAGGAGTATGATTCCGGGAGTGATGAAGAAGAAGAAACCACAAGTGAAGTGGCCGCTCTAGCTATTGCTTCTATTCCATCATATTCATCCCTCTTTGAATCCCCCAATGACGATCTTCCTCAACGAAATGCCAAGTGCTTCATGGCTAAGGCCACGGAGGTATCACCTTCTTCCAACTCTAAGACCACTAGTGAACTAGAACATCTTGCTAGTCTTAGAGTATAAGATGAGAGGGTCTCCTTGGAACGCTTTATGTCTAACATGCAAGGGGAGACCAAGAATTACTTTGAGTATCTCATGAGGCAATTGTGAGAGGCCCAAGATGCTCTTGAGAAGAAAGGTGAGGTTCAAAGAAGGGATGCGGATGAAATTGCATCCCTCTCTATGACTCTTGAGGAAGAGCATGATGGTAGAGTTTCTCTTGAGAAGGAACTTGAATCTATTGAATTAACTCATAATGAACTTGTCTCTAACATCACTAAGGAACGTGATCTTGCTATTGCTAAATATAAAAAGGCTAAAAAGGATAAGGTTGAGTTTGGGGTTGGTCATGGGAAACTAACCGAGGAGTTTGAAAAGCTAACCAAGGCTCACAAAGCTTTGGAGAGCCAACACTCTTCCCTCAAAGAGTTGCATGAACAACTTCAAACTAAACTTAATCAACCTAACAATCCTAGCACCTCTACTTCTTCTTGTGATCATGCAAATATTATTGAGGAAAATGCTAGGTTGAAGGATGAGCTAGCAAGGCTCAAGGGCAAAGGCCTTCAAGTTGAGAAGGTTGTGATTCCCACACCACAAGTGGTTGTCCCTAGCTATAATGTGGTCATTGCTAGATCACAATTGAGTGCTCCTAGGCAACAAGTGGGCAAGCAAGGTCTTGGCTATGTAGCCAAGAAGAAGAACAAGAAGAAGACCAATAATGGTGCTTCGGGTGGTATTGTCATTAGGGACAACACTACTCTTAGAACACCCTCTCAAGCAAACAATATTGCCTCGAGTAGTAGTGTCATGAGGGACAACACTACTCGTAGCACCTCAGCGGGAACTAACAATCCACACCATTTCTTATATGTTGATTATTATGGTGTTGTGCAGGCTAAATATGTTGGTCCCCTTGAGGGTTTCATTGACTATACTATTTGGGTTCCAAAGACCCTTGTTGCTAACATGAAGGGACCCTCCTCGGGTCCTAACACTAGTCAATGATCTCTTGTAGGACTATGCTTCCGGTGGGACTAAATGGATAATTGATAGTGGATGCACTAGCCATATGACCGGAAGCAAAGAACTTGTGATGGAGTTGCTCCCAAATGACATACAAGCAACTGTCACCTATGGAGACTCTTCCTCTTCTAAGGTATCCGGGTTCGGCAAGGTTGTGGTTGCTCCCGATATGACTATCGTGAATGTCATGCTTGTCGAATCCCTTGGTTACAATTTACTTTCGGTCCGCTCTCTTGGAAATATGGATTTCTCCGTCTTTTTTGATGTTGATATTGTGGTCCTTTTGAGGAGAAAGACTCGTGACGTCGCTTACATGGGACATGTTGAAAATGATTTGTTCGTGGTGGACTTTTCGAAGTCGACCAACTCTCAAACAATGTGTCTTTTCGGAAAGGCGGATGTGGGATGGTTGTGGCATCGCCGCTTGTCCCATGTTAACATGAGAACTTTGCAAAGTCTTCACAAAGGTGGCCTTATTGTCGGACTAAAAGAAAATGTTTCCTTTTCAAAGGATCACGTTTTTAGGTCGTGTGTTGAAGGAAAGATGCATGACAAGGTGCACAAGGCCAACACTATTATTTCATCAAAGAGGATCTTGGAGCTTCTCCATGTTGATCTCTTTGGTGCCGTGCCCGAGGCAAGTCTTGGTGGCAAGAAGTATTTCTTGGTGATTTTCGATGATTATTCAAGATACACTTGGGTTTATTTCTTCAAGTGCAAGAGTGAAACTCAACAAACCATCATCGACTTCTCCAACGAAGTGCAACGTCAACACAATGTGCAAATCATGGCCATTAGGAGTGATAATGGTTCGGAGTTCAAGAACTATACTTTGAATGAATTACTTAGTGAAGAAGGCATTCGTCATCAATACTCTACCACTTACACTCCTCAACAAAATGGTGTTGCCGAAAGGAAGAATCGCACTCTCTTGGATATAGCAAGGACCATGTTGGCGGAGTACACTTCTCCCCAATATTTATGGGCCGAGGCCATATCCACCGCATGCCACTCCTCCAACCGCCTCTACATCCGCAAAGGCTTGGACAATACTCCATATGAGATCCTCACCGACAACAAGCCCAACGTCTCCTACTTCCGTGTATTCGGTTGTAAGTGCTTTTATTTGATCAAGGGTGTTAGGTTGTCTAAATTTCAATCCAAAACTTTTGAGGGTATATTTGTTGGTTACAGTGCTGAATCCCACACTTATAGAGTCTTTGACAAAGCCTCACGGATTGTCATAGAATCTTGTAGTGTGGCTTTCGAGGAAAATGATGGCTCCCAAGTGGCGCAATTTCATGTTTCTAATGTAGATGTTGAAATACCTCAAGAAGCCATAGGAAGGATGGGTGTGGGATTTTCCGCCCCATTGAGGGAGACCTTATGGCGACTCGAGAAGGACTATGCTATACTCAAGTGGAGCCCTTCTCTACAATAGAAGAACAAGCCAAGGAGCCAAGTATTACACCTAACCAAGAACATATTGAAGACCCTCCTCTCATTGACCAAGACTCTACGCAAGTCGTACCCACTCCTCTCACTAATGCGAGTCAAGGTCAAGGCCAAGATCAACCATCCTCTTCATCCTCTCCTCAAGTTGAAGCAAGTGTTGAAGATATTGATGATGATGATGATGATAATAAAGGCCAAATTGGTCAAGATGGGGACCCAAATGATCAAGATGATCAAGTGATCCCTCCGCGCAATAATGCGGAGATTGAAGCCCGTCGTGTCAAAAGGATAAGAAGAGCTTTGAAGCAAATTGATGCCCAAGACAACAAGTTCTTGGAGGATATTCAAGCTATAAGATCCACAATAAAGCAATTGGCACACTTTAGTGAGCATCAAGCTCATATCTCTATGGTGGAACCTAAGAAAGTGTTTGAAGCTCTTGAGGACTCCGATTGGGTTGAAGAAATGCATGATGAGCTCAATAACTTTGAGCGCAACAAAGTTTGGAGATTGGTTGAGAAGCCCAAAGATTGCCACAATGTTATTGGCACTAAGTGGATTTTCAAGAACAAGCAAGATGAGCATGGAATTTTTATAAGGAACAAGGCTAGATTGGTTGCTCAAGGTTACACTCAAGTTGAACACGTTGACTTTGATGAAACCTATGCACCCGTGGCTCGCCTTGAGTCCATCCTTATCCTCCTTGCTTATGCTTCTTCTCATAATTTTAAATTGCAACAAATGGATGTCAAAAGTGCTTTCTTGAATGGTCCACTAAAGGAGGAAGTATACGTGAAGAAACCTCCGGGGTTCGAGAATCTCAACTTTCCTAATCATGTCTACAAACTTGACAAAGCTCTCTATGGTCTCAAACAAGCACCTCGTGCTTGGTATGATCACCTTAGAGAATTTTTGGATGACCGTGATTTCGAAGTTGGGAAGATTGACCCCACACTCTTCACCAAGAGAGTAAAGGGAGAGCTTTTCATATGCCAACTCTATGTGGACGATATTATCTTTGGCAGAACTAACCAAGCTTTCAATAATGAGTTCTCTAAGCTTATGAATGACAGGTTCGAGATGTCTATGATGGGTGATCTTAAATTCTTTCTTGGCTTTGAGATCAAGCAATTGGCTCGTGGGACTTTCATTTCTCAAGCCAAGTATACCCAAGACATAATCAAGAGGTTTAACTTCCAAGATTATAAGATCAAGACATCTCCTATGCAAGTCAAGTGCCACCTATCACGTAATCCGAAGGGTAAAGATGTGGATCAAAAGTTGTATCGTTCTATGATTGGTTCTTTGCTCTATCTTTGTGCATCTAGGCCCGATATCGTTTTGACTGTAGGTGTGTGTGCAAGGTATCAAGCGGCTCCTAAGGATAGCCATTTGGTGGCGGTCCATAGGATCTTTCGTTATTTGGTTCATACCCCAAGATTTGGTTTGTGGTACCCAAAGTGGGCACAATTTTCTCTCAAGGGCTACACGGATTCCGATTGGGCGGGTGATCAAGATGATAGGAAGTCTACTTCCGGGGCTTGCCAATTTCTTGGTAGGTCCTTGGTGAGTTGGTCTTCCAAGAAGCAAAATTGCATATCTCTCTCCAGCGCCGAAGCCGACTATGTAGCTGCCGCAAGTGCTTGCACTCAATTGCTATGGATGAGGCAAACTCTCAAGTAATATGGAGTTCATTTGGATAAAGTGCCTCTTTTGTGTGACAATGAAAGTGCCATCAAGATCGCATACAATCCCGTGCAACATATAAGAACGAAGCACATTGAGATTCGCCATCATTTCATCCGAGACCATGTGGCAAGAGGGGATATTGCACTATCTTATGTGCCCATCAAGGACAATCTTGCGGATATTTTCACGAAGCCACTTGATGATGCAAGATTCTTGTTCTTGAGGAATGAACTAAATGTCATTGATTCTAGGAGTTTGACTTGAAGATCTTGCACACACCCCTATAGATGAAACGTGTTCGAGCTTAGGTGTAGGCATGGACATAGGGGGAGTGTTATCCTAACACATTGGGTTCTCCCTCCCCCCATTATGCCCAAATAAAATACTCATTGTTATCTCTCTTTTTCTAATGTTGAATTGTGAGCTTCAATGTTGAGAATTGGCAATGTACCCAAGATATATCTTCGCGGTTGCATACCATGATCTCTTACATGGTGGCTTAGTCCACCAACCTCTTCTCTTGAAGAGTTGGTTCTTCTTTTTGGTTTTATAGTGGTGTTTTCGTTGTGTTGGGTTGTGTTTTGTGTTGTGTCGGTGTTGGTTTGGGAATCACACTCTCTCTTTTTCCTTATTTGCTTTTTGAGTTTATTTGCAAAAGTTGGAATGTGTAGTACCATCTCAGTTGGTGTTCTAATCCCAAGCCCAAAGAATCCCCCCTAAGACTTTTCTCTCTCTAAAATTTTCAATCTTGTTGATCCCTTGGTGAGATGAAGTTTTGGCTAGCGGTACTACCGCCAGTTACAAGCGGTACTACCGCTGTAACTGTTAGTAGTACCCAGCGCACGGTACTACTTTTGGGACATAGCGGTACTACCACTGCAGGAGTTCATGCTCAGCACAGACTCGGCAGCGGTACTACCTCTCGGCCCAGGTAGTACCAGGTGGGCGGTACTACCGCTGAGCGTAGCGGTACTACCGCCGCAGCAAAAATCTGGGGGATAAAAGAGATCTGGAAACGGGGGTTACCCTCATAACCCCCCCCACTTCCCCATCTCCTCCCCACTCCGGATCTCGCCGCCGCCAAGCCTTCAGGTCGTCGGGGAGGGCTCTCTCCGGCCGTTGAACTCCCCTCTCTCGCCGGAGAACGCCCGGGGACCACTTCCAACTCCTCCTCCTCGACGATGAGCTCCGGTACCCCTTCTGTCTCTCTCCCTCGAGCAATCTTGAGAGATGACGATTCCTAGGGTCTAGAGATCTCCTACTCTAGGGGTAGTTGTTGTGTTCCCTGCGTAGAAGAAATCATATTAGCACTACTCGTTGTTTAGTTTTTGCATTGGATTTGTTAGTCTTGGTTGGGTGCTTTGGTTGAATCCGCCAGCAGCGGTACTACCGCTGTCACCAGCGGTACTACCGCTATGGATGGAACCACTAGCAGCAGCGGTACTATCGTGGCCCCCAAGCGGTACTACCGCTTCCTGTAGAACTGAAACAGTTAGAAGTTCTAGTTTGATTCCCTCTTGCAGATCACTTTGATTGAATTTTCGCTTATCTTGTGCTATCCCCCTGTTGCTTTCTTAGGAGCAGGTGCTAGTGGTTCGAAGGGTGGAGTTCGCAAGCGTGCAGCCAAGCGAGTCCGCAAGAACCCCGAGGAAGATGAAGCCCCTGAGGTTATGCCACAGGGCATGACAAGGAGAGAGAAATCCATTAACATGAAATCCAAAGCAGCTAAGGACAAGTCAGTGGTTAACATGTCAGATGAGAAGTTTAGGAGGGAGAGGAGGACCAATCCCTATGTTCATCCTAGGGAAGCTCGAGCCAATGAGTGTTTCTGGACACGGTTTCAGGAGAGGATCTTCTATGAGGAGTATCCACTTAACAAAAATAAAGTGGTTACTCAATTCTCGATCAATGTTGCATACATGAGAGCTAAGATGGACTATTATGGTGAAGCCCTGGAGATTTGTGAAGAATTTGGGCTTCTGGATTTCATTGAGCTGAACGAGGACTATGATGAGCATCTAGTGGCCCAGTTCTATGCCACTCTATACTTCCACACTGATGAGAGGAAGATCACTTGGATGACGAAAGATCATAAGTTCTCTGCGTCTTGGAGTCAGTTTGCTACCATTCTCGGCTTGCAGGACTTTGGTGAGACACCAGATACTGATTTTTACTCCACGTACTTCAGACTTTCTTATCCTGAGAAGTCCATGCCACTCACTGAGCTGTATGACCTCTATATTCCTGGACGTGCTGTGGTTGGGAAGTCCAAGCATCTCTTGCCAGTCTATGATATCCTCCATAGGATTTTCAGGAACACTTTGACTCCTCGAGTGGGAAACTTTGATCAGATCCATGGTTCTCTTGTTGACTTGATGGTAGTCTCTCACAGGCGTCTTGGTGATGGTCTGAGGATTGATATTATGGACATTTTTTACAATGAGATGTACAACTGCATTATGAGGAGGAGAGTGCATGTCTTTGCTGCGTTGGTCTATAAGCTTATCTCCACCACTTGGCGTAATGCCAAGCTTGCTGAGGCTCTATTGGATAATGATCAGGAACTGAAAACTCATGCTGTCAAGGATCTCCGTGTCAAGAAGCATGCCACTCCTCTACTTGGTCCGGATGATCTTGGTCCGGACACCGATGGCTCGAGTGAATCAGACTTTGAGATGGAGGGGAGAGCTCAGAAGGAAGGCTTTCACAAGTGGATGACTTCTACCTTAAAGAAGATCTTCTGTCGCCAGGTTGACATGGAGGACAAGGCATATCGGGCCCATGTCCATAGCAAGGAGGAGCGACATCTGACACGTGACAGGTTTGCCCATCTGGGGGTGCCTGTTCGTGCTGGGTCTGAGGACAGGATCACAGCTTCTGGGGAGTGGAAATCCAAGCAAGGAAATGTGTGGGTTGATCCCGAGCTTCTAGATGATGCCACTACTTCTCGCGAGCCTTGGACTCTTGGTGAGACAGACGAGGAAGTTGAAGATGTGAACTCGGAGGATGAGCGCAATCTTGGTAGCCCAGCTCGTGCGTATAGCTCCGACGAGTGACCTCCAGGGACGCTAGCATCGCCTCTTCCCTTTTTGGTGCCTTGATGCCAAAGGGGGAGAGAGTTCTATTAGGATCGCTTTATTTGCTTGGGTTTGTGTTTTGTGTGTCAAACTTTGTGTCGTGTGTGCTTGTGAGTTGAACCGGTTGTGTTAAGTTTGTGTGCTTGAACCATTTGAGTTATGGATTTGGTTTTATGGCTTTTATCTTTATTCATCAAGCAAGCATTCATATTATCATATCTATTGTACCTTGCTAGGTTTCAAAGAATTAGGGGGAGCACACTTTGTAAAAGAGACCAAAGTTTGCCTCATAAGCAAATTTCTATTATGTATCACTCTCTCGAAGTGCTCGTCCAAATTCTTTGTACCCCTCTTAGTTGTGTTGTCATCGATCTCCAAAAAGGGGGAGATTGAAAGTGCATTTTGCATCTTTAATCTCTCTTAGATTTTGGAGTTGATAACAACACCACTAAGCCTCTAACAGTGCGTCAAGTATTTCAGTTTAGATCAACTAGACGCCAAAAAGGTGAAGAGAATTCCAAGACAAAGCCACCAAGATTAACTTGGTCCAGCGGTAGTACCGGGCGTGGCAGCGGTAGTACCGCTCTGCACAGGGAGCGGTAGTACCGCGCCCAGTACTGCCAGAAGTACCGCCAGGAGGAAATTGCGTACTGCCTCCAGAGGTACTGAAGCGGTAGTGGCTCGGTAGTACCGCTGAACTCTTTTTAATCTTGAGCAAATCCTTTCTCAGCGGTAGTACCGCTACTGGCTGGCGGTAGTACCGCCCCCAGTACCGTCTCTTCTACCGCTGGCTAGGAAATTGCTCTCTGTATCGCACGGTACTAGAGCGGTAGTGGCTCAGTACTACCGCCAGCCACTTCGAATTAATTAAAAGTGGGTGGCCAGCGGTAGTACCGTGGCGCACTCGCGGTAGTACCGCTGCTGGAGTACCACGGTACTTCAGCAGCAGTACCGCCTGCGCTCTGCGTCTGAGACGCGCTAGTACCGCGTGGATACCCAGGTGGCGGTAGTACCGCTGGGTCCAGCGGTAGTACCGCCAGGCACGAAAAGGGTAAAAACGGCTAGTTTTGGGATGGGGCTATAAATACCCCATCCCCTTCTTCCCCGAGTGGTTGCTCGTTCCAGCATTTAAGTCAAGCATTTATTGAGCCTCCAAAAGCTAGATCTCTCCCAATCCCTCCACCCAAACTCGTTGATAATTGGAGGATTGAAGGAGAAGACCTGGATCTACATCTTCACCGACTCGTTCTTCATTTCCCCCTCTCTAGCTAGAGGGATCTAGCCTAGGGTTTCCTCTTGTGGAGAACCTAGGCATCTTGTTACTTGTTGGTGATTGAAGAAGAGTTGGGAGCCCCCAATTTGGTTGTGGGTGTGTGCCCCAAGTTGTTTGTAAAGGACTCGATCCCCGCCTCAAAGGGGTTCAATAGTGGAAGGTGAACTAGGCCTTTGTGGCGGAGTTCATCGGAGAATAGAGTGAGGCCTTTGTGGCGTTGAGTAGGCCTTCGTGGCGAGCTCACACCCCTCCAATGAGACGTACTCCCTTAACAAGGAGGAACTCGGGAATACCTCGTGTCTCCGTGTGCTTCACTTTGGTTACCTCGTTCCCTCACTCCCTTTACTTATCGCTTGCATTGTGTTTATCATTATCCTTGTCATATAGGTAAATTCACCTTAGTTGCATTATCTAGAGAATTTACCTTTGTATCAAGCCTAAATCAAAAGAAAAATTAAAATTGGTCGTAGCACCTATTCACCCCCCTCTAGGTGCCCATACTTTACTTTCAACCTTGAGCCACCAATCTTGCCTTGTTGCGAATGACAATACCATCTTTGTCTTGCTTGTTCTTGAACACCCATTTGGTGCCAATAACATTTTTGCAATCCTTGGGTCTTGGCACTAGTTTCCACACTTTGTTGCGCTCGAAGTTATTGAGTTCATCATGCATGGCTTCAAGCCAAACTTGACCTTCGAGTGCTTCATATACCTTCTTGGGTTCAATGAAAGAGACAAAAGCATGAGCCTTGCTAAAATCCGCCAATTGCCTCCTAGTGACTACTCTTCCATGAACTTGTCCAAGAATCTTGTCCTCCGTGTGACCCGCTCGTTCAAGATTCTCTAGCCTTCTCTTTGCTCTACGAGCTAGTATCTCCTCCAAAGATTCTTTGGATATTTCTTGAGAATCACCTTCTTCATCGGAGACATGTCCATCTTCATCTCGGCCTTGATCATGAAGGATCACCACTAGGTTGAGCTCTCTCAACAATGATGGGACTTTGATCATGGCTTTGATGAGAAGTTTGGCCTTGATCATGATATTGACCTTGGTCACTTGCTTGACCTTGATCATTAGCTTGAGGGTTTGGTGCATCTTGTTGAGTAGCTTGATCATCAATGGGTGTAGTCAATGGCTCCACTTGAGTGGGGCATAGTCCTTCTCCCTCCGTCATCCGGTAACCCTCAATGGGGATTATTTCACCAATCCCCATTCTTCTTATGACGATGGAAGGAATTGCATCTCCTACAACACCATGATCTATACGCCCCCTTGGGAGTCGTTATCCTCATCAAACACCACGTCTATAGCTTCTTCAACTTGTCCGGTGGACTTGTTGTAGACTCTATAGGCGTGAGCGTTTGTGGCATAGCCAACAAAGATACCCTCATAAGATTTGGTCTCAAATTTTGACAACCGTTTACCTTTCTTGCGAATGAAGCACTTTCAACCGAAAACCTTGAAGTAAGATATATCCGGTTTCTTGCCCGTGAGAATCTCATAGGGAGTCTTGTTCAATATCTTGCGAATATATAACCGGTTGGTAGCATGACATACGGTGGAGACGGCTTCGGCCCAAAAGTTATAGGGAGAAGAGAACTCCGCAATCATGGTCCTAGCCGCATCCATCAAAGTCCGGTTCTTTCTCTCCGCAACACCATTTTGTTGAGAGGTATAAAGAGTGGAATATTAATGAGCAATGTATTCTTCACTAAGAAAACCCTCAATGGTGTAGTTCTTGAACTCCGAGCCATTATCACTCCGGATGGCCAATATGGTAGCATTGTGTTGGCGCTCCACTAGAGTGATGAACTCGATGACTCTCTTTTGAGTTTCACTTTTCCTCTTGAAGAAATACACCCAACAATATCTTGAATAATCATCCACAATCACCAAGAAATACTTCTTTCCTCTGAGACTATCATAAGATAGTGGACCAAAGAGATCTAAGTGAATGATCTCGAGAATTCTTGTGGTGGAGATAGTAGTCTTGGTTGGCTGAAGTTCTCCATGTTGCTTCCCAAAGGCACAAGATCTACACACACGATCTTTAGCAAACTTATCCTTGGTTAGTCCTATAACATGATTGCCACTTTGAAGGTCATGCAACATTCTCATATTGGTGTGGGCTAACCGGCGATGCCAAAGCCACCCACATCAACTTTAGAACTTAGGCATGTCGCGGCACACGTGTCTCCTTTAGAGAAGCCCACTACATACATGTCGTTCTCGACAAACCCAACAAAGGCTACTTTAAGAGTTGTTTCCCAAGTGACAATCACATTCTCTTTATTAAATAAAGAGGTAAAGCCACAATTTGCAAGTTGAAGAACAGACATCAAGTGATAACCAAGGGACTCAACAAGGAGATCATTCTCAATTGATAAATCATTTGAGATAGCCACCTTGACTCGTCCCAATACCTTAAGCTCGGAATTGTCACCAATAGTAA
The DNA here is from genome assembly GCA_028641055.1 of Alopecurus myosuroides. Classification (NCBI taxonomy): domain Eukaryota; kingdom Viridiplantae; phylum Streptophyta; class Magnoliopsida; order Poales; family Poaceae; genus Alopecurus; species Alopecurus myosuroides. The sequence continues at coordinate 217,640,562 of CM054058.1, read as the reverse complement.
CGCAATTGAGATGAGGTAATGGAGGTTCAGTATTACTCATTGCTTCATAGCTTCAGGTCATATGTTGGAATTCACCACTATCCACTGTCCATATACCTGAACCGGAAGCACTTCCCTACAAGAGATCAATTTATTGATTTAGGTACCCATCCTTAAATGGGTCCTCTTTTGTTAGTAACAAGGGTCTTAGGAACCCAAATAGTCCAATGATAATCGTCACCATAAGAAGTACCAACGTATTTAGCATAAACATGTCCATCTCTAGATTTCATAAGAACATAAGATGGGTTATATTTTCCGGCGAAGTCATTGTGAGTGATGCTCCCCCTAGAGGTATCACCACCCAGAATGGCGTTGGTCTCCTTCTCCTTGGTCACCTCTCCCTCTTTTACAAAGACAACATTTTTAGAGGGAGAAGTGACATTCTTGGATTTCTTCTTTGACTTGGAAACAAAGCCAAGTCCTTCTTTCCCTTTCTTGGCTCCTTGAGAGCTTATGGAATCATTGAGAATTTTCTCTATTCCTACAATGTTAGTCGTAGTGCAAGAGGTAGGCATGATAACAATGCTATTAGATGAAGATGCAACTTGCTTATTAGATTGTTGAGCTAGAAGCTTATTTCGAGACTTGGTGAGTTTGTCATGAATTTCTTTAAGAGACATGAACTCCTTTTCTAGTTTTCATGATTCTCAACAAGTTTCTCATGAGCTAATCCTAGCTTTAACTCTTCTTCTTCAAATATCTTAAGTAAAGCAATAGATTTCTCATTATCTTTCCTAAGCTTGGAAACACTAATAGCATAAGTCTCTTGTAGACTAGATAGTCTCTCTTCGAGAGAGGATCTCATGGATCTCTCTTTCTCAAGAGCTTTGACAAGATCATCGTCATGATTGTCGTGGCTACCACTATGACTTTCCAAGGTCATGATGATTTCCTCCTTCTCATCTATGAGGGAGTTAGCATCATCAAGTTGCCTTAAGAGGGCCTTTACCTTTTCTTTAGTTTCACCTTCAAGACTACATAACCAAGAGCCTAGATTCTTAGCATCCTCATCATCAACAATGTTTTCAACGCAATCCAATAGTGAGGGGGGACTAGTGGTAATAGAGTTGGAGGTGGAAGATATTACCGCGGTGGCTTTTGCCATGAGACATGTAGGTTGGATCGATGCCTTCTCATTGGGGGATTCAAATAGAGAGACCGATGAAGAGGAAGTCGTAGCTATGGCGACATGGGCAACACCTACGACTTCATCTTCTCCTTCATCTCCAGAGAAGTAAGTTTCCAATGTGGGGCCTTATTGAACATATAGAGCCCTTGGGACTCTCCTTGCGAGATTCTTGTTTTGTGGAGCTTTGTTCTTGTCCTTCCAAACAAGCTTCCCTTTATTTTCTTGTCTTGGCCAAAAGGACACTCCTTGACGAAATGGTTCGCACTTCCACAATTGAAGCATGTCCTTGGCCGCTCCCCCTTCTTCCTAAAGATCTTGTTTCTTGAAGGTCTAGGGGCACCGGCCTTGTGAGCCTCCCATCTCTTCCAATAACCGTGCATGGCAAGAGCGATGCACTTATGAGCACCTTTGTATGTATCTTCATAGTCCTCATCATCATCATCATCCTCATCCACTTCTTCTATCTTAGCAATTGCCTTAGACTTCAAGGCGAGGTTTGGAGACTTTCCAACTCCTCTTGAGCAAGAAAGAGCATCATCCGCGCTCTTGTGAGATAGGGATATGGATATGAACTCACTAAGAACACGAATGGAGTTGAGGGAGTTGTAGTCGGATCTTGTTCGAATGATTGTGGCGAGGTTCTTCTCGTATGGAGTTATTGCCTTGACAAAGTTCCTCTTGATCCACTCATCGGAGATTTCCTCTTTTCCAAAATTCCTTAATTGATTGCCAAGGTTGACAACTCTTCTATATATCTCCTCGAGACTTTCGTCTTCAAGCATAACGAAGTTCTCAGACTTGTTAAGAGCAACATCATACTTGGATGATTGGATGCTAGCATTGCCTTGGAACAAGGTGTCAAGTTTATCCCAAGCCTCCTTGGCGGTCTTGATACCGCGGATGTGTTCAAGATGTTCTCTTGGGAGAGCCTTTTGGATAGTGTCAAGAGCGGTATTGTTGAGTTGAAATTCCACATCTTATCTTGGAGTCAAGTTGCTTGGATCATGACGGTGAAATCCATGGAGAATGCTTCTGCACAAAGCGGTGCAAGATACTGAAATATGAGACTCCATATCAAACTTCCAAGATGAAAATTCATTAGTGTTAAGCATGGGAGGAACTCCAACATTAACCATGTGTGTCATTGTGGCAATGGGATGGATAGAGTCATAATTGGGAGGTGGTGGAACTTTAGAGTGAGACCCCGAACCGTTAGCCGATTGAGACTTGGAGCCTTCGGAGCTCCCACCGCTCTTTGCCTTTTTATCGGCTTTTGCTTTGGCTTTCGCCTTAGCTAAAGAAATGTCAGCTTCCAATTCGTCGATGTCTAGAAGGGACTCTTCATCCGAGCTAACATCATTGGCGGTGAGAGGTGGTTCCTCAGACTCCTTGGTTTTCCCCATCAAGGCCTCCATCATTTTCTTTATGCTAGAAACCTCCAAACTAACACTAGAGCTAACCTTGGACAATTCGGTTTGGATGGTTCCAACCGTTTCTTGTAGGTTGGATATAGTTTTGGGCATTTTGGCGATTTCCGCGTTAGAACTTTTGGGGGCATTTTCATTGACCATTATACTCTTGGGCGGTTAAGCCCTTAGCAAGAGCCGAGGCTCTGATACCAATTGAAAGTGCACTATGGTCAACTAGAGGGGGGTGTAGCGTTCCCACATTTAAATAATGCAAGAACTCTGTGTTAATGTGCTAGTCCCTGGATCAATTGCTAGCACCACAGTTCAAAATGGGATATCATGCAAATGCGTCAAAATCTATTACATCGCATGATCCAGTCTTTACAAAATATGATTACAACTTGCATAGTCTTGGAAGACTAGCAGAAAACAGAATTACAGCGGAAAACATAGTACAACATTGAGCCCATCTTCTTCATGTGCCACAGGCAAAACATGTTGGCGATAGACTCGAGATCCTGAACAAAACCTCACTCGTCTTCAGATTTATCTGCAATATGGAATATGCAGCCACAAGGGAGTCAATACAATTTAATGTATTGGCAAGTAACACAATGGTGGATATAAAATGGCAAGTCTAAACTACATGCATATCTGGCTTGGTGGAGTTTTGGATATTTGCATAAAGCAAGTTTTCTCCTAAGTTTTCATAAATACATTTTGATCAATAAGTTGGTACCACTGATGGAAACCAGTGAACCATAAATAATTATTGAGGAGTGCCACTGATAGAAACCAGGGCAAATCTCCAGCTATTGTTCTAAACAAGTTTTACTTATTGAAAATGGTTATGAGAATCTTTTGTCCATCCTTGTCGATCTGCTCGAAGTCGTCCATTACCGGGACACGGCTATGATCATAGTTTCTAACTCTGCAGAGGTTGTGCACTTTCGCCCTTTGTCTTCAATTAGCCCAAACATTCTATACACGCGGAGTGCATCATGGAAAGGAGAGAATTGAGACGAGATCTTTCAGAAGCAAGAATTCAACCCATCCAGCAAGACCCGTTCCACCTATAATTCTGCTACATCTTCATGTCAAGCAAGGGCTAAACTCTCACAACTTAGTTGATCAAGACAGAGCCCATATGTCAAAGGTCTGCACGGAAAGCTACTAAACTTAGAGGGACTTAGGAATCTCTTTGTTCCTGGGTGGCAATCCACAAGTGAACACCCCTCGGGGCGACACTCAACTCTCATCAACCATACAACCAAATCCACCCAGGTGGTTCATTGAAATTTATACTTAGAATTTTTCCACAACATTGAGCAAAACATATTTGTAGCAAGGCTAAGCTTCTACTAAGTATAAGTCTCCAAAATAACAAATCTAAAGGATGGCTACACACTACTTGGGATTTTGCATAGCATAATAATAACTTAGTAAAAAAAATCCTATCATGCATTCTACTAAAAGAAACACTAGTAATGCATAGTAAAATATGGGAGATTTGATGGTGTGTTACTTGCCTTTGAAGTTGGTTAAGAACAATCACTTTTCTTCACAAAAGAACGTTCTCTCCGTCAAATCTAAACATCACAAGTAAACAACAATAAACAAACAATCACAAGCAAAACAACAAAGTATAACAACCAACAAACTTAACACAACGATTTATTCTACAAAGGAATTATTTTATTTGGGTTTAGCGTATGGCAAATGGCTAAGGATTGTGTCTTGAGGATTCCAAACTTATTGAACAAAAGTTTCACTAAGGATTATCACCTTTACTCTAATATGCAAAAGGAAAACTTGTTATTTCAATACACAAAGAGAACTAAGAAATTATTGTTAGTGGTTTTCCCTTTGTGACTAAGGGTTAGTTTTTGATCAAAAGATCACACAAAGATCAAATCAATTTCTGTCTTGTTTTCTCCAAGTCCTTCTTCCATCTTTTTGAGTGGCTTCTGATGTCTAAGTCTTTCATGTTTCTTCAATGGCCTTGCTTGTAGTACTCCTCATTGAGTTGAAGAAAAACATTTGAAGTATCTATCTAGAATTATAGGGACTTAGTCATATAGAATAAGAGAGGTAGTAGGTGTTGTTAGAGTTCCTTAATAAAGGACTTGTAAAATCTTCTCTTCTTCTTCTTCGTTTTCTGGGAGATTATTCTTCTGGAGTTGGCTCCTTGTTGAAGTTCTTCTTCTTGATGAGATCCTTGTTGATGTCTTGGTCAAAACTCTCATCTCACTTGGGTAAATAAATTCTAAGTCTTGGCAATACATTAATCATATTGAAAACAAATTCTAAGTCTTCACATGATTGGTCTTGGAAAATCTCCAGGGTCCTTTGTAGATTCCTCCTTGTTGGTGACTTCATTGAAATTTCCAACACTTGTACTAACTAGGGACTGGTCTTTATCTAACTTAGCCATAGCATAAGTTCTAAAGGAACAGAAATGAAAGGGGAGAAAAGAATTAGAGAAAAAGAGAGATGAGTTGGTCTTCTTGAAGTTCCCCTTGATTTTCTTCTAAGTTCTTCCACTTCTTGGAGATGCTTCTGAAATTGCTAAGTCCTTCATGAGTTTTCTATCTTCATGTTGAAAATCTTCGAGTTGACAATTGTAGCATCCTCTCCATGGATTTTCACTAATCCAGACTTAGTGGTTTTCAACTAGGAGGGTCAACTAGAAAAAAATAACTTAAAAATATTCTAACGGCTTTGGTTTTGGTCTCTCTAGTCTAAGGTTAGTCCTTAGCACAAATTTGCTAGAGAAAACATATTGAAAATAATTACAGAAAATAAACTAAGTCAGAAATAGTCAAATGAGCATATAACAACCAAAACCATTTTAACTTAGCCAAAAATTATTTTGGGCGCAAGGGAATGTTAGTACACATTCTAAGGTCTCCAAAAATATTTTATTTACAATTTTTGGATTTGTAGAATTTAAACTATGCCAAAAATCATCAAACAAGAACATTTAAATTTGAACCAATTTAAATTTGTCAAAATTAAATTTGGACAGTGCTAAACTATTCTACGTGTTCAGGTCTTTTCAAAAAGTCTAAGTTTGCTTAAATTGGATCTACGGTTAAAAAGTTACGATGATTCTAAGTTCGAGGGACTTTTTCTGCAAAACTGACAGCTTAATTCTATTCCGGATAAAACAGAAATTCATCTGAGCCACGTGGCGCGTTCTAACTGGATAGGCCGGCTGACATGGCGCTGACTTAGCGCTGACTGTGCTACGCTGACGTGGATTAGTGAAACCATCCGGATCGTTAGATCGAGATCTAACGGGTGGGGCTGCGTACCTCTTCGGTTATGTTCTGGTACGTCCGATGCAGATCGGACGACCACGGGCAGATCCGGCCAGCTGCTCTCCGGGGGTCGCCGGAGACGAAAACGACGGCGGTGCGGCTCCCTGCCGTTAATGGCGCGGCCACTCCCATGCTCCTCCGACGATTCTGAGGACTCCGGCGGACGTAGCGCGTCACGGGGGTTCTTCTCATGGCGATGGCGGCGGTGGCTTCCGGCGTTCTCCGGGCAGGGAAACGGGCTCTCTTGCTGCGGCTCCTCTCCACGAATCTCCTCGCCATAGCGACTCCTCCCCTCGAGCATCCAACGGCGGTGACGGGTACACCCGTGGCGGCGCGGCAATGGCGGCCGGCGGCGGATGAGATCGGTCTACGACCGCATCGTCCTAGCGTTTCGAGGAGGGCGTGGAATTCGAGGGTTGCGCCCTATATAGGCGTGGGGACATGCGGAAGGGGCACGGAAGTCGATCTCCGCGTCGGACACGGCGGTGAAGTCCGGGGCGCGGACGTCAAGAACGCGTCGTCGTCACAACGACATCACAGCTTGCGTCAGCTGCGGGGCCAGCGTGTCAGCGAGAGGAGAGAGGTGCGGGTCGTCGGGTTCCTTGCTGGCTTTGGCGCGCACATGAGCGGGGGATAGGAGGTGGGCTCTAGTTGGCCTTCCTGGCGCTGCGCGCGCACAAGGCTTGCTGGGCTGGGCCTCTTCAGCCTGGCTCGGCCGGCTTCTTTTTTTTTTGTTCTATTTTTTTCCTGTTTTCTTTTATTTCCCTAATTCATAACTTTTGAATAAATACTTCAAATGACCTCAAACGAACTTCTAAATTTTTGTAAGATAATTATCTTTGCAGTGGAAACATTTAGATGCTGTTTTAACACACTTAAAACAATTATATTCTCAAATTTTGATTAACCTACCAATAGCTCCTTAATACCATTTTAAAATAGGAAAACAATTTCTTTGCATAATTATTTAGTTTTAGGATTTAGTGTTTTAGAAAAAAAACAGAGTCATTGGGATTATTATTTCCATTAACATTGGAATAACATATAACACTTCCTTTGTATTTGAGTTTTTATTTGTTTTTGGTGGCTTGTTTAACGAGAAAACAAAAGTTTTAAATTTTTGTGATTTTTTGAATTTCTCCAAAAATCAGGGATGTTACAGGGGGTGAATAGGTTGACTACCATTTTTTATTTTCTTTTCCTTTTAGTGGGGCTAAGCAAGATAAGATAAGGTTCTCTAGATGTGCATCTAGGTGACCAACCTATGTGGACAAGATAATATATGCAACAGAAGTAAAACGAAAGGTAGCAAGATAAACCACAAGTGTAAACAAGGAGACAAGGATATGATTGCCGTAGTTCCTTCTCAATGAAAAGTACGTCTATGTTGGAGAGGTGGGGATCCACCTAGGCACTCCTCAATAGCACGGTTGTGCACACCTTATTCTCCTTGACCTTCTCCGATGAGGGAGATTCTCGTTTCTACTATGAGGTCGACTTGAAGGCGTTGACCAAACCTTTACATGAGCTCGAGGTCACTCCACAAGATGGATGGAGGCTCTCAAGCAATCCGAATCTTCTTGCAACAAGGTGGAAGCTACAAGCACAAGATCTACTAAGGTTTCTAGTCCTCAAGTAGGATTCTAGATCTAGTAGGTTGTGGTGGATGGATTTGAAGTTCCTTTGGTGGAAGTGTGGACCTAGGTATCCTCTAGATCTTCACAAAGAATGGGAGTGAGTGGATGGATGGAGAGGGAGATCTAGGTGGGTGAAGCTTTCATTAATGGCTAGGAGAGAGAGTGGAAAAAGCTTGCCATTTATGACGAAGGAGAAGGGGTACCCACAAGTGGCCGTTGAGCAGTCCCAGTTGCACCGGAGGCTCCGGTGGTTTCACCGGAGGCTCCGGTGGCCTTCTTCTGTGCGCAGGCGCGCAACCCAGATCTGTTTTTTGCTTGGGCCAAAGGGGCGGAGGGTCCGGTGGATATGGCGCAGGATCCGCCCACCGGAGGTTCCGGTGGAGCCTCCGCTCGTATCCAACAGAGCCCTGTTTTAGCGGAGGTACCACCAGAAGCGCACCGGAGGCCAACCTTGCCAGCGCGCCAGTTGAGAGGGCGGAACCTCCGGCGGATTCACCGGATCCTCCGCCAACCGGAGGCGCACCGGAGGGTCCGCTGGAGGATCCGCTCTTATCCAACAGAGCACCATTTTTGCGGATCCTCCACCGGAAGCGCACCGGAGGCCAACCCCTTAGAGGGCCAGTGGAGATGGCGGAGGCTCCGGTCGATTCACAGGAGGCTCCGCCCACCGGAGGTTCCGCTCTGGCCTCCGCTCGTATGCACCAGAGGGTGGTTTGGGCGGACCCCGCACCGGACCCACATCAGAGGCTGGGCGGAGGTTTCGGTGGTTTCACCGGAGCCTCCGCTGCATGTAAATTTGCCTTCTCAGATTTCTCTCTTCTAGCTCTTTTCATTGCAACCAAATTTTTTTAGCCCATAGAATTTGTATACTTGATGAACCTGGGCATTTTCATGTATCAAACAAACATTAGTCCAATAGGTATGTTGGCATTTAATTATCAAAACGGAAGATGATCTTTCAACTTCTTGGAGATAACCCATGGTTTTATTTTTGTTTTTTTCTCTGTTTTCTTTGATTAAAGGGGTTGTATACTTTTGCAGAAACTCCTTTGTATCTTTATTTGCATTTTTTAGTTGTGCCAAGTAAAGTTTCTGACAAAAGTTGGAGTTGGTTTTGGATTTCTGCGCAGGAAACAGATTTCTGCCGTCCACCGTAAAAAATCGTATAGTTCACAGAAAAATCAGAATGACCTGAAATTTATTGTGCTTATTCCTCGGCTAATTACGCAACTTTTTCGTTCGTTAAGTTTTTCGATCTGAGCAACGTAAGTGCCCCGAAAAAATTCGTCTTTACAGACTGTTCTGGTTTTTACAGATTCTGCCATTTTTCTTGCATTTGCTCTTTTACGGTATCAAGTGGATTTCTTTACTTCACGAAACATCAGTGGATGTAGCTAATGTTTAAAAGTATCAATATAACTTGTTACCATATAGAACCCATGGATTTTTGGTTGTTGCACTAACCCTCTGATGCGAATTACTCTTTGAGTGTGGTGTGAAGAAAGTTTTCAAGGGTCAAGAGAATAGGGTGATATATGTGATCAAGAAGAGTGCAAGGTCAAAGCTTGGGGATTCCCCCATGGTTCATCCAAGCATAATTTAAGAAGACTCAAGCATCTAAGCTTGGGGATTTGCAAGGAATCCCCTTCTTCATTAATAATCTATCAGGTCAGTTCTAGTGAAACTATATTTATATTCGGTCACATCGTATGAAGTTTACTTGGAGCGTATGTTTGTTTTTTGTTCTCTTTTGATTTATTTTGTTTTATTTTGTTTTCCTTGCTGCAATAATAAACTTGTACGCTAGAATTCCTTGTTTGGAGAGAGACATGCTCCGCTTTTTCGTTTGAATAGTTGCTATGCTAGTATTCTTAGCTTTTCTTCTAGCTGCTGCGAAATTCATGTTTAGCTCTTGTTTTCATTGCATCTCTTGTTCAGAGCTGTTAGTTTTATTAGTTTTATGTGAGTAATCTCATGTTTTACTGCTGTAGCATTTAGAGAATTTTTGCTAAATCATGTTTTGTATGGTGCTTGTTGGAAAAGAAACTGCTCCTTGTAGTAGCAAAATTCCTGCTGCAGCAAAATTCCTGTTTAGCTCTTGTTTTCATTGCATCTCTTGTTAAGAGCTGTTAGTTTTAGTAGTGTTATGTGAGTAATCTCATGTTTTCTTGCTGTAGCATTTAGAGAATTTTTGTTAAATCATGTTTTGTATGGTGCTTGTTGGGAAAAGAAACTGCTCCTTGTAGTAGAATTTATAACGGTGCAAGTAGAAGCTTGTATAGACTGTGGCTAGACTTTTTCATATCATGCTAGATGTTATTTTAATTCTAAAGAACATTGGTTATTTAGTAGCATTATTAGCCTCAAATAGCTGAGAGTGTTTAATGTGCCATTGAAAGAATCATGAGTTGTTCTTGTCATATTGAAGCATAAATTTGTGGTGTTCTCCTTTGAATGTTTTCTTTGGTTGACTTGGCGCATGCTCACACCATGTTTATGACTATGAACCAGTCACTTATAGCCTCTATGATAATTTAGTTTTTGAACTTTTGGTACCACTTATGCTTTGATTAATGATGTTTATGTCGCTATGCATGATTATGGCTCTTATGCTCTACTCGTGCATCCAACTCCCAAAAACCAAAGTATGCCCAATTTTTCCACCATACCTACCTACATGTGGTATTTAACCACCACTCCAAAATAAATTTGTCGGGTGTTACCTTTAAACCTTTCAAAATTACTCTTGTTTATTGCTCATGTTTTAGCTCATGAGGACGTACATAGAGAATCTTTATCTCACTTGTTGATTGGAATTTCACACCCTGAACTGGTGGCTTCATCCGCTTATTTAATAACAACAAATTCTCTTCACTATTTTTGCCCCTGATTTATCAATCAAAGCATAATTGTGTAAACAAAAGAGAAAGAGGGATGACCTTCTACCCATATGCGTCCTTCTATGGGAGCCGCTCTTGTGAAGTATAGTTGTCTTGTGACGTACTGTATTTTCTGTTTACCATTCGTTGACATAAGCATACACCTCTTTACAAATGTTTTCAATACCTCTGTTTAATAAAATAAAATCTCTAGCACATGAGTGATCCATGCTTCCCTCTACGAAGGGCCTTTATTTTACTTTTATGTTGAGTCTCCATCTTCTAACTTTATGCACAGTTGAGAGAGCATATTTTCCATTCTGAGTTTTATGTGCATTTGTCCCAGAAACATTATTAATTGATTCATGATGTGTTATTGCTTGTTCTCTAATTATTTTTTCTAGTCTTCCTCATGAACTTTTAAGGTGTCCTGGCATTTATGTTTTTCCCCACTCTTAAGTACTAGCGAAATATAACTTTTCCATGTTTTCTCTATACTTTAAACAAACATATATCTTTTGTTGCATTGTTATTCATGATCTTTTATTTGTGTTACATCTCACGATGCAAGGTGATTGCTATGCTTTATTGTTAAAATTATGTTTATCATGCTTGTGTTGAAGTTCTATGATCTCAGCTTACTTATGCTTTTAGATTATTGGTGATCAAGTGTATGTTGGTAGCATGTCACCTCAGAAATTATATGTTTTATCATTTACCTACTCGAGGACGAGTAGGAACTAAGTTTGGGGATGTTGCTACATCATAAACGTATCCTTAATTTATGATGTTCCATGTTGTTTTCATGTTGTTTCCCACATGTTTGCTATCCACTTTATGTCATTTTTATCGGTTTTCCTGACTAACCTATTGACAAGATGCCATAGAGCCAGTTCCCTGTTTTCTGCTGTTTTTAGTTTCAGAAAAGTTATTCTGGAAATATTCTTGGAATTGGAAAATTCAAAGTCTGGAGCTGCTAGAATTCCCGAAGGTTCCACGGAGTCCCAAAGAGGCCCGAAGGGGGGCCACACCATAGGGCGGCGCCCCCTGGCCGCGCCATGGGGTGGTGTGGGCCCCCCAGGCCTCTACCGCCTTTGCCCTTTCGCCTATTTATACCCCCCGACATATCAACCCTAAAAAAATATCACTTGATCCTGAGAAACACCTAAGGCCACCGTCATTGTTATCCCGAGATCGGGAGGGTTCTGGAGCTCTCCCCGGCACCCTGCCAGGACGGGAATTCATCACCAGAGGGGTCTACACCACCATGCCCTCCTACGAAGTGATGCGTGAGTAGTTCATCCCTGGACTACAGGTCCATAGCAGTAGCTAGATGGTTGTTCTCTCCACTTTGTACCTTGTTTAGATCTTGTGAGCTGTCTCACATGATCGAGATCATCTTTATGTAATGTTACATGTTGTCTTTGCTGGGATCTGATGAATGTTGAATGTTATGTCTTCGGATTATCAATATATCATGTTATCTTCATGCTTATGTTATTTATGATCTTGCATGCTCTCCCTTATTAGTAGATGCTAGTAACTCCAAGAGGGAGTATTTATGCTCGATAGTGGGTTCATGCCTCTTTTGCATCTGTGCTCGAGTGATAGAAACATGACGGACGGAGGATGTGTTGTTGCCATTATGGAGAAAACAACGGTGTTTACTTAGTTTACATTCTTTACATTACACACTTTGCTTACTGCGATAATCGTTGCTTGCAACTTAATACCCAACGTTTGTTCGGATGATATTCGGAGGGTGGATTATTAGTCATAGATGCAGTTGGACGACGGTCTATGTATTTTGTTGTAATGCCCGCATGAATCAAATAGTAATCTTTATGTCTTGCATATGCACTACGGTGCAGCCTTCATTTCTGTTAATTGCCCAGCTGTAATTTGTTCACCACGCATGTTATTTATCTTTCATGGAGAGACACCACAAGTGAACTGTGGACCCCGGTCCATTTTCTCATACTGATAATACACACACTGCTTTCACGGTGCTTTCATACTGCTGCTACTGCTTTCATACTGTTTTCCTACTGTTTTCCACACCATACGTTTAACCTCTTTGTGTTCAGCAAAACCGGTGATATTGACATGCCATCTCAGCTGCTTCGGCCTTCTGAAGTTACTCCTTCCTCCTACTGGTCGATTAAATCTTCGTTTCTTACTGAGGGAAACCTGCTGCTGTGCTCATCATACCTTCCTCTTGGGGTCTCCCAACGAGTGCAAGATCTGCACCATCAAGGAGCTGATTTTAAATTTTGACCCCACTATTTTTTAGCTTGATATGAATTGTGTGATTTTAGATCATGACAAACATGCTTTATGTGATAATTATGTTGTTGATTTTGTTCATGATTCTACTAAAAATTATTGCCAAAGAGGAAAATATGGTTGTAGTAATTTTCATGTTACTAAAACACCTCTCTTTTTATTGAAAGTTTTGAAGTTGCTCTTGTTCTACCTTCCCATTATTTCTAGTTTGAGATTATTTAATTTATTTCTTTACAAGATTCCTATGCATAAGAAGTGGGCTAGAATTAAATTTGTTTTATACTTGTTTCTTGATGCTCTCTTTTGCTTAATTCATATTTCTTATGTGTGCATCTTCTTCACTTGAAAACACGTGAATACACTTTTCTCGGCCTAGCTAAAAGGCGTTAAATAAAAGCACTTCTTGAGAGATAACCCATGGTTTTATTTTTTGCTTTGTTTTTCTCTGTTTTATTTGAGTCAAGGGTTTGTATACTTATGTAGAAACTCGTTTCTATCTTTATTTTCATGTTTTAGTTGTGCCAAGTAAACTTTCTGACAAGAGTTGGAGTTGGTTTTGGATTTCCGCGCAGAAAACAGATTTCTGCTGTGCATCGTAAAAAAATGTATAAAATCCAAAAAGATCACAATGATCTGAATTTTTTTGTGCTTATTCCTCATCTAATTCCGCAACTTTTTTGTTTTTTAAGTTTTTTGATCTGAGCAACATAAGTGCGCCAAAAAAATCGTCTTTACAGACTATTCTGGTTTTGGCAGATTCTACCATTTTTCTTCCATTTGCTCTTTTACGATGTCAAGTGGATTTCTTGCTTCCCGAAACATCAGTGGCTGTATCTAATGTTTAAAATTATAAATAGCACTTGCGTCCATACAGAACCCATGTATTTTTTATTGTTGCACTAACCCTCTAATGCGAATTACTCTTTGACTATGGTGTGAAGGAAGTTTTCAAGGGTCAAGAGAAGAGGGTGATATAATGTGATCAAGAAGAGTGCAAAGGCAAAGCTTGGGGATGCCCCCGTGGTTCATCCTAGCAAATTATAAGAAGAATCAATCATCTAAGCTTAGGGATGCCCAAGGCATCCCCTTCTTCATCAACAATTTATCATGTCACTTCTAGTTAAACTATATTTTTATTCGGTCACATCATATGAAGTTTACTTGGAGCGTCTGTTTGTTTTTATTTTGTTTTTCCTTTGTTTTCTTTTGTTTTCCTTGCTGCAATAATATAGTTGGACCCTAGCATTCCTTGTTTGGGAGAAATACACGCTCCTCTTTTTCATTTGAATACTTGCTATGCTTGTATTCTTAATGTTTCTTCTAGCTGTTCTAAAATTCCTGTTTAGCTCTTGTTTTCGTTGCATTTCTTATTCAGAGCTGTTAGTTTTAGTTGTGTTATGTGAGTAATCTCATTTTTTCTTGCTGTATCATTTATAGATGTGTCGTTAAAACATATTTTGTATGGTGCTTGTTGGGAAAAGAAACTGATGCATGTAGTAGAATTTATAACGATGCAAATAGAAGCTTGTATAGACTGTGGCTAGACTTTTTCATATCATGCTAGATGTTATTTTAATTCTAAAGCCTAGTGGTTATTTAGTAGAATTATTTGTCTCAAATATAGAGTGTTTAATGTGCCTTAGAAAGAATCATGAGTTGTTCTTGTCATTTTGAAGCATAAATTTGTGGTGTTCTCCTTTGAATGTTTTATTTGGTTGACTTGACGTATGCTTACACCATGTTTATGAGTATGAACGAGTCACTTATAGACTCTATCATAATTTAGTTTTTGAACTTGTGGTACCACTTATGCTTTGATTAATGATTTTTATGTCGCTATGCATGATTATGGCCATTATTGCTCTCTTGATTGGTCGCTCCAAGTCTTTTGATAGCCTCCACATGTACTGAGTATGAGCTCTACTCGTGCATCCAACTCCCGAAAACAAAAGTTTGCCAAATGTGTCCACCATACCTACCTACATGTGGTATTTAACCACCACTCCAAAGTAAATTGCTCATGTGTTACCTTTAAAACTTTCAAAATTACTCATGTTTTGTGTTCCTGTTTTAGCTCATGAGGACGTAAATAGAGAATCTTTATCTCACTTGTTGATTGGACTTTCACACCCTATACTAGTGGCTTTATACACTTATCCAATTGATAGAAGGGGTGGCAGCGGGGTGCCCAGCCCCAAATTAATATAACAAATTCTCTTCACTATTTTTGGCCCTGATTTATCAGTCAAAGCATAATTGTGTAAACAAAAGAGAAACAGGGATAACCTTCAACCCAGATGCGTCCTTCTATGGGAGCCGCTCTTATGAAGTCTAGTTGGCTTGTGACATACTGTATTTTATGTTTACCATTCGTTGACATAAGCATACACCTCTCTAAAAAATAGACACTCCTCCACGGTATGTGATTGTTGGCAGGCACCCGAGGATTCGGTTAGCCATGGTTTGTGTAAGATAGTTGGGAGGAGTGTCAAACATTTCAATACCTCTGTTTAATAAAATAAAAAGCTATAGCACATGAGTTGATCCCTGCTTCCCTCTGTGAATGGCCTTTCTTTTACTTTTATGTTGAGTCTCCATCTTCTAACTTTATGCACAGTTGAGAGAGCACATTCTGAGTTTAATGTGCATTTGTCCCAGAAACATTACTAATTGTTTCATGATGTGTAATTGTTTGTTCTCTAATGGTTTGTTCTACTCTTCCTCATGAACTTTGAAGGTGTCCTGGCATTTATGTTTTCCCCACTCTTAAGGACAAGCGAAATATCACTTTGCCATGTTATCTCTATGCTTGAAACAAACGTATATCTTTCGAGTGCATTATTATTCATGATATTTTATTTGTGTTACTTCTCATGATGCAAGGTGATTGCTATGCTTTATTGTTAAATTTTTATCTATCATGCTTGTGTTAAAGTACTACGATCTCAGCTTACTTCTGCTTTTACATTATTGATGATCAAGTTTATTTTGGTAGCATGTCACCTTAGAAATTATGTGTTTTTATCGTTTACCTACTCGAGGACGAGTAGGAAGTAAGCTTGGGGATGTTGATATGTCATGAACGAATCTTAATTTCTGATGTTTCATGTTATTTCCTACGTGTTTGATATACACTTTATGTCATTTTTTATCGATTTCCGGGACTAACCTATTGACAAGATGCCACAGAGCAAGTTCCCTGTTTTATGTTGTTTTTAGTTTCAGAAAAGTTGTTCTGGAAATATTCTCAGAATTGGAAAAATCAAAGCCCGGAAGTCTTAGAATTCCCGAAGTTTCCACGGAGTCCCAAAGAGGTCCGGAGGGGGTCACATGGGCCACACCATAGGGATGCGCGCCCCATGGCCGCGTCTGGGGGTGGTGTGGGCCCCTCGGGAGTCCACCGCCTTCACCCTTTCGCCTATTTATTCCCCCCGATACATCAACCCTAAAATGTACCACTTCGTCCCGAGAAACACCCGAGGCCGCCGTCATCGTCATCCCGAGATCGGGAGGGTTCAGCTGCAACGTGGAACCTACACAACACAATCAAATCACTTTGCCCCAACTAAGCGGTGAGGTTGTCAATCTCACCAGTTTTGCTGGTAACAAAGAGGTTAAATGTATGGTGTGGAAAACAATATGAAAACAGTAGCAGCAATGTGAAATCAATGGAAGCAGTGTGTGTTTTATCAGTATGAGAAAATGGACCGGGAACCACAATTCACTAGAGGTGTCTCTCCATAAAAGACAGCTAACATGTGTGGTGAACAAATTACAGCTGGGCAATTGACAGATAAAGAATATGCATGACATAAAGATTACTATGAGATTCATGCGGGCATTACAACAGGATACATAGATCGTCATCCAACTGCATCTATGACTAATAATCCACCCTTCGAATATCATCCGAACAAACGTTGGGTATTAAGTTACAAGCAGCGGATAATCGTAGTAAGCAAAGTGTGTAATGTAAACAATGTAAACGAAGTAAACATCGTTGTTTTCTCCCTAATGGCAACAACACATCCTCCATCTGTCACGTTTCTGTCACTCGAGCACAGATGCAAAGGAGGCATGAACCCACTATCGAGCATAAATACTCCCTCTTGGAGTCACTAGCATCTACTTGGCCAGAGCATCTACTAACAACGGAGAGCATGCAAGATAATAAATAACATACACATGAACATAACATGATAGGTTGATAATCAACAGACATAGCATTCAATAATCATCGGATCCCAGCAAACACAACATGTAGCATTACAAATAGATGATCTCGATCATGTGAGACAGCTCACGAGATCTATACA
The DNA here is from genome assembly GCA_028641055.1 of Alopecurus myosuroides. NCBI lineage: Eukaryota > Viridiplantae > Streptophyta > Magnoliopsida > Poales > Poaceae > Alopecurus > Alopecurus myosuroides. The sequence goes on along the minus strand of CM054058.1, from coordinate 217,623,541 downwards.
TGAGGCATAAGGTGGAGATTGCAACCATCTAGTTACTGCTATGGACCCGTAGTCCAGGGGTGAAATACTCATGCATCACTCCGGAGGCGGGCATGGTGGTGTAGACCCCTCCGGTGATGAATTCCCCTCCCGGCAGGGTGCCGGGGAGAGCTCCAGAACCCTCCCGATCTCGGGTTGACGATGATGGCGGCCTCGGGTGTTTCTCGGGAAAAAGTGGTATATCTCTAGGGTTGATGTATCGGGGGGAATAAATAGGCGAAAGGGCGATTGCGGTGGATGCCCGAGGGGCCCACACCACCCCCAGGCGCGGCCGGGGGGCGCGCCGCCCTATGGTGTGGCCCCCTCCTGGCCTCTTCGGGACTCCGTGGAACCTTCGGGAATTCTAAGACTTTTGGGCTTCAAATTTTCCAATTCCGAGAATATTTCCATAACAACTTTTCTGAAACTAAAAACAACAGAAAACAGGTAACTGGCTCTATGGCATCTTGTCTATAGGTTAGTCCTGGAAAATCGATAAAAATGACATAAAGTATAAGGAAAACATGTAGCATATGGCATGAAAACAACATGGAACATCAGAAATTATAGATACGTTTATGACGTATCAACTGTCAGGAGGTAGCCCATGATATTTCTTCATCAGCCCAACATGGAAGACAACATGAATACGAGCGCCAGCTGGAAGTTCAAGTCGGTAAGCCACTGATTCAATCTTGGCAACAACTTGGAACGGCCCATAGTACTTAGGTGCTAACTTGCCATTTGCACCGGCACCCAAGAATGCGGCTGGTGTGTGATGATGGCGCAACCAAGCCCATTCTCCTATGTCAAACGACAGAGGGCGATGCTTGCCATCGTAGTAGTGTTTGTAGTGTTGCGCCTCCTAGAGAAGCCTCTCACGAACAATGATGAGGAACTGGTCGCGGTTGACAATCTACTGTTCCACTGGTTGGTTGCGAATCTCCCCAGGAGTATTGGCTCAGAAAGAAGGAGGATCTCGACCGTAAAACAGTCGGAAGGGAGTATCCTTGAGTGCCGAGTGATAGGAGGTGTTTTAGCGGTACTCAACCCAAGGAAGCCACTGACGAGGGCGATCTCCCGTTAGGCATCTTAGATACATGTCGATCACCCTATTCACCGCCTCAGATTGGCCGTCTAACTGAGGGTGCAAAGCATAGCTCATGTGTAGATGAGTTTTAGCAGCAGCAAACAAGGCCTTCCAAAATCCCGAAGTAAGAAACCACGTCACGGTCGGAGACGATGGAAGCTGGAAATCCATGCAAACGCACAATCTTGAAGAAGAACGACTTGGCCACAGACTCCGCCGTATAAGGGTGTGCCAAAGGAATGAAGTGCGCATATTTAGAAATGTCGGTCGACTACCGTGAGGATGACACACTTGCCACCCAGTTTAGGAAACCCTTCGATAAAATCCATCGCAATGTCCTCCCAAATGCGAGATGGTACCATCAGTGGCTGAAGCAAGCCGGATGGACGTAGCTGCTCCGTTTTGTTGCGTTGGCACACGGTGCATGCACGAATATAATATCGGAGTGCCACACGAGCTTGAGGAAGGTGAAAAGCTCGACGTAGTCGATGAAGCAATTTTTGAACACCTTCATGGCCCATATCATGGGCAGCAGCCAATACGCCAGTTACAAGTGTAGAGGTGGGAGGCGCATATGCTCGCTGCTCGAACATGACGATGTCGTCAACGAGTGCGCAAGGTAAGCGCAACTCCCAGCTTCTAGTTTCTCTCGGAATGCCTCCAAAGCCGGTGTGTGCAGCCTAGCGTAAGGTGTCAAAGAGGTCGAATGAGGGCCCTGTGATGGCGCACATATGGTTCTTGGACACGTTGCACCGAGAAAGAGCATCAGCGACGACGTTCTGGCGACCTGGCTTGTATTCCACGGTAAAGTCAAAGCCCAACAACTTTCCGACCCAATGATGCTGAGGGATGGTCACAAGCCGCTGATCTAGAAGGAACTTGAGGCTGTAGTGGTCGGTCTTGACGATGAAGGAACGCCCCCAAAGTTACGGTCGCCAATGACGAACTGCCTAGACTAGAACAGTCAGTTCCCGCTCGTAAGCCGCTAGGGAGGCGTGTCGTGGGGCGACTGCCCGACTGAAATAGGCGATGGGACCACCATCTTGGTGGAGCACCACACCGAACCCCAAACCTGAAGCATCACACTCCACAATGAATGGATTGGTGAAGTTAGGAATCTGCAAGACGGGTGCAGTAGTGAGGGCGGTCTTCAATGCATTAAAGGCACGACTTGCATCCTCGGACCACCAGAAACCCTTTTTCTTTAGAAGTCCCGTCAGCGGTGCTACAATTATGCCGAAATTGCGGAGGAATTTCCTGTAGTAACCAGCCAAACCAAGGAAACCACGCACCGCCCGAACCGTTCGTGGAACCGGCCAATCGATGATAGCTATTATCTTGTCGATGTCCATGGCGACACCATCGGCGGAGATGACGTGACCGAGGTATGCGACTGACTCCTCTCCGAAGTAACACTTGGAGCGTTTGAGGTAAAGCTGATGTGCTCTCAAAGCCTCCAAAACGAGCTTGATGTGGCGTAGATGGTCAGGCCACGAGGAGCTGAAGATCAGGATGTCGTCAAAAAATACGAGCACAAATCGGCGTAAGAAGCGACGAAGCACATCATTCATTAACGCTTGGAACGTGGCTGGAGTATTGGTTAGACCAAACGCCATCACCACGAACTCGAAGAGCCCTTCATGAGTACGGAACGTCGTCTTGTGAATATCTTTTGAAGCCAGACACTTGATGGTAGCCAGAGCGGAGGTCCAACTTCGTGAAGAAGCAAGCGCCTTTCAGCTCATCCAACAACTCATCGACGACATGAATAGGGAACTTGTCCTTGATGGTGACACTGTTGAGTCCACGAAAGTCGATGCAGAATCGCCATGTACCCTCGTGTTTCTTCACCAGGAGCATCGGTGATGAGAAAGCCTAGGAACTGTGTGGTATAAGACTATGCTCCAACATCTGTGCACATTGCTTCTCTATTTCGTCCTTCTGAATTGCCGGATATCGGTACGGACGAATGGCCACGGGTTGTGTGCCTGGAAACACGCGGATGTGATGGTCGTGTGCACACGGCGGTGGAAGCCCTGTTGGCTCGGCGAAAATGTCAGCAAAGGAGGCCAGCAGGTCATCCAAAAGCTCTCTGGTGACAGATACGTGGAGATGGCTAGGAGGTCCGGTCGAGGTCAGTCCATGCCACTCGACCCGATGGTCCACACGCCAAAAGGACATCCATAGGGTGGAGAAATCCCACGGAATTGGCCCAAGCATCTTCAAGAAGCGTGTTCCGAGTACGACATCAAATCCACCCAAGGGTATGGCATGTAGATCCACAACAAAATTCTCCTTGTCAATGATGAGAGAAGCATGGCAAAGGAGGCCCCGACAAGTGACATGGTCGCCGTTCGCGACGGTAACGCGGAGACGGCACGCATCTGAGGTGCTGCCCGAGTCGATCAGCGCGACTAGTTGTTGAGAGTGCCAATGCGAATGGAGACTTGCATGGTGTCGCTCGTAGGAACGCCCGTGACTGTAAGGAGAGAGATCCGTATATCTCAGAATCGTCATCAGGGTCGTCGTCATCATAGGCAGACTGAATGTAGAGAGCCGTTTGCAACGATGCCCGCGGGCGAATTTTTCATCGTATTTGAAGCATAGCCCTTTTGCATGTCGATCGTCCATCTCAGTGTTTGTGAGTTTCTTGAAGGCTAGAGCCGGAGCTGAGCCGGCACCGTCGGATAATACCGGAGCTGGCGTCAATGGCAGCCGAGGTTGGCGGACCGGCCCAGACGGAGACGATGTAGTAACTGTGGACATGTTGAGATGTTCAAAGGAGACAACTAGGTCCATGGCTGCTTCCAAGGTAGCCGGCTTCATCATCTCAACCCGCGTCTTCATGGGTTCACCTAAATTATTGGTGAAAATGTCCCGCTCCTTAGCGTCAGGAATTGGGGCAACGCGGGTCAAGTGCTCAAGGAAGCGCTTGGTATACTCCACAACTGTGCCGGAGTGACGAGTTGAGATCAACTCGCCAAAAGGATTTGCACGAGTCGGCGGTCCGAAGTGATTCGAGATGAGTGTTCGGAACTCTTCCCGGTTCGGCCGGCCAATCTTCTCCTCCAAGTGATTCGAGATGAGTGTAGGAAGCCAGCCAGGTCTTGTCGGACTCTTGCGTGCGCTGACCAAGGAAAAAAGGATTGCATCTGGTCAGCCATGGACGTGGGTCGCTCTCCCATCAAACGTAGGAAATCAATCTTGTAGAGACGTGGAGCTCGCTCAGATCCTTCTGTGAAAGTCGGCATTGTCGCTGACCTAGATTTATCCGAGGGCGGGGCTGGCAGCATACCAAGCCCACCTAAACGCGGTGCCAAGCTTCCCTGCTCGAGGCGAAGCATAGCTTGGTTCTGGGCGCGCTGTTGTTACGATGCCTCGGTCGATTGTTCCTGAAGTGATTTCAGCGTTGCAGCAATTTTATCAAGCGCCTTGTCCAGCTTCTTGCGATGAGCACGTCGTTTGTCATCGGCGACTTGGAAGTCTCTGGCGAGGTCGTTGAGGGCAGCAACCACACCATCATGGTCCTCACGTTGCCTGGTGATGAGTTCCTCGAGAGTTGTGGGCGGTGGCAGCGGCGATTATGTCCGAAGGCGAAGCTATGGGTGCCGCCGGGGATCGTAGATGAATCTAATACCAAGTTGTCACGTGTTTGGGAATCTGAGGGCTGGGACGTAGAGTGCATCAGGTAGTCGTGCGATACCGCAGGCCGTGGACGGAAGTCCCGGCGACCCGTGGTGGCAGCAAGGGTGAGAGAGGCGCAGGGCGCAGTAGCACAAGGTGAGAAGATAGATTAATTGTTTCTGCTTGTCTATTGCTCACGCGAGGGGTGGCTATAAATATCCAATTACACTTGAGGTTACAAAGGAAATTCTAATTGGAAACAGACTAGGACTCTAATTAAACTAGGACTGGTCGGGTGGGGAAAACCTTCTTTGGGACAAAACCCTTTCCGACTCCTACTCTACTTCTAAACCCTGAACTTCTACTCTGCTAGGCCCTTGCGCCTGTATGTTTGGCCCCACATGACAGTTTCTCTATGTAGTTGCTCTCTGAAGAATAAGGTACATGTTGCTGTATGAGTGATGATTATTTGAACAGTACGAAAAAAAATTGGAGTATGAATATTTCAATAAGAACAGTTCAAATGATGCAAATGGTTCCGTTCCTATGAATATTGCAGTATGAATATTGGAATTGGAGTGTTACAAATGGTACAGTTTAAATTGGAGTATGAATATTTCAATTCCTATGACAGAGTAGCAGGTTATGGTGTCATCCATTTACAGTGCAAAGTGACATTGTGCAGTAGGCAAATCAATTTGCAGTAGAGAAACTTGAGTGCAGTTCTGTGATACCAGAAGTACAATTTTTCTTTTAGTAAGAGAAACTATAATTAACTTATCTTTATTTTTGAAACAAAGATGTGGGTAGCAGCCCAAATGACAACGATAATTTACCTTAGTTCTGTGTTGCTTGCTGTACTTGTTTCAAATCAAATGCTTGAAATTGTCAGAATGTTTCTAAGTTGGCCAGTGGCAACCTTCAGTACCATGTTTCCAGGGTCTCTGCATCTGGAGAGCACCAAACAAATGCATTATGATCTTGTTGGGGAGGGAATATTGACAGTCACTTCTACTGACAGTAAGAAGGCACAGTAGAGCAATTACCCAGAAATAGCACAAACTTCTGAGTTATTAGAATTTTTGCCTCCACACAAGCTGATGCCACAGTCTGCAAATTCCTTCTAGCACCGAAGTCTGGTTCAGTAGAGATTTGAAATCCACCCTAAAGTGAGCATTTGATCAAGGAGTGAGTAAAATTCCCTGCTATTGTCAGTCAATAATACTGTATCTTCCTAAAAATGGAAATACCCGAAACACATCAGAAGAAGAAGAAGTACAACACTGAATTTTGCTTTCCGGGCAGTTCAACACTTATGGTTACACGCTTAAAAAGGGTTTGCCAACTGTGCCAAAAAATTCACCAGGAGAACTGAAAACTTCTCCTTAAATTTTATGCAAATATAACTGTAAAAGAATCTATACGTGATATGCTAGAGAGGGGGCTAAGCAGAGAAAATATCCTTAAATTTTATCATTACTTGATATCTAGTCTGTATATGCGTCTGTATAATTAAGGACTACAGTAAGAACTTTTCTAAAGTAGGCAGAGCCATGGAACACTCTGGATATAGAAGACATCTCCCATTGGCGTCATGCCATTATCTATCCAATGTGATGGTCCATCTATTTATTTGAAGCAAATATTTTATTACGCAAACTGCGGCGTGTTAATTTTTCTGAATTAACAATTAAAGTTCTGCAAAGAGTGCTGAAATATTGACCACAGATATCGCTGGAACCAATATTCATACATTGTGGTAAGACCTAGCAAGTCTATACTTATTGGTTTATGAAATTTGATGTTATTCAACATTTGAACAAGTGACAGGGTGCCTCGCTTAGTCGTATATCATCAGTGTATATTCTGGAAGTATCAATTGCTATGTCTATCACTGGTCTGTTGAGATATTTTTTCAGGCATTTCTCCCGACGATACTGATACTGCAGCTCCCTCCTCTGAAAATTTGTTTTCCCAGACAGTCGAATGCCACAAAGTCAGCAAGACTGCAATCGTGGTTAGAAATGAAGCTTCTGCTGGTAGTGAAGGATGTTCATTGTCTGATCAACAACTAACGGCGCGAGCGATTAATCGGTTTGCACCCTTGCCAACTTGCGCTTTGGAGAGCGCACATTGGCCGTCCTTGCCCTTTTACCGTTTTAGATTTTTTGATGACCTCGCTTTGTGTCGCATCCCGTCTCTCACTGTTTGTGGGTCCGGCTTCCCTATGGTTGTCCATGTCGGATTTAACGTAGGCATTCCGGATTATTTTCGTTTTGCCGGGAGTCGCTATTCAGAGGGGTATGATGGGGTTTTCACTGTTAGAGAGATTAGTGTATACTCCTATTAGCTAGGGGTTTCCTTGCATATTGGCCACCTGTACATGTGTATATATTGTGGCATTTGGCCCTGTGGAATACAATTTTGATATTCCTAACATGGTATCGAGCCGGTTTTAGGTTTTCCTGTGATGGATCGTTTGCTCTAGAGTCTGGACGTGTACTGTTCTGGATAGCGCACACGAGTTGACCGAGCCATAAAAAAAGAGTGAAAAAAAATGTCTCTGCCTTGTGATGCTGCTTCACTGCTCGGTGCTCCTCCGCGGTCTTTGTTGGCTGTTTCGATGCCTCCTCCGATGATATTCGTATGTCGCTCTTCATCGACTTTAGCGACTTCTTCTAGCGGTTGTGGTCGCTCTACGTCGACTCCGTCTATATCGACTCGCCGCTCTACGTCGACTCCGTCTATGTCGACTCGTCGCTCTACGTCGACTCCGTTTGTGTCGACTCACCGCTCGGCATCTTCACATGGTTCAGGTCGTTTTTTGTCGGCTCCTCGCATGGCTTGTGCACGCACTTGTGACCGCACTCCGTCGACTTTCTGCGTGACTACCACGCGTGCTGGTGATTGGTCCTCCTTGGTTGACGCGTCTACCTCGACCTCTTCAGTTGCGTCTTTGACCGAGCATGAGATTGCGCAACTCTGATGCCTGCTTGCTACTTGGGACTCTTCACTGACAGGTACTACCGGTTATGCGACTGACTTTTCTGGCATTGAGAGACCACCTTCTTCTAATTCAGGTACATCCTCTTGGATCCTTGATATCGGAGCATCTTTCTATATGACTTACGATTCTTCTGCTTTGAGCTCTGTTTGACCTGTCGAGCCTCTTGTCTCTGTTCATACCGCTGATGGTACTCCCATCCCTGTTGCTAGTCGAGGCACTCTTAGCAGTTCCGTGTTTCATGTTCCTTCTGTTGCTCATATTCCTCGACTCACCATGCAGCTCTTTTCGGGTAGTCAGATTGTCGATTCTCGTTGTAGGGTCACTCTAGATTTTGATTCCTGTTCTGTTCAGGATCGTTTCACGAGGTCTTTGCTTGGTGCTGGCCCGCGACGCCATGATGGCCTATGTGAGCTCGACTGGCTTCGTCTTTCTTCCGCTGCCGGCGCCTCCAGTCTCTCGGCCCCTGTTGTTGCAGCCACCGGCTCTTTTCGGCAGTGGCATCATCGTCTTGGTCACTTATGTTGTTCTCGTCTCTCGTCTCTTGTTCATTGTGGTGTTCTGTGGCCTGTCTCCGGAAATGCTTCTTTGAATTGTATGGGTTGTAAACTTGGTAAGCAGATTCAGCTACCATATCCTTATAGTGACTCTGTGTCTGAGCGTCCTTTTGATCTCATTTATTCAGATGTTTGGGGTCCGGCTCCCTTCACTTCGAAAGGGGGTCATCGGTACTATATTATTTTTATAGATGATTACTCTCGTCACACTTGGATTTAGTTTATGTCCTCTCGTAGTGAGGTTCTCTCTATCTATAAGCATTTTGCTGCCATGGTTCACACTCAGTTGTCTACACATATTCGTGTGTTCCGTGTTGATTCTGCTGGTGAGTATATCTCAAAGCATCTACGTGGTTTTCTTGCTGAGCAGGTCACTCTCGGTCAGTTCTCTTGTCCCGGTGCACATGCTCAGAATGGCGTTGCTGAGCGTAAGCATCGTCATCTTTTTGAGACGGCTCGTGCGATGATGATTGTTTTTTCTCTCCCGCCTTATTTTTGGGTTGAGGCTGTCTCTACCTCGTCTTATCTCATTAATATCCAGCCTTCTGCCGCCCTTAAGGGTGCTATTCCTCTTGACCGACTTTATGATCGTTCTCCTGACTATTCTATACTACGTTTGTTTGGCTTTGTTTGTTACGTTCTCCTCGCTCCTCGTGAACGCACCAAACTAACCGCTCAGTCTGTTGAGTGTGTATTTCTCGGATATAGTGATGAGCATAAGGGCAATCGCTGTTGGGATCTTGTGGCTCGTCGGATGCTATTTCTCGAGATGTGACTTTTGATGAGTCTCGACCTTTCTATCCGCGATCGAACTCATCGACCTCCACTACGGAGGATCTCTCTTTTCTTACTCTACCTGATTCTCCTCCCTTGGTTCCTCCTATTTCTTCTCCTCCTTCTCATCCTGTTACTCAGGAGTCATCTACACCGACACTATCCTTTCCTCCTTCGTCGCCGTGTTCTTCACACTCCGCACTAGTGTCTTCTCCCTCTCCGTATCCTCCTATCATTCCCTCTCATCCTACTTTTCTCTTTTACTATACTCGTCGTCCACGTGTTGTGAACGAGTCCTCTGATGCACCCTCTATTTTAGGCGCATCGTCTCAGCCGACTTATTCTCTTCGTAGTCGGCCTTGCACTACACCTGATTTCTATAATCCCGCCAGTTACAGTGTTACTGCTATTCCAAAGCCGACTACGTACCGTGAAGCTGTTGTTCATCGTGAATGGCAGCTTGCGATGGCCGAGGAGATCGCTGCACTCGAGCACACCGGTACATGGGAGATTGTTCCTCTCCCTCATTCTATTCGCCATATCACCTGTAAGTGGGTCTATTAGGTGAAGACTCGTTCTGATGGGTCCCTTGAGCGTTCGAAAGCTCGTCTAGTTGCTCGTGGCTTTCAGCAGGAGCATGACCGCGATTATGATGAGACTTTTGCTGTTGTTGCTCACATGACCACTGTTCAGACTCTTCTTACCATTGCATCCGTTCGCCATTGGTTTGTGTCCCAGCTTGATGTTAAGAATGCCTTTCTCAATGGTGAGTTGCGTGAGGAGGTCTATATGCGACCACCACCTGGCTATTCTGTTGATGATGGCATGGTCTGTCGTCTTCGCTGCTCTCTCTATGGCCTTAAGAAAGCCCCTCGTGCATGGTTTGAGCGCTTTTCTTCCGTGGTCATGGTTGCTGGTTTTTCTTTGAGTGCTCATGATCCTGCGCTATTTGTTCAGTTCTCTCCTCGTAGTCGCACTCTCCTTCTTCTATATGTTGATGACATGATCATCACCGGTGACGACCCTTAGTATATTTCCTTTGTTAAGGCCCATCTGAGTGAGCAGATTCTTATGTCGGATCTTGGCCCGCTTCGTGACTTTCTTGGGATTGAGGTTTCATCTACCTCTGATGGTTTCTTTATCTCCCAAGAACGGTATATTCATGATCTTATTACCCGTGCCGCTCTTACTGATGAGCTTACTGCTGAGACTCCCATGGATCATCTATCTCTTCGTGTTTCAGATGGTGATCCCCTCTCTGATCCGACTCGTTATCGATATCTTGTAGGGAGTCTCGTCTATCTAGCTGTTACTCGTCCAGATATTTCTTATTCTGTTCATATCTTGAGTCAGTTTTTTTTCGCTCCTACCTCGGTTCATTATAGGCACCTTGTCCGTGTTCTACGCTATCTTCGTGGGACGATCGCTCTTTGTCTCTTATTTCCTCGTTCTAGCTCGTTACAACTTCAGTCCTACTCTGATGCTACGTGGGCTAGTGATACTACAGATCGCCGGTCACTGTCTGCTTAGTGTGTTTTTCTTGGTGGTTCTCTCATTGCATGGAAGACAAAGAAGCAGACCGCAGTTTTCCGTTCGAGTGCAGAGGCTGAGTTGCGAGCGGTGGCTCTTTTGACTGCTGAGGTGACTTGGCTACGGTGGTTACTTGCAGATTTTGGTGTCTCCGTTATGACACCCACTGATCTATTGTCTGACAGTACAGCTGCTATCAGTATCTGAACGGATAGTAAGGGCACCTAGAGGGGGTGAATAGGTGCTACGACCAATTTTAATCTTTCTTCAAGATTAGGCTTGACACAAAGATAAATAATCTAGACAATGCAACTACGGTGAATTTAGCTATATGACAAGAACAAAGATAAACACAATACAAGCACAAGTAAAGGATAAGGGGACGAGATAACCGATAGAAAGCACGCAGAGACACGATGTATTCCCGAGTTCCTCCTTGTTAAGGGAGTACGTCTCGTTGGAGGGGTGTGAGCTTCGCCACAAAGGACTCGCCCTATTCTCCGATGAACCCCACCACAAAGGCCTAGTCCACCTTCCACTATTGATCCCCTTTGAGGCTAGAATCGAATCCTTTACAAACAAGCTTGGGGCACACACCCACAACCAAATTGGGGGCTCCCAACAATCACCACAAATCCAAGAGTAGCAATGGTGTCTAGGTTCTCCACAAGGAAACCCTAGACTAGATCCCTCAAGTGAATTAGGGGGAAATGAAGAATGGCTTGGTGAAGAAGTAGATCGGCGCCTTCTCCTTCAATCCTCCAAGAATCAACGAGTTTGGGTGGAGGGATTGAGAGGAATCAATGATTTGGTGAGATCTAATAAATGCACTTCAATGCTTGGACGAACTAGATCTTGGGGAAGAAGGGGATGGGCTATTTATACCCATCCCACGAATCTGACCGTTTGGGGCATTTATTGCTTCACCCGGTACTACCGGACGCCCGCCCGTGCATCTCTCCACCTTGGTCAATGTAGCATCGCAGATAGAAACCACAATCGGTACTATCGGGCCGATCTGGTAGTACCGCGTTGAACTACCGGACGCCCCCGGTAGTTCAGAATTTACAACAAGGTTGAGGTTCGAGTCCAGTATGCATCCTAGATTCATCAGCGAAAACCCGGTACTACCGAGCAGATTCGATAGTACCGCGACCCCGGAAGTACCGTGCTGATCCGGTAGTGCCGCCCCTCAGAAACGATCAGCTCCACCAGCGCACACAAGCACACCATGGCCGGTAGTACCGAGCGGATCCGGTAGTACCGAGTGTCAAGTGCACAGAGTCCAGTACGCATCCTGGAAAAATCGGTAGTACCGGACGGATCCGGTAGTATCGAGTGCCAAGTGCGCAGAGTCCAGTGTGCATCTTGGAAAAACTCGGTAGTACCGGACGCCTTGCGCTAGTACCGGCCCAGACAGAAAAACCACCATAGACACATATTTCTTCAATGAGCACAAAGGGGATTTTCACACTTATAAAAAATACCATGATATGTAATATAAGCTCAATAACCTGAAAATAGTTCTCTAATTGTGTTGTCAACAAACATCAAAACAATACGGGGAAATGCTCTTTCAATCTCCCCCTTTTTGGTGTTTGATGAGAACGCAATTGTTGAGCAAGGATTTGATAGCACTGAGCACAAGTGAACTGAAGTAATTTACAACGAGAAGAAATAGCTACGCATAAGACTTGCAATAGATAGAAAGTACTTAACGGGATAACAAGTCTTACACCACACTCCAACTTAAAAGTTCAACACTAAGTAAAAGTTTCAACTAAAACAGAGACACAAGCAAGAGAAATAAACGAATATAGCAAGCTTGTGAAACCACCCATGCAAATCCTGACTCAACCTAATATAATCATTCTCCCCCTTTGTCATAAAATGCCAAAAAGGGAGAAGAGGCTAACGTCCCAAGTCACTCCTCGTCTTCGGGAACATGGTGGGTGGACGAGGAAGGAATATCGAGGCTGCTCCATGAGCTATGCTTGAAGATCCACTGCTCCTTGGGAGTGATAGCCTCCTCGGAACCCGAGGACACGGGCGAACCCATCTGAGACATCATCTTCTTCTGACGAGAAGCAGCCTTCTTGTGGTAGACGTGAGCATCATACAAGCGCTCCTAGAGGTCGAGCTGGGGGCAAAATTCCTTCTTGGCCTTGATCTGGAACTTCTTGAACCACGAGGGTTCCTCCACAGAGTCAGAAACAATAGGTGGTGCTCCATCCCTCACACCAATACGTGAGGAAGATGCCTTTTGGGCTGCAGCAGCATCTAGCTCGGAGGGATTCAAATGAGCCTTCACTCTAGGCTCCTTCACGGGTTGATTGAGCACCGGACTGCCATCCTTCATTATGTCCTCCTTTGTGGCTTCCCACCATTTCCTCTTGATTAGCTTCATGAGATAGGGGCCAAAGATGGGAGCCCTCTTGACAATAACGGTAAGCCAAAGCTTTTCATGGATCCAATCCATCACGTCAAAACGTTCACCGGAACCTTTCTTATCCTTGGATCCCTTGAGGAGGTCAAACACATAGCCATGCACCTCATCCCAATTCCCCACACGTGGAGCAAGAGTCTCCCTATAGATACGGTGAAGGGTCTCAAATGGGCGAATAAGATGAGCAGTTTTTCCAGTGTGCCTCCTTCCATGGTGATGTTGGCAATGGAATTATTGTGGCTAGAGGTTTTGTGGTCATGGCACCTCCATCCACATGGCTCATGTTCCCCCTTATCCTCATATCCCAAGAGAGCACCGAATTCTTTCAAAGTGGCCAAGAGCAACCTATCCTTGGTCATCCACTTCAAAGTCCTCTCTTCATCAATGCCAAAGTGAATAGTGGCATAGAATTGCATAATCTAATACTCAATGTACGGATGGTTGAACTTCATAAGGGTAATGAGTCCAAATTCTTCACACATAGCCAAGGATTCATCAAAGTAGCCCTTGAACTTGGGAAGTCTCATGTGGGGAATGTTGAGAGTATGTTGAATGGTGACATAGTAGTCCTTGCCCACATAGATGTCATTGTAGACATGCTCTTGGTCCTTTGTGAGGAAGTGAGGGTTATCCAAATAATCCCTCTCATGATCATAAGGATTCTCTTCCCTATATTCTTGATAGGCTTCGGGCTTCCACTTATTGAATGGCTTACGAGCAGATTTCCTAGCAACGGCCTTGGGTTGTGAAGAGCCACCACCAACACGTCCACCTCGACCACCACCACGAGTCCTAGCGGTGGTAGGAGCAGGCATGATCTCATCCTTAGCCTCAAAATCAGCCATGAACGCATCCTCATCTCCGTAAGTAGCCACAGACTTGTCTCCCGGAGCCTTGCACTTGTTTCTAGCATAGGTGACCGGTTCCTTCCCCAAAGACCTAGAACCACGATAACCTGTGAAAACAGAGGGATGGGTGTAGGAAACAAGATGAGGGAACATAATCAAAGAAAATGGTAATAAAACTAGTTGATTCAAGTTACAACAAATTGATCAGTCCCAAACTTGTGAAGGAGGTAGTACCGGACGACGCCCGGTAGTACTGGCGGCACGAGTTTTAGGTTCCATACTCCAGATCTGAGCACGAAATCAAGGAAAAATCAACTAGATGAAACTAGGAGGAACTAGGCAATGCAATTTCTAGCCTAAAGTGAATCATCCATCCAATTTAACCGAAGAAATCGTAGCTACAAGCATCTATCCTCAAGATCTCATCTAGGGTTCATCAATGGAATCAATGGGGACCCAAAATAAGAGCAAGGAGAGGAGAAATAGCGGAGGCCATGGAGGAGACCGATGCGGGAGGGATTCCCACGGATAAAACACGGCTAGAAACAGCGGATTCCAGCGAGGGGAGTCCCAACCGGACGAGGGAGAGGAGGGGGGAAGCAGAGGGGGAGCAGTTCATGCGGGTGGGAAATAACCCCCGGCCCGCACGACTGTGAGTTTTAAGTCAAAACTGCATCTCCCGGTAGTACCGGACCGGTCCCGTAGTACCGCATGTTGCATAGGCGGTAGTACCATGCAAGATCGGTAGTACCGGCGGTACAGATTTCCACAAACGAGCCCACTTCTATCTCCACAGACGGTAGTACCGGCCGCGTCCGGTTGTACCGGGTGTGTAAGTTTGAGCAGAAAAACTGCTTTCAACTATACACACGCGGTAGTACCGGTCGGTAGTACCGGGGCACCCTTCCTCTTCCTCAAGTGACAAATTTTTAGTATGTTCAAGAATAGAAGTTGTTTCTAGGATGAGATAGGCTTAGGATGGAGGACCAAACTGAAGATAGTACTTCTCCCCCCTCACTTGCAAGAAACACACAAATGAAAGGCCAAGTGAGAGAGATTTTCCTAAGAGAAACACTTAGCTAGGAAAACGAGAGAAGTGCAAATAACTCAAAAATAAATCACAACTAAGATCTAACTCTTCACAAGGAAGAGGTTGGTGGCCTAAGCCACCATGTAAGAGAATGTTGGTATGTCACCGCGAAGATATATCTTGGGTGCATTGCCAATTCTCGGCATTGAAGCTCACAATTCGACATTAGAAAAAAAGAGATAACAATGAATTTTTTGCTTTGGGCATAATGGGGGGAGGGAGAACCCAATGTGCTAGGATAACACTCCCCCTATGTCCATGCCTACACCTAAACCCAAACACGTATCAACTATAGGGGTGTGTGCAAGATATTCAAGTCAAACTCCTAGAATGGATGATATTTAGCTCATTCCTCAAGAACATGAATCTTGCATCATCAAGAGGCTTCTTGAAGATGTCCGCGAGATTATCCTTGGCGGGGACATATGCTAGCTCAATATCACCTCTTGCCACATGATCCTGGAAATCATGACGAATCTCAATATGCTTCGTCCTTGTGTGTTGTACGGGGTTGTAGGCGATCTTGATGGCACTTTCATTGTCACACATGAGAGGAACCTTATCAAAGTGAAAACCATACTATTTGAGGTTTTTCCTCATCCATAGAAATTGGGTGCAAGCACTAGCGGCCGCCACATACTCGGCTTCGGCGGTAGAGAGAGATATACAATTTTGCTTCTTGGAAGACCAACTCACCAAGAACCTACCAAGAAATTGGCAAGCCCCGGAAGTAGACTTCCTATAATCTTGATCACCGGCCCAATCCGAGTCCGCGTAGCCCTTGAGAAAAAATTGTGCCCCCTTTGGGTACCACAAACCAAACCCTGATGTATGAACCAAATACCAAAACATCCTATGGACTGCCACCAAGTGGCTTTCCTTAGGAGCCGCTTGATACCTTGCACACACACCTACACTCAAAACGATATCGGGCCTAGATGCACAAAGATAAAGCAAAGAACCAATCATAGAACGATAAAACTTTTGGTCCACATCTTTACCATCCGGATTGCGCTTGAGGTGGCATTTGACTTGCATAGGAGATGGCTTCTCTTTTGCACCTTGGAAATTAAACCTCTTGAGCATGTCTTGGGTGTACTTGGCTTGAGAAATGAAAGTCCCACGAGCCAATTGCTTGATCTCAAAGCCAAGGAAGAATTTAAGCTCTCCCATCATAGACATATCAAACCTGTCAGTCATAAGCTTTGAAAACTCATTATTAAAAGCTTGGTTAGTTGATCCAAAGATAATATCGTCCACATAGAGTTGGCATGTGAAAAGCTCACCCTTTACCCTGTTTGTGAAAAGGGTGGGGTCGATCTTCCCAACTTCAAACCCATAGTCTTCCAACAACTCTCTAAGATGCTCATACCACGCACGTGGTGCTTGTTTAAGTCCATACATCACCTTATCGAGCTTGTAGACATGGTTAGGGAAGTTGGGATTCTCGAACCCCGGAAGTTTCTTAACATTTACCTCCTCTTTTAGTGGACCATTTAGAAAAGCACTTTTGACATCCATTTGTTGCAATTCAAAATTATGCGAAGATGCATATGCAAGAAGGATATGGATGGACTCAAGGCAATCCATGGGAGCATAGGTCTCATCAAAGTCAATGCCTTCCACCTGAGTGTAGCCTTGAGCCACCAATATTTCCTTGTTCCTTATGACAATACAATGCTCATCTTGCTTGTTCTTGAATATCCACTTAGTGGCAATAACATTGTGGCAATCCTTGGGCTTCTCAACTAGCTTCCAAACTTTACTGCGCTCAAAGTTATTGAGCTCATCATGCATAGATTCTACCCAATCAGAGTCCTCAAGAGCTTCAAACACTTTCTTTGGTTCCACCATAGATATGTGAGCTTGATACTCACTAAAGTTTGCCAATTGCCTTCTTGTATATCTTTTAGCTTGAATATCTTCCAACACTTTGTTGTTGGATGCATCAATACTCTTCAAAGCTCTTCTAATCCTTTTAGCACGACGGGCTTCGATCTCCTCATTATTGCGAGGAGGAATCACTTGATCATCTTGATCATTTGGGCCCCCGTCTTGACCAAATTGTTGGCCTTGATCATCATCATCATCATAAACACTTGCTTCAACTTGAGGAGAGGAGGATGAGGAATGTTGATCATGGCCTTGACCTTGACTAGCTTGAATGATAGGAGTGGTTGCATCTTGCTTAGTAACTTGGTCAATGATAGGAGGGTCTTCAACATGTTCTTGGTTAGGTGCATCACTTGGCTTGTTCTTCTATTGTATAAGAGGGCTCCACTTGAGTGGAGCATAGTCCTTCTCGAGTCGCCATAAGGTGTCCCTCAATTGGGCGGAAAAATCCCACGCCCATCCTTCCTATGGCTTCTTGAGGCATTTCAACATCTACATTACAAACATGAAATTGCGCCACTTGGGAGCCATCAGTTTCCTCGAAAACCACACTACAAGATTCTATGAAAATCTGTGGGGCTTTGTCAAAGACTCTATAAGTGTGGGATTCGGCACTGTAACCAACAAATATACCCTTAATAGTTTTAGATTGGAATTTAGAGAAACAGACACCCTTGATCAAATAGAAACACTTACAACCGAATACACGGAAGTAGGAGACGTTGGGTTTGTTGCCGGTGAGGATCTCATATGGAGTCTTCTCCAAGCCCTTGCGGATGTAGAGGCGGTTGGAGGAGTGGCATGCGGTGGAAATGGCCTCGGCCCATAGATATTGGGGAGAAGAATACTCCGCCAACATGGTCCTTTCCATATGCAATAGAGTTCTATTCTTCCGCTCGGCTACACCATTTTTTTTACGGGTGTAGGTGGCGGAATATTGATGACGACTACCCTCATCACTAAGGAATTCATTCAAAGTGTAGTTCTTGAACTCGGAGCCATTGTCACTTCTAATAGCTATGATTTTAACATTGTGTTAACGTTGAACTTGGTTGGTGAAGTCGATGATAGTTTGTTGGGTCTCACTCTTGCACTTGAAGAAATAAACCCAAGTGTATCTTGAGTAGTCATCGACAATCACCAAGCAATACTTCTTGCCTCCAAGACTTGCCTCGGGCATGGCACCAAAGAGATCAACATGAAGAAGCTCCAAGATCCTCTTCGATGACATGATAGTCTTGGACTTGTGGGCGGCATCATGCATCTTTCCTTCAACACACGACCTACAAACGCGATCTTTGGAAAAGGAAACATTTTCTTTTAGTCAGAGGATAAGGCCACCTTTGTCAAGACTTTGCAAAGTTCTCATGCTGACATGGGATAAGCGGCGATGCCACAACCACCCCACGTCTGCCTTTCCGAAAAGATACATTTATTGAGAGTTGGTAGATTTTGAAAAGTCCACCATGAACAACTCATTTTCAACATGCCCCACGTATGCAACGTCAAGAGTCTTGCTCCTCAAAAGGACCACAATATCAGGATCAAAGAAGACGGAGAAACCCATCCTCCCTAAAGCACGAGCTAAAAGTAAATTGTAACCAAGGGATTCAACAAGCATGACGTCCACGATAGTGATATCGGGAGCAATCACAACCTTGCCAAACCCCGATACCTTAGACTTGGACTTGTCTCCATAAGTGACGTTTGCATGAATATTATTTGGGCGCAACTCCGTCACAAGTTCTTTGCTTCTGGTCATATGACTAGTGCATCCACTATCAATTATCCATTTAGACCCACCGGAAGCATAGTCTTGCAATAGATCATTGACTAGAGTTATGACCCGAGGAGGGTCCCCTCATGTTAGCAACAAGGGTCTTTGGAACCCAAATAGTATAGTCAATGAAACATTCAATGGGACCAACATATTTAGCTTGCACAACACCATCTGTCGAATCTCTGACTCTACAAATCCCTTAGGTGACCCTATCGGGTTTCGACTAGGAGAAGTCATGAGCGCTGGTGGAATCGTCGGCTAGACAGGGGGCGAGATTTACCCAGGTTCGGGGCCCTCGTAGAGGTAAAACCCTTACTCCTGCCTCTTGTAGATCTGTATTGACGGAAAGATCGGTTACAATGGTGATGCTCGAATCGAGAGTAAGATCTCGAGTTCAAGGCTTTGATGGCGTTGTGTTGCTTGGTCCTCTCCCGGGGGGCTCTCTTGGCCTTATATAGGTGACCAGGTCTCGAATCCTACCCGGAGAGGACTTCAACCCTAACTATGTCGGTTACATGTTTCCTATCTTAACACGCAAGTTAATGCAGGTGGGCTTCACATGGGCCTTCTGGAGTATTCCAAGGGCTCCTCTTCTTGGGCCTTCAACCTTAGGCTTGAGAGGGGGTGTCCTTATTCGCAGGGTCCAGGATCCATATATTCGTCAGTAGCCCCCGAGCGTTTGCTCGAGTGGGATTTTTCCAGTCGAGTAGACAGTCAAGCCTTTCTTGGTCTGCCTTTCTTATGGATAACCAGCTTGGTTGTTTCCTGTTTTAAAGGGTGTGTTCCCTGTGCAACGAGTCTTCATGCTCGAGTGTCGAGCAGCATAGGTGCCTGTTTTTGTGGCTTTTATCGCAGAAGGATGCGGCACAGTAGCTTGGCTCTCCCGAGAGATCAGGGCCAATTAATTGCGACTAGGGCAAAAACATTCCTGGCCTACACAGATTCGAGACCTCCGACTCGAACCCGATAAGGTGATTGTTGCGACTGAGCCGTTGTGGACTTATCGAGTCGAACTTAACCTATAGGGGTACCCGGCGCGTCCGCTAGGATTTTTCTTCGTGTTGTTGACACGGAATCATACCGAAGGACGCAGCTTTTGAGTGCGATTCCAGGCCCTTAAGAAAGATCTTTTTGGGTCTTACCTTCATATTCGATGAATATGGCATCCGGATGTGCCTAGTCGGCTAAACAATCCAGGTCTTTATGATGTAGAAATATCATGTGTGAATGGAGGTAGGTTCTTTCTACCCGAGTGATTGTTTAAGATTCAATCGAAAGAATTTTCGTACTGTAGAGAGTCATGCCCATATGAAAGAGTTTTCATGTTTGGAATGTTGTGCCCGTACGAAAGAGTTTTCGTGTATAGGGTAGTTCTCTTGTTTTAAAGAGGTCTTGCTCCATGATTTATTCGTAAAGGAATTGCCTTTAATCGAAGGAATTTCATACGAAGCTATTTTCGTGTTTGAATTTTCCATTGGAAGGTTCTTGAATTTGATGATGCGTGCCATGACGTCATGGCGCACTTTTCTCCTCCCGATGGGATGTGACGGAGTGGTAACAGATGGGCTGGCCCACCTAGTCAGCTTTTTGACCGGGAAACGAGACGCCGCTCCCGGTTTTTACGTGAACAGTGCAGTAAATGTGCACGATCTTCTGTTAAGATCGTGGCACGGAACAGCGTTTCACCGTCTCCCCGTTTCGTCTTCACACGTGGTGGCTGCGATAGGCGCCACGTAGCGCATCGAATGGCTGGGGCTGATTCGCTCCGTGTATAACTACGGGACTTAGCGTTGCGGTAAAAACTTCCCAGCCTTCGTCTTCAATCCATCTCCTTCCTCGCGCCCATCTTCTTCCTCGCGCTCGAGCTCGTGCTGTCAACCATGGCTGGAGGCAAAAGACGTGGCGCTGCCACCTCTGCAACCGGAGAAGTTTCCGCGCAACCTGCACCTCGAGCTGGCGACTGGCGTTCGCCCAACACCACCGCGAAGAGCATCAAGGAGATGCAGCGGGAGGGGCTGCTGCCGGCTGAATCTGAGAAGCGGGTGCGCCTCGGGAAGAAAGAAGAGGTACCAAACCCGCAGTCGAACGAGCGCGTGGTCTTCGCGGACCACGTGTCTCGGGGTCTTTCCTTCCCTCTCCATCCTTTCCTCCTCGGGTTGCTGTATGTCTATGGCATACAGCTTCACGATCTTCCTCCGAACGCGGTGCAGCACATTTCGTGCTTCATCGTGTTCTGTGAATGCTTCCTTGGCATTCGCCCTCATTGGGCTCTTTGGAAGGCCCTCTTCAAAGTTCGCATCTTCCGCGAGAAATCGCGGGTGGACTCCGAGCCTGGCGAGCCGCTACGCACACGTGGCTTCGGGATCCAGGCGCGACTGGAGAGCAGCTACTTCAACATGCACTTCGTCGATTCCGCCCAAGGCTGGCGGAAAAAGTGGTTTTACGTCATCGACAACAGCTCGGGTGGGATCGTGGAATTCCACCCGTTCGCTGTTTTGAAGAGGCGGAAGTCCTGGGCGCACAAGCTGTCAGCCGAAGAAACCCAGGTTGTCACGCCCCTACTCGCAAGAGTGTTCGCTCTCCGGGATCAAACTGCTGGAGTGGTACTCAACGGGCTGCACCTGGCGAGTATTTTTCTGAAGCGCAGGATCCAACCGCTGCAGCAAAGGCCTTCCACCATGTGGGAATACCAAGGCGCTGAAGATCCTAGCCGAGTGAGCTGCGAGGAGCTTTCGAACGTTGAGTTCGAGAAGAAAATCGCGGCTGTCACCAGCTTGAAGGTGGGGGAGAAGTTCCCCGACTGCACAGTCGAAGCCTTCGACGCTTCGAAACCTCCACCAGCCGCGGTTAGTTTTACCCTTCCTGTCTTCTATTATTTTCTTCTTTGCTTTGAGCTTTAGTCGACTGAATTTTTTCTTGCCTTCTTCTGCCTTCTTTGTAGAGCTTAGCAGTGGCGAACTGCTACCCGCCAGTTGCGGGAGAGGACGCCTCGGAGTTATTGGCGAGTCACCTGGACGGCTTAGCCGATACCAGTGTAGCCGATGCTTCTTCGAGCTCCGAGGACGATTCTTCGGATGATGCGGAGGGCTCGAATGGCGGCCTTCATTACCACAAGCGTCGTCGAGTGGATGATAACGAGGCTACTTCCAAGGATAACTCCTTGGAAGAATCGCCTGGGAAGGCTCCTATCTCCACGACTCCACTTCGCTCACTCGCCCCTTCCCCTTCATTCCCAGTGATCGCGCCCGCTTGGAACGCGGATTTGCTGGATGAAGATGAAGATGATGAGTAAGTTCTTCTTCTTGTCCTTTGGTCGAACTTTTTCCTTTGCATCTATGCTGATGTTTATCTGTTGCAGATTGCAAACCATCAGTCCTCGCAGGTATGCTTCTTCTGTTCCTCCCGAAAAGAGGAATAGAGCAGGAGCTGCGGGTGAGACTCCCATTGTCCAGAATTCTCCCAGCGCAGCCCCCCATGCGGCGACTGTGGAATGCGAGGCGCCTAGCTTTGCCGCCAGGACTTCAGCTTCGAAAGAAGTGACGGACAGCTCCATGGATCCCCTCTCCCGCGCCACGGGCCAGGTAAACTTTGTCATTTATCATAATATTTTTATCGGGTGCACGACAGTGCTCCCGATGGGAGTAGCCCCCGAGGCTGTAGTCGATCGCGTGCGGTCGGCCACAGGCTCAAAGCCTTGTCTTTTTCTTCTTCTTTATTTTATCGGGTGCACGGCAGTGCTCCCGATGGGAGTAGCCCCCGAGGCTGTAGTCGATTGAATTTAATCGGGTACAGGCTCTAGTTTATATCTTCTAATTCTTCTATCTCTGTATTTTTGTAATCGCTTGTTGACTCTCTTGCGGCGATTGGTCGCCGAGTTATTCTTGCTGAGTCAGAATGTGAGTCGCTTCGATCAGACCGCAGTCGACTCTCGACTGAGAACGAGCTCCTCAAGAGTAAGTCTTATCATCTTTTCTTCTTCCTATTATTTCTTCAATTCTTGATTTTTAACAAGTGTCTTTATGCAGCCCGACTCGAATTCACGTAATCCGAGAAGGGCAGTCTCTCTGAGCGGGTAACCACTCAGGGGGCTGATTTAGCGGCCATCCGACAAGAATTGGAGAACTCCCGCATGCGATCGGAGGATCTTGAAAGGCAACTTGCGGATGCGCGGAAGACTCTAAAGGATCAAGAGGATGCTGGTAATAAGACCGATTCTGACCTTGTCACGTTCCTCCGTCCCCTTGCTGAGCGTCTCGCGGGTAAGCAATTTAAGCTCTCGCGATTTCATCTTTTATTCTGCTGAACTTGCCAGGTCTTGATATTCTTTTCTTTTGCAGGTCTTCTGGATGTTCCTCTGGAGATCCCTGGGATCCAACGGGTAGACGTGCTAACCGACACTCTTGCTCAACTCAAGAGGCACGCCGAAGGAGTTTGCTCCTTGATTGGCGATGCCACTCATGTGTTGACGCAACTGCACGGTCGCTTCCTCGCCAAAGCTGCACCTACGTCTGCGCTAGATGACTTGCTGAAGATCTTTTCGAAGAGCAGTCTCTTGGATGCCTACGCGGTCCCCTAGTCGGAGTCTGGCGCAAAGACTGCGATCCAGTTCGCTCTGGCGCATGGAGTCACCGGTTTGGAGGAAGCCTACTCGGCTCTTCCAGTCGACCCCTCCACGGGCAAAAAGGTACGGCTCTCTCGTTTTGGCGAGCAAGCCGTCATCCTTGCTCGGAAGCTGTCTGAGCTATTTGCTCGGCTCACAGGAGGGGCGACTGCCGCTAGCGGGAGTACCATTGTAGCTTCGTAGTTTTGTATTCCTTTTCCGCTTTGAATGTAATGAACCTTGGGATGTATTCCCGTATTATCTTTAATCGAAATGTTTGCCTGGAAATTGCTTCTGGTAGTTTGTGTATTCTCTCCCGATGGGAGTAGCCCCCGAGCATTCGTCAAATGTGCGACTAGAGATTCTTCGAATAGGGCGTCTTACTTCTTTCCTTGTACTCTTCCAGGCTACTGGATTTGTCGCTGAATCCTCAGGTGGACTTGCTACCCGAGCTGATCCACTTGTTGCAGCTGTTGGGTCTTTGGCGGGTCTTCGTGATCGTGTAGCCGATGGCGAGCGCAAACTGAAAGTGTTGCGTGGGGTGGCCGATGTGGCGAAGTCCAAGCAAAAACTGGCGACTGAACGCGAACAGTTTGTGATGGACGAGCTGGCTTCCCTTGCTAGGGAACTGTTGTGTAAGTAATACAGCCCCCAAGTCTTCTTTGTCTTGCTTCCTTATCTGATTACGTACTCTTGTCTGCAGTTGTTAAACCGGATGATAGGGAGGAAAAACAGTGGGTGGAAAACCACATTCTTCAAGAAGCTGGCAGCTCAAGGCCTCATGCGAACAATTTTTGGTCTGATCGCAGCCGAGGTTTTGTGTTAGCTACTTTGAAGTTCCGTGTCTCCCAGATCAAGGTTCTCTTGAGTTCTTTTCACGAAGTCTTGATCGCGATAAATGCTGCATTCTACCCACTTGAGAGGGGTCCTGAAGATTGGAGGTATCTCCTTGGGCTCTTTGGGCAGGAGGGAGAAATTCGCGAGTGCGTGCGCAACCAGATGATTTGCGGCGCGGTGGTTGCTCTCTCCTTTGTCCGAATACGATATCCTGAAGTAGATTTCAACTCCGTAGCTAGCCTCCCAGATGAATCAATCGATGATATTTCTTCGCATTACGATGTTGTTCGTCCTGCAGCGGAGAAAATCATTCGATTGACCTCTGAAGAAGTAGAGAGAGTGTTGGCGACTGAGAATGCTTATCGCCACGACTGATTGTATGTTGTATAGCTTGTAAAAACTGTTTATAAGGTGTGTAACCTTGTGTGTATGAATTTTTCTTATGATGCTTAGTTGTAGGCTTAGCCCCCGTGTGTTTATGGGGTGTGTACCTGTAACTATTTTAGCATGTAAGAATAGATAATCTTCGAGTAAATATGGTTGAGAAACCATGTATTTTATTGATATGACTGAGAAGTCATGTATTCGAGCTACAAGAGTGACTAGTATAGCCTTATTTGTTGTGACAATAAGAAATCCTAGGGATAAAATTTGCGGAGGTGTGCGATATTCCAAGGATTGGAATAGATTCCTCCAGTCGACGGATTCTTCAGCCTGTAGGCTCCTCCTGGGATGACTTCGTGTATGAGGAAGGGTCCTTCCCAGGGTGGCTCGAGCTTGTGCCCTTCCTTCTGCTTGAGCCGCAGCACTAAATCTCCAACCGCGAATGCTCTGTGGCGTATGCGGCGACTGTGATAGTTTCGCAGTGATTGCTAATAGACTGCGGATCTTGGGAGCGCGATGTCCCGCATCTCGTCGAGTGCATCCATATCTTCCGCGAGTGCCTTGTTGGAGGTTTCTTCGCTGTAGGCCATGACTCGTGGGGCGCTGAATCTAACATCCTCGGGTAGTACTGCTTCTGCCCCGTATACCATGAAAAATGGTGTGTATTTTGTGGATCGGTTTGGAGTTGTGCGGAGGCTCCATAGTACGGAGGGTAGCTCTTCTGCCCAATGTCCTGCGGCGGGGTGTAGACGATCGAGTAGACGTTTCTTGATGCCAGCCGAAACTAAGCCGTTGGATCTTTCGACTTGTCCGTTCGTTTGCGGGTGGGCAACTGAAGCAAACTTGAAGTTGATGCCCTTTTCCTCGCAAAACTGTTGCGTTTCCTTTGCTGCGAAATTTGTACCATTGTTTGTAATGATGTCGTGTGGCACGCCAAATCTGCATACAATGGAGTCGAGGAATTTGACTGCGCATTGGGCGCTAGCCGAAGTTACTGGCATGGCCTCGATCCATTTGGTGAACTTGTCGACTGCAACCAGCAAGTGCGTATATCCGCCAGGTGTGGACTTGCGTAGTGGTCCAACCATGTCCAGCCCCCATTGTGCGAAGGGTCAGGCAGTGGGTATCATGTGCAATTCCGTAGCAGGTGTATGTGGTTTTGGTGCGAATCGCTGGCAAGCGTCGCATCGCTCGACCAGATTCTTTGCATCGGTAGCTGCTGTTAGCCAGTAGAATCCCGATCGGAAAGCCTTTCCCATGATAGTTTTCCAGCTAGCATGATGTCCGCAGTCTCCTTGGTGGATGTCCTGGAGTAATTATTTGCCGTCTTCGGGTGCGATGCAGCGTTGAAGTATACCCGAGATGCTTTGCTTGTATAATTATCCATTAACTACCCGAAAGGATTTGCTGCGTCTCACTATTTGTCGAGCCTCGCGTGGATCGGCCGGGAGCTGTCTGTTGATCAGGTAGTCGAGATATTTCTGCGTCCAGACTGGCTCGACCAGAAAAACCTGTCGTGATATATTATGGGTAAGCTCGATAATGGCGACTTGCGGGCTGACCTCTGTTTCTGACGCTGCGGGTGTTCCTGTAGCTTTCTTGACTTTGACCGATCGCTTGAACATCCGTTCGAAATATGTTCCTGGTGGTATGGGTGTATTTGTGGAACCCATGTTTGCCAGCCTATCTGCTTCTTCATTGCTTGATCTTGCAATGTGCTTCAACTCGCACCCTTTGAAACTTCCTTCGAGTAGATTGTACATGTCGCGATACGCGACCATGTTTTCAGCAATTGCATCACATTCTTTTATTGTCTGCTGCACAATGAGATTGGAGTCGCCGTAAATCATTAATCGAGTAGCTCCGCAGGCGACTGCCATCTTCATTCCATGCAACAGGGCTTCATATTCGGCGTCGTTATTCGATGCTGGATCATCTGGTGGAAAGTCCAATCGCAGGACGTATTGCAGTTTGTCTCCCTGTGGCGATATGAGGACAATTCCAGCTCCTGCTCCTTCGTTTCTTTTGGACCTGTCAAAATACATTATCCAATTGCTCGTGTACTCAGGTGGCCCGTGCGTTTGTAGTTCTGTCCATTCGCTTAGGAATTCCACGAGCACGTGAGATTTGACTGCGTTGCGCCCTGCGTAAGTGATGTCCCAGGCGCCCAACTCGATGCTCCATTTGGCTATTCTTCCGGATGCCATGGGGTTGTTCATGATTGTCCCGAGTGATGCATCATTAACTACTGTGATGGCGTGTTCCTGGAAGTAGTGCTTGAGCTTTCGGGCTGTAAGGACCATCCCGTATGCGAGCTTCTGGTAATGAGGATATCGTTGTTTGCATGGCGAAAGCACTTCGCTGATGTAATAGATTGGACGCTGAACTCCGTACGCTTTGCCCTCCTCAGGTCGTTCGACTACGATTGCTGTGCTGATGACCTGGTTTGTGGCGGCTAGGTATAAGTAGAGTGACTCCCTTTCTTGCGGTGTTGCAAGGACTCGCCTACTTTGCAACGATCGCTTTAAGTCCGCGAATGCTTGCTTAGCTTCTGGTGTCCACTCGAATTTGTCCGTCTTCTTCAACAGCTTGTAGAAGGGTAACACTTGCTCTCCCAATTGTGCGATGAACCCGCTCAGGGCGGCCAGTCGCCCTTCAAGCTGTTGGACTCCGCGTAGATTAGTTGGCTCCTTCATTGTCAAGATTGCTTGTATTTTCTGGGTTAGCTTCGATGCCTCTGGCGGATACCAGGTACCCGAGAAGTTTCCCTGCTGGGACGCCGAAAACGCATTTTGTCGGATTGAGCTTGATCCTGTATGCGTTGAGGGCATCGAATGTTTCTCTAATATCCTCGAGGAGTGTGCTCTCAACTCGAGTCTTGATGACTATGTCGTCAACGTACACTTGTACGTTCTTGCCAATGAGCTTGGCGAGACATTTTTGCATGCAGCGCTGGTATGTTGCGCCTGCGTTCTTGACCCCGAAGGGCATTGTCGTGTAGCAGTAGACACCGTGAGGTGTGATGAATGCTGTCTTTTCTTCGTCTTCTCTTTTCATCCGGATCTGATTATATCCCGAATAGGCATCCAGGAAAGAGAGGCGTTGGCAGCCTGCCGTAGAGTCCACGATCTGGTCGATTTGCGGGAGGGGAAAGTTGTCCTTGGGGCAGTGCTTGTTTAACGACGTGTAGTCGATGCATACCCGAAGGATGTCCGTGTTCTTTTTGGGGACTAGTACCGGGTTTGCTAACCAAGTGGATATCTTGATCTCCCTGATGAATTTTGCTGCTAGCAATCTGTTTACTTCTTCTCCAAGCGCCTTCTGCTTGGGTTCTGAAAATCGTCGAGTAGTTTGTTTGATTGGTTTGGCACCTGGAAATACTTCGAGTGAGTGCTCGGCAAACTCGCTGGGTATTCCTGGCATATCTGATGGCTGCCAAGCGAAAATTTCCCAGTACTCACGGAGGAGTTCGACGAGCGCGCTTTCCTATGCTTGCGGAAGGGTGGTGGAAACCAGCGCTGTCTTTGCAGGATCTGTCGGGTGCACTTGATGCTTTCGAGTGTCGCTATTAGCGCTGAACTCCAGTTCAGGTGCGTTTTTCTTCGTGAGGGGCATCACGGAGTGGTCCGTGGTTTTTGCCAGCTCTTGAAGTTCTTCTTGCATCCCAAAAGATTTTGCGATCTCATTAAATTCAATGTCGCATTTGTTGGATTTCTGAAAATCTCCGTCGATGGTGATTACGCCATGTTCTCCAGGTAATTTGAGCTTCAGGTAGGCGTAATGCGGTACTGCCATGAATCTGGCGAACGCTGTTCGACCAAGAATGGCGTGGTACTGCGAAGGCCAGTCGACAACTTCGAAGTCAAGGAATTCTCTTCTGTAGTTGCTCTTAGTGCCCAGCACAACTTCTAGGTTAATTGTTCCGAGTGGACGGATTGCTTTTCCTGGAACTATCCCGTGGAAGGATGTTTCTGACTCCTGGATGCCGTCCAAGTTCCTGTTCATCCGACGGAGTGTATCCGCGTAGATAATGTTTATGCCACTGCCACCATCCATGAATACGCGGGCCAAGTCGGAGTTGCCAATTTGTGCTTGGATGACAAGGGCGGCGTCTCCTGGTCGATAGACTCGTGGCGGGTGGTCCTTCATGGAGAATGTTATTGGCTGGTCCGCCATCTTCAAGTATTCTGTTTTTGTTGGCGGTGTCTGCACGGCCATGCACAATTGCCTTGTGTTAGTCTTTTGAGCTCTGCGGGATGGACATACCTTCTGGATCATCGCGAGTTGCCCTGCTGGATTCGGGTACGCGTTGGCTCCGGAGTTTTGAGCTGGCGGTGCAGGTAGCGCGGCTAATGCCATGTTTGGATTTGCTGGTGGGGGTGGGGGTTGTGGCGGCTGGAACCCTTAGTGTCCTCCTCCTGGAAGCGGTGGGTAATTTTGCGCGTGGGCAGCTCTTTTCCTTGCGAGTGCTTCTGTGATATCGATAAACTTTCGGCAATCCTTAAGAAGGTGCGTTGCCTTAGTTTTGCCCGTGCGTTTATCTGTAAATAGATGTAGCGAGCAGTATCCATCGAGGTCTTCGTCAGGTGATTTTTCTTCAGCTTTTGGTCTCCACTCGCGATTCCCACGGCGACCGGAGTCGCGGCCTCGCGTGAATTCCGCTGCGACCAACTCCTCTCTGTCTTCGTGATCGTAGTATTTTCTCCTCTTCCTTCGACTATGACGATCTTCATCATGTGCAGGTGATGATGCCCTCTCATTGCGCACCGCATCTTCTCCGTTAGCCCATTTTTCGGCTATGTTCATCAGCTCCCCAATTGTCTTGGGTGCGGCTCTGCCCAGTTCTTCTCTGAAAGTCGTTCTTCGGGCGCTCTTTGCGAAGGCTTCAATCGCTACTTCTTCTGAAATGGTTCCTGTAGTATTCCTGAGCGTAGTCCATCGCTGGATGTACTCGCGGGTGGACTCGCCACTTTTCTGCTTGCATGCTCGCAGCTCTTCAATGGTCGCTGGCCTCTTGTAAGTCGACTGGATTTTTTTGCAGAAATCACGGTGCAAATCATCCCACGATGCGTAGCAAGATTTTGGTCGTCTCTCCAGCCAAATGTGAGCCGCACCGGCGAGATGCAAATTGAGGTATTGCATAGCCGTGTTTTTATTCCCACGTTGGCATTTTACTGCCGTGAGGTAATCGCTTAGCCATTGAGAGGGCTCGAGTGAGCCGTCGTACTTTGTTACTTCCGTGCTAAGTTTGAATCTTTTGGGTAGGGGCGCCTCGCGGATACTGCGGGCAAATCAGAGAGCGCCGCAGGTTTCGTCATCCGAGGAGCCAGACGAGGAGCGCTCGCGATATCGCGAAGCCCTCGCCTTATCCAACCTTTTTTGCGCGAGATCTGATCGCGCGTCGTACTCTGGCTGGTCGCGGTCAGTATCCTTCCTTGGCTCCTTGCTTCGCCTTCGCGAGCGGCTGCTATGATGCCGCGAGCTCTTGTCTCTCGGACTGCCTTCGCTGCTACTTCGACTGTCATCACGGCGCCGTGCTTCTTTTCCTCGACCACGACGAGGTGACCTGTCCCTTCTTGGCGAAGAACTCTTGCGTTTACGGGATGCTTCCCTATCCTTGTCTTTTTCCTTCTCCTGTTCCTTCTCCAGCTGCTCTACGACCTTCTTTCGATCATAAGCGGCGAGCCTTGCGGCCGCCAGCCCTAATCCCTTGCGCACTTGTTTATACTGTTCCGCCCGAGGATCACTTTCCGTCGGTTGGTTCATCTGCATGTAAGTTGCTGCGGCTAGAACAGCGGCAGCAGGAGTTTGCGGGTAGACATTGCCATCGTCGTCGACTCGCATGAGAGAAGGGGTGACTGATCTTCTGGTTCCGGCTAAGGACTCATTGTTCCTGGATGTGGACGCGTGTCCCTTTCTCGCGGGTCGGGTTCCAACCGAAGGTGTTATGGATAGCCCGGCTCGCCTTTGGCTCGACTCGTCCGCCGCTCTTCTTCGGCGGGCCAGATCTATCCGAGCGTCCTTGATAGTCGTGGATGCTCTCACTAGGTTATAGTGGTAGGCAACCATGTCTTCGTGTGAGGCCCCAGATGCAGGTGGCTTGCTCGTTCGCATAGCTTCTTTTGCTCGGTTCCAGGATTCCCGTGAGACGCCGATTATGTTGCGCTCTGTCGCGCTGTGTTCTGTTTCCGAGCCTTGTTCCGATCCTGCCATGCAGACTTGAGCCAGTCGAGGCTCGTGTGTCCTAGGCGTAGGTCGAGAGTTCCTTCGAATTCTTGATGGTTCCTCTGTCGAGAGGGTATGGTAGTCGTTGGCGTTGAAGCGGATGGACTCGCCGCTTTTCTCCAGATGACGGTGTGAGTCGACAACTCCAGATTCGGTTTCAGATTCATCCGAGAAGTGGAGGATTCCGTCCCGGTTAGTCACGAATTTTAGGCTCCCGAACGTCAAGGTGACGCTTTTCTCCAGATCCTCGAATACCGGGCGCGATTCCGACGAGTGAGGTGTGACCACGACAGATCCGATCCGTATAGGATTGTTCGGAGCCGTAGTCGATGGTTTCCAACGAGAGTGTGTTGTCGATGAAGCCGAAGATGCCGGTGATCCAGCGCCCGTCGTCCCCACGGTCGGCGCCAATTTTCGAATCTCTGACTCTACAAATCCCTTAGGTGACCCTATCGGGTTTCGACTAGGAGAAGTCATGAGCGCTGGTGGAATCGTCGGCTAGACAGGGGGCGAGATTTACCCAGGTTCGGGGCCCTCGTCGAGGTAAAACCCTTACTCCTGCCTCTTGTAGATCTGTATTGACGGAAAGATTGGTTACAATGGTGATGCTCGAATCGAGAGTAAGATCTCGAGTTCAAGGCTTTGATGGCGTTGTGTTGCTTGGTCCTCTCCCGGGGGGCTCTCCTGGCCTTATATAGGTGACCAGGTCTCGAATCCTACCCGGAGAGGACTTGAACCCTAACTATGTCGGTTACATGTTTCCTATCTTAACACGCAAGTTAATGCAGGTGGGCTTCACATGGGCCTTCTGGAGTATTCCAAGGGCTCCTCTTCTTGGGCCTTCAACCTTAGGCCTAAGAGGGGGTGTCCTTATTCGCAGGGTCCAGGATCCATATATTCGTCACCATCATAATCAACATATAAGAAATGGTGTGGATTGTTGGTTCCCACGTAAATGCTACGAGTAGTGTTGTCCCTCATGACACCACCACTCGAAGAAACATTGTTGGCTTGTGCGGGAATGCTACGAGTAGTGTTGTCCCTAATGACAATACTACCTGAAGCAACATTGTTGGCCTTCTTCTTGTTGTTCTTCTTCTTGGCAACATAGACAATACCTTTCTTGCCAACTTGTGGCCTTGGAGCACTTAGTTGTGGTCTAGAAACAACCACTTGTGGGCTAGAAGCCACAACCTCCTCAACTTGAGGGCTCTTGCCCTTGAGCCTTGCAAGCTCATCCTTCAACCTAGCATTTTCCTCAATAATATTTGCATGATCACAAGAAAAAGTAGAGGTGCTAGGGGTGTTGAATTGATTAAGTTGAGTTTGAAGTTGTTCATGTAACTCTTTGAGGGTAGAGTGTTGACTCTCCAAGGCCTTGTGAGCCTTGGTGAGCTTTTCCAACTCCTCGGTTAGTTTATCATGACCAACCCCAAACTCAACCTTATCCTTTTAAACCTTTTTATATTTAGCAATTGCAAGGTCACGTTCTTTAGTGATATTAGAGACAAGTTCATTATGTGACTCTTCAATATATTCAAGTTCCTCCTCAAGAGAAACTCGACCCTCATGCTCTTCCTCAAGGGTCATAGAGAGAGATGCCTTTTCATCCGCATCTCTTATTTCAATATCACTTTTCTTCTCAAGAGCTTTATGGGCCTCTCCCAATTGGCTCATGAGGAGATCAAAGTACTTCTTGGTCTCACCTTGCATGTTAGACATAAAATATTCCAAAGAGGTAATTTCATCTTCTACTCTAAGACTAGCATGATTTACCAATTCATTTAGGGTCTTAGAGTTGGGAGAAGGTGATACCTCCGAGGCCTTAGCCATGAAGCACTTGGCATTGGATTGAGGATGATTCTCATTGGGGGATTTAAAGAGAGATGAAGATGATGGAGTTGTAGCAATATCAGGAGAGGCCACTTCACTTGTGGTTTCTTCTTATTCGTCACTCTCGGAATCATACTCCTCTCGAGTCACAAGCACAAACTTGGTGGGGGACTTCTTGTTGAAAGGTTTCTTCTTGAAGTGAGGTTTCTTGTAAGCAACCTTGGACTTGTCCTTGCGAATGAGCTTTCCACCATGAAGTTCTCTATTCTCATAGGGACACTCCGCAATGAAATGGTGCTTATCTTCACAATTGAAGCAAGACCTCACTCTTTGAGTCCCTTCGTTGCCATAGTGAGGCTTAGTCTTCTCCTCTACATATGCCTTGGCCTTGGATGGATTCTTCCAAAATTTTGCACGGTAAGAGCAATGACATCTTTGAGCACGTGGTCATATTCTTGATCCTTCAATGGATCCAAGTCCTCAAAGAAATCTTCTTCATACTCAACCTCCCTTGACACAACCTTAGCCTTCAAAACAACCGATGCTCCTTTGTGCATTCCTAGGGCTCTAGCACGGTTGTCAAGAGCATTTTTGGTTTGCACTTGATAGGAGAACACTTCTTGCATCACTTGGGTTGAGGTCAAGGATGCAAAGTCATGTCTTCCTTGAATTCTCTTCAAGTCCATGGGTTCAAAAGGCATGAGAGCAATCATGTACTTCATTTTGATCCAAGCATCATCAATATACTTGGCACCAACATTCTTGAATGCGGTGGCAAGAGTCTAGAGCCTTCGGTACATGTCTTCATGGCTCTCACCACCATCCATATAGAACCCTTCGGCCTCATTGCTCAAGGCATCATACCTATTCCTTTGCATACTCTCATTGCCAACAAACATGACGACAAGAGCGTCCCATGTTTCCTTGGATGTGGAATATTGTTGAAGATGAGGCATGTGGTTAGGACCCATGGCTTGTTGAATGATGGACAAGGTGGTGTAGTTGAGTTGACAATCTACGGCTTCTCTTCTTGTCAAGTTCTTGGGTTCATGTGGTTTGTATCCATATCGAGTGATCCTCCAAAGTTCTATACAAGAAGAGTTCAAGTGAGTTTCCATGTAATATTGTCACTCACCAAAAGAATGTGCATCAATTTTAGGAGGTTCTCCTCTAGGAATTATATGGATATGTGGGACGGGACGATCGGGAGAATAGTGTCCTTCGACGGCGTGGAATTCTCGTTTTCCTTCCGTACCCTTATCGGTGGAGTTTTTAGCGGAAGCGTCTTTAAGTGATTCACCATTTTCCCCATTCTTGGCACCCTCCGGTGGTTCAACGGTAGGGGATGAAGTGGAGGTCTTTGGTTCCTTGGCTTTCATAAGTTGCAACACGAGTTTTTGCAATTCATCAATTTTTTCCTCCATGGACGAGGTCAAGGAATTTTTCAACTCCTTGAGATCATCTATAGTGACATGCACCATGGAACCGGTGACATCCGGATCATCGGCCATACTAAACTCTTAGATGGTTAAGCCCGATAAATGAGCCGAGGCTCTGATACCAATTGAACGGATAGTAAGGGCACCTAGAGGGGGTGAATAGGTGCTACACACAATTTTAATTTTTCTTCAAGATTAGGCTTGACACAAAGGTAAATTCTCTAGATAATGCAACTACGGTGAATTCACCTATATGAAAAGAACAAAGATAAACACAATACAAGCACAAGTAAAGGAAAAGGGAACGAGATAACCGATAGGAAGCACGCGGAGACACGATGTATTCCCGAGTTCCTTCTTGTTAAGGGAGTACGTCTCGTTGGAGGGGTGTGAGCTTCGCCACAAAGGCCTACTCAATGCCACAAAGGCCTCGCCCTCTTCTCCGATGAACCCCGCCACAAAGGCCTAGTCCACCTTCCACTATTGATCCCCTTTGAGGCGGGAATCGAATCCTTTACAAACAAGGTTGGGGCACACACCCACAACCAAATTGGGGGCTCCCAACAATCACCACAAATCCAAGAGTAGCAATGGTGTCTAGGTTCTCCAAAAGGAAACCCTAGAATAGATCCCTCAAGTGAATGAGGGGTAAATGAAGAACGGCTTGGTGAAGCAGTAGATCGGGGACTTCTCCTTCAATACTCCAAGAATCAACGAGTTTGGGTGGAGGGATTGAGAGGAATCGAAGATTTGGTGAGCTCTAATAAATGCACTTTAATGCTTGGACGAACTAGATCTTGGGAAGAAGGGGATGGGCTATTTATACCCATCCCACGAATCTGACCATTTGGGGAATTTATTGCTTCACCCGGTACTACCGGATGACGTCCGGTAGTACCGCCTGTGCATCTCTCCACCTTGGTCAACGCAGCATCGCAGACAGAAACCACAATTGGTACTACCGGGCCTATCCGGTAGTACCGCGCTGAACTATCGGACCCCCACGGTAGTTCCGAATTTAGCAGAAGGTTGAGGTTCAAGTCCAGTACGCATCCTAGCTTCATCAGCGAAAACCCAGTACTACCGAGCAGGTTTAGTAGTACCACGACCCCGGAAGTACTGTGCTGATCCGGTAGTGTCGCCCCTCAGGAACGACCAGCTCCACCAGCGCACACAAGCACACCATGGCCGGTAGTACCGGGCGGATCCGGTAGTACCGAGTGCCAAGTGCGCAGAGTCCAGCACGCGTCCTAGAAAACTCGGTAGTATGGACGGATCCGGTAGTGCCGAGTGCCAAGTGCGCAGAGTCCAGTGCGCATCCTGGAAAAACTCGGTAGTACTGGACGCCTTCCGGTAGTACCGGCCCAGACAGAAAAAACACCATGGAGACATATTTCTTCAATGAGCACAAAGGGGATTTGCACACTTATAAAAAATACCATGATATGTAATATAAACTCAATAACCTGAAAATACTTAGCACACATTAGTGCTCTAATTGTGTTGTCAACAAACATCAAAACAATGCGGGGAAATGCTCTTTCAGTATTGCACGTGACCCGGTGAAGCATGAGATTACCAAGCATATTGGTGTTGGTGCTTCTTTTGTTCGTGCTAGTGTGCATGATCAGATTATTGCGCTTCAGTATGTGCCTTCAGAGTTACAGTTGGCGGACTTCTTTATGAAGGCCCAGACTAGAGCACAACATAGTTTCTTCCTCTCCAAACTCAGTGTTATAAATCCACCATGAGTTTGAGGGTGGGGGTGTTAGAGATATTAGTGTATACTCCTATTAGCTAGGGGTTTCCTTGCATATTGGCCACTTGTACATGTATATATACTGTGGCCTTTGGCCCTATGGAATACAACTTTGATATTCCTAACATTCGCATAGCTCAACTCTGCACTACCTTGATGACGATGTGTTTGTCCCGTTGATGGCTCCTCATTCGTTGGCGGGTACGTTATACTGTTGGGCAACGCGTGTTCTTGATTGTCGTTGCCCGTTTCACATGTCCCTTACAGTCGGGCACTGATTGAGTTTGGTCCAGTTTCAGCCCGAGGGGGCGGATACTGGACTCTTGCGGTATAGTCATGTAATGTGTATCTCGTACACTTAGGGTAGGGGTATGATGGGGTTTTCGCATCGTTTGGGCCAGGCGTACACTCGTCGCGTACCACTCGGCTCATGATTAGTTAGTGGGTATTTCGGGCTCTATTGGGGCTTGCGAGGGTGCATATCCCAGTGTTGTGGGGCGGACGGTTATTGTCGTCTCACTTTTCTCGCATCTCTTCTTCCTCGTTGTTCTTGGATTCTTCGGGTTCTTCGTTCCGTGTTTCGGCCATGCTTTTACTCTGTACATTGTGGAACTTAAAATTTTGCGTCTGACGTAACCGTTAAGATATACTATGAAGATAAAGAAGCATGCTCATAAATACGATGATCTAGTACTTACGAATATCGGCAGCAAAGGAACGGTGTAGCCGTAGAATATTCTGAACAGTCATAGATGCTGACACCTAGGCCTAGATGTAAGGATGTCGCTAACTCACCCGTCAAGGATCACATGTGTAATCTCTCTTATAGTATCCATGCATCCACTTGCTCAACCCGTCAGCGCTCCGCCATCCAGGTTTGGCGCTAACGAAGAGAGAACAAACTTTCGGCGTAACTTTGGTGTTAGCTCTAATAAACTAATTTAGATATATATGAGACGTGTGTTCTCAACACATGCGAGAGAATTAGAGATAGAGCTACCTCTAATTGGGAGAGGACACCTCAATGCCCCAATTAAAAGAAGTTCTAATTCTACTAGAGAGAGAATAGACACGGATGCCAATTGATGTGTTTTCTCCCATGAGGGATGGAAGTATATATAGTGGGAGGCAGGGGAGCCAAAGGGGGCTAGGTTGGTTGGGGACTTTATGAGAAAACGTTTACTTAAGTTTTCTCCTTTATACCCGGGCTAAACAATTTAGCACATTGGAAACTTTCCGGTTCTTTTATGCCCATTCATGGCAACGTGATTGTCCAAATCACAAAGTTGTCACTTAAACTCAACCCATTCTATTTGCTCGCCTGTGACTATGAAGGTCATGTTTATTGCATAATATTACGGCATGCTTTCTTTTGAACTTTGTCTCATATCTTGCAATTTGAAATTCTTTCAGAATTGCACTTAGCACACTTATCAAAATCATGTTTATTAAACTTCTTAATTTATCTCAGAGAATCTGAATTTAAATAAGACAATTTCTGACACTTCATTTAAATATTTTTACAAGGTATTCTTTTTTTTAATCGGTCCTACCCGAATTACCATCTTCCACTAACTTTTAAGTCCCTTTCTTTAAATAATGAAACATAATAACTTTTTATTTCATTCATACGACTAACTTAACGCTCATAATGTAATATTTTCCTCGGTAACACTGTAAAGCCATACCAACATAATGTTCTAAAAGAGGTAAGGAAGAACTAGGGGACACAACCACAAAACAATTTATTTTGCAGAAGAAGGGACTAAATGTACTGTATAATTGAAGCGTCAAAGAAATGAGGCACAAACAATGAGCCCGGTGTGAAGTCCCAATCTAGGAGACCTTCCACGATGATCTAGACTACAAGAGGATGCCAATGAAGGATGGATCTAGGTGGAGAGGTGGGAAGGGAAAGAGGGAGGAGGAGACACCATTCCTGCTAACGAAAGAAAATTCGGATGCATGAAATGCTCAATGAATAGTGATTATGTGGAAAGATAGCTATCCTAACTTGGACGAGCTTAGATTGGATTATACACCTGTAAACATGGAGAGAGGATCACGCATTCACACACTATATAAGATCTTTTGTCCGACCAGAGATGGCCTAATTCAGCATAGTCTTCTCAGCACTTAGACTACTCACAATGGGAGTAACATAGGTAGTAACATAAGTGCCACATAGGCAAAAAACATGATGTGGCACACAATTAATGAGGAGAGAGGTGGTAGTGGTATCATAGGTAGATACCGTAACATAACGCTTTCCAAGATAAGATGTGTCTATAGCCTCATAAATATACAAGTGTATGATACCACACATATGTTACTATGCATTGTGGAAGTGGTAACATAGACTAGTATCATATGCATGATACTAGTATATGATACTCCCCATTGTGACTAGTCTTAAGCACTAATATGTGGGCCACACATCAGATTCTCTAATAAATGAGTTGAACACGAAATTTTAGTTTGATTGTGCCCCTTATCCCCAGTAGTTGTGGTATGTGGCCAAGAAATTATTGTATTCTAAAACCTATGTTCAAGTAGTTGTGGTTTGCACTGTTTACACTAGAAATAATATGAACATGAAATGAAGCTGAAATCTCTAAGGCATTGTTGTTTTCGTTAAAAATGGAGGAATTTTCCTAGCATGTGCATCGATTAGCAGGTTGGCAGTCATCATGGCATCGAGTGATTGAGGTCTAGTAACCTAGAAAAAATCATCACCAAAAAATAGCAAATGAATATTTTTGGAAAATATCATGTCTACAATATAGAGAGATACACGCTTTGTGTGAAATTTGGTACAAAATATGATCATGTGTGAGATGTTAAATTAACGAATGAAGTTATTGTACAACAAAGCTACAACATTATATGGACTTGATAAAACTAAGTCTTTAAGTTGTACATTACTGACAAGTGACCATTTTTTTCCCAACATTCGCACATATGTGTTTCTATCTGTACATATATGGTTTTTTTTTCAAAAGTATATGAAACGCACATGTAATATAAGCTATAAATATCATGCTCATATGGTACCATTATGATCAAATCATTTTGTAATACAAAGTTGGTGTACTCTCAAGGTAATAAAAGACAACAATTACTAGTAATTCCCAACACTACACATGTAAATTTATTGAAGTGCGGAATACTGTTTCCATCCGGTTTATGTTGGGATAAACCAAATTGCATCATGCTACACATTTAAACAATAATTATGTGGTAGTACAATCAAGAGTTACTTGGCGCGTTCCACCCGTTAAGGCCACAGTACTATACATATGGAGTCTTAACACTTATACTGTTGTTCTAAATAGCATGTTGCGTTCCTGGAGAGCTGAGATCCCCTCAAGGATTCCCACGGTAGAAGGAAGCAGAGGCGGAGCTTAGTGCAGTTCCGCCACCGCAAGGAAGGGACCAGTCACAATCTTGATGTACTCCAATTCCGATGTACTGTATATTCGAAGTACAAAGCCAGCACAATCGTTCGGTGTATAACTTATTAGTGTGCTCGCTACTTAAACATTTACTTGCTGAAGGTTTACTCTGATGATTTCGCCATCCTCTGCATTTTCCTGGATGATATCCATCAGCTTGGGCCTACTGATCCGCAGAACCTGAGATAGTTTGGTGGTGCGGAAGGTGAACGGCTGTG
Organism: Alopecurus myosuroides; assembly: GCA_028641055.1. NCBI lineage: Eukaryota > Viridiplantae > Streptophyta > Magnoliopsida > Poales > Poaceae > Alopecurus > Alopecurus myosuroides. The sequence goes on along the minus strand of CM054058.1, from coordinate 217,584,137 downwards.
GCTTGTTACACAGTACTCCGATCTCGCCTAGCAGTCCCCCCTCGGTTGCTTTTCCATAGACCTGAAATACGCACGTTAGCACCTAGGTACACACTTCAGAGACAAAACTCTGACTGTGCGGTGCATGTGTTTTGGAAAACGAGTGAAGTGAGGAATTCAGCAAATATCACCTGCTCTGTTCCATCTAGGAACGCCACAATATCCTGCCAAATTAATGAACATGCACATTGATCAGTACTCGACTGGTACGAGGTTATTTAGTGCATTGATCAGTACCCGAGTGGTACCAGGTTAATTAGTGCATTAATACAAGATTCTACATACCACTTCTCCGGTGACAAGAAGGTGCAGGTCCGATGGGTACTCGTTCTGCAATATGATGTCCTCCTTTGGGGCAAAGTACTCAGCGACCATCTCAGTTACCTGCATATAGCATGGTTGAAGCGAATTTGATATTACATCTCCAGCAGGGTGTAAGCAGTTTCTTACCAGTTGCTGGATGAAACTCGAGGAGACTCCCTTGAACAGGTAAGCTCCGTGAACCACCGGGAAGAAGAGATACAGGGAGATGCTGGATCGCATCGCCTTGGGGAGCGTGTCTAGCGTCTCCTGTTGCTTGAGCCCCTCTGCCTTGAACCTCAGGCATATGTGGTTCAGCATCTGCTCCTCTATCTGCCGCGGCAGCTGGTTCCTCGCCGCGAATTCCGAGGCTGACTGAATCATGTCCCTCTGCATTTCATTTCAGGTCGAAGCCATGATCATAAGTACAATCAATTGTTTGGTTGCAAGGTTGCAAGTAGAGGATATGAACATACAAAGTCTCTGGTGCGGCCGGTGCTGTGGACGACAAGGTTGGTCATGTTGCCGATGAGGTAGGCGGTGAGCCAGAGGTTGAAGAGCATGTAGGCGATGCCGAAGAGCATCTCCCTGGCGTTCTGCGCGTGCAGGTCGCCGTAGCCGGTGGTGGTCATGGTGGTGATGGACCAGTAGAGGCAGGTGACGTAGCGCACCCACAGCCCATCCTCCCTGAAGTCCGGCATGACGGCGCCGATCCACGTCCTCGCCGGGTTCGGGTACCGGTCGGCGATCAGGTAGTTGATGCACCCGGCGCAGTGCACCGCGAACAGCGTGACCTGCATCCGCGATCAGGGTACGTACAGCAGTAGAGATGAGACGACAGGATCGAATGGAGAGAGAATCTGGACGTACGTACCGAGATGAGCTTTGTGCAGCGTATCACGGCGTAGTTGAACCGGATGTCCTTTTCGAGCCTAGGGAATCATTGAAGCATCATCATGTTAATTAAGTTGCACGTACGTTCGTAGGTCAGACCAGTGACCGACCACTGTAGCGCGCGCACAGTGCTTAATCCGATACTAGGACGTAGAGTACCTTGCAAACAGGGAACTGACTCTGCGCAACCGCCAGAGCCGGAGGACGTTGAGGAACCGGAAGCCGAGGCCGTGCCGGTTGAAGAGGTGGTTGATGGAGTGGAACGGGACGGTCGAGCACAGATCCAAGATGAACCAAGTCGACAGATACCTGCAAATTAACCAAAGAAAGGCATGACGTACACACTACATTCGTTCATGCATGAAAATTACTAACTGCCCGATCCTTCCAAGCCTGAAAGAGAGAGTACCTGAGCGCGATCTTCTTGGGATCGTCGACGACGAGGTAGGACTTCTTGTCGACGTACGGCACGAAGAAAGTGAGCACGATGTCGACGGCGAAGAAGGCGTTGACGACGTCGTCCACGACGAACGGCGCCCGCGGGAGATACCGCATGAACGCGAACTCCAGCGGGCATATCCACGCCGAGTACACCACCAGCAGGATCAGGAACGTCTCCCACACCCTGCAACGAATCAAACAGTTCTTTCATCATGCAGATCCTATCTAACAGTGCTACCTTCCGATCATGCGAGCAAATGAAAAAGGCTAGCGATCGTGCGTACTTGTATCGCGGGTCGTAAGGCCAGACGAGGTATTTCCTGAGCCTGTTGGGAGTACGACTCTGGTTCTGGGCGGCGGTGGTAGCTCCGAGCGACGGCAGGAGATCGTTGGGGACGGTGCAGCCATTGTACTCGGCGCCTGCATCTCCGCCCGCGTAGCATGGGAAGCACCGTGCCGTCCCCCATGACCCCGTGAGAGAAGAAGACGAAGAAGAAGAAGCAGAACGTGCCATTTCGCTCGCTCGCTCGCTCGCTGCAGTGGCGGTTGCTCGAGTTCTGCCGAGGGACGCCGCGGCCGCACCGCGTATTTATACCGGCCGGAGCGGGCACAGAGCGGGGCCCCTTTGTTTCCCCGTGCCGTTCCGGCCGTGCCTCTGACCAAAACGGTTTTATGGAACGGGAAGCAACTTTAGGAAGACGATAACATATGCCTTTGGGTCTTGTCACGGTAGACATTGCGACGGGCTGATGGCGCGCTGGAATCGCCTGCTGTCTCGTGTCCCCGTACGGGTTCAAGGACTTGTCGATCACAGATTGCGTCCTTTGCCCAATGCCCAATGGGTGGCACGCCCATTACCGTCTGAGTGGTGGTGGTGCACACGGGCCGGCCGGCAGGCTTTCCGTTGGGGCATAATTCCTCTCAGTTGCATGCAGTTATTATGAAGTTAAAAGCGTGAGATTAGAAAGGGATCTCCTGCGAATTGTTTTTTGTCTTCTTGTAAAGGCTGAGATGCCATTGCATGTCTTCTCGTAATTGTGGGGGCAAACCGGCAAATCAAGCTCTACTTTCATTGTTATGAGAGTTTTTGACGTGTCCTCTCGATAGGAACCTAGCTCTCTCCTCCCCCCGCGCCGCTGGCCACTCCGGCCGCGGCGGCCACCTACTCCCTCGCTTTCCGCCGCCGCCCATCCCGCGGGGCTCCTCTCCGACCGGTCGGCATGGCTGCCTGCGGCTCCCCCGGCAGCTGCTCCTCGGGGAAGTCGTCCCCCTGCCCTGCTTCTGGCGGATCGAGGTGGGCTTCCTCGCCTTGGGAACCCGCCCGCTCAGGTGAGTTGATCCAGTCCATCCGCAGCCGTAGCCGGTCACTTCCGTGCTCCCCTCGTCGCCCATCGCCGCCTACCCCGACCTCGCGGTCCGATGCGCGCCCCAGGCTCCAATCGTTGGTCGTCCGCCCAGATCCCCCGGTAGTCAACGACCCTTCTCCCGAGGATGGCCCAACTTGGATGGTTGTTGGCCCGAGGCGCGGCCGGGGTGCCGCCCCCTCCCCTCTTCCGGCGGGGCGCCCTTCCTCCCAGCGGGTTGGTTCGTCCAGGCGGTCCATAGGCGGCTCCTCCCCGGCCTCTGATGCGGCCCGCGCAGCCTTCTTAAAGAGGTTCCACGGGCTCTGCTTCCGCTGTCTCAGCTCTCGCCACCGCCGCGCCGCCTGTAGAGACCCTGTCCGCTGCATAGAGTGTTGCCAGTGGGGTCATTCTTCCTCCTTCCGCCTCTGTCCAGCCCGCCTCCGCGCCGCGCCGGTTCTTTCGGCCAATCAACCGCTGCTGGGGCGCCTCCGTTTCCCGGCGCCTCAACCGTCCCCCGAGATGTTCCGTCAGGTCAAGGCACTCCCGGCGCCTCGCCGCCCCGCCGAGGGCCACACTGTGATCATGGCCTCGCGGTTCATGGACCACGAGGTTCTCTCCCTGCGCAGCCGGGGCGTCGTTGTGCAGGCGGTGGAGCAATTCCATGCGGCGAGTCCGATTGCGGTGGGCAAGGCTCTCGAGGCCGCGCTCCGTCTTCCGCCGCACGTGCTGCGTGTCAGTCGTCACTACCCGGAAGCCTTCTTCGCTCGTTTCGACCGCCCCAAGGACCGCGACGCGGCTGTTGGTCTTGGCCGCATCTCCGTCGAGGGCAGTGCCTTTCTCCTCCAGCCCTGGCGCGAAGCCGACCACGGTGTGCACCAGTCCTGGCGATTCCATGTTCGCATCTGCATCGAGAGGATGCCGATGCAGCTCTGGAACCTTGAAGGCGCAGAGGCGGTTCTGGGCAAGCAGGTGGTCGTCGATCGCCTCGATAGTCGCACGTACGCGCAGGAGGATACGGCCATCTTCAGCTGCTGGGTGTGGTGCTGGGAGCTGGCGCACATTCCCAGCAGCCATGCCTTCACGGTCTTCCCTCAGGGCGCTGGGCGCTTCATCGAGATGCAGGGCTTTTCGCCGCAGTCGCGCCAGGTCGCCCCACCTCCGGAAGGCATCCGCTACGACGCTCTGGTCCACCTGGACCTGGTTGAGGACTGGAGCATCCCCTACCGCCGCACGCCATCTTCCGGCCCTAGCGGGATCCCCTCTTCCGGCTCGGAGGAGGAGCCGCCTCTGCCTCGCGTCCAGCCCTACACCTGAGGATGGGCATGCCTGACGGGGTGGATTCCCGTCGCCCCGCGGTCTTCGGGGCCTGCAACGACTCCTTCCCCTCCGCGAGGCGGCCGGATGACGAGGGCGATTCCTCGGACAGGCGCCGCCGTTCTGCGCGCGACAACAGCGTCCCGCGAGGCCGCTCTTCCTGAAGCACGGCGCCTCAGCCTGGCCTCCGCGGTGAGCGCCACCGCACCCGTTCCCCCCCTGCGTCCCGTCGTCACCGTGCCGCTTCTTCGCCCTGTGCCCCTGTCGTCTCCGAGCAGCTCCCCCCTCCACCACCTCTACCTGCGGATGGCTCTCTCCCTCAGCTAGCGGCGGCGGTCTTCGGATCGTCGGGCCCCGCTCCCAGGGCTCCTGCTGTACGTTCGTCCAGCCCAGGTTCGGACAGCTCCTCCGATCCCATTGCTGATCTCATGGCAGTGGATCAAGAGCCCGTCTCGTTCTGGGAGCAGCTGCAGTTCGATCCCCTCAGCATGGAGATTGAGGCGATCTGCGCGGCCGCTGCCCAGTCGCCGATCTCCTTCACGCCGCAGTCCGGTTTCGTCGATAATCCAGATGCAGCGGCTCTGTTGGCGGTCAGCGAGCCGGGCGTGCGCAGTCCCAGGCCCTCCCCTCTGGGTGTCGACCCTGCAGCTCGCTCCGCCGCGATGCAGATTACGGCGGTCACCAGTCAGGTTGGCATGATGCAGCTCACCGACGGGGGCGCCAACTCGGGAGATCTTCTGCAGCAGCTGTTCTCCACTCCTCCATCCGCCATCCTGGGCTCGACGCCGCCCTCCCCGCCGGACGTCGCTGTGCGTCCTCCTCCCACAGTGGCGAGCGCACGTCGTAGCCATCGCCAGGCGGCGCTGCAGTCTACCATCCCCGTGGCTCAGCGCGCGGCGGTTCGTCTGGCGCACGAGCTCAAGGCGCTGGACAAAGACGACCAGAGCGCGCAAAGAGCGGCATCGGCCTTGGTGGAGCGATTTGCGACACCGCTCAACAGCCAGGACATTGACGGCCTCGCGGTGCTCACCCGCATAGACCGGGAGGCGATCTTCCGCGCGGCCTCCCAGGCCGATCTCGCAGGTGCCGCGGCGGCGGCCCATTAGTTTCAGATGTTAGGTCCCCTATCCAGCATTCGTCTTCAGCGGCGGCCGGCCCTCTGCCGGTTTGAGTTAGGTTCTAAGTTTGGCTGTGGCAGTGTCTTCTCTGGGCGATCAGTTTGGGTTATGTTAGGTTGTGATCGCCCTCTCCCCATTGTATGCTTGGTGGTGCTTTGTAGTACTTTTTATTTGCCGCTGATCACTTTGTTGCTGAGCTCCAGTTTCTTCAATGAGTGAGCCCATAATACCCATACTAGGCTGGAACCCCCGCGGCCTCAATTCAGCAGCTCGCCGGGAGGTTGTTGCAGAGATGGCTACTGCGGCGCACGCGTCTATTCTTTGTGTTCAAGAAACGAAATTGGCTCACATCTCCAGTAGCGTTGCCGTGGAAATCACAGGCCCGGCGCGGCGGGACTTCGTGTTCCTTCCTGCGCAGGGTACTCGAGGTGGGATAGGCATTTTCTGGGACGCCTCCTTGGTGCTTCTAACGGATAGCTCCATTGGTCGCTTCTCGATCTCGGCCTCGGTCCGTGTTCTGCGTACGGGAACTTCCTTCAAGCTTTCGTCCGTCAACGGCCCGTCGGATGATGACGACAAGCTCGACTTCCTCCGGGAGTTGGAATCTCTCAAACCCTTGCTAGACGAGTCATGGCTTATCACGGGCGACTTCAACCTAATCTACGAGGCTAGGGATAAGAATAACCTCAACCTGAATAGGAGGCTTATGGGGCAGTTCCGGGCGGCTTTGAATCGCGCAGAGCTGAAGGAGATCCGCTGCTGTAACCGCGCCTTCACCTGGAGCAACGAGCCAATGCCTGGAACGCGCCTCTCGCGACTAGCAACCCTTTTAGCAGGCTGCGCATCAAACTGCAGCGCACAGCGCGGGCGCTTCGGTCCTGGAGTCGGCTCCACTTTGGAGATGTGCGTCTGTAGCTACATTTGGCGCAAGAGCTTGTGCTACGGTTCGATGTGGCCCAGGACTCCAGGCTTCTCTCGCCGTATGAAAGGGCTTTCAGAGCACTGCTTAAACAGCGCATCACGGGCCTGGCTGCTATCATGCGCGCTCGCCGGCGCCAAGCTTCGAGGCAGGTTTGGCTGCGGGAAGGCGACGCAAATACTAGGTTTTTCCACCTTAAGATCAACGCTCGACGGCGCAAAAACTTCATCCACTCTCTCCGCTCTTCCGACGGCATCCACTGCACACACGAGTCCAAAGAATCCTTGCTGTTAGGCCACTTCCAGGACGCGCTAGGTTCCTGCACGCCTCGTGCTTCAACTCTGGCCTGGGAAAACCTTCAGCTCCCCTCGCCGCCCCTCCCAGGCTTGGACATCCCCTTCTCTGCCGCGGAGACATGGGAAGCCATTAAGGATCTGCCTGCCGAGAAGGCCCCTGGCCCCGATGGCTTTAACGGCTGCTTCTACCGTTCCTGCTGGCAGGTTATCCGCTGGGACATTCTTGCGGCGCTTAACCACTTCTACAACCGCGCGGGGGGCGATCTCTCCGACCTCAACACGGCCCTGGTTTGCTTGCTCCCCAAGAAATCTCCGGCCCTAGCTATCGGTGACTTTAGACCTATTAGCCTCATCCACTCCTTCGCCAAGCTGGTCTCCAAGATTCTTGCTAGACGCCTAGGTCCTCTAATGGGCGCCCTAGTATCTCCGGCCCAGAGTGCCTTCCTCAAATCTCGCAGCATTCACGAGAGCTACCTCTACGTGCGCAACCTGGCACGTACGATACACCGTAGGAAGAAACCCTGTCTTTTAGTCAAGCTCGACTTCGCGCGAGCGTTCGACTCGGTTTCCTGGGACTACCTCTTCGAGCTCTTGCAACAGCTGGGTTTTCCACATAGGTGGCGTAACTGGCTTGCCACCATATTGGGTTCTGCTTCTACGCGTGTCCTTCTTAACGGAGCGCCTGGCCCCTCGTTTCGCCACCGCCGTGGCCTTAGGCAAGGGGATCCGCTGTCCCCTCTCCTCTTCGATCTCGCGATCGACCCCCTGCACCGTCTTCTCGCCAGGGCTACTGACCTCGGGATCCTATCGCCACTGCCAGCTCGAGAAGCCTCTCTCCGCGTCAGTCTCTACACTGATGATGCGATCATCTTCATTAACCCGATCCGTCATGAGGTGCTACAGCTGCTGCAGATCCTTAATAAATTTGGAGAGGCCTCGGGTCTCGTCATTAACGCTAGCAAATGTGCCGTGGCGCCCATTAGATGTCAGCAGTTAGACCTTAACCATCTTTTGCTAGGCTTCGAGGGGCAGACCGTGGGCTTCCCCATCACGTACCTAGGTATGCCCCTCGCCCTCGGACGTCTGCGTAGTGTCCATCTCCAACACATCATCGACCGAGCTCGGGGTAAGCTCGCGCTTTGGAAAGGGAAGCTTCTAAATCCAGGTGGCAGACGAGCGCTCACCTCCGTGGTCCTCGACGCGCTGCCGATCTTCACTCTCACTACCCTTAGGGTCCCTAGGAAAGTGATCAAGTCCCTCGATAGCATTCGGCGCCGTTTCATCTGGGGGATTGAGGACGAAGAAGCGGCGGGCGGAAAGTGCAAAGTTCGCTGGCAAACCGTGTGCTCGCCGAAGGAGTTTGGCGGGCTTGGGGTTTTAGACCTGGACGCTTTCTCTCGCGCCCTCAGGGTCAGATGGCTGTGGCAACGTTGGCAGCACCCAGATCGACCTTGGGTGGGCATGGAGGTCCCTTGCGACAGTATTGACGAGGATCTCTTCGCTGCTGCTACCTCGGTCTCTATCGGGGATGGCAAGATGGCCCTGTTTTGGATCTCCTCCTGGCTAGGCTCGACCCCGTTGCGCTGGCAGTTCCCGCTACTCTTCAAACTCTCTAGGCGCAAGAGACGCACGGTGGCCGACGCGTTGCAGGCGCATCGCTGGGTGGGAGACCTACGGCATGCATCCAGCAGGGACATCCTGGGCGACTTCCTTAGTCTCTGGCGGCTGATTAGCAATGCAGGAACCCTCCTTCCCACAAATACTCCAGACTCCATCTCTTGGACAGCTTCTCCGTCAGGCTGTTACTCGTCCCGCGACGTCTACAGGCTCCAGTTTGAGGGGCATACCCGCAGCCCCTTACTGGAGAAAGTTTGGGAGGTTTGGGCTTTCCCCAAGTGCACCATTTTCGCCTGGCTTCTCCTTCAAAACCGGCTTTGATGCGCGGACAGGCTTATGCAGCGGCAATGGCCGAACAATTATTTCTGCCCCTTCTGTATGCGGAACCTGGAGACGGCGTGGCATCTCTTTTTTGCATGCCCTTTTGCGAAATTATTCCGGCTCTCCCTGGCCACCTGGAGGAACTGCCATAGCCTCGCACCACAAACATGGTCTCGTTGCGACACCGCGATTCAGGCCTGGGATGCTGTGGTCGATCTCACTCCACCAGCTCACAGGAAGGGGATCCAGTCGGTGCTAACGCTTGGGTGTTGGTTGCTGTGGAAGGAGAGAAATAATAGGGTTTTTCAGGCGAAACCATCACCGCTGCGCCAGCTCCTGACCCTGACGATGGAGGAAGCCAAGGAATGGGCCTACGTTGGCGCCAAGCCATTGCGCCGCATGATCTGGGAACCCCCGTGATTTTGCTGTTTTTGCTGTTTACAGGCGGGGCAGCACTGCCCCTCTGTTGTATGTTCAGCTACGGCTGATTTTATTTCATCTCCAAGACCTGTTGGTCATTGTAATTATTCTACCTTCTATAAATGGAAAAGCCAGCAATTGCTGGATCTTTCAAAAAAAACCGGCAAATCATGCTAATGATAGACATGAATGAAAAGCTGGGATGGCATATTTGGAAGAAATGCTTCTATGTTTTATCTATGTCTCGTCAAATAATATTGGGCCAGTTTAGTTTTGATTATAATATTGAGTGGTTTTTGCCGGTTCCCGTCAATTAACCGCGCACTGTTTGGGGTTCGGGTCCGGTTTCCCCTTCCTACACCGAATCAACTCTTTCTTCTATAATGCAATGCGGGAACTCCCCGCCCGACGAGGTTCCGCCAAAAAAGAAAGGTGGGTGATGAATTGGTGGTGGTTTTGCACGAGTGAAAGTATGTACAACTAAATAATTTTAAAATAAAAAAACAGAAGAATGTAAAATAGTAAATTTTGAAAAATCTACACAAATCACATGTACTCAATAAAATTCTAGAATCTTGGAATAGTTAATGTGTTTTCTTTTTCAAAGTATTCAGCAAGGGATCAAGACAACTCACAAGAAATTTCTAAACATTTACAAAGTAAATGTCATAGTACCTAAATCTTCATGATGTCACAAGTAATAAGCGATTTCTCTAATTTCCTAAGTTTTTAGAATTTTTTTGTTTCTTCTAAATTTCTGTTTTTTCATTTTAATTATAGGATTCTCACATAAACGAGCATTTGTTCTTTTATTTGGAACTTATCATTTCTTGGTCAATTTTAAATTTCTATTATTTAATTTTTGCTCTTTTTCTTTTTATTATTTGATTCTTTTATTTCTCTTCTCACTTGATCATAGTGCTTTGAATAAATCCATGCCACAAATCTTTCAGTTGGAAGTTAAGGTCAAACTCGTTTAGTTTTGGATGATCTTAATTTGGACAAAGATAAAGACTATATCATAAACATATAGATATTTAGGGTGTTGGTAATATATCAATGATTCAGGAGCTCCTCCAAACGTTGTTCCTAATCGAGGGGGTAATGCAGGTGGTGGTGGATAGAGGTCCGCAAATAACGAGGTGCATGCGTCTGACTTGGAAACAACAACCCTCGATCAACTAAGGCGATGATAGAAAATTATGCTATGGCAACCACTTACGCTTCCATTGCGGACAAATCTTCTACCATGCAACATAACTTGGTGACATCGCACAACAAATGTCGGTTGTTGTCATCGAAGCATTTTATGTCGTCACGACAGAACATCGTCGTGCTCCTGGGTGGAAATTTGACCGCCATGGCATAGGATCTAACTGGCGGCCAGAGGGCTTGGCCGCCATAGCAATCCCTGACAAAATGATTTCTTGCATGTGTTGCTGTCATGGAAGAATTTCTTGTTGACACAACATATTTTTCTCTCTACCATAGCAGAACCAATGAAGTTTATGATGTCCCCTACTTGGATGGATTTTTCTACTACCATGTCAAGGGTATCTCTGGAGGTATCTCGGTCCCCTACAGTTGTGCTTTCCTTGGCAGTATATGTGATTTATAGCCCATATCCCCTTATGGGTTGTGCTAGTGGAACTTGAGTTTTTCCCCTCCCAGAGTATCCACACGGCGACGACATGATACAAATGCAATACCAGATTCTTGTATTGATCATTTCAAGAAAAATGGCATTTATTTTAAAGCTGTAATTGATAGCCTAGATTGAAAATGCATGGAGCCCCATGTGTGGTCTTGTTAGTTAATGAAAATTCGTATGGACGAATGGTTTCATTTACTTGTATTTGAAGGGATTATTCATATTTATATTTTAAAGATAGGTGCCATGATGATATGGGTATGCATTGAGTATTTGTGTCAAGGTCAATGAAGATGTATTTCGTGTATGTAATTCAAAAGTTGTGTTGCTCTAGATCATGAGTTAAATCATGAATGATCAAAATCTTGAGAAGATAATTACGGGATAAGAATTCAAGATATAGCTCCAAGTCAAGGTCATGACGATCTCATGGGTTGTGCCATGGTTGACCAAGACTTTAAGCATACAATCAACTGACGAATATTTTTTGCGTCGCAAGATTCCGTGATAGAGTACAAAGAAGATACAAGGTTGACCAAGATGAAGTGCAAAGCTTGGGTTCAAATTGATCAATACACAAAGTAAATAATGTATCATGTGAAACCAACTGATCTTGTGGTACAGTGAGTATTTTTCAATAGCGCTTTGTGAACAAACTCATGCTCTATGTATTTTGTTTTTCTATATAAGCTAGGTATCTTTACGTAGTCTTGTATAAAAATGAAGATTCCATGCATCCCATTAGATTATGGCATCAAATGGTGATGTTTGTTAAGGGTTAGAAGTTCAAGTTCAAGATGATTATCTCGAAGAATTCATATGCACAAAGCTCTTTGTCCATTCAAAGGTAATCAATTGTGAAGATATACTTAATCGGAGATTTCTCATAGTGATTATGGAGGAATGAAATTTCAAGTCTTCACCAAGAAACATTGATCAAGTGAAGTGTTCCTTCTTGGGGAAGCATAAAACATCATCATCAAGCTCAAGAGGAATGTGCACGACAAAGATACGACCTAGCTCGGTTTTCCTAGATAGTTTTACTGGTCTCAAGATGTTTGGTGAAAGAACGGATTATAGATTCAATAAAAACACTATTAAGAGGGCTTCGGGTGAGTAGCTTGATCACATCATTCAAATAGAGCTCGTACCTTTGAATTATTTATAATAATTTCTTTGTTTTTTTTTTTGTTTCTATGCTTGATTATCTAGATCTTTTTGGTATATTCATAATAACAAGCCCAATTTCATCACAAGCGGAGTTTGTATGAAAAAAATATATCCTTTTTTGGTGTTGGAGGTTTTATCCTTTCCACTTGTGATTTTAAACTATTTTGTCAATATTTGATGTTTATCTATGATGGGAGTTGGAACTTGTTTTTTATCTTCAAAACAAGCCCAAGTTTAACATAGTTTGTATGCAAAATATTTCGTGTTTTTTTGTGAAATTAGTTTTAGTGTTTTGCGCACCGAATTTTTTCCTTCTTATTCTGGAAACCAAACGTATTTAAAATTCCAAATGGCAACCATATTTTGTATGAGGATAGTCTAGTACCCTTTTTAATAGTCCGTTGGGTAATCTAGAAATTTAGGGTTGGGAACCGGCACACGAAAACCCCTCCAACAGGAAGATTGGGCGTATACCCCATATAAGGTGTCGTCTTTCTTCTATTTAAACCTAAGCTTTGTGTAAAAAAAAGTTACACTGTTCTTTACCTTCAAATCTTTATTCCTCCTCATCCCTCGAATGATTATTGCATATTTTTGAGATGAGAGAGAGAGATCTACATTTTCACCAATCAATATATCTTCTATGTGAAAATATGCATTTGGATTTTGATCTTGGAGTCATCGGTCAACCTCCTCCTTTGTTCTTACTCTCCAATTCATCCATAGTATTTGTTGCCTTGGAGGGATTTGAGATAAAAGGACTTAAGCACTTCTTGGTGTTCTTCCTTTGTATTTGTTGGTTTGGCTTGACCCCTTCATGTATATTCATTTGAGTGAGAGCCCATGAGCTTGTTACTCTTGGAGGATGTTCCTCCGAGATAGCTTGGTGGTTTGTGTCGTGGAGATATCTTCATGGAGATTGTGAAGAGGTATGTGCTTCTCTTTCATGGATTTTGTGAATACCTTGTGGAACTTGCCTACTTAGTGTTAGAGAACAATCTTTCCATATGGAAATATATATCTAACTTCACGGAGAGATCATAGAAGAAGGTGGGATTTCAAAGCATCTGAGGGTCCTTTGTGGTAACTCGAACGTCAAGGGTGACCATCTTCCTTACGACCGAACATAGGGATACTTCGGTGGCTACGTGTGTCTCAGTTATCTCTATACCCTAGTTTATTTCCTTGTGATAACCTTAATGCTTGAAGTCATATAAATCCTCTTAGGTTGTTTATCTCTTGTGTCATATCTTGTGCTCACCATGTTAATTTTAATTTGTGGTTGTTACACTTAGTTGTCCCTAGCATATTTAGAGTTTATACTTGGAAACTAAAAAATTATTTTATATTCCACATTTATTCAAGAAAAAACTTAATTGTTTTAAGACGCCCGTCCCTAGGAAACATTTATTTTTAAACTTATATCAAAAATCAAGGCCACTCTTATTTTAGGCTTCATCGCGTAGGTTGTAAAGATGTCAGCTAGTCATTTATTGCACATGGACAACGATCTTTATAATGACAGAAATTGTCTCTTATGGATAAATCACGTGCTTTGTAAAACTACGGGCCTTGTGTCCAAATATCTAATAATTTTTATATGTGGGTTTTTCTGCTCCAACGGTTCCCAAAATCTATCTAAGAAGGATAATAAAAAAAATTAAACCTTGTGTCTCAAGTTACTCATGATGTGGGACGGGTGATGAGTTTTTTGTGTGTACCAAACTTGACGAAACATTTGTTGGTTCTAATCTTCATTACAACACTCTTATGTCAGATGTGTTAACTAAGGTTCTCTAAACATGTTCATATCATGAAGAGGTCCCAATTGCATCCATCTCCATGTGTGAGCACATCTCAACATCATCCACTTCACCAAAATGTGGCTCGTGGCTCGTGTCTCGTGGTCAAGATATCGTGAGTGGAAAATATCATGCAATGATTATGGTGTGCTTATCTTGGATGATTCTTTGCCATCTTGTTAGTAGTACATGAAAGAGTATTTTTTAGATCTCTAGTGTTTTGTTTGTTAGTTAACAATACTAGTGATACTATTAATCAGGTGTTAAGTGATGCAGGTTGTTAAATATTATTCATATGCATCAAACACCGAAAAGTGTGAAGGCTGGTCAGCTTACACAGATTCACCAGGTGGCCAGAAATTTTCAGCAAGAAATTTTGGTCCAATCGGAATATCCGGTTCTGAAGAGTCCTGACAAAAAATGGCTAAGGACCAGAAAGATTTTGGTCATGGTGGGTGCCGGAAATTTCCACGCAACCGAAATTTCTGATCAGGAAGAAGAGCTCGGGAAAACGGCTAAGGACCATAACCATTTTGGTCCTGATGGGTACCGGAAATTTCCAGGCAATCAGAATTTTCAGTTCACTCAAGCCACGAAGAACGAATACCTAGAGTTGGCCAAGCAACCGGAATTTTCGATTCAAGTTTGAACCAGAATTTCCGGTCCCTTTTCTGTACTCCATAGGCCACATTTATTGAGGGGGGTATAAATACCCTTCCTTCTTCCCCAAGTGAGCTAGTTCGTCCAAACATTCAAGTCCATATTAATTAAGCTCACCAAAAGTTAGATTTCTCCTAATCCCTCCACCCAAACTCGTTGATCTTTGGAGGATTGAAGGAGAGGCCCATATCTAACCAAGATGTTTTTCATTTCCCCCTCATTCTCTTGAGGGATTCTTGTCTAGGGTTTTCTTATGGAAAACCTAGATACAATTGTTACTTAGTTGTTGCTTGTAGTAGCTTGTTGGTGTTCTTGGGAGTCTCCAATTAGGTTGAGGGTGTGTGTGCCTCAAGCTCATTGTAAAGGTTTAGATTTTCGTCTTGAGGGGAATAATTAGTGGAAGGTGAACTAGGTCTTTGTGGTAAAGTTTATCGGAGAATAGGGTGACGCCTTTGTGGATTTGAGTCGGCCTTCGTGGCGAAACTCACGCCCCTCAAAAGAGACGTACTCCCCTCAAAGGGAGGAACTCGGTAATACATCCTTGTCTCCGTGTGCTTCCACTATCGGTTCCTTCTATCCTTTACCTTTAGTTTGTGTCTGTATCCTGCTTAGTGTTGCTCTTGTCATATAGGTAAATTTACCTTAGTTGTGTATCTAGAAAATTTACCTTCGTGTCAAGCCGAATTTGAAAAAGAATTAAAATTTGGAATTAGCACCTATTCACCCCTCCCCCTCTAGGTACTATCCATTCACTACATCTTTTTTGGACCTAGATGCTTCATGCAACAATTTTTCACTGATTTTTGCGTTAAAAGTTCCATGCATATTACCCATGCTTGCTTAACTTTTGTGATGATTTGCTTTCCTATTGATGTGTCCATGATCAAAATGGGTCTATTTCCTTGAGTTGTTGTATGGCTAACCATGCATAGGAAATTCAATAAAAAAGTGCTCACGTCATTAAACAGGAAATTTTTAGTCTAGTAAAGAAGAATCCCATCAAGAGGAGGGTTTGCTATGAATATAATGAGTATGGACATTTCTCAAGAAATTGTCCTAATCTTGATAATGGATAATCCTCCTCTCCAAATGGAACAACATCGACCCCATGTGCCCACATATTCCTTGTGATAAAAGGGTCAAAGGTAACTCCTACTTTGAATCCTAATGGACCTCGTGATGAGAATGAGTATTAATATGATCATGATGCTATATTAGATGAGATGAGTATTATGAATCACTCTATTTATGCTATGATATATTTTATTACTCATGGATGCCTTTGATTCATGCAACGTAACTATTGTGGAATTACAGTCCCACTTCTATTATAGTAATAGGACAATCAATCATCTTTAGCAAGAGATCTGTGATGAGATATATTCAAATGCTTATGTTACTAACAATTTTCCTTGGGAAGCATACATCATAAATCTGAATTTTGAGATGAAGGCTCAACTTGAGTTTCTAAGTTGCAATTATGGGGAACCGGTGATGGAAATATCCCCTAGAGGCAATTATAGAGAAGTTTTATAACTATGTTTCATAATTAAGTTTATTATTCTATGCTATAATTTTATTAGTTTCAGATAATGTGTATTCGGAGGAAAACCCTAATACATGTATGGAATCATACACACTATTCAGATATCCCTAGTCTCGCCTCTAAGACTAGTTTATATATATTGATATTCATGGTTTCCTGATTATGAGGCAAATACAAATTTTTGTAGGGGTTTCCAATGATATATGAGATCTAATTTGTTAGGTGAACAATGGTGATGGATAGACCCAATTGGTATACCCGGAACACATCGTCAATATTGTTATCGGTAGTTTCTCAAAATAAGTCTTACCGTTATTTAAGATCATTTGACCATAAGACAAATACAGGATTGGATACGATATGGACGTGACGGAGACCTTCAAACATTACTTAGTTACTAGGTCATCAAAAAGTCAGTCTCCGTTCTTATCGGGTATTATGCTAGTGTTTAGTATGATGTATGACGGTGCAGAGATACACTTTGGCCCCAATCAGGTGTTAAGATATTTATCGTCGTCTAGCTAGACACGTGATCAAGGTATTGATCACAGAAACATCGATAATACTGAATGGGTAAAAAAGTACATGTATAGTAACAAGGATAACACTATTGTTTCATCTTGGGTAATGTAAAGTATCGAGAACCAATGTGATATGTATCAAAAGTAATACATAAGGTTCTCGACATAAAGATATTCGTGTTATGTGTGGGGATCATTATATACATCAAGGTACTTATGTTGATCATAGTAACGAAAAGAATGCTACTGTTGCTTCTACGTTAGAACCATTGATTTACAATGTTGAGATCTTACACACTCTCACCGTTCAACACTTATATGATTTACATGAAAAAATTAACAAGTGTCAATGTTATACCATCAATGGAAAATTATGTGAGTATATATGAACTAAATACTAAATGAGGTTTTACATTCAGTAAAATTTATTCTACTCAATATGAATCTAGAGTCTTGACAAAATATTATGGAAGATAACATGCCACTGAAATTTAAGGTATCCCTTTGAGTTTAAGTCATTTTGCCATTATTTCAAAAGATAATTTAGCTAAGAGAAATTAGCATGGGGATACATGTTGCAACTTTTGTTTTCAACAAGGGACTATACCACACTTATTTTTTATTGCCGAATGGACTGGTCAGGTGACGTACTATTTATTATGTTTGTTAATCCTTTCTAAAGCATGTCACACATCTTTAGGACCTGGTTATGTGGTGCTGGTAAGTCTCTTTATTCTCTTTTATTTTGCGCGGACAATATCGCTATTTTGGTTTTTTACAAGAAGAAACTTGTACCGGTTTCATAGTTTTGTTATATGCATCTATTGGTTGTGGCCGTGGGCTATCCTACAATGTACTCAATACGAGGAGAAAATGAAAATTAGCGCCATGAAGTTGGAATTGCTTGCCTGAGATTTTATATCCCGTCTTGGGCGGTGTATGTCCCATATGCTTCTTGGTGCTAATGTTGATGTGCTATAAGGATTTTTTTTATTTTGGTGAGTAAGAGAAACAATATGTTTATGTGTGATATGTCAAACCTTCATTGTAGTAAGAAGAAGGCTCTAAGGTAGCGCAAACGACCAAATTTACACAGATTTTACAATATGAGCAGAGAGTAGTTTTTTTAAAAAAATGGAAACCCTTAGGCCCCGGCCTCCGCATCAAAGTGATGCAAACAGACGGTTTTATATTAATAAAAATGTCAAAGGTTGTGCTAGAGAGTAAAATTCAAGGGTCACCTAATGTGGCCATAAAGATCAACCAGATAAAAATTACACATTTAAGCATCAAGTCGTCTAACATTAAGCCACCCACCCCGGCTGTAGATAGCCCGAACGACTGTCATCAGCGAGCACAGCCCATATCCATAAGTCCTCGTTGATTGGAAGACACTATCAAGGACCACATCTTGATAGAATATACCACCTGGTTGATAACCTGCATAAAGTGAACAATCGGTTTTTGTAAAACACAATATCATTACGACAGTTCTAAATAGCCCATAAAACAGCAGCAATGCCTATCCATATATGTGTCTTTGTTTTTTATCAACTCCATTTAACCAACTACTAAACATATTCGATATGATAGTCGGTGGATATATACTAAAGGTCAAATGCACAAGTCGCCAAAATCTTTCGTAAACAGACAAGATATAAAAAATAATCAACTGACTCATTCGTATCGAAGAAACCCCACTTTTTACTACATGTACACCCTCTCTTACTAAGATTTTCTTTTGTTAAGATTACTTTTCGGTTCAGAAACCATAAGAAGATATTTATCTTTAACGAGACTTTTAAATTCCACGGATACTTTCATAAGAATCTTATAGGACCATGCATTAAATCCACATAAAATGATTTGACATTGAACACCCCGTTAGGTGTTAGTCGCCATATGAAATTATCGCTCTCCTCAACTAGGGAAACACTCATAAGACGCTCAACTAAATGAATCTAGTGATTCCTCTTCTCGCCGGAGATACACCTCCTAAACCGAATATCAAGAGGGTTGTTAGAGAGCATGCTTGCCACAGTAACATTTTTATGTTGAGGAATATTATAAAGAGAAGGATATGTTTGTGATAATGGTTCATCTCCTAACCAAGTATCCTCCCAGAACCTCACTTGCTTCCCATTACCTAAGGTGAAGGAACCCCTTGCAAAAACTTCCTGTTTCACCTTCATTATACCTTTCCAAAAAGGAGAATCTGATGGTTTTACTCCTACCTGAGATAACGGTTTATCCCCTAGATATTTAATAGATAGAATCCTGCCAAACTCCTTCTTCATGAAGCATTTTAAATAACCATTTGCTCAAAATACATTTATTCTTAATTTCCAAAACCTCGATTCCTAGACTCCCTTGATCTTTTGGGCGACACACAATATTCCACTTTGTTAATCTGTATTTTCTCTTCTTATTGTCACTTTGGCAAAAGATCCGAGAGCGATAAAAATCTAATCTTTTGCGAACTCCTATTGGGATTTCAAAGAAGGATAAAAGAAACATTGGTAGACTTGTCAAGACAGAATTTATAAATATGAGACGGTCTCCATATGACAAAATTTTCCTGGCCCTAGTGATGCTACACCTCGATGGTGCCTGGAATTCTTGTTGCTTGTGATGGCGTGTTGGGAACCCCAAGAGGAGCGTGTGATGAGTGTAGCGGTAAGAATTTCCCTCAGTGAAGAACCAAGGTTATCAATCCAGTAGGAGAAAGAGGATCTTCGCAAGGTTGATGCCACTAACGGTGGTGATGGCGCCTCACCGGTGGTAGCAACAACGCGGAACCTGCACACAACACGACCAAAATACTTTGTCCCAACGGTACAGTGAGGTTGTCAATCTCACCGGTCTTGCTGAAAACAAAGATTAGACGTATAGTATGGAAAATGGTGTATGCTTGCAGTAAGTAAAGAAAGAAGAGAATTGTAGTGGTTTGTTTAACAGTGTAGAAAAATGGACTGGGGTTCATAGGTTCACTAGTGGTGTCTCTCCATAAAAGATAGCATGCTGGGTGAACAAATTACAGCTGGACAATTGACAAATTTGTTGGGGAATTGACAAATAGAGGTTTCACCGTAGTGCACATTCATGACATGATGACTACTATGATATTTAGTGCGGGCATTACAAAAATATACATAGACCATAATCCAACTGCATCTATGACTAATAATCCACCCTCAGGTTATCATCCGAACCCCCTGAGGTATTAAGTTGCAAGCAACAGATAATTGCATTAAGCAATGTTTGTAATGTAAGCAATGATTGTACACGCGGGCACTGACACCTCTGTTTTCTCCCTAGTGGCAACAACACATCCTCTCCCGTCACGTTTCTGTCACTCGAGCACAGGCGAAAAGGAGGCATGAACCCAACTATCGAGCATAAAATACTCCCTCTTGGAATCACTAGCAACTACTTGGCCAGAGCAACCACTAGCAACGGAAAGCATGCAAGATCACAAATAACATATGCAATAAATACTATAATCAACTTAGCATAAGTTCATATTCATCAGATCCCAGCAAACATAGCACATAGAATTACATAAGAACAATCTCGACCATGTTAGGCAGCTCACGAGATCTAAACATTGACGCATAGGAGGAGAAGACAACCATCTAGCTACTGCTATGGACCCGTAGTCCAAGGATGAACTACTCACGCATCACTCCGGAGGTATGCATGGTGATGAAGAGGCCTCCGGTGATGATCTCCTCTCCGGCAGGGTGCCGGGAGACAGCTTCAGAACCCCCCTGATCTAGGGTTGACGACGACGACGGCTGCGGAACTTTTCGGGGATTTTTTATCAGGTGCCTAGGGTTTTCCTTCGGGGGGAATAAATAAGCGAAAGGGAGGCGTCGGCGGGCCACCAGGGTGGCCTCACCACCCCCAGGCACGGCCAAGGGGGGCCGCGCCTGGCTATGGTGAGGGCCCCCTGGTGCCCGTCTTCGAATCCTCTTTGGTCTTCTGGATGCTTCCGAGGAAAATAGGACCTTCGGGATTCGTGGGGTCCAATTCCGAGAATATTTCTAGAACAAATTTTCTTAAATAAAAAACAACGAAAAACAGGGAACTGGCACTTGTCATCTTGTTAATAGGTTAGTCCCGGAAAACGTGTAAAAATGCTATAAAGAGGGGAGAAAACATGTAGCAATTTTTTGACACATTATAGTGGGAAAAAACCCCACTGTGTCAGCATTTTCCATTAATATATAGCATATTTACAGAGAAATTCTCGTACAAGTTCATAGGGTATCAAGCCATTGAGCCATACCATCTTTAAGAGATGGTTTAGCCTTATGCCTAGCCAATGAAAAGTTTTCCTTAAAAAAAATTATACATAGAGTGATATCTTTTTGAATCCCATCAAAGATGATCTTGTTTATGTGGTTCCATAATGTCCAAGAGCCTATAATGAGTATTTCTTTGAAGTAAGAAGTCTTGTATTTGATTCTGCCCAATTGAATCAGAGTCATGTAATCAGTTGTGTTCGCCCATTGGAAACAAATGTGATCCCAGAAGTCTTTACTGAATGGGCATCCAAAGAAAAGGTGGTGTAGGTCTTCATTATGATCATCCTCACATAGAACACATGCTTTGGTGGGAATCTGGTATCGTTTCCTGCAGAGAAGATCTCTGGTGTTCAGCCTATCATGTAGAAGAAGCCAAAAAATAATTTATGCTTGGTTAATGTACATGATTTCCAGGTCCATAGGAAAGGTTTAGGGGCAGTGGGAAACGGCCTGAGCATCTTATAAGTTTTTCTATTCTTGTATGTGGTATTGGTACCAGGTATAAACCACCTATCATTCTCCTGATTGTTAGCCAAAGAGAGTAGTTTGTCTTTGAAGGCATGGCATTGTTGCATAGCAATATCTGATAGTGGTGTATGAAAGAGGTCATATATGTCACCCTGATTGTTCTAATAAATAGCAGATTGCAATGAGATATTATCATATCTATCATATGAGCATAGCTGAGGGATTTTCCTGACTAAAGTGGTATCTTCCCATGAACCTCTCCATAGATCAATTGGCATAATATTATCATGGAGCATCAGAAATTATTGATACGTTGGAGACGAATCAAGCATCCCCAAGCTTAGTTCCTACTCGTCCTTGAGTAGGTAAACAATAAAACACAATAATTTCTGAGGTGACATGCTACTAACATAAACTTGATCATCATAATGTAAAAGCATATGTAAGCTGGGATCATAGAACTTTAATCATAAACATGATAAATAGAACTTTAATAATAAAGCATAGCAATCACTTTGCATCATGAGAAGTAACTCAAATAAAATATCATGAATAAAATGCAAACAAAGATATACGTTTGTTTCAAGTATAAAGAAAGCATGGCAAAGTGGTATTTCGCAAGTCCTTAAGAGTGGGACAAAACATAAAGGCCAGGACACTTCAAAGTTCATGAGGAAGACTAGAACAAATAGTTGGAGAACAAGCAATAACACATCATGAATCAATTAATAATGTTTCTGGGACAAATGCAGATAAAATTCAGAATGGCAAAAATGCTCTCTCAACTGTGCATAAACTTAGAAGATGGAGACTCAACATAAAAGTAAAAGAAAGGCCCTTCGCGGAGGGAAGCAGGGATCACTCATGTGCTAGAGCTTTTATTTTATTTAAATAGAGGTATTAAAAGTTTGACACTCCTCCCATCCATCTTACACAAACCATGGCTAACCAAATCCTCGGGTGCCTGCCAACAATCACACACCATGGAGAAGTGTCTATATTTTAAGAGAGGTGTATGCTAGTGTCAACGAATGGTAAACAAAAAATACAGTACGTCACAAGCCAACTAGATTTCACAAGAGCGGCTCCCATATGAAGGACGCATCTCAGTAGAAGGTCATCCCTCTTTCTCTTTTGTTTACACAATTATACTTTGACTGATAAATGAGGGGCAAAAATGGTGAAGAGAATTTGTTTGCATTAATTTGGGGCTGGGCACCCCGCTGCCAGCTCTTCTATCAATTGGATAAGAGTATGAAGCCACTAGTCCAGGGTGTGAAATCCAATCAACAAGTGAGATAAAGATTCTCTATTTACGTCCTCATGAGGAAAAACAAGAACACAAAAGAGGAGTAATTTTGAAAGTTTTAAAGGTAGCACATGAGCAATTTTCTTTGGAGTGGCAATTAAATACCACATGTAGGTAGGTATGGTGGACACAATGGGAAAACTTTGGTTTTAGGGAGTTGGATGCACGAGTAGAGCTCATACTCAGTACAAGTGGAGGCTAGCAAAAGACTGGGAGCGACAAATTAAGAGAGCATAAGAGCCATAATCATGCATAGCGACATAAACATCATTAATCAAAGCATAAGTGGTACCACAAGTTCAAAAACTAAATGATCATGGAGGCTATTCGTGACTGGTTCATATTCATAAACATGGTGTGAGCATGCGCCAAGTCAACCAAATAAAACATTCAAAGGAGAACACCACAAATTTATGCTTCAATATGACAAGAACAACTCATGATTCTTTCAATGGCATATTAAACACTCTCAGATATTTGAGGCTAATCATGATACTCAATAACCACAGGCTTTAAAACTAAAATAACATCTAGCATGATATGAAAAAGTTCTAGCCACGGTCTATACAAGCTTCTACTTGCACCATTAAAAATTCTACTTCAAGCAGCAGTTTCTTTTCCCAACAAGCACAATACAAGATATGTTTTAACAAAAATACTCTTCATGATACAACAAGCAAACATGAGAGTACTTACATAACACTACTAAAACTAACAGCTCTAAATAAGAAATGCATGCAAAACAGGAGCTAAATAAATGCAGCAGCCAAACAAAGATTAAGAATACAAAGTAGTCCCATGAAAAAGCGGAGCGTGTCACTCTCCAATAAAAGAATTCTGGGGTCCAACCAAGCTTATTGCAAAAATAAAAATAAACTGAAAGCAAAAATAAAAGACGCTCCAAGTAAAGCACATAAGATGTGACCGAATAAAAATATAGTTTCACTAGAAGTGACCTGATAATTTGTCGATGAAGAAGGGGATGCCTTGGGCATCCCCAAGCTTAGACCCCTAGAGTTTTCTTGGAATTTGCTGGGATGTACCACCGGGGAATCCCCAAGATTAGGCTCTTCACTCTTCTTGATCACTTCATATCATCCTTTTCTCTTGACCCTTGAAAACTTCCTTCACACCAAACTTCTCACAATCTTCATTAGCAACGTTAGTGCAATCGAAATAATAAATTCGCATGGTTCAGTTTCAACACAATCCTAACACTAATAAACACATTAGCTACTGTCACAACTTATGTTAAAACTCTTTTTCTCAAAAGAACACCAAAAGAAAGAGATTAAGATGCAAATGCAATTATTGGCAGAAATCTGTCAAAAGAGGACATCAAGTAAAGATGATTTTATTCAAAAATATTCTGTTGCTCAAATAAAAAAGTGTTCAACTAAGAAAAGTTGCGTATATAGCCCAAGATTACGCACAAAATAACTTGGGTCATTTTGAATTTTCTTTGATTTTATACAAATTTAATAGTGGATAGCAGAAATCTGTTTCCTGCGCAGAAATCCGAAATATAGTCTCAAGTTTCCACTAGAGCCTTACTTGGCTCAACAAAGACACAAAAGAAAAGATACAGAGGGGTTTCTAAGGAAATAGACAACACCCAGGTGCAAAGCACACAGAAAGAAACGACGTAAAACGGGTTGAAAACAGAGAAATAAAACAGGTTGTCTCCTTGTAGCGCTTTTCTTTAACGCCTTTCAGCTAGACATAGAAAAGTGGAATCAAGAGTTTTCAAGTGAAGAAGATGCTCACATAAGAAATATGAATTAAGTAAAAGAGAGTATCAAGAATCAAGTATAAAACAAATTCAAGTCTAACCCACTTGCTATGCATAGGAATCTTGTAAAGAAATAGATTAAAGAAGCTCAAACTAGAAATCATGAGAAGGTAGAACAAGAGAAACTTCAAAACTTTCAACACAAAATGAGGTGTTTTAGTAACATGAAAATTACTACAACCATATTTTCCTCTCTCATAATAATTTTTAGTACATCATGAACAAAGTCAACAACATAATTATCACATAAACCATGTTTTTCATGGCCTAAAAGCACACAATTCATATCAACCTCAAAAACAGTGGGATCAAAATTTAAAACCAGCTCCTCTTTTTTCCCACTTTTAGCAATAGCAAAACAAGATGATTGATCACTCATAAAGGTATAGTACACATTATAGCAATCCTATTTTCAGTAGAATTATAATTTATAACATCAAGTAACATAAGACCATCATCAAGAGCATTATGATAAGATTTATCCAAGTAGCATGGATTATCATAAATAACAGTAGCAATATCATTCTCACAAGTTTCATTCATAGTAGTATCAAGGTCACAAGTATTAATTTCATCAAATAATGTATGAGTTAAAGAGTTACTATCATTGGGAGGTAGACATGGGTAGCTCCATTCTTCCTCCTCTGGATCATCACTCTTCTCCTCTTTTTCATCCAATGAGCTTCTAGATTCAGCAGTTTCTTCTTCCATAGGTTCCTGCAAGGCATTAGTCTCTTCCTTAGGCTGAGAGCATTTATTAAGATATTACATTATGTAGTAATTATAATCCTTGTAATTATCAAATCAATATTCAAGTATAGCATAAATCTCGTATTTATAAGTTGCATCATCAATACTTTCAAGTAAATAGGCAATTTCGAATGCACCCTTCCAAGCAATAAATTCTTCAATTTGTTTCACATCATATAATTCATAATTTCCCTTAATATAAGAAGATATGGTAACATTATTATTATACTCGCATTGAAAAGGGAGGTGTTTATACCTCCTACAGCAGCAAGATTTATCAAAACAACAAGTAACATTATAAGTAGAGCACAATTTTTTAGCATAGTCATTAAATTTATTAATTTGCTCCCACAAGTGTATTCCTTTTTGTGACAAGCGGTGTTCTTTATAATATTTTTGTTGTTCATCTTTGAACCCACCTTGCCTATAAGATATAGTTTCAAAGATATCAAACATTGATAGCAAGCATGATAAAGCAAAACTAACAACTAGAATAAGAACTATTTTTTTTGTGTTTTTTATAAAGAGAAGCAAAACAAGAAAAAAATAAAAACAAGACAATAAACAAAATAAAGAGATTGAGAGTGAGAGACTCCCCTTGCCAGAATACTTCTTTCTCCCCGGCAACGGCGCCAGAAATTCTTGATGCTACGCCTCGATGGTGCCAGGAATTCTTGTTGCTTGTGCTGGCGTGTTGGGAACCCCAAGAGGAGGGTGTGATGAGTGTAGCGGTAAGAATTTTCCTCAGTTAAGAACCAAGGTTATCAATCCAGTAGAAGAAAGAGGATCTTCAGAAGGTTGATGCCACTGACGATAGTGATGGCGCCTCACCGGTGTCAGCAACAACACGAAACCTGTGGTGACCCAGCACACCACTGCATGTGTAGTGCGCAATTCAATGACATAACACTCACAGAAGGACTTATCCGGGAATATTACATCCCTCAGAGTAGTACAATAGAAACATAGCAGGTCCAGGCAAGGCTATAGGATACAAACCTCATTACAAAATCTTGAGAATCTCTTTGATGAATCAAGAAGATCTCCTGCAAATAAAACATCAGAAGAAGCAATTCGAAGCTCCAAGCTGGAGAAGAACTCTAGCTCAGAACAAATCTACTACGGCTTATGTCAGCCCTAATCTATGGCTTACAACAACTAACTCCAAGAATGGACTCCACCTACACCTTGATAGCTTCTCCTCCATCAGCGTTGTTGATGATGATGCTTCACGATGACGACTTCCATCCGGCTTCAACTCTAAGCAGGGGGTCAAACGGGAACGAATGAGTAACGAGCGTTACTCAGCAAGTTCATGATATATAAGGGATAGTTTGATGCACTAACTACAGCTTTAGACTCAAAAGAGTCATAAGATAATGCAAGGTTTTTGTAAATCTTTCTTCAAGAGGTTGCTTTAGTTCTGAAGACTATGCCCGCTAGATCTTCACAGGACTAGAACTTCATGGAGTTGCCTTTCCTGTGGCGTTCGTAGCTCCTTCCCGGAACAAGGGGTAACATGCCACATCCTTTTACACTCTGCAGAGGTGCGTTACTTTACCCATGGACGACCAATACCATGTTGCACAACCAGGTGTACAATCCTGTCCACTCCCACTCAGGTGTGGGGCCCGGTTGTTGGTCCAAGCCAAACCGTGCTTCTCCGCACAACACATGCCCACCCATTTCCACCAGCAGGTTGAACGCCTGATTCCACCCCTCACGATGGATATCTACGCGCCCCTGGCAGACACTCATAGACCCTAGAGTCCGTGGGATGTAAGGCTCCCACCCATGTGCATGTAGTCCCGCAGAACCTACAACATACGTCTCTGGCAGCCCGTTGAGATGCGGACGAGAAAAGATCACGGCTGACTTACTCCCCCCATAGAAGACCCATGGTTAACGCGAATTTACGGCGCAAGAATCCTGACGGCAGTTGTGATTAATCCTAGGTAATACTTTCCCATGCAGATGGAACCTTCCTTTGACCTATTCATCTTACCATGGTTCCATCCGCCCACCAAACAGAACACTACCAGTCGGGTAGTCATTCAAGTAGTCATATTATTATAAAAATAGGATCATGCATTCTTTTGAGACTAGGTGGTAATACGATAGAGTTTTTTGCAATTAGTTTGTTATGAAGTACTGCAAAGGATATGAGCAATTGATGAACTTGCCTGAGATTGAAATAATGACAATAATAATCCATGTCTTCAGTTTCAAGGGTCTCGTAGGAAATCCAGACATCTGAAAGATAGCAAAGTAGTCCTGGTAAGGACTACAGAAAACAATAGCAAAGATGATACATGCATAGAAATGAGATGCATCGCGAAATACCCTGGAAATTACCCCAGCTTACAAGTGTAAGCTATGATCGATACGATAAGTTAATCACACGGGTTTTTAGGTGAAATGTTTCATTACTTTTGGTGATGTGGTTCTTAGTTCTTTTAGACTTACGTATGTTTCACTTTTACTTAGCAAATAATTGTTATCATATTTAGTTGGAAGTGGTTATTACTTGGTTAGGCAATAAGACAATTACACATGCAAAACAACTATTGAAAAGATAACAGTCACGTTTTGTTTTATATTCAAAAAGGGTAGAGCATATTACAAAGAGTTTAATTGAAAATGAGGATCTGATACATCTAACTCTATCATCACAATACTTGCTAATGACTAGTGATGATAGGTTTAATAGGTGTGAAAACATGAGGTTTTTATTAGTAAGAAAAATAATGATGTGGTAGTCAACTCTGGTTTTTTTAACAGACATTATAGAATTTCAGTATACTTATGAAAACAAGTTTAGAAGTTAAGTAAAATGTTTTACAATTGACATATTTGATTTGGAAATGTTGTTCTCTTTGTTTTGATATATCATTTGATGTTTTCTGAAAATATTTGAATAAATTATTATTTTATTAATTTTAAATGAATTAAATGATTAGGCCAAATATTGCACACATGAAAACTTGGTAAAATGACCATGAAAACATCATAGATGAGTTTCATAAGTCATTTGGAGAATTTTGGTATATAACTTGTATTTTTCTGATTTTATGAATTATTTCTTATTTTTCTTAATTTTAAATGATTTAATTTAATTAAAGAAAATGTTTAATTTTCAATTTTATTAAACATTTTTTAAAAGTTGATAAACATTTAGATTGTATTTTTCTAAACATTTCTATATTTTATTTGTATTTTTCTGATTATTAAATTAAAAGTTATTGAATTATCAATTTTAATCATTTTTCTGCCTATTTTAAATTGACAGGTGGGACCTACCTGTGAGTTTTATTTTTAATTCAAAAATAAAATAAAATAAAAATAAAAATGTTGATGGCGTCATGTTGACGTCACAAATGACATCACAGAGACCTGAATCTCACGGATGGATTCAAATTCTTCGAATTTGTTGATTCATACGAGATTTGAAGTGGGTATGGAGATAGAGGGAAGCAAGGCAAGTGCGTGGATGGTGAGAAAGTGACCGTATGGTCACCGGAGACCCGCCGGCGTCCGGTTGCGCGGCGGCCGGCGACGGCATATGACGACGGCTATCAAATTGAGCTAAATCCAAAGGAACAAGTGCACCGGGAGATGCGTGGGCTCACCTAGAGCATGTAGGAACCGCCGGGGACGCAAGGGGTAGCTCGACGGCGGCGAATTTGGCCGCGGTGGCCGTCGGCAGTGAGAAAAGGAACGGCCGATTTCTCCGGCGCCACGGCTTCCCGGCATGCGATACTTGTTGAAGAGGTGGAGGAGAACACGGCGCATCCAAGGGTGCTCTCGGTTCCTTGCGAGGTGGCCGGAGTCGACGACAGCGTGCGGCGGCCGGACTACCTAGGGTTTCTGTGTTCTTCGCACAGAGGAAACGAGAGAGAGCAGGCGAGGGAGTGAGCGAGAGAGCTCGATGCGGACGTCTCCCCGCGACCTTATACTCGCAAAACGGCGGCGGCATGAGGTGGCAATCGGGGATGGCAGCGGTGGCACGCCTCTGGCCTTTTGGCCGGAGTTTGAAGAAAGAAATTAAATGCCACACTGCAATAACCCCCTGGAGTTTCTATTATTTACCACTAGGTCCTTTTGTTACTAAAAACTGTAAAAGAAAGCTTGTTTTCTAGGCTTTTCTGTGAACAGAAAAATTAATAAAAAAATATATTTGAATTCCTTATCCAATTTCACAACTCACCATGTTTTGTTTTGGTGAATTTGGAGAATATTTGTATTTTTTATTTAGGGTGCTAGATTAAGTGGTTTTGTTGTTTTCTCCTCATTTTATTTATTTAATGGCTTTAAAATTATGCTTAAGCATGTTTAATAAAAGTACACACTCCATCTTGTGGATACCAAGGTGGTGTATTATAATTGGACAATTTTAGGTATAATCCCTTATAGAAAGTAGTTTAGTAAAACTGTTGGGTATTGGTTCTATGCACTGTTGTGAAGATCATTTAATATGTAATTTTATTCCATGTCACACCAAATGATTATAATGGTTGAAGGAACTTGTTTTCTTTTTATAATACTATGTTATTTTCATATTTACAACTCTTAGTAATTTTGGTTGGCATTTTACTGAAGTGTGTGTTCTCTATGTTTGCTGTTTTTAGCACTTGATCAAGTGGAAAACATGTATGGTGTTGGGATCTTATTTTCTTGTTTTCCACATAGGTTCCAATATGGATATTATCCTATATTTGCTTTAGAACATGTAATCATTTACATGTGGGTGTATGGTTGAATTCTTGTTGTTTTCCATTGGTATTATGGATGAGAAAGATCTGGAAAACAAGGGAATTAATTTGTTTTCCTCTACCTCAACCTATCACCAGACATATGGATGTAAGGGATTTTTATTATTTTCTCTCTTGCCAATTGTTTCCATTAAAGTGATTTTTATTTGTTCCTCATCTATGATGAGTCTTGACAAGGCATAAAGGTTATGGATTCTCTAACATTAACTAATGCTTTGCTGAATAATTTATTATACTCCCTTACTGAGGCAGTGTTGCTCCTTGTTGACTTATGTTGCTTGATGTTCTTGTCACTGGTTGCCACTTGTCTTCAGATATTTCCTTGTTCAATATCAAGTAAATTCATCTCTTGGATTCCACCTTCATTGTCTCACCCTTGTGGTGAAAACAACCAATTACTCCAAGCAAAGATTTTACTTAAATGATTATAAAAGAATATAAGTTTTTTTTATGACATCAAGTTGCACCTATGCATATAAGAAGAATTTGTAAACAAGATAGCTAGTCTTGCCTCCAAATTACTACTCATATACAATAGGCTGAGATGTACTAGGTTATTCAACCTTCTGTTTGTTTGTGTATGACACTCAATTTGTTGGAGTATACAAAAGTGATCTGTTAACAAGGTAGCTAGTCTTGTTATCAAACTACTTCTATATAACACTAACATTGGAGTATCACACTCTTTCAAGAGAGTTAATAAGATCATATCAACATATAAGAGTTTCCAATCACTCTGGTAATAGATTGGAATGGAACTTCTAGAACAATCTGAAGAATCCTTCTATAGATCTTTTTGTGATAGTTCCTCCTTTCTTATGGATTGCTTCTCTTGAAGATTGTCTTACAGAGGATTAGAGAATAACAAGATAAAATGATCTAGACAAAATAATAAGATCTAGATTAAGAGTTAGATCATTCTTTTATTATCCTTCCATATAATTCTTATTTTATTTCTCAACAGATAGATACTTGTTTCATACATTATTGGTTTTACTTAACTATCAATCCAATTCCTCTAACAGAGGTTATAACTTGTTGTTACTATGTACTTGTATCCAGAGATACTTGATTTGCTGAATATTGACATGGATGGAAATATAGAGTGTTTGTGGAAGGATGACTTAAGATAGTAAGTTGATCAAATGGTTCATTGATATCTTGAGATTTCATATGCTCACTTACATAAGATTATTGAAACAATGAGCATGAGAAAGTGTTTGAACTTAATGACTTTGATCAGGGTTGTTACTTGGTTACTCAGGGTGCCATGTTGTGATTTTATATCCTTGATTTGTATTCATGATGCAGGTATAGAGGTTTGGTTAGATCATAGGTAATGATCAAGGTTTAACATTATTTTAAGAAGATTTAACTCTTCTTTTAGGTACTTCTTTTATGATGGATGAGATATGTACATATTCGATAAATATGTTAATACAATTATTATGTCATTTCCCACTTGTGGGTTTTAAGTTATGACTTGTTTGTATCACTTATGTTCCATTGAACCTTTGTTATTTGATTGTGAAGGTGCACTTACTAGTTAGGAGATAATTTATAAAAGTGTGGTGTGAATGATTGATAACTTAGAGAGGTGTTATTTTATAGGTGATAACATCTCTGTTGATGAGATGGTTAAGTTGAGTAATACTAATTTGTGAAAGTATGATCATCAGTTATGTGATTTGGATACTCACCCCTCTTTGAGTTCTAGATACCTAGTGACTTATCCCAAGTAACTTAAAGACTCGTGGTTAAGGTTGGTGAGAGTTTGTGTTGGTCACATCCCATTATGGTTTGTGTAACCAGATGATTTGGGTTTTGTAGAGATGCTATGCTATAAAGATCACTCCAAATGTACTCTTGACTAGATCTACTAGACCTATTTTATCATGTCAAGTGAAACTTTGGTCACTTTGCTTTGTTTAAAATTTCGCGCCAAAATTTCCCGTACTTTTAGATGCATGCTTTGCAGATGCACATATTAAATTTAGATCCTTATAACCTCTCAAACATTGGGATGTTACAGAACCTGCACACAAACCAACCAAAATACTTTGTCCCAATGGTACAGTGAGGTTGTCAATCTCACCGGTCTTGCTAAAAACAAAGATTAGACGTATAGTGTGGAAAATAGTGTATGCTTGCAGTAAGTAAAGAAAGCAGAGAGTTGTAGTGGTTTGTTTAACAGTGTAAGAAAATGGACCGGGGTTCATAGGTTCACTAGTGGTGTCTCTCCATAAAAGATAGCATGCTGGGTGAACAAATTACAGCTGGGTAATTGACAAACAGAGGTTTCACCGTAGTGCACATTCATGACATGATGACTACTATGATATTTAGTGCGGGCATTACAACAATATATATAGACCGTAATCTAACTGCATCTATGACTAATAATCCACACTCATGTTATCATCCGAACCCCCTTAGGTATTAAGTTGCAAGCAACAGATAATTGCATTAAGTAATGTGTGTAATGTAAGCAATGATTGTACACACGGGCACTCATACCGCAGTTTTCTCCCTAGTGGCAACATCACATTCTCCCCCTATCACGTTTCTATCACTCGAGCACAGGCGAAAAGGTGGCACGGACCCAACTATCGAGCATAAATACTCCCTCTTGGAGTCAATAGCAACTACTTGGCCAGAGTAACCACTAGCAACGGAAAGCATGCAAGATCACAAATAACATATGCAATAAATACTATAATCAACTTGGCATAAGTTCAATATTCATCGGATCCCAGCAAACACAACACATAGAATTACATAAGAACAATATCGATCATGTTAGGCAGCTCACGAGATCTAAACATTGAGTCATAGGAGGAGAAGACAACCATCTAGCTACTGCTATGGACCCGTAGTGGATGAACTACTCACGCATCACTCCGGAGGCATGCATGGTGGCGAAGAGGCCTCCGGTGATGATCTCCTCTCCGGCAGGGTGCCGAGAGACAGCTTCAGAACCCCCTGATCTAGGGTTGACGACGACGGCGGTTGCGAAACTTTTCGGAGATTTTGTATCAGGTTCCTAGGGTTTCCTTCGGAGGGGAATAAATAGGCGAAAGGGCAGTGTCGGTGGGCCACCAGGGTGGGCTCACCACCCCCAGGCGCGGCCAAGGGGGGCCGCGCCTGGCTATGGTGAGGGCCCCCTGGTGCCCGTCTTTGACTCTTCTTTGGTCTTCTGGATGCTTCCGGGGAAAATAGGAACTTCGGAATTCGTGGGGTCCAATTCCGAGAATATTTCCAGAACAACTTTTTAAAATAAAAAACAGCAGAAAACAGAGAACTGGCACTTGTCATCTTGTTAATAGGTTAGTCCCGGAAAACGTGTAAAAATGCTATAAATAAGGGAGAAAACATGTAGCAATTGGCATAATATTATCATGGAGCATCAGAAATTATAGATACGTTGGAGAAGTATCACCAAGCACCTAAGTTTTTCTAAAAGCGGTCCTTAATTGGCTTCCACTCTTTATTGAGCAATTTTCAATAATGAACAGGAATGCCCAGATATTTAAAAGGTAAACTACTAGCTTCATATCCTATATGACGGTAGTCATCCTGCACCTCCTTAGCTTTACCAAAGCAATAAATTTCACTCTTATGAAAGTTGATCTTTAATCCCGACAATTGTTCGAAAATTGTGAGAATAAGTTTCATATTTAATGCTTTTTCAATGTCATGTTCTAAGAATAGAATAGTGTCATCCGCATATTGTAAAATTGACACCCCCCTCGGTCGACCAAGTGCAGTATCAATCCACCAACCTGACCATCCTCCATGGCCCGAGCAATGAGGACATCAAGTAAATCAGCTACAAGATTAAAAAGAATAGCAGACAATGGATCTCCCTGTCTTAGACCTTTTAGTGTTCGAAAGTAATGACTGATATCATCGTCGAATCTTATACCTACCCTCCCGCCCTGAACAAACCTAGCTATCCACTCACACCAGAGAAAATCCTTTCATTCTAAGCACTTGCTGCAAGAACGACTAATTTATCTTATTGTATGTTTTTTCAAAATCGATTTTGAATAGCACACCATCCATTTTCTTCTTCTGGATCTTATGAATCGTCTCATGTAGAAGTACTACTCCCTCTAAAATATTACGACCTAGTAGAAAAGCTGATTGAGTTGGTCGAATAACTCTACTCACAATAGAAGTTATCCGATTAGTCCCCACCTTAGTGAAAACCTTAAAATTGATATTTAGTAAACATATCGGTCTTTATTGTTCTATACGGCTAGCATTTCCGTTTTGGGAAGCAACGTAATGACCCTAAAGTTTAATTTAAACAGTTGTAACTGACCACTATGTAACTGAGAGAACGCTGCCATCAAATCATTTTTTATGAGATCCCAGAAAGTTTGATAAAACTCCGCAGGAAACCTGTTTGCTCCTGGAGACTTACTATGTTCCATTTGAGATATCACCTCAAACACCTCCTTTTTCGTAAACGGAGCTATAAGAATTGAATTCTCTTCAGGTGAAATTTGGGGTAAATCCTCGTTCCTATCCTTAACTAGGGGACGAAATTTGGAGTCGGTGCTCTGAATAGTTTCTTATAGTATTCCGAGATAAATACCCTCAAGTTTGCCTCGCCTACTATCGTTCCCTCGTACTGCTCAAGTTGAAAAATTCTCTTTTTACGGTGCCTACCGTTTGCTATGAGGTGAAAATATTTTGTGTTGTTGCGCCCCTCTTGAATATGCTTAACTTTTGCCCACTCAGCCCATTTGCATTCTTTGTCTCGTCTTAATTTAGCCAAGCTGTCGCACGCTTCCTTTTTAGCAGCCCGCTCGACTGCACTTAAAGGAATAGTTTATGCTCGTATATCCAAACTATCAATCAATAAAATGAGCTTTTCTTTTAGAACCTTATATTGTCCACTTAAGTTTTTTGCACATCCCCTTAAAAACTGGCGTGAGTGACGAACCTTATTTTGCCAGCGTTCAATTGGAGAGCCACCAATTGTAACCGATGTTCATTCCCGGTGTACCAATTCATATAATCCTTTTTGACGTAACCAAGAAAGTTTGAATGAAAATGGCTTTTATTCCCCAAATGGGCATGTTCCCCCGAGTCAATAATTACCGGTGTATGATCTGACCCCGTACGGGTCAAGGCCAATGGCGGAGCTTAAAAATTTCATCATTGTGTTCACCACACTATACAACTGCACATAATTTACTAATTTGGAGCAAATTAATAATAATTATAAAAGGATCAACAGAAATTCATTGGGTTCAGCTGAACCCAATGCCTATGTGCTGGCTCCGCCACTGGTCAAGGCGTGTACCGTTACCAAGGGATATTTTTGTTCTCATTCTATACTAGTAAGAAAACGATCCAATTTTTCGTACGTTGGAATCGTTCTCCTACTTGCCCACATATATTGACGTCCCGAAACTTCAAGCTCTTTTAAATCCAGTCTTTCAATGATAGCATTAAAAATAAACGGCCAACGAGCGTTAAAATTATCGTTATTCCTTTCTTTTTGTCGTCTTATGATATTAAAATCTCCCCCAACGAGAAGAGGGAGAGTCTCATTCTCACAAATTATATGCTCCTAATTCTCTTGGATGCAATCATGCACTATAACACTAGTGTTGATTGAGAGTGAATGATTGCTTGTTTGATATACTTAAGGATATGATCAATGTCATGTTGATAGTTGTGGATAAGGATAACCAGAGTATATAACTTCAGTATGTCATGGACACATGAATCTGACAAGTTGTCATTTTTTTCGAAATGCCGTATAATTTGTCCCTTTTACCCTGACATTGGTGACATCAAAATATCATCACGTGTTGAACCTGACGGAACTATAAGTTGTTGAAATGCAATGGAGTTAAATTAGGTGCTCCAGCTATCAACTGCTGGTCAGAAATACTGCAGCAAATACGAACCTAGCTTGCCTCATTTCCAAAAAAATAAATAATAATAAACGAACCTAGAGGCTAAATATATGCTGAGTGTTGGCTAACCAGTGCTTTCATTTTGGCGACCGCTTTAATTGGGCGGCGTTGTGCCCCCGCGTTGGGTTCCTCTCCAGCCATTCCGCATAGCACAGATGTATGGGCGCTTTGTGGTGAATAACTAAAGTGGGGCATCACTTCGATGATGAATTTGCACTTTGGA
The DNA here is from genome assembly GCA_028641055.1 of Alopecurus myosuroides. Classification (NCBI taxonomy): domain Eukaryota; kingdom Viridiplantae; phylum Streptophyta; class Magnoliopsida; order Poales; family Poaceae; genus Alopecurus; species Alopecurus myosuroides. The sequence goes on along the minus strand of CM054058.1, from coordinate 217,548,202 downwards.
TCACAAAAAATATCGTGATTCCAATGAAGCAAGATTTTTGCATATTGTTGATCCTGTGAACTCAGCTACGATAGGTTTTACTTTGCTCGTGTCCGTACTGCCTATGGCCTACTTAGATGGCGGTAAAATATAGTCCTAGATCCCTTGAGCACGGAAGACCATCCTTTCGATAACTCTGCTCGTAAGGGACTTAAATTCCGTTTTGTTGCTCTCAAAAAAAAATTCCGTTTTGTTTCGGTGTCCCGGTCTGAACCGTCAATTGCAGGGCACGGTTTAGCAGGAAAGTCTGGTCTGAACTCTTAACCTGTCTACTATCCTCTTCAGTGAAGGAAGGGCCTCCGACCTTCTTTCCCGTCGATATTTTTCTGCCACGAAGTTAGATATTGTGAAAGAGACCGATCGCTCCGGCGACCGGTGCACCGCCGCGGAAACGGATATCAGGGGAGAGACGAGACGACAACATCCGCAACCGGAAGCCGGCTATCGGTATCTTTTGCGGTATGACCCCCGCGATACCCTGTTCTTGCTCAGAAACGGCATGAACCGTGCCCGTGGAGGTAATCTTGATATATCACGTAGAGATCGACCTGTCGTCGGAAGAAACAGAGCCACAGCCTCCAGTGTTGACACACACTCCAGAAACTAATCACAAGTCTAAGCTAGAGCCAAGACCGAGTGCGCGCGAGTTCCATCGCCGCTGATCGATGGAGGCGAAGGCGAGCGTATCTGCTGGGAGTGTGCGCGACATGGAACCCATCAGCGCACCCACCGTGCTTCTAGCCCAGCGCGGGCCATGTAGGCAGTTGCACCCATCTCAAATCATGCGCCTTTTCACCGTGCGCCAACGCGAGCTCCCCAGCTTTGTCCAGGCCTGCCCGTCCACCAACCAGCCATCACATTTACAGGTCGATTTACAGCAAACACCAGGCACGCCGATGTTGTATCCGATGATCTGATCCCGGTAGTGCCTGTAGTGGCTAAGCCAGTACTATATCGCCGTGGCCACTCCCACTCGCCTTCCGGCCGCCTGAAAACAGCGCATGTGCTGTGCGCCGGCCGGGACATCGATTTGCAGGCGAGATGACCGCACCGAGCTCTTGTATCAGGCTTTCGCGTAGGAGCGGTACCAGTCGGCCGGTGGATTCAGCTGAGATCTCCTCACTGCGTGTAGGCGCGGTACCAACGTATCCCATCGGTGTGAATTGTGATGGATCAGCACCAACGCAGTACTTGTAGCCGAGTTGGTGTCGTGGAACAGTGACGCGGTGTCTAGTCCAACCTACGCTCAGGACTCAGGTCTGCAGCCATGTCCCCGTAAAGGCGTAGAACCATGGCATGGCATGGCATATTGGCATCTAGGCTCTACGGGGAAAGCATATGCTGCTCAATGTGGGGTTTTTTTTTTCCCGAATGACTGGTCAAAATATTGTTTTAACCGAGTATGGTCAATATTGGCCTTCGTTATCAAGCAAAGAATTTTGTTCTAAGAGCATCTCCACCAGCATTTCCAATGCAGCGTCTGTCAAGTGCTGTCGGCACATATTATTAGAAACGCCGGTACAAATTATCGTCCTAGTGGGAGGGGACGTGTCATAATTTTTATTTAAAAAATAAATTCATAATTTAGCTGAAACTTAGAATAAAACGGTAAATTTCATTCAACTTCACGAGTTTTTACACAACTGGAACGAAATTTAAACCTAAACTAAAAAAAAAATGTGGTCGTTGAACGCCTCGTACAAATCGTCATTGGCCTCACGAGCCCGTGAGTACACCTCGTTGTCGCCACCGTTGTCGTTGCCGTCCTACCTCTGCTCTTTCGGCTCTGCCTTGATCTCGACCTTGACTTCAGCCTTCTCATCATCGTCGCTGCAGATGTTGATGATGGCGTTCTTGTGGGCGTGCTCTCGGGCGGACCACTCCTCCGCCACATGGCCCGGAGCCGGAGGGACCTCGTTGAACAAGTTGGACAGGTTCAAACTGGGCCTAGGCCTCCTCGGCGGTCAGCTCGCGCGGTGGCGGCGGAGTAGGTTCATCCTTCACCCTCCCTGGAGGGGGGGCGCTCGCCGCTGCGAGGACGAAGCCTCGCAGATAACGAGGCTTCACGATGATGCAACCTCCCTCTTGACGCGCATGAGCAACGGCATTGGCGCCCATCCGCCCTCCCTCTTCAGGGAGCCGGAGCCGGAGGAGGATCCACAAGATGTTGAGAACTGCGACGGGCCGAGCCATGGCACCGTCGTGTGCCTCCGAGGCGGGACGAGCCCATACTCCCAAAGCACGCCATTGGTGGAGCGGGTGCCCCATGCTTGTTCGTCGGCGGGAATATGAAGGGATGGTCATTCAACGTCTTCTAGTGTTCCTGCGCGGGAATGGAGGGCCAGAGGGTGTTGTTCTCACCGTAGTTGGGGTCCACCTGCAGTTTGGAGGTTAAGGTGTGTGAGCGCCTATAACCTCTCTGACGTCTCGGGGAATGGCGACACCACATAGCCCACACTACAAGAAAATCGGTCTCTTGCCACGAAATCTATCGCTACGGGTATTTTTCGTTGCGATACAATCAAAAATTACGACGAACTCTCCGGTTGTGCTGATAAGACACTCATATTTCCACGACTCATTTTGGTCGCGATAAATTATCGTTTTGTTGCGGTAGAGGTCTCCTATTGCCACGATCTGTACTGCGGTTGGAATATAATCGCGTTTTTGCGACAAAGTATTTACGTTGAGCGAGGTAGTCATTTTGTTGCCTTAGAGACAAGGTCTACCAACGAAATAAGCATTCATGGTGATATCCAGTCATATATTGCAACACCCGTGTTGTGTTGCGGTAGTTACAAATATTGTTGAAAAAAAGCTAACTGTCGCAACCAAATTTGTTCGTGTGGCAATATCATATGTTTTTCGCCTCCATTTTAATCTGCGGCAATAACTATTGTTTACTGCGACAATTTGGGTCGTATGGTAATAGGTTAAACGTAGTGCAACAATCACCCTGCTATTGCAAAAATGAACAAGTTTTTTTGCAACGAGACATTCACAGCGTAGCTTAACGGGCCTCATGGGACGTGGCCCTTGATCAATATTGCAATTTTCTTAGGACTACAATTCTTTTTTGGTCCAGTATCTCCGTTTGGTGAGCATATTTTTATTTTAAAGATTTTTTGCAACGATAAACCTTAAACAAACCTCCTGGGCCTTGGCACCCGAGTATAGCTGAAATTTATTTCGGACATATGTTCATATAAGGTCCAGTAACTTCACTTCTGTCACCGGAATTTTTCGTTTGGACAAATTATTCTGGTCCCACCAGTCAGCTAGAGAAACAAATAAATACGATGATAAAATTTTGGTTGAAAGGTGATCGAACAAATGATTCCACAGTTCGAGCCAAGTCAACAAAGCTAGTAGAGCACAGACAAATTCATGCAATACTGTTAGAGTTATTTAGTAAGTATATCCACAAGCGGAACCTCTGTAGATCCAAACAACTGAATTTCTGCAACACTTAGCATTTTAATTATGTTGCAACAAGTGACAGTACTTAATAATCAATCAAGAACTCATATAAGACGCAATTTCACTAGTACATTTAGCATGGAAATTCAAAATTACTAAACACTGAAACTTTGGAGCATTTAAACTCAAAATATATTATTACACGATCTTTCAAGCACATAAATGTGTCCATGTTCATGGCAAAACATTTCAGCCATACAGTGCAGAGACAACCTACACAAAGAATTCATGGTCATCATCCAATTCATCTTGTACCAAAGGAGCAACATGACCATCATTTACGTAAGCCTCATCATCATTTGTATCAGCATCATATTCGACTTGATCTTCGTCAAACTCTGCAGGTCTTAAACTTTTTATGAATGAAACATCAACGTTGGTTCCTTCATCATCATTTCTGCACCAACTAGTCATCTCGTCAGGTACAGTAAATTTTGGAACTGTAATTCCTGCATCTGCATCACCACGTTCATCTCCTTCTGCCGCACCATCAAGGTCTGCACCATTTAAAACCGAAAGAGAAAACAAATTGCATCGATTCATTTTTATAGCACTTGCCCAATTAGGGTTCTTCACATCTCTCACGTAGAAAACCTGTGCAGCTTGGATGTCTAGAATGTAAGGGTCTTCCTTGAATTGTTGTACAATATTGTCAAGGTCAATAATTCCATATTTGTCCTTCTTATACCCCTTACTCTGATTTCTATTGGCAGGAGGCACGTCGAACCAGTCACACTGCAATAGAACAACCTCCTTATCAGGAGGAAAGTCAAGAAATATGATTTTCTTTATCACCCCATAATAATCATTACCGTCGATGCTTTCTTGCGCATTGACTACGACGCCACTATTTTGGATACTCAAGTCATTCTCTATATAGGCATTCCGAAAGTAATATCCATTCAGTACTGTACGGTTGAACACACGAGCAATTTGATCAGGCCCTTTAGCTAATGTATACAACAGACTGCTGACCTTCCCATCTTTATGGAGTTGTGTGATATGTTTTATGGAATAGAATATGTGTGAGTGTAATGTATACCATTGTTTTTTTATTACGAGAAACATTTCTGAAAATGCTAAAGTAACTTACCCGTCTGTCGAACCAGCCAACAAAATCTTCCTTGTGTTTCTTTTTAGGATTAGGATAATTGTTCTTTTTGAGCTCGTCAATATGTTCCCTTCAAAAAGAAATGATATATGGTTACTTCATAACCAAAGTATTAATGCATATCATGATATGAAACAAATGCATAAGTATCATTACTGAATCCATGGATCGGTTTCCTCGCAGTTTGTTATCATGTAGTGCCTCATTTGATTCAGAGCTTCCAAAGACAGTGATTCACGGGCGAAACCTTTCTTGGAGTAATCAACTGTACTCATTATGTTAATCCCTGTTGGTGCTTCATCTGTAGCCCCATTTGTACTGACTTATTTTTGTAGGCATGCCTTGAACGAATCGACTGCAAAACGTCATGTACTCTTCAAGTATGTAACCCTCTACAATCGAACCTTCTGGATGAGCCTTGTTACGTACATATCCCTTCAGCGTACGCATGTATCTCTCAACCGGATACATCCATTTGTACTGTACAGCCCCTTGCGGACCATGCTTCTTGAGCTAGATGAATTGGGAGATGCATCATAATATCAAAGAAAACTAGTGGATAGATCATCTCTAGCTGACATAGAATTTCTGGAATTTGGTTGCCCAAAGTCTCCAAATCGTCATCTCTTAACTCCTTGGAGCATAAATCAGAAAACAATTTACTCAGCTGGAGCAATGGGGTAATGACATACTCTAGCAGAAGCTTGCGCAACGCAATGGGAAGAAGTTTCTGTAATATAACATGGCAGTCATGAGTTTTGAGTCCACTAAACTTGCACTGCTCGAGGACCACACATCGCTTAATGTGTGAAGCATAGCCATCAGGCTTCCGTATGCTCTGCAGAAACCTGAGGAGGATCATCTTCTCTTTCTTTTTTAAAGCATACACGCTTTTCTTCATTATGTACTTATCCTTACCGGCGGGTTTTGCATGCTGATCCTCCCTAATTTTCAAGTACTCCAAATCAAGGCGAGCCTTCGTACCATCCTTTGATTTTCCATCCATCTCAAGCAAAGTCCCCAAAATGATGTCACAAATGTTCTTCTCGATGTGCATAACATCTGAATTGTGCCTCACGAGCAGGTGCTTTCCAATACGGGAGCTGAAAAAACACACTTTTCTTCCGCCAATTGTGCCAGGGTTTAGTTTCCGGTCGCTTTCTCTTATTTGACCGCCCAAATGGTTCATGCTGAATGCTATCAAGCTCCTATAGAACTTCCTTGCCTATAAGTGGCACCGGAGCTTCTCTATGTTTTGTCTTATTGTTGAACATACCCTTGTTTCGATGTCATTTGTCGTTTTTCCGCAGAAAACGTCGGTGTCCCATGTAGCAATGCTTTCTACCATACTGGAGCCATAAAACTCTGTATGCTTGTGGCAGTAAGGGCATGCTAGCTTGCCTTTTGTGCTCCAACCACTCAGCATTGCGTAAACCGGGTAGTCATTGATGGTCCACAACACACATGCATACCACGTGAAATTTTCTTTAGTTGCAGCATCATATGCTTCAACACCATCCTCCCATAGAACTAACAATTCATCAATCAAAGGCTGCAAGTACACATCAATGTTATTTCTTGCTGACTTTGGTCCTGGAATAATCATTGACATTGTAACACCCGGGGGATTTTCCCCCAAAGTAGAATTGTTTGCTCTCCCTTTTGCATGGCATTGCATCATGACATTGCACTTGGTTTCAAAACCAATTAAAATTTTTGAAACACTTTCAAAAATTCAAACAATGCACATCTGTTTTCAAATCAAATTGTTTTCAATACACTTGAAGTGTAAACATAATATTTGTTGGGTTAAATAACACACATCTTACTAAAACCCCAATTTGAATTTCAAATTCAAATTTAAACAGTAATAAAAAAAACTTTTGAATTTTGGAAAAAAAAACCAAAACTTGTGCAACTGGGCATTTTAGATGCCAAGTGCATAGAAACTTGTTTCATAATTTGCTGAAATGTAAAACTACCCCAAAATTCATTTTTGCTTCTCTCTTTTTTCTTTCTTACAAAAAAAAAGAAATAAAAAAGGAAAACAAAACCAGCAGGGGGAGGCAGGCCAGCCCAAAACGAGCCAAGCCCACCTACTACCCCTGCCTCGCAGCCCAGCAGCCCAACCCCCCCTTCTTCTTCGTACGGACAGAACAGGAGGGGGACGTCACCCTCCACCACGCACCTGCCCCCTCCACCTGCTCCTCCCCTCCTCCTTTATCTACCCCGAGGTCCCATCAAACCCTAACCCTAGCGCCATTCCTCCCTTCCTCCTCCTCAAGCTGCCGCCATCCTCTTTCTTCCCCTCTGGTTCCACCTTTTTCTGAATTTTCTTCTGAACCGGAGCCCCTCCATGGCCGCCAGTTTGGGAGCTTGGCGCCACCACCACGAGTGTAGATGAGCCCTCCCGTTGCCGGGAATGGAAAGCCCACAGCACGGGCTCCCTCCCCCTCGATTTTCTGGGCCGGAGATGGCCTGGGCTGCCGGCGGACGCAGCAGCCGAGGCCCGCGTCTCCTTCGCCGTCAGAAGCCACGACGCCCCGCGCCGTCGTCTTCGTCGGCTACGCGCCCAAGGTGAGCTCGCCTTCGCCCTCGGGCCTCCCTTCCCTTCTCCCCTTGCTCTGGAAGAGCCGCCGTCAAGCGTCCTTCGTGCGTCACCGCTGTAGATCGTCCGCCCGTCGTCGTCGTCGTACGTTCTGTTTCTGCCATGATTCAGTTTCGTCAGGGAACATGCCGTTTTGTTTACCTCATAACGCATCAGGTCCCGATCCAATCACAAGCGCTCATCTATCCCAGTGGTTGGTTCCTTCGTACCACAGCGCACGGTCTCGGGATGGAATCCCAGTCGAGGCAGATAGCCCCCCTTTTTCCTCCATTTTCTTTTATTTCTCGAACTCCAGATAAACAGATCTGAATCTTTATTTGTAAAATCTATAACAAATTGAAAAATGTTCCAATTTCAATGATTCAAATTGCTATGGATTCAGAATCTTGTGCTATTTCTGTTAGTCACAAAGTTGCAACATGTTTCTGTAATAAATTTTGCACTAAATAATTAAATACAGAAAAGGCTATTAAAATTTGAAACTTTGGAAATTCATAACTTGAATCTGTTCACCCAAATTGAGCAAACTTGGGCTCTAAAAATTTTTCTTAACAAACTCTACACATTGGTATTTTATTTGGTCACAATTGAATTAAATTTGAATATGTTTACCTCTGTTTACTAAAAGGGGCAGAATAAAAATGCTTATGGAAAAATGCATATTAAATTCAATAATGACCCAAAAATTATGTTTAATAGCTCAAAATGTTCAGTGAAACATTTGCTACATGTTTTCAACCTTTTCAATACAATTTTTTTACTGTTTTCCCTAATTAAAAGTGGTGCAATAATTCAATGCTTTAATTAAACCTTTTAAAATGCAAAATTCATAACTTGGGCAATTCAAATCCAATTTCAACATGTAAAATATGTTTTCCATGCAAAATTGAATAAGCTTTCCAAATATAAAATTTGTTTTCTAATTTGAATAAATTAAATTGCTGAAAACAACTATTTCTTCATTAATGCATTTAAAATTGTCAATTTAATAACTTGCTCATCTAAAATCCAAATTCAACAAATGAAATATGTATTCCATCTAAAATTTTGTGTTCTTTCCAAATATAAAATTTGTTATCTATTTTGAACATTTAAAAATTGGTGAAAACAACAAATGTTTGTTTAAATCATTTAAAATGCCAAAGTTCATAACTTAATAAATAAAATCCCAAACTTGGTAAACAACATATCAAACTGAAGCTATTGTTGTTTTCTTATTGTTTTCATCATCCCTGCATCATTCTAATCAACTTTCACATGATGGTTATTTGTAGATCATTTAATTCAACATTAATTCATTGGCTTTTCCATATGCAATCCAAATTGCATATGGGCCCATTTAAATATGATTACCATGAAAATTATTTTATCTTTGATGCATCCTTAAACTTGTCATGCATCCATATCTTGATCATGCTGGATCTTTTGCCGTAGAAGTAATTGTTGCATCCGGTGTTTGTTCTAGTTCGTTGCTTCTTCGCGGATAGGACGTTGAGATGATGTGAGCAACGACAAGTTCTGCGGATGTACCTCTACTTGCTGGATTTCCAGGCAAGTATACTCACTTGCTACCTATGGCTGCCTTTCATCACTTGTTACTGATTCTTCCCGTGGCCTTTATTCTAGCCTTATGATTCGATGCTTGTGTCTCGATCCTATCATATGTTTACCTGGCAACCATGATATAGCCTTCCTTCCACTTCCTATTACCTGTTGTTTGTTTACCTTGTCGGCCCTCGTGTCGTAGTTGCATGCTTAGTGTTGTTTGTGCTCAAGTCTTGTTGTCCGTCTTATCACCTGTTTAGTTTGATAGTTGGGTCTCAACTCAATCAACAACATGTTAATGTTTGGGGTAATAACAATTTGATGATAAGGCACCGGCAGGAGGCCCGGCGTGGTTTTGAGGCCTGCTAGTGTCGAACTTAATTAGGAAAAGGGTCTTGTCCTCCGATCCATGATGAGCGCAGTAACCGCATGTGGGAAGCGAGTATGGGCGCCCCCCGCAATTCTGATTCGATTCGCATCTCGTCCAAATCGCCACACTTAGTTTGGGCTTTCCATTTGATGCATGCATATGCAGGTGCGAGCCCTTAGCGCCAGGGTGGAACTTTTGTAGTCGGCATTTAGGGCGGCGTGGTCTTCCAGTGCTATGAGGGTCCCCCTTTTCCTCGTGGGGGCTCGATTAGCCGCGCACGCACAACACGTGGTTCTTTGGGCTTGATGCGAAGAAGAGTTGGGTTGTGTTGAGTGCCTCGCTTGGTGGAAGTGCATTTCCATCTGGCGGGTCATTCTTACGTGTACGGCCAAATTGGTGCATCCCTGCAGGGTTAAATCTTCTCGAGAAGCCGTGTTGTCCGCGGTTATGGATGACTTGGTGAAAGTGCTGGCTAACAAGTACTCAGACAACTTACACTTAACGATGATAACTTGACTAGTAATATAGATTACCTCCACCATAAAAATGAATGTCACCTTAATCAACAGTGTGAGTTTCCTTGGGTTTCTTCCTTAGTAGGGGGTAACACTGGATGGGTATTGTTTGGTGAGTAGTTGTAGTTGGTTCTGATACGCTATCTTATCCCTTTCTTTTAGCCGGATGTTGTAGCGCGTCTCTGTAGTTAGTTAGTGCAGCCCGCTGCCGCTTCTTTGCAATAATCCCTTCCTTTCCGTTGCACCCAAAGTATTTGTATCTTGTGATGATTGGTTACGCTGGTATCTTGTAAGTATGGTTTATCCACTTGCCAGTACTTAACCGTACTGACCCACGAATCCATTTCGTGGCTGCATATTCCACATTGCAGTCAACAGGTTTGAAGTCTGACGACGTTAGCTTGGGAATCCCTCTGGCTTGGCCTGGGCAGGGATTGGACGCCATCGGTTATCTTCAGGACTCTTAGTCCAATTTGTATCTTGTCCGTAGTCGGACACTATGTTGTTTCTTCCGCTGTTATTTGGATCTTTGTATGGTATCAGTTGTATCCTTGACTCGTTTGAGTCGTCTTGTATATACCTCCTCTGTTGTTATTGTGGATTATTCGTGAACTGTTGTAACGTTATCACAAGTGGCAACCTGAAATCGGTTATTATGTGGATTTTGGCGGAAATGCTGAAATCTGCATAGTGCCCGATCCTGGGGCGTCACAGACATTATCCATTCTGTTGTTTCATACACATCCATGGTGGCAGGTTATATGAGATTAGAATTACATGCCATGTAGTGTGTGATATACTCATGAGCCCAAAGGGGTTGAATCCATCCGAAGAAAGGCCAAGCCGAACACTGCGAGCATATTTTGTGAATTCTTTCTGACTATATTTTTCATCAAGGTGTTTCCAGGTCTTCGAATCTGCATGATGCCTCATTACGCCATCATCTGTATGTTCCTCCTTATGCCATTTCATATCAGTTGACATATCTTCTGTCATGTACATCCTTTGCAGTCTTTGAATGAGTGGGAAATACCATAGAACTTTCCGTTGCACTGGCTTCATTGATTTATGGATCAATGAATTGTCTTTGTCTACGGTTGGACTAGATTTCCATCGAGACGTATGACAGACAGGGCATTCTTGGGCATCAGCATACTCATTACGGAATAACACACAATCATTATCGCACGCGTGTATCTTCTTGTAATCCAGACCAAACTCTCGGATGACCTTCCTTACTTGTGCGAGATTAGTAGGAATGCAGTGACCCTTTGGCAGCACCTCCGTGGACATCTGCAACATTAAGTCACATGCTCTATTGGTCATCCCAGACACGCACTTGATTTGGTAAATCTTCACAATGAAAGATATCTTTGTGACCTCCTCACAACCTTGTGAAAGTGCATGGTTCCCCAATATGTGGTTTTGGTAATTAATGACAATCCTTATGGACTAATGTTTGCATTGAGTTATCTTTGTAGATCTTGTCCATAGGAAATAATGGAGTTCATGTGTTGAACTCTATTAGCTTCCTTGATGGCCATTGTTACATTCAAGGATTTATATCAAGAATGGTCATGGTTTGAGTTGAGCTTATTGCTAGTGTGTCTTGAAGAAAAGGATTAGGTGATCTTTCATTATCATCTTCAAGACATCATCTTTATAAGTGAGAAGCAAAGATACAAGGTTGATCAAGCAAGCGATCAACACACAAAGCTACAAGTTGTACCAAGTGGGATTGTGTATCTCATGGTATGGTAAGCAATTGTCAATATAGCTTTGTGAACTAACCCATGATATGTGTGTGTCGCATCTCTATGTGTGGTTAGGTATCTTTCCATGGGCATGAACCAAAAGGAAGATTTCATATAGCCCATGGTCTTTGTCATCGTCAAGCGGTGTTCGTCATCTAGCTTGACGTGGTAAGCTCAAGTGAAGCATCTAGAAGATATCCTATGCTTGATGCTTGCCACCCTTTTGGAGATTGTGGCCTTGTGAAGATTTGCCGAATGGTCTCTCCCATAATGGTGTATGGGGGAGCTAGTCTCTCCCATAATGGTGTATGGGGGAGCAACTTGCAAGTCTTCATCAAGCGGAGCTTGTGCTAGCAAGCGCAATCAAGAAAGAAGATTCAACTTGAGAGAGTCAAGATCGCCATCATCTAGCTCAAGTGGAATGCTCAAGGCAAAGGTATAATCTTGATAGGTTTTCTATTTTACCGGTCTCGTGTCTTCGGGAGACCGGGTTATAGGATAGATAGTCGTACTATCAAGAGGGGCTCTCAAGTGAGTAACGTGATCGAATTGTTGTGGAGAGCTCAAACCTTTGCATACTTGCATATCATATTTCTTGGTTCTTATTTGGCTTTTTTCTCCTTTGGGTTTTAGTGCTTGTCATGATCTTCATGGCAAGCCAAGGTTTTTCGAAAACGGTTTTGGTAAGAAAAACTTGTTGCGATTTCGGTGGTGAAAATATCCGGTTCAGCTTTAAGATTGTTTCCACACCTTCCATGTGTGGTAACTTATCCATTCCTTTTTGTTTGGATATTCTTTGTTATTACCTTTCCAACCCATTTGGATTCACCTTATTCGGAGTTCATTCGCAAAAGTTATGCGTGTTTTCGTGTTGGAGGTTTTTCCGGGTGTTCCTATTTGAGTGGTCTAAACCTTTACCCATTTGGTTTTATCTTCCATTTATGGACAATGATGTTTCTCTGCATATTCTTGTAGTGCTCGTCGTTGCGATTCCAACGAGCCCAAGAACATCGAAAACGGAGTTCATATGCAAAAGTTATTGCATTTCTCGTATCGGTTTTCTGTCTTCGGTTTGCAATCCGGAATATTCCGGATGATTCCGGAATCCGGATTTTTCTGGGCTAATATTCCGGCCAGAACGGGAAAAGGCTCTGTTTCCATCCGGAATCGCTCCGGAATCGATTCCGGGCCATTCCGGGGTCCGGAATATTCCGGACCATTCCGGAATGGACGGAAAAAGTGGCAAACGGCTAGTTTTTTTAGCACCTATTTAAGGGGCTTTCTTCCCCAAAGTCCCTAAGTCTTTCCCAGCTCATTTTTCCCTCTCTCTCTCCACCATTGTTGACTTTGGAAAGCTTGCTCCTCTCTCAATCCCTCCTATGATTCTTGCATATCTTTGAGGGAGAAGTTAGAGCAGATCTAGATCTACATTTCCACCAAACCATTCTCCTTCTTAGTGAGGGAAACCTAGTAGATCTTGATCTTGGAGTTCTTGGTGTTTCTCCATTGTTCTTCCTCTCTTATTCCCCATAAGCATTTGTTGCTTTGTTGGAATTTGAGAGTGGAGGATTCGAGCACTTGTGCTCTTGCCATTTGCATCGGTTGCATCGGTTTGGTCTCTCCACGAGGATTCGTGGAAGTGAAAGATTGTGAGCTTGTTACTCTTGGGTCTTGGACCCTAGACGACTTGTGGTGTTCTTGGGAGCCTCCAATTGAGTTTTGGATGTGTGCCCCAAGATTGTGGTGACACCGAGAGCCTCCAATTGAGTTGTGGATGCGTGCCTCGGGTTTGAAGGTTGCCAATAGTGGAAGGTGAACTAGGCCTTTGTGGCGGGGTTCATCGGAGAATAGGGTGAGGCCTTTGTGGCGTTGAGTAGGCCTTCGTGGCGAGCTCACACCCCTCCAACGAGACGTACTCCCCTTTGTGGGAGGAACTCGGGAATACATCATCGTCTCCGTGTGCCTCGGTTATTTCTATACCCGAGCTTTTTACTTATGCAATTTACATTGTGATAGCCTTCGAGCTTGAAGTTATATATCTCGCTATCACCTTGTTACTTGTCTTGCTTAGCATAAGTTGTTGGTTCATCTAGTTGACCCTAGAATATTTAGGTTGTATGCTTGTTAATTTAAACACCTAGTTTATTTCCGCATTTAGCAAGCCTTAACCGGAAAAGTTTTAATCGCCTATTCACCCCCCCTCTAGGCGACGTCGTTGTCCGTTCAATTGGTATCAGAGCCTCGTCTCTCTTTATTAGGCTTTACATCCTAGAGAGTACGATGTCGTTTAGAGAAATAGAACATGATCCCTCTTTTATATTCTATGGTAGAAACTATGATGCTTGGAAAATTCGCATTCTTAATTTTCTTGAGGACATGGGTCCAAAGTATGTTAAGAGAATTGTAGATATGGATTTTCCTCCTCCAAAGGATTCTCAAGATTTATCTTTAGAGGATGAGGAAAACTCTTATCTCGATACTCTTGTATCTAATGGTCTCTTGTGCATTTTGAGCGATGTAGTTATTGAATCAATCAAGCCTTTTCGGAGCGCTCATGAGCTATGGACAAAACTTCAAGATATATATGATGTGTCCAATATTATTGAGGATGATTGTTCTCCATCCACTTCCGGCCGTGATGAGTTCACATCTTTCTCCACTCCACCAACATGTGATTTGTCACAAGGTAATGATATGGTGAGTGGTGATAGAAATTGCATTGTGGATAGTGAATTTGCTATTGACTATACTTCATCCCTATCCCATTGCAATGATCTATCTTTGGACTTAATATGTTCTAGCACTCAAAATTCCATACATGCTAGTGTTGATAGTCCTTGCATATCATGTAATAGTTGTTCAACTAAATCTCATGATGATATGCTTCCTATGTCTTGTTTTCATGAAAACAATGCTTCCATTTCCTCTAGTACTTGTGTGGCTAACAATGTAGAGGAATCCCATTTTTTGGTGGAACAAGACATGGACCTTAATGGTGCTTCTAGTATATCTTCATCATCGCCATCCATTTCTCATATGTGCCTTATGGCTAGGGATTCAAAGGTATCTCCACCTTTGGAACCCACTACATCTTGTGATGATGAGGATGAGGATGAGGATGAGGATATATTATATGGAGAGTTTGAGGATGAAGTATCTTTAATGGAGAAGGGTGAGTTGGTTCTTCTAGATCTCCCTAAAGGTAGTAAAGCTATCACTCCTTTTAGTGAAATAATGGCTTTTGATATTTATAGCGCTAAAATCATTGAAAAGAAAGGTGAGATTGAAAGAAGTGATGCCAATGAAAAGGCATCCCTCATTATGTCTCTTGAGGAAGAGTATGAGCTCCGAGTTACTCTTGAGGAGAAACTTGAATCTATCGAGGAGCTCTATAATGAACAAATAGCCTATCTCACTAAAGAACGTGACCATACCAATGCTAAATATAAAGTGCTTAAAAATGAAAAGGTTCAATTTGTTGTTGGCAATGCTAATCTAATTGAGGAAAACTCTAGGTTAAATAATGAGCTTGCCAAGATATCTTCTTCTATTTCTAATGATGCTTGTGCTACTAACTCCACATCGTGTGAAGCATCTATTCTGAAGGAGAATGTTGAGCTAAGGGCTCAACTTGAGTTAATGACTAGCAAGTGTGGGAAATTGGAATAGAGTCATGAAAAGCTATCTAGCTCTCATGAGGATCTTCTAGCATCCCATACCAAGCTAAAATTAGCTCTTGAGGCTATCACTACAAAGGTAACATCTTGTGAGCCTCATGTGGTAACTAGAACAATCTCTTCTATTAATGCTATATTGCCTTGTTCTAGTATTAGTAACTCATCCTCTCATAATTTTTCTACATCTTGTGATGAGTTCCTTTCCTTGCCTTGTTGCTCTAACAATGAAGCATCTACTTCCTCTAGCTCTTGTGTTGATTCTAACCATGTAGAGGAAATTAAAGAGCTCAAGGCCCAAGTCACTTCTTTGAAGAAAGACTTGGAAAAGAGTCATGAAGGGAGTTCCACCCTTGACAAGATGTTGAGAGTGCGAAGACTTCCCAATGACAAGAGTGGACTTGGATTCAACTCCAATATCAATAACAAGTCCAAGGTTGACAAGAAGAAGGGCCAAGAACAAGTAAAATATACAGCCAAGATTATTTGCTTCAAGTGCAAGATTGAAGGGCACCATGTTAGATCTTGCCCTTTGAAGAAGAAGCCTCTTAGTGAGAAGCAACTAGGGAAGAGGCCTCTTGTTCAATCTCATGCTCAACCACGAGTTGAACAACGGCCACCTCCTAAGAAGACTCAAGCCAATGCTCCTCTTGTTGAGAAGCCTATTGAGAAGAAAGAAAAGAGTCGATGTTGCTACCTTTGTCGCAAGAAGGGACACTTTGCTTCTTCATGCACTAATGGTACATTATCCAACCCTATCCTTGTTGATAATGCCTATTCCATTCGGAAGGATAATGTGGGAAATGTGTTTGCCAAGTATGTTGGTGCTCCAAGTGGTGTCAAGAAAAGAACCATTTGGGTTGCCAAACCTATTGTGACTAACCTCTTAGGACCCAACTTGGTTGGGGACCAACAAGCTCAAACTTCATCAATAGGTGGAGTTGGAGGGAATTGGAGACTTGGCTATCTCATGAAGAATTAAGGGATCTTCATCATTTATATTTCCTCAAGCCAAGTCACTTGGATTATATATATCTCTTACCCAATGTTCCTCCAAGCGGTAACTTGTATTTAATTCTATATACATTGAAAGTTGCTTGCTCCCTTGCATATGTTAGTTTTGATTCTAGCATGTGTTTGTATATATAGTGCTTCCTAGTTACCTATCTTGAGTAATCTAGCTATGTTTGTTGGTTTGCACTCCATGTACTTGTGTTCTTTGTGTTGAGCCTTCATTGCTTATCTTTGTTGGCTCTTTGGGAGATTAATGGTCTATCCCATTTTGGGGGAGTACTATGCTTTGCACTTTACTATCCTAAAATGTGTGTACATGAGGAATACCACTTAGTGTTGATATATCAATATTATCTAGTCTCTATGTGGTATGTCATTCTCATGAGAAATTCATTTCTAAATGTCCATTAACTTTCTCTAGTTGAATTTTTCTTTGCCTCTTGTTAAAAAAATGGATTATCACATTATGGGGGAGTAATAAGCTATGTGCATATTACAAGCCTAGAAAATGTGAACATGTGAGGTATTGCCACCTAGAGTTGATATTCTAGTTATCTTGTTCCTAAGTGGCATGTTTCTCAAACAAGTTCCATATTTGCTTAAAATATATTGTGTCTCTCTTCCTTGGTATCTTGTTTGTTAGAGAGTTTCTTGTTGCCTTGCTTTTCGGGTTTTATTTGAAGCCTTCAAGAATCTCTTCCTAAGCATGTTTTTTATTGTTCCTATCTTTTACCACATGCTTATGTTTTGTGAATATGATTGTGAACCAATCTACCACCGATAAATATCTCCATACATCTCTTGTCTTTGACAAGTTATAATAATTTGTGGTAAGTTTATTGATCATATTTACTTTGGGCTTTTTTCTCTAAAATTGCCTCGTTTGTTGCCAAGGATTTGTTTTGGTTCAAACTCCTTTGTGTCTTCCTTGCTCTACTCAAAATTTGTTTTATGCTTTCTTGAGTTAGGAAAAGCAATGATCCCATACTTGTGCACTTGTGTTCAAATTCATACTTCTTTGGGTTGCACGATTCTTGGGGAAGCTATCCTACATTGAGTAGATCACCATTATTTAAATTGGTAGTGCATCTAATTGGTTTTATTTAAACATGACTAGTGTTTGAATAATATATATGGAGAGTAATGATTCCATTGTGTGCATTTTGTATTCAAATGCAAGATCATAAATAATGAACTATTATTGGAAGAACTATCCTATATGCGTTTGAACACTTGTTGTCTTTAAATTTGTTTGTTTTCCTAATGACTTGTCTCTTTGGAAGACAAACACTTTTCGTCTTGGTACTTTGTGTGCTATCATGAAAAGTGTAGAGGGTTTTTCACTCTTTTATATTTTTTTTGGTATCCTCTCTATGTTGGTTTCCTCAATCATGTGTTGATTTGGGTCTTGGTATATTTTGGACAATTCTCTTTCTTTTCACTCTTGTGAGTGGCTTCTTGGTTTAATTAGTTCTTTGTCCAATTTGCATCTTGTTTTGGTTCTTGAAAGTTTTGTGCATGCATATTTTCTATGTATATCTTTTGGCATGCTTACTTTCGTTGATCCAATATATAGGATAAACTCCATCAAATCCTAAATGGCTAAGATGTGCATGAAATTCAAATTCATATTAATATGCACATATTTATTTGGAGTTTGTCCTATGTATTGTAGTTATTCTAACTACTTTGGACCCAATGATTTTGGGTACCATTTTGTACTTGAATTTTGTTTTTAGGTACAATGGAGATACATTGGTTGCTTGCTCCATTCATAAGGAAGGTGTTCTCACCATGGTATTATAGGAGTCAAGCTACGATGATTATCAAACTCGCATCCTCTTCATCACCAATGTCGTCTCGGTAACAAGTATCTATCTCATGCATACATTTCTAGCTTTCAACCTTGTGTAGGTTGCTTCTTGGCATGATTTTCTTTTGTTGCATTTCTTTTGGTTCTTGCAAATGTCTTATCAAAAGCATCTTTATTGCAACTATGAGTAAGCCGGGATGATTACATATTAAGGGGATATTTATAATCATTTCCATGATTCACCAATCCCAAGTAGTTTAATCTAGCAACTTATTCTTGAAGTATCTCATATGCAATATTGATGAATTCTCAAAAACCATTTGAATCTTTTGTGATATGCGTTACCTTTCTCGAAGCATTCCACCTATCACTTTTCCCTTGTGATATTTGTGATGCTTTGATGAGTTTTGTGTGTTCATCTATATCCCCTTAAGATTAAACTAAGCTTAGTGCTTTGCTTTCAAGCAAAAATCTTATTGGTATATTAATGAACCTCTCTTGGATATCATGTTTTTCACCTTTGTACCTATTTTGTGTGTGCATGTTTCTTTGTGGATATATATATATATCTTTGTGATTGTTGTTCACTTAGAAACTTACACACACGATAATAGTTACATCTTTAATTGATATTCTATTTCTTTAGTGACCACTTTTTATTGCTTTATATCCCTTGGTGGTTCCTAAAAGGCACAAGCTTTGCTTTTGTTTTGGTATTCCTTTTGCATCTTAATAAGCTTGTGGACCTATGTGTTTTATCATTTGATGGTTTGTGTGTATGGGAAAGACATGATATGCACTAGGTGCTTCTTATATTGAAAGACTATGTTGATGATTCTATCATTCTATTAGTCTCCTAAAATGTTTTTCCGTGTCACACGCATCTATTTCGGTTGAGTAAGTCTTCATTTGTCACTTCTTGATCCTTTTGCTCAACTTTTGTTTGTTTGCAAGTTGCTTTGCTTGTTTTCCAATCTATTCGCTTGCACTTGTTTGTGTTCAAAATTATCTAGAAGGGAGTGATGATTCCATGTTATGCACACTATATAGTAATTCAAATCTAACATTGTCCATGTACTTTGGGGAGTTCCCTCTTTATTTTCTAGAACACTTGGTTGATCCTATCAAAATATTGATGTTGGTCAATCGGTTTTTCGGATCCTTGTGGTTGGTTGCTTCTTTGTGAAAGTATCCTTCAATTTTACTTTGCTTATAAATCTTTGGATCCTCAATATAGTTTGATCTCCCTCCATCTATTCATAGTTGGAGATATGCACTTGATTTCACTCATATCATGAGGAATGCATACACTATGGGGGAGCTCTTACTATATTGGCTTTCTAATCTTTTTTCCCATTTCGGCAATGGATGCCAATGGGGGAGAAGTTTAGAGGGTTTAAGGGAATTTGGTTTATGCTTTAGTTTCGTTCTTAAGCATTTTCCTTTCCATGCTATTGCATCCTTGCTCTTGTTTAGCATGTTTGCTCTATTCATCATACAAACCCTCGTAAAAAGGGATTGTCATCAATTACCAAAATGGGGGAGATTGAAAGTGCATGGTTCCCCAATATGTGGTTTTGGTAATTAATGACAATCCTTATGGACTAATGTTTGCATTGAGTTATCTTTGTAGATCTTGTCCATAGGAAATAATGGAGTTCATGTGTTGAACTCTATTAGCTTCCTTGATGGCCATTGTTACATTCAAGGATTTATATCAAGAATGGTCATGGTTTGAGTTGAGCTTATTGCTAGTGTGTCTTGAAGAAAAGGATTAGGTGATCTTTCATTATCATCTTCAAGACATCATCTTTAGAAGTGAGAAGCAAAGATACAAGGTTGATCAAGCAAGCGATCAACACACAAAGCTACAAGTTGTACCAAGTGGGATTGTGTATCTCATGGTATGGTAAGCAATTGTCAATATAGCTTTGTGAACTAACCCATGATATGTGTGTGTCGCATCTCTATGTGTGGTTAGGTATCTTTCCATGGGCATGAACCAAAAGGAAGATTTCATATAGCCCATGGTCTTTGTCATCGTCAAGCGGTGTTCGTCATCTAGCTTGACGTGGTAAGCTCAAGTGAAGCATCTAGAAGATATCCTATGCTTGATGCTTGCCACCCTTTTGGAGATTGTGGCCTTGTGAAGATTTGCCGAAGGGTCTCTCCCATAATGGTGTATGGGGGAGCTAGTCTCTCCCATAATGGTGTATGGGGGAGCAACTTGCAAGTCTTCATCAAGCGGAGCTTGTGCTAGCAAGCGCAATCAAGAAAGAAGATCCAACTTGAGAGAGTCAAGATCGCCATCATCTAGCTCAAGTGGAATGCTCAAGGCAAAGGCATAATCTTGATAGGTTTTCTATTTTACCGGTCTCGTGTCTTCGGGAGACCGGGTTATAGGATAGATAGTCGTACTATCAAGAGGGGCTCTCAAGTGAGTAACGTGATCGAATTGTTGTGGAGAGCTCAAACCTTTGCATACTTGCATATCATCTTTCTTGGTTCTTATTTGGCTTTTTTCTCCTTTGGGTTTTAGTGCTTGTCATGATCTTCATGGCAAGCCAAGGTTTTTCGAAAACGGTTTTGGTAAGAAAAACTTGTTGCGATTTCGGTGGTGAAAATATCCGGTTCAGCTTTGAGAGTGTTTCCACACCTTCCATGTGTGGTAACTTATCCATTCCTTTTTGTTTGGATAGTCTTTGTTATTACCTTTCCAACCCATTTGGATTCACCTTATTCGGAGTTCATTCGCAAAAGTTATGCGTGTTTTCGTGTTGGAGGTTTTACCGGGTGTTCCTATTTGAGTGGTCTAAACCTTTACCCATTTGGTTTTATCTTCCATTTATGGACAATGATTTTTCTCTGCATATTCTTGTAGTGCTCGTCGTTGCGATTCCAACGAGCCCAAGAACATCGAAAACGGAGTTCATATGCAAAAGTTATTGCATTTCTCGTATCGGTTTTCTGTCTTCGTTTGCAATCCGGAATATTCCGGATGATTCCGGAATCCGGATTTTTCTGGGCTCCGGAATATTCCGGCCAGAACGGGAAAAGGCTCTGTTTCCATCCGGAATCGCTCCGGAATCGATTCCGGGCCATTCCGGGTCATTCCGGGGTCCGGAATATTCCGGACCATTCCGGAATGGACGGAAAAAGTGGCAAACGGCTAGTTTTTTTAGCACCTATTTAAGAGGCTTTCTTCCCCAAAGTCCCTAAGTCTTTCCCAGCTCATTTTTCCCTCTCTCTCTCCACCATTGTTGACTTTGGAAAGCTTGCTCCTCTCTCAATCCCTCCTATGATTCTTGCATATCTTTGAGGGAGAAGTTAGAGCAGATCTAGATCTACATTTCCACCAATCCATTCTCCTTCTTAGTGAGGGAAACCTAGTAGATCTTGATCTTGGAGTTCTTGGTGTTTCTCCATTGTTCTTCCTCTCTTATTCCCCATAAGCATTTGTTGCTTTGTTGGAATTTGAGAGTGGAGGATTCGAGCACTTGTGCTCTTGCCATTTGCATCGGTTGCATCGGTTTGGTCTCTCCACGAGGATTCGTGGAAGTGAAAGATTGTGAGCTTGTTACTCTTGGGTCTTGGACCCTAGACGACTTGTGGTGTTCTTGGGAGCCTCCAATTGAGTTGTGGATGTGTGCCCCGAGATTGTGGTGACACCGAGAGCCTCCAATTGAGTTGTGGATGCGTGCCTCGGGTTTGAAGGTTGCCAATAGTGGAAGGTGAACTAGGCCTTTGTGGCGGGGTTCATCGGAGAATAGGGTGAGGCCTTTGTGGCGTTGAGTAGGCCTTCGTGGCGAGCTCACACCCCTCCAACAAGACGTACTCCCCTTTGTGGGAGGAACTCGGGAATACATCATCGTCTCCGTGTGCCTCGGTTATTTCTATACCCGAGCTTTTTACTTATGCAATTTACATTGTGATAGCCTTCGAGCTTGAAGTTATATATCTCGCTATCACCTTGTTACTTGTCTTGCTTAGCATAAGTTGTTGGTTCATCTAGTTGACCCTAGAATATTTAGGTTGTATGCTTGTTAATTTAAACACCTAGTTTATTTCCGCATTTAGCAAGCCTTAACCGGAAAAGTTTTAATCGCCTATTCACCCCCCCCCCCTCTAGGTGACGTCGTTGTCCGTTCACCTTGGTACAACGATGTTTTTCCCTCTTCCAATAGTTCGTAGAACGCCTTTGCAGATGCATTTGGCTCCTGTTTCATTCCATCACCGCTCGTGTCTCCTGCATTACTTCCCACTTGTGTGGCCCTGATGAGAGTTGGGAGCATGTCACATACCCCATCACCACCATCTACAGCGTCTTCATCATCAGAATCTTCATCCATGTTGTCCTCATCGGGTTGTTCACAATGGTATACCCAATTATTGTAGGACGGATCCATCCCATTCTGAAGCAAGTGCATATGGACATCCTTTCTAGTTCTTTGAGCATTATTCAGACATTTCGTACACGGGCAAAAGATTCTTGAGTCTGGGTGAGCACCATCGAAACTAAATTCCAAGAAACTCTTCATTTTTCATCTTGGTACTTTGTGTTCCATCATGAAAAGTGTAGAGGTTTGGTTTATTCCTTGATCTTATTTTCCTTTGGTATCTTCTCTATTTGGTTTCATAAAATAATATTTTCATTTGGGTTTTGATATCATTTGGACAATTCTCTTGCTTTTCACTCATGTTAGTGCCTTCTTGGTTTAATTGGTGTTTTGTCCAATTTGTATCTTGTTTGGTTCTTGAAAGTTTTGTGCATGTATATTTACTTTGCATATCTCTTGACATGCTTACTTTCTTTGATCCAACATATAGGATAAACTCTATCAAATCCTAAATGGCTAAGATGTGCATGAAATTCAAATTTATATTAATATGCACATATCTATGTGGAGTTTGTCCGGCGTATTGTAGTTGTTCTAACTACTTTGGACCCAATAAGTTTGGGAGCCATTTTGTACTTGAATTTTGTTTTTAGGTACAATGGAGATACATTGGTTTCTTGCCTCGTTCATAAGGAAGGTGTTCTCACCATGGGATTATGGGAATCAAGCTACGATGATTAATGAATTCGCATCCTCTTCATCACCAATGTCTATCTAGGTAACAAGTATCTATCTCATGCATACATTTCTAGCTTTCAACCTTGTGTAGGTTGCATCTTGGCATGCATTCCATTTGTTGCATTTCATTTGGTTCTTGCAAATGTCTTATCAAAAGCATCTTTATTGCAATTATGAGTAAGACGAGATGATTACATATCAAGGGGATATTTACAATCATTTTCATGATTCACCAATCCCAAGTATATTAATCTAGCAACTTCTACTCGAAGTCTCTCATATGCAATATTGATATTTTCTCAACCATTTTCCTTTTTGTGATACGCGTTACCTTTCTCGAAACATTCCAACTATCACTTTTCTCTTGTGATATTTGTGATGTTTTGATGAGTTGTTGATTGTTCATTTACATCCCTTTGAGATAAATTTGAACTTTGTGCTTTTCTTTCAAGCAAAAATCTTATTGGTATATTTATGACTTCCTCTTGGATATCATGTTCTTCTCCTGCATACCTATATTATGTGTGCATATTTCTTTGTGGACTTATATTTTTGTGATTGGTGTCCACTTAGAAACTTATACACATGAGAATAGCTACCTCTTTAATTGGTTTTCCTCTCTTTAGTAACCACATTTTGTTGCTTTTAATTCTTTGGTGGTTCCTAAAAAGCACAAGCTTTGCTTTTCATTTGGTACTTCTTTTGCATCTTAATAAGCTTGTGGACCTATTTTCTTCTTGCAAGTTGCATTGCTTCATTTACCATATATTCTCTTGCACTTCTTGTGTGTTGTAGATGATTTTGGGGGAGTGATGATTCCAAGTTGTGCACACTATATAGAAATACAAATCCTACATTGTGCATGTACCTTGGGGAGTTCCCTCTTGATTCTCTAGAACACTTGGTTGATCTTATCATAATTTTTTTTTTGTCAATTGGTTTTTCGGATTCTTTGGTTGGTTTCCTCTTCGTCAAGGTATCCTTCAATTTTATATTCTTTGGAAATCTTTGGTTCCTCAATATAGTTCGTTCTCCCTCCATCTATTCATAGTTGGACATATGCAAGTGATTTCGCTCATATCATGAGGAATGCATAAATTATGGGGGAGCTCTTATTATATTGACCTTCTAAGTTTTTCCTCTCATTTTGGCAATGGATGCCAATGGGGGAGAAGTTTAGAGGGTTTAAGGTAATTTGTTTTTATGCTTTAGTTTCGTTCTTAAGCATTTACCTTCCATGCTCTTGCATCCTTGCTCTTTGTGTTGTATGGTTGTTTTATTCATTATATAAACCCTCGTAAAAAGGGATTGTCATCAATTACCAAAATGGGGAGATTGAAAGCACATGGTGCCCCCATACGTGGTTTTGGTAATTAATGAAAATCCTTAAGAACTAATGTTTGTATTGATATATTCTTTCAGGACTTGTCCATAAGAATAGTTTGCAGTCCTTGTGTGAATCGAAGAAGATCTTTCGATCATATGATGTCCAAGATGGCTGAGAAGGTTTTTCTGTGTCTAGCGGCAGTACCAGGTTGTGCATCGGTAATACCGCTCCTCATGGAGTTGTAATGATGTGACACATCTGGTACACTCTAGCCAGCGGTAGTACCGCGGTTTGTACTGTCTCCTCCAAGGAGTGGTACTGCCGCTGGTGATACCGCTGGAGGTACTGCTAGCAAAGAAAAGGCCACTGATATCCACGGTACCCGGACGGTACCGGCATATTACTACCATTGGTACTTAGTCACTTTCGGAGCAACACTCCCCATGGCGGTAGTACCGCTACCGTCAGCGGTAGTACTGCTCCTTCCAGGACGCGGTAGTACCGCTGGCAGTACCGGTCAAAATACCGCCAGGGAAGTTTTGCTCACGGTAATGATTACGCTACTAGGGCGGTAGTGGCCTAGTACTACCGCCATCAATTTTAATTTTATATCGAGTTCGGGTCCAACGGTAGTACCGCTGTCGGTTACAGTAGTACCGCTACTGGATCTTCATGGTACTTCTTTGTGGTACCGCTGAGCACCAGTGTGCAGTACACTGGGTACCCTGAGATGTCAGTGGGCGGTAGTACCGCTGTGCTTTTAAGCTTATTTGCTTGATGTCTTGAAGAAAAAGATGGAGTGTTCATTCATGTCTACCTTGAATACATCAACATTATGGATGAAGAAAGGAGAAAATATACAAGGTTGATCAAGCTTGTGATCAACACACAAAGCTTTAAGATGTACCTAATGGGATTTTGTATCTCGTGGTATGGTAAGAAATTGTCCATATAGCTTTGTGAACTAACCCATGATATGTGTGTGTGCTATATCTATGTATGGTTAGGTATATTTCCATGGGCTTGCTTCAAAATAAAGATTTCATATAGCTCGTGGTATACGTTGTCAAGCGGTGTTCGTCATCAAGCTTGACGTGGAAGCTCAAGTGAAGCATCTCGAAGAAATATTATGCTTGATGCTTGCAACCCATTTGGAGATTGTGTACATATGAAGATTTTCCATAAAGGGTCACTCCCATAATCTACGGGGGAGCAATTTGCAAGTCTTCGTCAAGCGGAGCTAGTGCTAGCTAGCACTATCAAGAAAGAAGATCCAACTTGAGAGAGTCAAGATCGGCATCATCTAGCTCAAGTGGAATGCTCAAGGCAAAGGTATAATCTTGATAGGTTTTCTATTTTACCGGTCTCATACTTTTGGGGAGACCGTGTTATAGGATTGATAGTCGTACTATCAAGAGGGGCTCTCAAGTGAGTAACTTGATCGAATCGTTGTGAGAGCTCAAACCTTTGCACTCTTGCATATCATCTTTCTTGGTTCTTATTTGGCTGTTATCTCTATGGTTTTTGGTGCTCGTTGTGATCTTCATGACAAGCCCAAGTTCATCAAAAACGGTTTTTGCATTAAACACTTATTGAGTTTTTGATGTTGAAGGTTTTCCCGGTTGGTCATTTTTAGAGAGGTCTTTCCTTTCCCATTTGGTTTTAAATTTCATTGTTGGAAAATGATGTTTCTCTGCAGTATCTTGTAGAGCTCATCGGTGTGATTTCAACGAGCTCAAGATCATCGAAAACGGAGTCCGGACGCAAAAGTTATGACCGTTTTTGTATCGACCGTTTTTCTGTTTTTTGGTTCAGCGGTAGTACTACCCCAGTACCGCCAGAAACTGCCCGAACCAGTACCAAAAACGCCTCATAGCGGTAGTACCGCTAAACGCGGCGGTAGTACCGCTGCTGGGCGAGTTTTTCACATAACAATCACTTTTTGGGTCACCTATTTAAGGGGGTCTTCTTCCCCATTGACCCTAAGGCTGCCAAACACGTTTTTCCTCTCTCCCCCACGATTGTTGACCTTGAAAACCTTGCCCCTCTCTCAATCACTCCTATGACTCTTTCAAATCTTTGAGGGAGAAGTTAGAGGAGATCTAGATCCACATTTCCACCAATCCATATCTCCTCTTAGTAAGGGGAACTTAGTGAATCTAGATCTTGGAGTTCTTGGTGTTCTCCTCCATTGTTCTTCCTTTCTTATTCCCCTATAAGCATTTGTTGCTTTGTTGGATTTTGAGAGTGAAGGATTTGAGCACTTGTGCTCTTGCCATTTGCATCGGTTTGCTCTCTCCACGAGGATTCGTGGAAGTGAACATTTGTGAGTTTGTTAATCTTGGGTCTTGGACCCTAGACGACTTGTGGTGTTCTTGGGAGTCTCCAATTGAGTTGTGGATGTGTGCCCAAAATTGTGGTGACATCGAGAGTCTTCAATTAAGTTGTGGATGCGTGCCTCGATCGAAGATTGCCAGTAGTGGAAGGTGAACTAGGCCTTTGTGGCGAGGTTCATCGGAGAATAGAGTGAGACCTTTGTGGCGTTGAGTAGGCCTCTTGTGGCGAGCTCACATCCCTCCAACGAGACGTACTCTCCTTGTGGAGGAACTCGGGAACGCATCACCGTCTTAGTGTGCCTCGGCTATTTCTATACCCAACCTTTTTTACTTATGCAATTTACATTGTGATAGCCTCCGTGCTTGAAGTTATATATCTTGCTATCACTTTGTTACTTGTCTTGCTTAGCATAAGTTGTTGGTGCACCTAGTTGACCCTAGATTATTTAGGTTGTGTGCTTGTTATTTTAATCAGCTAGTTTATTCCGCATTTAGCAAATCTTAACCGGAAAAGTTTTAATCGCATATTCACCCCCCCCCCCCCCTCTAGGCGACATTGTTGAACGTTCACCGCGCCGCCGCCCGGCGCCCAGTGTAACTGCGGCCCATCGCCTCCTCCTCGCGTGGCCTTGATGATCACGGCGCCGCCGCCGGCGAGCTGCTCCACGCACGGGCCAACCGGATTGACTGCTGGAGGACTTGATTGCTTTTTTTTAATCTGTCCTAGGGACTTTTGTGTAATTTCTTTTGGTCCTGTTTGTGATTTAACTTCTAGAGTCTAGTCACAGCATGGCCCAACAGATACAACCTAACAAACAACATCACAGGCCAGCCTGGTTCAATGTATACACCATACCAAACGAGAGCAAAATCTCAGCCCAGCATGTATAACCTCAGCTTGGCCCACTTGAGAACCCTCGGTTGAGAAGACCCGTGCTACCAAACACACCCTAAAGGCCTCGGACACCTTCTTCCCTCGTTTAGTTCTATGGGTTGAGTTGTACTGTGTTGGATGACCGGCTTACACATAAACTCTCTTTCTACCAATGCAATGAAACGCAAAGCTTTTGCGTTTTGGCGGAAGAAAAAAAAGAACGAGGGAGATACTCAATTTCTTACTTGGTCATCTTGTCCTGTTCCAAACATTGATTGGGTGTGGGTGATTGCTTTGATACTTGCTTTCTACAAATGAGTTGCTAGTCTTGATTAATCATTGCTCTGCTTTCATGATTTGTTCGATTAGCATATAGGATTCTGCTGTTCCTAAAAGAAAAATGAAGAGCATTGATCAACCCTGTATCTCGAATGGCTAGTATATCAGTTCTGGAAAGCTTGCTGCTGCAGAAGTTTCTAGTGCTGACTGACAAGCAATGCTATATAGTAACTTGTGAGTGGTGAGAGTTCAAATGTCAAAAAGGTGGGTGAGCAACTTGTCCTGGCTTGTATAAGACATTGATGCCATGCAGGTCTAATCAAGTATGATGACTAGCTCAGCATCAGTAACTGGTGGCACGTAAAAATTGCCTGGAAAAATATATATGACAAATCCGTCCGTAAAGCAATGCAGTAAATTTTGTTGGCCACTATGAAATTGTCACTCGTAGCAGAATATGTAGCTGATTTCATAGTTTGGACGCTTGACAACTTTTGGTGACTACAACAAAGATTCAACAAGAAGCCACAGAATAGAACATATTGACATACTACTGAAATTTCTAATATATTAAGAGGTGAACTTTGAACAATTCTGACATCTCACATTACAAGCTCTTGGCACAGTAACCACGCAATCCCATAATGGCTTGGTACTTTCTGAATCACCAAAGAAAGCAACAACACAACCACATATAGCTACCGGTAGCTTTAGCCTAAGCTCACATTGCTCAATCTCATAGGAAAAAACCACGAGCTTACTACCAAAACTAGTGGCCTCCTCATCCATACAGGGGAGGTTACATACGTTTATCCTTAAACCACACCACTAAGAAATTCAGAACATCATCAGGCCAACGACACTCACCATACCAAGAAGTAGCCCAATGCTTGCCTTCAACCCAGCAGCCCCATTCAAGCCCCAGACACGCACGTCATCGATCACCGGCCCGCAGAGTGAGCTGTGGTCGTCGCTTCTCGTGTTGTAGTACACGCTATAGAGCGCAATACGTGTCCTTTCGGCACGCGCTGTGAATGTCACATTCGCAGCTTGGCTTGTGGCATTCCCCATAGGCGAGTAGTGGAAGTTCTGGGCCTGGTCACCTGCGAATGCCATGACAGCCATCGGTGGCTGGCATGAATCGCCTGCTGAGCCCAGTGTGAATGTCAAGCTGTAGACTTTCTGAGGGGTTGTCTCGACCATCTGTGAAATAATACCCTCCTTGCCAGAGAGAAGCTCAATCGCACGCTTTCCCTGGGGAACGGTGTACTGGTCAGAGTCGACGAAGCGGACTGCACGGTTCGACTCAATCATCCATCCTGGTATGGCCGATGTCTGCTCATCGAGGTTCGTCGGCAGCAGAACACCAAAGCTTGTGTTTGGAAACATCCAAGGACCCTCCTCAAAGTCTCCATTGATCACCATGCTATCTGCTCAAAACAGGACACCACAGGATACAAGCATCAAGAGTGAGCCAGAGCATTTCTAAGTTCTTCTAACCAGAAGTAAGAGTGTTGTGACTTTCTGAAAAGACAAACATTGTATGTCCTTTCATCAAGAGTGAGCTAGAGCATTTCTAAGTTCTCCTAACAACAAGTACAGTGTTGTGACTTTCTGAAACAGCAAACATTGTATATACCAAACAAAAAATGCTACAGAAATTTCATTCAGAGTGAGCTAGAGCATTTCTAAGTTCTCCTAACCAGAAGTAGAGTGTTGTGACTTTCTGAAACAACAAACATGGTTAATGCTACCGATATTTCAGTGTGGTGCTAATGCTAAATAGTACTCCCTCCGTATCAAAATATAAGATGTTTTAACATTTTCTAGACAAAACGTATCTAGACATGTTTTACTGTGTAGATTCATATGCATCTTACATTAAAACATGTCTAGGTACGTATTGTCTAGTAAGTGGTAAAACATCTTACATTTTGATATGGAGGGAGTAGTAGCAAATCTAGAGACAGGTAGTAGTGGGTTATACCCTTTGGTTTGTCAGGAGAGAAGAGCTTCTTGATGGCCACATTATCAAGAATAGGCCCACAGGTTGGATCGTCCTCCATGCCGGGGTTCCTGAATTCAAGGTTTGCCTGCTCATCAACTGCTTGAAAAGCCAATGCATATGCATCCCAACCTTCAATGTTGTACAATGTCTGCAAATCTATTGTCTGTGATACACCCCCGGCAGACACATTCAGCGACTCTAGCTGCGCACACGTCCGGGCAGCACTGAATGTGATTGCATACTCTGAGCCCTTCTCAACCTGCACCATCTGACCAATAGCTGCATCATTTCCTAGCCGTATAGCATGATCTCCTGAACAAAACCGAAATGGTTACACACAAGCACACATCAAATCAATCGTATGTACAGTAGATTGAGTAAGAATGGCTCAATAGAATACCCTGTGGGACAATAAGGATCATGCCACCCTGGTGCTGGCCTGCTGAAACTAGCTCAACTGTGCCATTGATCGTCCAACCTGGGATCGACGATGCGCCCTCAGAGACAGAAGCAGATTTGACAAAACCACCAGCTGGCGCTGTTTCGAAGTCACCATTGGTGAGCAGGCCTGTTGTGCAAGAACATTACATGTTCATGAGTACCATCGTCAGGTCAATACCAGATCAAAGACAGAAAAATTTAACATCATTTACTGCTTTGCAATCAAAACCACAGTACTATTTACCCACAAAAGAAAAACCACAGTACTATTTTTTTTTTTGAGGTACAAAAAAATTTAAGAAAAACCATAGTACTATTTATGACAATAATTACTAAATCAATGTACAACGTGTGCAGTGTCCATGTCTGTGTTAAGACTCAGGAAGGACCATAGTAGGTTTGATAACCTGTAACATATAGTACACTATGTGCTGGACATACTTTATTACAGTAATTAGGAGTACTAAAAGAATGTACAGACCCTCATAAATTCCATACATTACCTAGGGAGAAATGAGTAACCACACATATATACGGTGAAATGAGTAATCACACAAGAGTTCCACAAGGTTCATCACATCATTTCCAAGTTCGTTTTAATCCTGCACCATTTTTGTTTTAACCTGAAACTGGTAAAATCCTAACCCCATATACCACGTTTAGTCAGTAACACCGACAACCTCGTTTTGAATGCCAGGATTTAACGGTGCTAGAGCTTCAACAGTACTAGCAGGGAAGAAACATGTCCTTAGTTTTTTCTATTGCACACCCAACGCAGTTCATCGGGGCACAACAACAACTAGTACTGGTACTAGGCCGCTTCACTACGCGTCATTGCTCCTACAAGGACAGCCAGCCATGAGCCATGTGACTATGCCCATCGATCTTATGTGGTGAGAGTGAAACATCCACCAAACCCGGCCCATCGACCTATGGCATCGTACCATGGACATGGAGCCCCATGCACACTGCGATGGTCCAGACCTGCACAGGGCAATCCGGAGCAAGGCGCCACGATCCGTGGCGTAAATTTGGGGAGGCGGAGGTACGGAGATATAAAAAAGATGGGCACGGCATGGAAGGTCCCTCGTGGCCACGGCCATCCTTTAAATAAGCTATTTGACCCTTACAAGACGAGTCATTACACCTTGCAGGACGCTGCTGGGGTTCTGCTGTGCTGTTCCTAGTCTATTTTACTACTACGCGTGGCTTCCTTTTGACTTGCGGCGACGTCGTCCTTGCAGTAAGGTCATATAGGATCTTCTTGAAACAAAACAGAAAATGAGCCGTTTGAAAAGGTATCATTTTTTTCAACGGATTGGTCTGTAAATTTTCTGAATCTTTCCAGTGGTTTCGGCGGTGTTTTGCCGGAAACACTTGGACGTTTTCTGAATCTTCCCAGTGTTTTGCAGTGAACACTTAGACAGAACATCTTTGTCACAAAGATGGATAGCTCCCTTGGGGGTTACCAGTCATTTTCAAGCAAAGATAGTGCATAATACTACAAAGCAGGATGTAAAACTTTTGTACACTTTCATGGATAGGTCTGTAAATTTTCTGAATCGTGTTAGTGGTTTCAGCAGTGTCTTGCAGCAAACACTTGGGATAGAACATCTTTGTCACAAAGATATAGCTCTCTTGGCGGTTATCGGTCATTTTCAAGCAAAAGATAATACATATGCATATGTCATGTCATAATCCCATGTTTTTTTCAGGAATGTACATGCAGGGATGCAGTACACTAAACAGCAGGCAAACACAAATGAAGTTAAAGTAAAAAAAAAAACACAAATGAAGTAAGCTGTTAAAATTCATGGGTAGGCTTGCAAATCTTGTGAATCTTGCTAGTGGTTTTCAGCAGTGTCTTGCGGCAAACACTTGGACAGAACATATTTGTCACAGAGATAGAATAGCTCACTTGAGGGGTCAGCAGTCATTTTCAAACAAACAAAAATGAACAATGCTCTCATGTTTCTTCAGAAAGGTACAGGGCAAAGATGCAGTACACTAAACAGCAGGCAAACACAGATTGAGCAGGGCGTGTATGAAGCAAAGCTGAAGACTTGTTTCTGGCTTGAGAAGCGATTGCAGTAAACACACAAGCACAATGTATCTGAAAGTACAGATCGAGAAAGCGGGGCGGAAGAGCGGCATACCGTCCTCCACCGCAGCGGCCGAGGCCAGAAGAGAAGAGGGTGCTAGAACGAGCAGCGCCAGCAGGAGCAGCGCGGCCCCTTGCTCCATCTCCTCCTCCTAGGCAGCTAGCTCGTCCCCTGAACCCCAAGCCTCCTCCGACCTGCGTCCTCGATATGCAGAAGAGTGGGGGGAGGTGGGAGAGTGAGGTGAGTGGGGGAGGCCAGCCACGGTGCTACTGCTGGGGTGCAGCCAAGCGAGTTGCTCGCTGGGTATTGGAGGCGGGCGACTCTGCAGCCTCTGCTCGCCCACGCTCTGCTTTTTATGGTACTCTACTCCCTCCCACCGATTCCCTTTTCTTTGGCACTTTGCTCGCCACCTCCATTATTCTATTTTTCACAGGTCCGTCTGGGGAGCAGCCCGATTACAGTGGCCATAGTCGATCGATAGGGGACTCTAGGGTGCAGAGGCCACATGCATTTCCCTTTTTGCAGCGTTTTGGTGCTACTTTGTCGAGCACCAAAAAGAGCTGTTCGACCCGTAAAAATAAAGAGTCACTAGTGACCACACCGCTCTCAAAGTGTGCATGGTCAGACTAAGTAGTACTGCGAGTCAAGATAAGCTGAAGTCATCATGCTCGGGTGCTTGTTGCCAACTAAGTACTCCCTCCGTTCAACAATAGATGACTTCCACATATCTAGATATAGATGTATCTAGACATATTTAAGTGTCTAGATACATTCATATATAGATATGTGAAAGTCATCTATTGTTGAACGGAGGGAGTATCATATAGATGACGGAGCTATGGCTTCATGAGCACCTCGCCGTAACAAAAACTAAACGCCAACACGTGGTCTGTGCGCTACAGTGAAATCATGAACTTAAGCTTGGAGTTCAGTCTTTTGCTTCTTTTTTCTAAGTGGCAGTGGAACTAGACGAGCAAAAGGAAATTCAGTGACATGTCGATAATAATACTAGAATATGTGAGCGCTTTCGCTTTAGGTGGGTGGCTGCAGACAAAGCGGCTGAAAACTATCAACATCTCCATAGGTGAGACATGCTCGAGTACTAGAGCAAGAGTACCGGGCCAATCGGCTTTCAATAATCTATTTAAATCGTTACGCTGGCCGCTTCTGATCACTTGTGGCACTTCTTAATCACGCAGTATTAGGCTCGGATCAGCGATGGGCGATGGGCGGAACCAGAATGCGTCTTCGGGCACGTTAAACTAGGGCCTGTACCCTCTTTTGTCGGGCGCCATGCATTGGCCGGGAGTTGAGAGACCGAAGATGCGAACATGAGAATTTACCGGGTGGAGTTGCGGACCGACACATTTTCTTGGCGTTCACATGGACATGGTGAAACTTGGCCGGTTGGTTCACACAGTGGCACTGGCAGCGCCATCGATCGATTCTAGACGTACTGGGGCACTGGCCGGTGGCTGGTGTCGTGTCAGTTTTGACTGCTCTTCCGTGACCTTGTTTTGTTTCTACCCAAGCCATGAATGCGCGTTGCAGTGTTCACTCGCGAAGTCAGCCATGCTTGAATGCACATACCCGTGAAAAGTGTTGAGTAACATATTGTACTAGGTATAGGTCCCCGTATTTTGTCAGGATTGTACCTGTAATTGTACATGTGTCTGTCAATATAATGAGAGCAGCCGGTCCTATTGGATTCGTGCATTGTCCCATAATTATTCTACATAGTATCAGAGGCCCTCACGGTCCTGACCTAGCCGCCGCCGCCGCCCCCTCCTTGGGCGCCGCCGCCGCCGGCTCCACCACCGCCGCCGCCCCTCTCCTCGGGCGCCGCCGGCCACCTCCCTCCTCCCTAGCCGTCGCCCTCCTCCCAGGCGCCGCCGGCCCCTCCTCCACCCACCACTTCCGTCCCACCCACCAGCCCCACCTCTTCCGCTGCCCCTCGATCGCCATGGCCGGCTTCAACTCCTCCTCCGGCCCCTCCGATCCGTTCAACTCCTCGCACTCCGGCAGCCGCAACCCCTTCGCCGGCCCCTCCATCGGCGTCATCCGCGAGATCGCCATCGCCGATCACGTCCCGGTGACGCTCTCCGACACTGCTGCCAACTTCTTCCCATGGAAGACGTACTTCGGCCTAAATCTTCCGCGAGTACGACCTCCTCGACCACGTCGACGGCACCATCGACCTCCTCGCCATGCCGCATGACCCCGAGTGGCTCGCCATCGACGCCACCATCATCCGCTGGTTTTACCTGACTGTCTCCAACGAGATCTTACGCACCGTCGTCCGGGACGGCGACTCGGCGCGCACGGTCTGGGTGAAAATCACCGGCCTCTTCACCGACAACAAGATCCAGCGGGTCACCTTCCTCCAGCAGGAATTCTTCGGCACCCACCAGAACGACCACACCCTCGACGAGTACGTCCTCAAGCTCAAGTCTCTCTCCGACGAGCTGCGCGACTTGGAGTTCCCGATCGATGACAAGATCATGCTCTCCACCTTGTCGGCGGGTCTCGGCGAGGATCTCAGCAACGCCGCCGCCAACCTCACCCTCCTCACCACGCCGTCTTTTGAGACGGCCGTCGCCTACCTGCGCCTCGAGGAGCGCCGGCTCAAGCACCTCCGTGCTCGGGCGGCCCACACCGCCTTCATGGCCGCCGCCTCCCGGGGCGCCCCTGCCCCCGCCTCCGCGCCACGTGCGCCCGCCCCGGCTCCTGCTCCACGCCCCCCGGGGCCGCACCCGGGGTTCTACGCCCAACCGCCTCCACCACCCCCTCCTTCGGCCACGGGTGGTGGCAGTGGGAACGGCCGTCGCGGACGTCGCCGCCGCGGTGGTGGCGGGAACGGTGGCGGGAACGGCGCCCCCACCGCCCCCCGCGCCCCTGCCCCGGCCGCTCCTACGCCGCCGTGGATCAACGGCCACAACCCGTGGACCGGTGTCGTCCACGCGTACACCATGCCGGTGCCGCGCGCCCCCTTCCCGGGCATCTTGGGATCGCGCCCCGCCACTCATCAGGCGCACTTCGCGGCGCCGCAGCCGCCCGCGCCCGGCTACGCCGCCCCGCCGGGCTACGCCGCCTACGCCGCCCCTGCCTACTCCGCGCCCTCGGCTCAGTGGGACCCTGCCCTCCTGACCGCCCTCCAGAGCGCCCCCACCGCTGGGGCGTACGCTGGCGGCGGTGACTGGTTCATGGACACTGGCGCATCCGCGCACATGGCGGCGCACCCCGGTAACCTCTCTTTTTCTACACCCGCCTCCACTTCCTCTCGCATCATCGTTGGCAACGGTCATGCTCTCCCCATTACTCACACCGGTTCCGTCGCTTTCCCTTCCACCTCCACCCCTCTCTCTCCATAACGTTCTTGTCTCCCTTAACTTGATCAAAAATCTTGTTTCTGTTCGTTCTCTTACTCGTGATAATTCTGTGACTGTGGAATTTGACGCCTCTGGTTTTTCTGTTAAGGATGGTCGTACTCGGATGCTTCTCCACCGATGTGACAGCCCCGGCGATCTCTACCCCGTTGGTTCGGCCTCCACCTCCGCCAACGGCCCACTCGTCCTCTCCGCCGGTGTCGATCTTTGGCACGCCCGCCTCGGCCATCCTAGCTCCGCCACTATGCGTCAAATAATGCAAGGATTTTCTTTCACTTGTAATAAAACGGATGCTCACTCCTGTGAAGCATGTCGTCTAGGCAAACATGTTCGTCTTCCGTTTAGTTCATCCTCCACAGTCGCGTCTTTTCCGTTTGAGCTTATTCATAGTGATGTTTGGACCTCGCCTGTTTCGAGTAATTCTGGTTATAAATATTATCTTGTGCTTCTGGATGATTACTCGCATTTTGTATGGACTTTTCCCCTTCGTCGGAAATCCGATGTCGCCGCCACCATCACCGCCTTTTTCGCCTTCGTTTCCACTCAGTTTGGTCGCCCCATCCACGCCTTACAAACCGACAACGGGAAAGAGTTCGACAACATCGCTATCCGCTCGCTTCTCGCCGCACATGGCGCCGTCTTCCGCCTCACGTGCCCCTACACATCTCCACAGAACGGTCGTGCCGAACGGATGCTTCGCACCCTCAACGACTACGTCCGCACCCTTCTGTTTCATGCGCACATGCCCCCACGGTTCTGGCCGGATGCCCTTGCCATGGCGACCCTCCTCGTCAACATCCGCCCGTGTCGTGTGCGTTGGTCTTATACACCGCATCACCTCCTCTACGGTGTACCGCCCTCCTACGATGATCTTCGCATCTTCGGCTGCCGGTGTTACCCCAACACCGCTGCCACCGCCGCGCACAAGCTTGCGCCGCGCTCTCTCCCTTGCGTGTTTCTCGGCTACCCCGCCAACACCAAGGGCTACCGCTGCTACGACCCGGTCTCCCATCGCGTGATCACCTCCCGGCACGTGTACTTTGACGAGTTGATTTTTCCGTTTCAGCAGGGACTCCTGACGACGCCCCCGGCGCCCGCCGGCCCTCTCGCGGCCGGCCCTCCGCGTCGACGCCCGACCGCGGCGGCCCCCTCTGCACCGGCCCCGCCTGGTCCGCCTCCGTCGCCGCCGACGTCCGCGGCGGCTCCGTCGCCGCCATCTCCCGCGGCGCCCCCGTCGCCGCCGTCGCCCGCGGCGCCCCCGACCGTGACGCCGGTCGCGTCCCCGGCGTCCTCGTCCCCCGCCTCGTCATCGACCGCTCCCTCAGCCGCTTCATCGCCCGCCTCGCCGCCCGTCGCTGCAGCTCCTGCACCCATGCTCACCCGAGCACGTGCGGGTGTACGACGCCTGTCTACGCGCTACCCCGCCGACCAGTACGTCTGCACGGCTTCGCCATCCGCCGCGTCTGCCTTCTGGGCCAGCGGCAACAGCGTCCTGCCGCATGACGGCGGGGTTCCTGCGTCCAGTGAGGCGGCGGCGCCCTCTCCGTCGCCGAGTGCTTCGTCCTCCTCCGCCCCCTCGTCGGTGCCCACCTCGGCTCTCGCCGCCTTGCGCGACCCCCACTGGCGCGCCGCTATGCAGGAGGAGTACGACGCGCTGCAGCGCAACCGGACCTGGGAGCTGGTTCCTCGGCCTCCTCGCGCCAACGTCATCACCGGCAAGTGGGTCTTCAAGCACAAACTCGGCCCCGACGGCGTCCTCGAGCGCTACAAGGCGCGCTGGGTGGTTCGCGGTTTCCGGCAACGCGCCGGTGTGGACTTCACGGATACGTTTGCCCCGGTTGTCAAACCGGGCACGATCCGCACGGTGTTGCACCTCGCCGCCACTCGGGCGTGGCCAGTACATCAGATGGACGTCTCCAACGCCTTCCTCCATGGCCATCTGTCCGAGCAGGTCTACTGCCAGCAGCCCATCGGCTTCGTCGACCCCGAGCGCCCCGACGACGTGTGCTTGCTCTCTCGGTCCTTGTATGGACTGAAGCAGGCGCCCCGCGCCTGGTACCAGCGCATCGCCGCCTTCTTGCAGCAGCTCGGATTCCGCTCCACGCGCTCCGATGCGTCGCTGCTTGTCTACCAGACGGGCAACGACATGGCTTACCTGCTGCTGTACGTCGACGACATCATCCTGACGGCCTCCACCGCTGGTCTCCTTCGACAGCTCACTGACAGTCTTCGCGCTGAGTTTGCGTTGAAGGACCTCGGCCCGCTCCACTACTTCCTCGGCATCGAGGTTGTTCGGCGCGCGGACGGGTTCTTCCTCCACCAGCGGAAGTATGCCCACGAGCTTCTCGAGCGTGCAGGAATGCTTAATTGCAACCCTGCGCCTACTCCTGTCGACACGAAGGCCAAGCTCTCCGCCGCCGATGGGTCGCTCGCCTCTGACGCGCCGTTCTACCGCTCCATCGTCGGCGCCCTTCAGTACTTGACGTTGACACGTCGGGAGCTCCAGTATGCTGTGCAGCAGGTGTGCCTGCATATGCATGCTCCTCGGGACGCCCATTGGGCTGCGGTGAAGCGGATCCTTCGCTACGTCCGTGGTACCATGGGCTACGGCCTGTCGCTGCATGCCTCGCCCTCGACGCCGACCGACATCGTCGCCTACTCGGATGCGGACTGGGCGGGCTGCCCGGACACGCGGTGCTCCACCAGCGGCTACTGCGTCTACCTCGGCTCCTCGCTCGTCTCTTGGTCTTCCAAGAGGCAGCCCACCGTGTCTCGCTCCAGTGCTGAGGCCGAGTACCGCGCCGTGGCTAACGCCGTGGCTGAGTGCACTTGGCTTCGTCAGCTCCTCACCGAGCTCTCTTGTCCCGTCGACAAGGCTACGGTGGTCTTCTGCGACAACGTCTCGACTGTCTACCTCTCCGCCAACCCCGTTCATCATCGCCGCACCAAGCACATCGAGCTGGATATCCACTTTGTTCGTGAGCAGGTTGCACTCGGTCACGTTCGAGTTCATCACGTACCGACGTCTCAGCAATTTGCCGATATCATGACGAAGGGATTGCCGTCCACGACTTTTCCTGAGTTTCGGTCCAGTCTATGTGTCGGTGCCGACCCTTCGACTGCGGGGGGGTGTTGAGAAACATATTGTACTAGGTATAGGTCCCCGTATTTTGTCAGGGTTGTACCTGTAATTGTACATGTGTCTGTCAATATAATGAGAGCAGCCGGCCCTATTGGGTTCGTGCATTGTCCCATAATTATTCTACAAAAAGGATTCGTGCAATGAAGTCATTTCTTTGTTTTGCCGTGCTTCTCCGTACGACGGGAGTGGACCGAGCAAATAGCACCGTACTGCGGAGCCAGACCTAGTGCAAAAACACATCTCAACAGTACACCACTAAGGACAGCTCAAGTTTCCACCAAACGTGGTGCAAGTCCGAGTAAAATACATGAAAGGTAACTGTACCTAAGCGTATAAATCGATGTGGTCACCGTACAGAAAAATACGTGACTTACGGTCACTGAATACGCGCGGGCTAGTCGTACACGGTCACTGCGGACCGTGTAGTAATGTATCCGGTGGAGTGACCGTGTGAAGCCCGCATGTCAGGGCTTGCGGAGGGGTTCGTTTGAGAAATGAAGTCGCTAGAAGGGGTAAACTGCAAAATGGGCGGGGAGGGGTCTATCTCCGTTTCTTCCCTGCGAAACCGCTAGGCCTTGTGAAAAATTGCCCTTCTCGCTGTGTAGAACCCTAGAAATCGCCGCCAACGCAGTTGTCTCGACGAGGTTGGAGGTGGATTCGCCATGTCGTACTCAAGCTCTGCTCGGCGCCGCCCACGCCCCTTCATCCCCCTCATTCCCTGCCCCGAGTGTGGCAGAATCGAGGTGATGAAAACCTCATGAACCGAGAAGCACAAAGGATGGGTGTTCTACAAGTGTGAGAGGCATGGGGTAGGTTTGTAAAACTTGAATCTTTGTGTTAGATTAGTTTGGTTTAATCGAAATTTGTCATCTCTGTCACTATCAAGTGTGAGTTGTGTAACTGAAATTTCTTTTCCTCTTTGAAGCGTGGTTGCAATTTCTTCCACTTTGAGCTGGAAAGTGTGGATTATTTAGCGGATAACAACATCCTTAGAGGAGATGATGTAATTGAAGCTATTGGATGGGCACACGATAGGAGAGAAGAACTCGCCCTGAGGCAGGAAGAATGTGAGGTTACCACTCCTAGGAGAGATGAGACAGTGATGAACCAGATGAGGTCTCTTGTGGTGCTGCTGAGTGAATTTGTTGTGCTCCTGAAGATTGTAGGTGGCCTTGTAGCGGTAGCTTGTGTTGTGCTTGCTGTGAAGAAGTGATCAGTGTGTGCTCTTGTATGCATCTAGGTTTAGGTTTCAAGTGTGTGGTTTGTTGTCAGGTTGTACTGGATGCACTTGTTGTGTCAGTTATCTAAGTAAAACTTGAAGTATTTGTTATGTACCTGGTGGTTATTATTATCTATGTACTCGGTGCACTTATTGTTGTTAAGTGAGATCTGGTGTTTCTTATATATGGACCTGCTGGTTATTGTCTGGAATGAGAAATAGCAGTGTGTGAAACCTTATTGTTATTTTGAATTCCATTGTATGAAATTTAATTTTGAAATGGTTATTTTGAATGGACATTGTCCTTGTTTCAGCAGTGCATTGACATATGAAAGAAGATAAGGAAATAACACCAAATTTTGAGTTCAATTTTGCAACAAGGCATATGTTTTAGCAGTGCATTGCAGTGAAGTGATATTTGCTGGAAGGAATAATGGAAACTGTAGTACAAAAGGTCAATTTTGAATTCAGTGTTGAGTTCAATTTGTCAACAAGGAAACTGCAGTACAATTGTATCAGAAAACAAGAATCTAGTATAGGAAGGCATAATGCCATGGCAAACCGGAAGTGAACTTAGATGGAAGGGCCATAAACCTGGAATTTCAAAGCACTTTATCTTTCTGCAAGTTCAAAATAGTTTAGCTTTCCGCATCATTACAAAAGGGCCATAAACCTAGCATTTCAGCATGTTCAAAGCAGTTTATCTTGCCGCATCATTACAAAAGGATCATAAACTTGGCATTTCCACATGTTCACCTAAGAACTAAGCTACTTGGGCCTTAGTTCATCAAACATGTTCACCTTCTTCTTCACTGGTGCATCTTCATGTAGAGGGGATATCTT
The DNA here is from genome assembly GCA_028641055.1 of Alopecurus myosuroides. Lineage (NCBI taxonomy): Eukaryota > Viridiplantae > Streptophyta > Magnoliopsida > Poales > Poaceae > Alopecurus > Alopecurus myosuroides. Next base: position 217,507,247 of record CM054058.1, on the reverse strand, counting down.
CTCAGTAGTCTGCAACTGGCCCTTTTTGCAGTTCTCTCTTCATCTAGCTTAGTCTTCTGTGCAATCCTGAGTTCTTGATCATCTCTTCTTTTCTTCTCATCTATTTCCTTATGTGCTTTCTTCACTTCTTCAGCTTCTTTCTTTTTCTTCACATCAAGCTTCTTCTTTGCTTCTACCACAAATTGCTTCGCCCGAAGCCTAGCTTGTCTCATTACTTATGCCTCCATTCTTTTCTTGTCTCTTCTCTCAGCAGCCTCTCTTGCTCTTTCTTGAGCTAGCTCTTCCTTCCACTTTTCATTCTCCAGCTTTTTCTTTGAAGCCTCCTATGCCTTTTTCAATTCTGCAGCATACTTGGCCTCCGACACAATAATCTTTGTGTCCTGAATGGCCTTTTCTTGTCTTTCTGCATCTGTAGAAGCTTCTGAGCCAGTGCACCTTGCCTCGGGGTGTTTGGGATTGTCTCAAGTGGACTGATGTTGCTTTGAGCATCAAGGATGAAAGTGGACTTTGGGAGTGTCCTTGATTCAATGTTTCTTGGGACAGGCCTCTGAATTAACATGTACATAAATAGCTCAATTACATATATGATTGCATTAAGAAATTGTACATAAAGAGCTCAATTACCAGTTCTAACATTGCATTAAGAACACCATGCTCCCTAGGATTGCCAGAGGTGTTGCCTTGTGACTCATGCACCTGGATCAATGAAAGAACAACATGCTCCCTATAATAGCTAGAGGTGCTGTGTTTTTACATGTGGCATGACAGGTTCTTCTGTAGGTGTTGGGTCTGCTGGTGCTGAATTTGGTGGTTCCTCACATGCCTTCAAGTACTTACATCCTCTTCTATTGTGATCTGGTTCACCATAGCAGCTGCAATGCATAATGACACCATGTCTTTACGGCTTCTTGTCTCCCCCTCTGAAATCTATTTCACCTCGAGCTTTTCTTCTGGATCTAGTAGGCCTCCCAACATGTCTCAAAAGAGGGGTGGCAATATGGTTGGTCTCTTTGTGTTTTCCCACTCTGACTTGTCTCTTCAGGGATAGACAATGTTCCTGTATGCCATTTTGTATACTTCAACAGTGTATCACTTATCCACAAAATGCACAGGGTCTATGTTCTCATGCGTCATGAAGGAGATTGCATGTGGACATGGAATTCCACTGTGTGCCCACCTCAGACAAGTGCATGTCAACCCCTTGAGGTCAACAATGTAGTTAGTGGGAGTTGAAGAGAACATGTCTCCTACTTTGAACAGACCATCTCCTGCCCCTTCTGAGAAACAGTTACTTGACCACTTAATGTTTCTGTCCATTTTATTTTGTATCTTGGGTCATATAGGACCTTCAAACCCTTCTGCCTCCTTATGCTTGGAGTAATTCCTACTCATGAATTGATCCTTCATCCTATCAAACATGCTAAGCACTAGCAGTTCTCTTGTACCTAGAATGTATCTGGTAGAATGAAATCAAATTAGGTCAGGTACTTACTATCAAACATGCTAACATAGGTTAGGAATGATGTAGAATTGAGATGATATATCTATGAGTGAACATAGGTCAGGTACTTACTTATTGAATACCTCAGAGTTGTTGTTAAGCAGTATGTCACACTTGGGTATGTCACTCTGAAAAGCCCTAACCCATGTTTTGGGATCAATCCTTTAGCCAAGCATGAGCTTCAGGGTTTAGGGCCTTCATGTATTCCATATTGGCCTTGTACCTGATAGGTGTCATGCTTCTAGCAATTTTCCATAGCTGGTTCTTCAAAGAATCACCCTTGAATTTTATCTGGAAGTTTTGCCACATGTGCCTTACACAAAATCTATGTTCTGAATCTGGAAAGTGTTCCCCCACTACATTGATCAGGTCCTGCATTATTGATCACAACATTAGAGAAAGCAATGATCAATCCATGCAATGACTAAAGGATATGGTTGAGTGTAGTTACCTTTTTCTTATCTGACATGATAATCCATGGAGAAGTGTTGAAAATGTCCAAATCTGTCTTCACTGTCTATAGAAACCAATTCCTGCTCTCTGTATCTTCAGTCTCAAAAGCAGCCACGGCTATAGGATATATGCACTCATTAGGATCAATCCCAATAGCTGCAAGTAACTAACCCATGTACCTTGTTTTAAGGAAACAGACATCAAGAAAAATGATAGACTTGCAACCTTCAAGGAAACCTATTTTGCAAACTTCCAAGCTCATATAGAATCTCTTGAACCTTGCATTTGCATCAACAGATACAAGGGAGGAGCTGCCAGGATTGCTTATTCTTATCTCATTGGCATAGTCCCACAGAAGCTTGTACTGTGCCTCTTCATCACGATAGATAGTGACCATTGCAAGCCTTCTAGCCCTCTGTAGCTTACTTGTGGATGGTGTCATGGTCTAGTCCTTTTGCACAATTCTTGAAAAGTTTCTGGTGTTCATGTCCTGATCAGCTCTAAAGCATTCTAGGTACTTCTCAGCCAGAAAATTAGTTGTAAAGCTTTTTTACATTCCATTTCCTCCTGCAGGAATGCGTGTCATCATATATCGTTGTCATCCAACAATTTGTTCTACTATCCAAAGAAGCCCATAGGTACCATTTGCAAACCTTATGCTCACCTCCATACACTTGTCCCTAATCCATTTCTTATCATTTACTAGCAACCTGATATCCCACCTGTTCTGGCAACTATACTGCCTAATTGCCTTTCTCACCATGTCCACTGACTCAAAAACCTGACCTACATGGAATTCAACTTTTCTTAGGTCTTCTTGTCTGAATGTCTTGAACCTGAACTCAACCTTTTCTTCATCACAGTTAGGTCCCCACAAATCTTTCTCTTCTGACTCACCATCGTTGTGAACCTCAACTTCCTCCTTAATCGTATGATTTTCAGAGCACACTTTATCTGCTTCCAAGTCTTCATCACATGTGATGTTATTGTCACAGTTTACATAATCAAGGTCTTCATCATCTTCCTCTCACTCTGCTATGTCTGCATTTGAATCTTCATGTACATCAGTGTTGAACGTTGCATTTTTCTTCCTTCTCCTCAAGCCCTCCCTTGTAGTTCCTGGCATAATTATCTGCATTGGCACTGGGGAATCACCTTCTTCAGTAGCAACACCAGAGCTAGCACATTCCTGAGTACAATCAGTTACTACCATCAAAGGCTTACAGTGGCTATTGACAGGAGGAAGATCACAGACAGGGTAATGGATGACATCATCCAAATAGTTGCTCCTCATTGAATCATCACGATGAAGATACAAACTAATGAAATGGTGACCCAATTCAATAAAAGACACCATTCTAGTTGTGTATAATCCATCCACTAACTCTCTCAAACCATTTTTGCTTATTGATAGGAAGGGAATGTAGTAATGTGCCTTTATCCTGCCCTGCATTTCATACCCAATCTCTTCAACTATATTCTCTAGGACCACAAGTGACCAAGTCAATGTGTCCACATGATCATACCATATCACACTACCATCTACATAGCTTCTGTTATTTCCAATGCCTAGAAAATACCCCCATGGTTGATTTGTAGAGAGAAGTAACCAGTTGATTTCCCTGCCACAACATTCAATGACAATCATGTACACCTTTAAATTGAAATAAAACATTGCTCTGTTTGCTAATTATGCCTAAAATCATTCCCTGGCATAACATTTTTCTTTGTTTGCTAATCATGCCTAAAATCTAGGTGCACCATGGCAATAACATGTTCCATGAAAATTGTGCCCTACATTGTATGAATCAAGCTTAAAAATATTAACTTGTTAAACCCCCACCTAAAACCCCCACCTTGCAGCAATTGGTTACAAACATGAATAACTGAAAAAATTGAAACCCACGCTTTTAATCTAGAGACATCAAGTTTGGTACTTCTATCTACTGCACTTCACATCCAAATTCCCAACAATTGTTAATGATTTCGGCGGCAAAACAAAACCCAAACCCAACCCAAACCCCTACCTCATACTCTTCTCTAATCTGCAGTTCTTTATGCCCATACGAACATAGCATTCCAAGAATCAGCCCCTAAATCGACATCAAGAAGAACCAACACGCAAATGTTAAACCCTAACGCCTCAATACTACATTTTTCGTCTGGAGGACTACCTGTTTCTAAACTCACCGTACACAGGAGGAGGGTCCCCGCCAGGGCACCGCAGCAGCACCGTCGCGGCCTTTCCCAACTGCCGTGAGCTCGTCGCGCCATTCAGTACAACATGCCACAACACCCGCTGCTGCCACCACACCCGTTGTTGCCTCCTTGTTTGCTTCGTCCCTCTTCCTCTCCCCTCTGCTGCTGCGAGAACGATCGAGAAGCGCAGAGAAGAGGGAGCTATTTTTGTGAGTGGAGGAGGGGCAGATCAAGAAGAGTAGAGAATATCCAAGTTCTTTTTTTGAAACTTAACCACCTCGAGGACGTCGTTCTGTCACTAACAGCAGGCTCTACGCAGGGACAAACCGCCGGATACGTTGCTACGCGGTCTGCAGTGGCCGCGTACAACTAACCCGCGCGTATTCAGTGACCGTAAGTATTGTATTCTTCTGTAAGGTGACCACGGCGATTTATACGCTCAAATCCAATGACCTTCCATGTATTTTACTCTTCAAATTTGGTACACGTTTGGGGCTATGCGCGGATGCAAGTTGTTCTTCGCATGGTGTTCCTGCGTCGTTTGGAGCCGCATATTCTTACCTCACTTTTTCTCTCTCCCGTCCCATGTGCGCTGAGGTGCATAACATGTCCACTATTTCTCTCTCATATTTGGAGTGGCCCATTGGGATAGATTCGACAAACTTAAATGAAAAAAAAACTAACCAAAATGTGTCTGATTTGGGACAGGATGTTGCATTTGCTCTGAATATCATGACAAGCACTAGGAAATACTATTATTGCTGGATATGCAGATATCACGAATCGTACGTATTTCCTCAGTTTCAAAATACACGACTTTTGAATCGGAGGAAGTACATGCTAACAACGTCTCTAGCTGATCCCGTAAGAAAGAACCCTTAACTTTTAAGTTTACTTTTTAAAATCAGGTTTTAAGTTTAGTTTATTCAAATAACTTGCACATAGGTTTAACATACAAAATAAGATGCAAACACGTTGCAAAATACACACAGTAACACTATTGTCTAAACTACATTACGAAATAACTAAGACAAAATCATAGTTTGGATCAAATGGCATCACTAGCCGGAACACCACCACAACCAGCATCACCGTGATCTGAAGCAGTGCCACCACCATCACCAACATGAGCATGAGCAGCCACCGTTGCTTTCTCACCGTTCCATGATTTCTAACCTCCCCATATCCAATCACTCTTTCATTATTTCGTCTATTTCTTTGAGGTTCATCATCACCCGGTTCTAGTCAGCAAGCAAATCCATGTTCACCTTTTAATCATTGAGTCTAAGTCTTTGATGTTTCTCCTTGATATTTGTCTTGATCCTTTCCTCCTCAAGTTTGAGTCTTCGCTCCTCGAAGAGTGCCTTGTGTTGCTCATATTTAAGGATTTGGATCCAGCTTGCTTCCTTCTCTTGATTATTCTTCTCAGCCAATGACAATTGTTGAGCCAAGAACATTTCCTTGTTCTTCACCATCTCATCAATTTTTTCTGCCTTCTTCACCTTCTTTCTTCCATCGGGCTTTCCCTTATTTCTTCCCCCCTTTGGCTCATCACTATCATCGTCATTATCCTCGGTCGTGAAAGTCCCCTTCGGTGGAGCCTCTTGGTCCCTCAACCTCTATTATCACCATGCTCAAGCAATTTCCAACAATGATGGAGGATAAATGGTTTTCCCTTGGAGGCTAGCATTTTCTTTAACCTTTCTTGGGCAATGCTTGAAAGGAATATTCCCGAGAGGCAATAATAAAGTGGTTATTATCTTATTCTTTGTTTATGATAAATGTTTATTTCTCATGCTAGAATTGTATAAACCGGAAACGTTGATACATGTGTGTCTAATAAACAAACAAGAGTTCCTAGTAACGCCTCTCGTTTAACTAGCTTGTTGATAAACTGATGATCAAGGTTTCTTGATCATGAACATTGGATGTTGTTAATAATTGGGTCATGTCATTGGTATAATGATGTGATGAACATAGACCCAAAGTGAATATAGAAATGCGATCAAGTCATTAAGTTACATTGTTATATCACACATACGAAGCAACTCTAATCCTTAGACCATGAGATCATGTCAATCACTAACACCCAAAGAGTGTTTTGATGTCATCAAACGTCACACCGTAACAGGGTGACTATAAAGGTGTCGTTGGGTATTTGGAAAGTATTAGTTGAGGCTCATGGATCAAGAGTGGGATTTGTCCATCCAAATGATGGAGAGGTATACTCTGGGCCCTCTCGGTAATATCACGTCGACACCGCTCGCAAGCACGTGACTAGGTCACAGAGATGTCATATCACTGAACGAATAAAAGAGTACTTGTCGGTAACGAGATTGAACTAGGTATGGTTGATACCAATGATCGGATCTCGGACCAGTCAAATATCGCGAGACAAAGGGAATTAGTTACGACGTTTATGGTTCACACGATCACTAAATTCATCATTGAATGTGTAGGAGTCATTACGGATCTCCATGTCCCGTTGTTGACTATTGACCGGAGAGGTGTCTCAATCATGTCTATATTATTCACGAACCGTAGGGCGATACACTTAAGATTCGATGACGCGTTTTATTGGATAAGGAATATCGAAGAAAAGTTTGGACAACACCAAAATTGTTTCGGGTAATTTTGAAATAGTTCAAGAGGATTCTTGTCAAATGGTTGTTAATAGATTTAACAACTAACTCAAGGGGTTATGTGTTAATGTTTGTTAATGGGATTAACAAATATTAAAATAAAGAAAAAATGTTTTATTTATTTATTAAAGAAAACCCTTGGGATTTTGAGTGGGAATTAATGGAAGAACGAGTGGGTTGAGTGGAGACTCCACTCACATGATGAGGGAGAGGTGGAGACACCCAAAAATTCGTGGCTTCCTTCCCCTCCTATATAAGGAGGGTGGGAGCTCCCCCCCCACACACTTGTGTCATCTCTTCCTCCCTCCTCCCGCTGCTCCACCACTTGTTCGTGCGCTTGGCGAAACCCTGAGCAATGTTTTCTTCACCACACCATGCCGTCGTGTTGTTGGAGTTTCCGAGGGATCCTCTACTTCTGCTGCTCCACTGGATCAAGGGAACGGAGATCGTCATCAAGCTGTACGTGTGACCGAGTGCGGAAGCGCTGCCGGATTGCAGCGCTCTTCTTCGCGATCTTGGGATCGATGTGAGTACTACTACATCACCAACGAGATTTGATATCGTAACACTTTGTGTCTTAGAGGGAATGTTCTCCTTAAGACTCTCTCTATGCCCGTTGCTTACATCTCCTAGATTAGATTTTGGCCCTTCCGGTTTATCTCGCGTAGGAAATTTTATTTTTTCTATGGAACATACCCTTAAGTGGTATCAGAGCCGAATCTATGCATAGATGATTTTTACGGGTAGAAAACTGATACGTCATAAACGTATCCTTAATATTTGATGTTCCATGTTGTTTCCTACATGTTTGCTATACACTTTATGTTATTTTTAACGATTTTCCGGACTAACCTATTGACAAGATGCCACAAAGCCAGTTCATGTTTTCTGTTGTTTTTAGTTTCAGAAAAGTTGTTCTGCAAATATTCTCGGAATCGGACGATTCAAAAGCCAGAAGTCTTAGAAGTCCCGGAGGGTCAAGGAAGTCCTGAAGAGACCTAGAGGGGGGCCACGGGGTGGCGACACCATGGGGTGGCGAGGGTTCCCCTGGCCACGCCACAAGGTGGTGTGGACCCCCTGGCTACCCCCGGCATTGCCCTTTAGCCTATATATGCCCCCCCCCGATGCATAAACCCTAAATCAATTATCCTTTTTCCATGAAAATTTCCGTAGCTCCACCGCCTCCACCGACAAGTTTCGGGGGACAGAAATCTCTGTTCCGGCACCCTGCCGAGATGGGGAAGTGCCCCCGGATCCATCTCCATCGACTCCACCACCATTTTCATCGCCGTTGCTGTCTCCTACGATGAGGAGAGAGTAGTTCTCCCCCGGGGATGAGGGATCTACCGGTAGCTATGTTTTTCATCTCTGTTTCCCATGGTGTGATCTTTGTGTGATCGTGAGCTTTGTAATCTAGTTGAATAAGTAGATTTTATTCTTCATCTGTTATGCTACTCAAGTGGTTTTGTTATGAGATCTCCGTAAACACTTTGATCACGGTGTAAAGGTGATAGTGTGTGCACAGTGTGGTTTAGCATGATATTTATATCTTGTGTTGGATGACCCTATGGAATTGTAGTGTTTTTCTAGTACCTTCTAGGGCGCTCATAGTGACAGCGTGGGGGTTAACTAGACATGGGAATGCGACTTTGAGGAGTGCTCCTACAGCCCTACACAATGAATTGGTGTTTGTTATTCAACCGGAGAGTGGTTCGGAGTAGCATAGTGAAGAGAGGTATTTATGCATTAAATAATTTTATCATTGTTGAGAGTGTTCACTAGTGAAAGTAGGATCCCTATGCCTTGTTTCTAAGCATGGAAACACCGTTTACAATCAGGTCTACTACATGTTTGCTTGCTGCCATTTTTATTTCAGATTGCAATTACTACTTATAATCATCCATATTACTTGTATTTCACTATTTCTTCGCCGAACTAGTGCACCTATACAATTGACAATTGTATTAGGTGTGTTGGGGACACAAGAGACTTCTTGTATCGTAATTGCAGGGTTGCTTGAGAGGGATACCTTTGACCTCTTCCTCTGTGAGTTCGATAAACTTTGGGTAATCCACTTAAGGGAAACTTGCTGATGTTCTACAAACCTCTTCACTTGGAGGCCCAACACTGTCTACAAGAATAGAAGCATGTGTAGACATCAAACTCTTTTCTGGCGCCGTTGCCGGGGAGGTAAGTTAAAAGGTACTCACATCCTCGGGTGTGAGTGCTCGAAGGTATTTCCTTTAGATTCTGCAATTATATCTTTTTGTTTCTTGTTTTTATTTTCACTAGTTAGTCTTAAGGGAAAACAACAAAAATATGAGAGAACTTTATAATCTTTATATTGAATTAGGACATGATGCTTTTGAAGAGAAAATTAAAAACTTTTGGAACTTTATTTGCATGCTAGTAGAAATGTTATTAGTATAAATTCTTTGAACACCATTATTTCTAATGCTATGGAAAATTCTAATCTTGGGGAAGCTAGTTTTTATGAATATGATATTTTTAGTCCCCCAAGTTTTGAGGAGGAAATTTTGTTTGATGATACTTTGCCTCCAATATATGATGATTACAATGATGAATATGTTATTGTCAGTCCCCCTACTATTGAGGAGAAAATTAATTATGATTACAATATGCCTCTTATATTTGATGATTATGGTGATGAGAATAATAATGATAGCTATTTTGTTGAATTTGCTCCCACTACTATTAATAAGAATGACTATGCTTATGTGGAGAGTATTAATTCTTTTATGCATGTGGATCATGATAAGAATATTTATTGTGATAGTTATATTGTTAATTTTATTTATGATGCTACTTAAAGTTATTATTAGAGAGGGAAACATAATTTTATGCATCTCAGCAATATAAAGTTTCCCCTCTTTATATTGAAAATTTTGAAGTTGGACTTGTTTTGCTTTCCTATGCTTGTTGCTTTGTGCTTTCATGACTTGTTTTTCTACAAGATTATTTTTCATGGGAAGTGGGTTAGACTTAAATTTGTTTTAAAGTTGCTTCTTGATGCTCTCTTTTGCTTCAATTCATATTTACCATGTGAGCATCTTCTGAAATTATCATGCCTAGCTAAAAGGCTTTAAAGAAAAGCACTTCTTGGGAGATAACCCATGTTTTTATTTTTGCTTTGTTTTTATCTGTTTTCTTTGAGTCAAGGGGTTGTATAATTATGTAGAAACTCCTTTGTATCTTTATATTCATGTTTTAGTTGTGCCAAGTAAAGTTTCTGACGAGAGTTGGAGTTGGTTTTGGATTTCTGTGCAGGAAACAGATTTCTGTTGTCCACCGTAAAAAATCGGGTAAAATCCAAAAAGATGATAATGACCTGAAATTGTTTGTGCTTATTCCTCAGATAATTACAAAACTTTTTCATTCTTTAAGTTTTTCGATCTGAGTAACATAAGTGACCCGAAAAAATTCATCTTTACAGACTGTTCTGGTTTTGGCAGATTCTGCCATTTTTCTTGCATTTGCTCTTTTACGATGTCAAGTGGATTTCTTTGCTTCACGAAACATCAGTGGCTATAGCTAATGTTTAAAAGTATCAATATCACTTGTTCCATACATAACCTATGGATTTTTTTATTGTTGCACTAACCCTCTAATGTGAATTACTCTTTGAGTGTGGTGTGAAGGAAGTTTTCAAGGGTCAAGAGAAGAGGGTGATATATATGATCAAGAAGAGTGCAAGGTCAAAGCTTGGGGATGCCCCCGTGGTTCATCCAAGAATATTTTAATAATACTCAAGCATCTAAGCTTGGGTATTTCCAAGATATCTCCTTGTTCTTCAACAATCTATCAGGTCACTTTTAGTGAAACTATATTTTTATTCAGTCACATCATATGAAGTTTACTTGGAGTGTATGTTTGTTTTTCTTTTGTTTTGTTTGTTTTCCTTGCTGAAATAATATAGTTGGTCCCTAGAATTCCTTTTTTGGGAGATAGAAACGCTCCGCTTTTTCGTTTGAATACTCCTTATGCTCGTATTCTTAGTTTTTCTTCCAGTTGCTGCAAAATTCCCGTTTAGCTCTTGTTTTCATTGCATCTCTTGTTCAGAGCTATTAGGTTTAGTAGTGTTATGTGAGTACTCTCATGTTTTCTTGCTATATAATTTAGATTTTTTTTGTTAAAACATGTTTTGTATGGTGCTTGTTGGGAAAAAAAATTGCTGCTTAAGGTAGAATTTATAACGTTGCAAGTATAAGCTTGTATAGACTGTGGCTAGACTTTTTCATATCATGCTAGATGTTATTTTAATTTTAAATCCTTGTGGTTATTTAGTAGCATGATTAGCCTCAAATATCTGAGAGTGTTTAATGTGCCATTGAAAGAATCATGAGTTGTTCTTGCCATATCGAAGCATAAATTTGTGGTGTTCTCATTTGAATGTTTTATTTGGTTGACTTGGCGCATGCTCACAACATTTTTATGACTATGAACCAGTCACTTATAGCCTCTATGATCATTTATTTTTTGAAATTGTGGTACCACTTATGCTTTTATTAATTATGTTTATGTCGCTATGCATGATTATGGCTCTTATGCTGTCTTGATTTGTCGCTCCCAGTCTTTTGCTAGCCTCCACCTGAACTGAGTATGAGCTCTATGAAGGGAATATGCCCGAGAGGCAATAATAAAATGGTTATTATCTTATTCCTTGTTTATGATGAATGTTTATTTCTCATGCTAGAATTGTATTAACCGGAAACGTTGATACATGTGTGCTTAATAAACAAACAATGGTTCCTAGTAAAGCCTCTCTTTTAACTAGCTCGTTGATTAATAGATGATCAAGGTTTCCTGATCATGAACATTGGATGTTATTAATAACGGGGTCATGTCATTAGAAGAATGATGTGATGAACATATACCCAAAGAGAATATAGCAATGCGATCAAGTCATTTAGTTTACATTGTTATATCAAACATACGAAGTAACTTATTCCTTAGACCTTGAGATCATGTCAATCACTGATACCGGAAGAGTGCTTTGATGGCATCAAACGTCACACCGTAACAGGGTGACTATAAAGGTGTCGTTAAGTATTCGGAAAGTATTAGTTGAGGATCATGGATCAAGAGTGGGATTTGTCCATCCAAATGACGGAGAGATATACTCTGGGCCCTCTCGGTGATATCACATCGAAACCGCTTGCAAGCACGTGATATGATCACAAGGATGTTATATCATGGGAACGAGAAAAGAGTACTTGTCGGTAACGAGATTGAACAAGGTATGGTTGATACCAATGATCGAATCTCGGACAAGTAAAATATCGCTAGACAAAGGGAATAGTTCACGGCGTTGTTGGTTCACACGATCACGAGAGTCATCGTTGAATATATAGGAGTCATCACGGATCTCCAGATCCCGCTGTTGATTATAGATCGGAGAGGAGTCTCGATCATGTCTATCTTATTCGCGAACCGTAGGGTGACACACTTAAGGTTCGATGACGCATTTGAGAGGATACGGAATATCGAAGAAAAGTTTGGACAGCACCGAAATTGTTTCGAGGAATATTGAAATAGTCACCGAAATTGTTTCGATTAATTTTGAAATAGTTCAAGGGGATTCTTATCAAATGGTTGTTAATAGATTTAACAACTAACTCAAGGGGTTATATGTTAATGTTTGTTAATGGAATTAACAAATATTAAAATAAAGAAATAAAATTGTTTTATTTATTTATTAAAGAAAACCCTTGGGATTTTGAGTGGGAATTCATGGAAGAATGAGTGGGTTGAGTGGAGACTCCACTCACATGATGAGGGAGAGGTGGAGGCAGCCAAAAATTCGTGGCTGCCATCCCCTCCTATAAAAGGAGGGGTGAGAGCTCCCTCTCCCCCACACACACACTTGTGTCATCTCTTCCTCCCTCCTGCCGCTGCTCCACCACTTGTTCGTGCGCTTGGCGAAGCCCTGAGCAATGTTTTTCTCCACCACACCACGTCGTCGTGCTGCTGGAGTTCCGAGGGATCCTCTACTTCCGCGCCCCGCTGGAACGAGGGAACGGAGGTCGTCATCAACCGTACGTGTGACCGATCACGGATGCACCGCCGGATTGCGGTGCTCATCTTCTCGCTATCGGGATCGGTGTGAGTACGACTACGCCAACAACGAGATTTGATCTCGTACCACTTTGAGTCTTCGAGGGTATGTGTTATCCTTAACCCTCTTGTTGCCCGTTGCACTTCGTCTCATAGATTAGATCTTGGCCTTTCGGGTATCTCTCGCGTAGGAAATTTTTTGTTTTCTATGCTACGATCCCCTTCAGTGGTATCAGAGCCGGATCTATGCGTAGATGTTTTGTACGGGTAGAACACATAGGTGTATGTGGGCGTTGATGATCATGTTATTACCTCCTTGATTATTTTATGATCTTAGTGGCATAGTGGGATGAAGCGGCCCGGACTAACCTTACATGTCCACGTACATGAGACTTGTTCCACAACTGACATGCAACTTGTATTGCATAAGTGGCTTGCGGGTGTCTGTTTCTCCTACTATAGTTAAGATCTAATCTATGAAGGGTTGTTAAAAATGTGTTTATGAACGTTGTGGTTGATGTTCGTAGGTATGAACGGTTCTATCATCGAAAGCCCTAAGCCACGTAAAATATGCAAAAATAATTTAGAGGCGTCTAACTAGTTTTTGCTGGGCATGTGATGTGATATGGTCAATATTACAAATTTGATTATGAGATGATCTATTTTGTAAATTATTGATATACCGGAAGGTATCCATATGTTTGTCTTCTTATTGATGGACAATCAAGATTGGGGTGCCATGGTACTTGGTACCACGCCGGTGGAATGATTGAGATCATACCATAATGCACTTGATGGAGATCAAGTGCAAGGAGGACCATATCATATCACGTTATCCTTACATGTGATGTTTGTGATGTTAATCCTTTTATGCATCTTGTTTTGCTTAGATAGAGACGGTAGCATTATAAGATGATCCCTCTCACTTAATATCAAGATAATAATGTGTTCTTCCTTAAGTATGCACCGTTAAGAAAGTTCGTCGTTTCGAGACACCACGTGATGATCGGGTGTGATAGACTCAACGTTCGCATACAACGGGTGTTTTCAAGCCTAGCATGTACAGACATGGCCTTGAAACACACGCAATACTACGGTTCTACTTGGCGAGCCTAGCATGTACAGACATGGCCTCGGAACACGTAACCGAAAGGTAAAGCATGAGTCATATGGATGATATGATGAACATGTCGATGTTCGCCTTTGAAGCTACATCATCTCACGTGATGATCGGTTTTGGTGTAGTGAATTTGGTTCGTGTAATCACTAAAGACGACTAAGAGGGATGTTGTTTTTGAGTGGGAGTTCATGGTTTAATTTTTTGAATTAACTTGAACTTATTTATCATGAACAACAAATCAAAGTGAATTTGCACAAATTGTAGTATTCATTGGCATCCACATAACTACCTTACACTTAGATTGTTAATTGAGATATAACTGTTATGATCTGGTAAATACCATTTAAGATTGGTACCGTATTAGTGAAATTTAAAATTGAGTCCTATTGTAGATTTTTGGTATTTCCTACCTAGCTCCATGTGGTTAATGATTGATTAATCTAGAGAGCAAATAATTCCTACTTAGAATCCAGAGTCATGGTTGCTTCCGTGTTACTTTATCTTCAAAAGAATGTTTTGTTGATCAAGGTGATTTAGGAACTGAAAAGAGTTGTTTTCAGAAACAATCAAGTGAAAGATATATTGATATCTAGAAACTTATTTTTTGGAAACATGACTGAGTATAATTTAGCGTGACAATATTTGCTTATATTATATGAATATATGCAAATTTAGCGTGACAATGTTTGCTTATATTATCTGAATATATGCAATGATTGAAGACGCTAGGAGTTTGAATATTCCAAGAAGTTGGGCGCTAAAAAATATCCTCTAAATCCCTTCCTTCGAGCTATAGTAGCTTAATCATAAAATTGTTATGATGGGATGGATTACAAGTATGGGTAAAGTAGTTTACCTTACTTGGAAATTGCTAAGAGTGGAATCTAGAAGAATACTATTAATATGGTGATATTAGTAGTACAATAAAACTCAAAGTATGGTGGGTGATAGTATATGACTAACACGCCAAAGAAAATGAGCTAGTAAGACTAGCATTGTTTGATGTTGAATGATTCTTCTATAAAGGAAAGGGAATATTGAAAATAGAATTACAAAAGGATATATGGCAGAAAAAGAAGATAACTGGAAAGTCCAGCTCAGGAGTATATGCTTGATATACAAGTTATAGATGTATTACTAGTTAACAAAGTATTTTTGGGTATTTTGATACCACATTGGTTGGTATGAGTTGTCATACAAAGCAACGCAATGAAAGAAATACAAGGGCCTAAAAGGAACTAGTAATAGATGTGGAATCGATTATGACAAGAACATAAATAAAGTGTTATTGTGTTCATTATCGTATCGAACCAACCAGTCAAGATTTATTTGAAGAACTTAATAATTTGTTATTTTGTTCTAGTCTTTTGTGAGAACAAATGAGATTGTTCAAACTATGATCATATTCCATAATTGATGGATATGTTAATATAAATCATGTTGGTAAAGTAAACATCTATAAGACTAAATGCTAAACGTTGCAAGACGTTGAAGAGTTTCACTTAAATTGTGACACCACCATTTTAGTTCATATCGGAAAGGAAAACATGAAGGAACTCCATATTGATGGACTTCCGGAGTCATTTTGTTTTGAATAAATTGACGCCTGTAAGACCTCTTCCAAAAGATGACTAGAATTCCGTTCATAGGCCAAAGTAGAATGGACGACTAATTTAGTGGAGATTATACATATTGATGTATATAGTCCATTATGTGTAGTCATGTATGGTGGATTAATTTTTCCTTCATAAAATTCTCTCGACGACTTGAGTAGATATGTGAGTATATCTATTTAAAGGGAACGGAGTTTGACATTTTGAATTGGTTCAAAAGGTTGTTAATATGAAGTTAAAATCAATGTAACAAGATAATCAAGTATTTATGATTGGATCATAAAGAATAAATTTTGAGTTACAAGTTTAGCAAAACATCTGAGAAGTTGCAGAATTGTTCTACAACTTATACTTCTCGAATACCCCACATTAGATTGGAGTATTCAAAAGACAAAATCAAACCTTGTTTGACATGGTAAGATTAATAAAATTGCCATTATAATTTTGTAGTTTATACATTAAGGACAACCGTTTTTCCACTGAAAAGAGCACCATCATGATCCGCTGAAATTGACAACATATAAGATATGGTTTGGGTAGTGACCCTAATTGTCACTTTCTTAAGTTTTGGTATGCATAGCATGTGTAAAATGTTTACAACCAAAATAGGATAAATATATGTTTATAAGGTTATCCTAAATAAAACATTGGGTATTTCTCCTATCACCGAACCAAAAGACAAATGTTGTTTGTCAGAAAGGGTTGATTTCTCGAGAAAGTAGTTCTTGCGAAACAAGTGAGTGGGAGCACAGTACAAACTCAACGAGATTAGAGAATCTTCGTTATCATGTCAAGAGTAGCGCAACACTGGAAGTTGTTCCGGGGTTTACTATTTTGACTAAGTAGAAAACACTACAAATGTTGTAGAAACTTCAAATGAGTTTGCGAACTGTACCAGAAAAGTCCAAAAACTTTGTACTTAGAACAACTTGTGGTTTAAGTGTAAAGTGTTGTTTTGACAACAAAAGGACCTGGACCTTATAAAGGAAGCAAATGATGGGCCCTGGCTTCGTAAAATTGACTATGAGTCATTATATCCGCCATAGTATCCTTGTATGAATATCAAGTATGTGACTTGGTAGTCCTTTCGATAGGCATGATGCCTAACGATAGCAAAAGGGTCTATATAGCGACAAAGACATGGATTTTACATCCTTTGAAAGTTGTACTTATCGAAAAGTTGTTTTCGACGAAGTTCAAAGAGTTCACTACTACAAGATTTTGATCTTCTGTAGTGATGCTTAGTCTTTGCAGATAGTTCTAGCAAAGTTACATATTATGATATGGCAGTTGAATAACAAAACCAACTCTCCTCTCAAGGAAGTTTTATCAAGGATGTGTACTTGACACAGTCTGAGAGTTTTGTAAAATTCAAAAAGGTTGCTAGAAAGGTATGCACACTTCAATGGTTGAAGTGAGCATAACGAAGTTGAAATCTTTACCTTAATGAAGTTATCAAAAGAGTTTGATTCCATCATGAACGATAAAGATGCTTGTAAAGTTACAAGAAATTAAGTGGGAGCGGTATGACATATTTCCAATACTTTATGTAGATGACATATGGTTGATTGGAAAATATGTATTTTAAATTAACACGGTTAAGATTTTCATATTGATGAAAGACTTAGAAGATATTGGGCATCGATATCTATAAAAGATGGATTGACGCACCTGATATGATTGAAGCCAAATTACATAGATGAAATATTGAAGTAAGTCAATATGAAAATGACAAGAAGGAGTTCTTGTCACATGGAAAATAATTGAGCAAGATTCATGTGTTTTGACACATGATGAGCATCATTGAAATTGAGATTTCTAAGTCATGTTTCCATGCTATGTACACGACCAGATGAGTCCTATGCTATAAAATGTTATAGCAGGATAATTCATATGATGATTAGACAACAGTGGGAGAGATCCTCGTGTCATTTTAGAAATGCTAAGGATATGTTTTCCTATATAGGAATGACAAAATATTAGTTGTAATATGTTACACTAATAATCTTGTCATTTAATCAAGTAATTTTATCTCAATTAAAATATGTGATGAAGGGTAGCACAATAGGATGGAAGAAAGTTCCATGCTGGATTTGAAAGAGTTTCAAAATTGAAATATTGTGACAGATACTACAACAAAGGCTAAAGTATATCGTTGTGTTGACAACTGATAATAAGCGTATTTTGTGTCAAGGAGTTCTTTATTGAACTTGGTGAATTTCCAAGAATGCTGAAACTATGAAGCTACATTTTCACAATGTTAGTAACATCAGTTTAAGCTGAGGAATTAAGGTATCGCCGGAACTTGGTGAGTTTCCAAGAATGCTAACACTATGAAGCTACATTTTCACAATGTTAGTGACATCAGTTTAAGCTGAGGAATTAAGTTTTCACCAATTGACCATATATATACAAAGCCATCTCATTAGAGAATGAGTGATGCGTGTAGACGCAAAGAACATGCAAATACAATAGGACCTGAACAGTTCAGATCTTTTTGATAATGTTTACCACATGCGAAGCATGGTAATAACACTGGTACGCCATATGTGTTAAGTGCTTACAGACTAGATTATTGACTCTAGTGCAAGTGGGAGACTGAAGGGAATATGCCCGAGAGGCAATAATAAAATGGTTATTATCTTATTCCTTGTTTATGATGAATGTTTATTTCTCATGCTAGAATTGTATTAACCGGAAACGTTGATACATGTGTGCTTAATAAACAAACAATGGTTCCTAGTAAAGCCTCTCTTTTAACTAGCTCGTTGATTAATAGATGATCAAGGTTTCCTGATCATGAACATTGGATGTTATTAATAACGGGGTCATGTCATTAGAAGAATGATGTGATGAACATATACCCAAAGAGAATATAGCAATGCGATCAAGTCATTTAGTTTACATTGTTATATCAAACATACGAAGTAACTTATTCCTTAGACCTTGAGATCATGTCAATCACTGATACCGGAAGAGTGCTTTGATGGCATCAAACGTCACACCGTAACAGGGTGACTATAAAGGTGTCGTTAAGTATTCGGAAAGTATTAGTTGAGGATCATGGATCAAGAGTGGGATTTGTCCATCCAAATGACGGAGAGATATACTCTGGGCCCTCTCGGTGATATCACATCGAAACCGCTTGCAAGCACGTGATATGATCACAAGGATGTTATATCATGGGAACGAGAAAAGAGTACTTGTCGGTAACGAGATTGAACAAGGTATGGTTGATACCAATGATCGAATCTCGGACAAGTAAAATATCGCTAGACAAAGGGAATAGTTCACGGCGTTGTTGGTTCACACAATCACGAGAGTCATCGTTGAATATATAGGAGTCATCACGGATCTCCAGATCCCGCTGTTGATTATAGATCGGAGAGGAGTCTCGATCATGTCTATCTTATTCGCGAACCGTAGGGTGACACACTTAAGGTTCGATGACGCATTTGAGAGGATACGGAATATCGAAGAAAAGTTTGGACAGCACCGAAATTGTTTCGAGGAATATTGAAATAGTCACCGAAATTGTTTCGATTAATTTTGAAATAGTTCAAGGGGATTCTTATCAAATGGTTGTTAATAGATTTAACAACTAACTCAAGGGGTTATATGTTAATGTTTGTTAATGGAATTAACAAATATTAAAATAAAGAAATAAAATTGTTTTATTTATTTATTAAAGAAAACCCTTGGGATTTTGAGTGGGAATTCATGGAAGAATGAGTGGGTTGAGTGGAGACTCCACTCACATGATGAGGGAGAGGTGGAGGCAGCCAAAAATTCGTGGCTGCCATCCCCTCCTATAAAAGGAGGGGTGAGAGCTCCCTCTCCCCCACACACACACTTGTGTCATCTCTTCCTCCCTCCTGCCGCTGCTCCACCACTTGTTCGTGCGCTTGGCGAAGCCCTGAGCAATGTTTTTCTCCACCACACCACGTCGTCGTGCTGCTGGAGTTCCGAGGGATCCTCTACTTCCGCGCCCCGCTGGAACGAGGGAACGGAGGTCGTCATCAACCGTACGTGTGACCGATCACGGATGCACCGCCGGATTGCGGTGCTCATCTTCTCGCTATCGGGATCGGTGTGAGTACGACTACGCCAACAACGAGATTTGATCTCGTACCACTTTGAGTCTTCGAGGGTATGTGTTCTCCTTAACCCTCTTGTTGCCCGTTGCACTTCGTCTCATAGATTAGATCTTGGCCTTTCGGGTATCTCTCGCGTAGGAAATTTTTTGTTTTCTATGCTACGATCCCCTTCACTCTACTCGTGCATCCAACTCCCAAAAACCAAAGTTTTCACATTTTGTCCACCATACCTACCTATATGTGGTATTTAACCGCCACTCCAAACTAAATTGCTCTTGTGTTACCTTTAACTTTCAAAATTACTCTTGTTTTGTGCTCCTATTTTAGATCATGAGGACGTAAATAGAGAATCTTTATCTCACTTGTTGACTGGACTTTCACACCCTGGACTAGTGTCTTCATCCGCTTATCCAATGACAGAAGAGCTGGCAGCGGGGTGCCCATCCCCAAATTAATAACAACAAATTATCTTCACTATTTTTCCCTGGTTTATCAGTCAACGCACAATTGTGTAAACAAAAGAAAAATAGGGATGACCTTCTACCCAGATGTGTCCTTCTATGGGAGCCGCTCTTGTGAAGTCTAGTTGGCTTGTGATATACTGTATTTTTGTTTACCATTCATTGACATAAGCATACACCTCTCTTTAAAATGTTTTCAATACCTCTCTTTAATTAAATAAAAGCTCTAGCACATGAGTGATCCATGCTTCCCTCTGCGAAGGGCCTTTCTTTTACTTTTATGTTGAGTCTCCATCTTGTAACTTTATGCACAGTTGAGAGAGCATAGTTGCCATTTTGAGTTTTATGTGCATTTGTCCCAGAAACATTATTAATTGATTCATGATGTGTTATTGCTTGTTCTCTAATTATTTTTTCTAGTCTTCCTCATGAACTTTGAAGGTGTCCTGGCATTTATGTTTTGCCCCACTCTTAAGGACTAGCTAAATATCACTTTGCCATGTTTTCTCTATACTTGAAACAAACGTATATCTTTCGTTGCATTGTTATTAATGATCTTTTATTTGTGTTACCTCTCATGATGCAAGGTGATTGCTATGCTTTCTTATTAAAATTCTATTTATCATGCTTGTGTTGAAGTTCTATGATCTCATCTTACTTATGCTTTTACGTTATTGATGATCAAGTTTATGTTGGTAGCATGTCACCTCAGAAATTATGTGTTTTTATCGTTTACCTACTCGAGGACGAGTAGGAACTAAGCTTGGGGATGTTGATACGTCATAAACATATCCTTAATTTCTGATGTTCCATGTTGTTTCCTACATGTTTGCTATACATTTTATGTTATTTTTATCGATTTTCTGGACTAACCTATTGACAAGATGCCACAGAGCCAGTTCCTGTTTTCTGTTGTTTTTAGTTTGAGAAAAGTTTTTCTGGAAATATTCTCGGAATTGTACGATTCAAAAGCTAGAAGTCTTAGAAGTCACGGAGGGTCAAGGAAGTCCCGAAGAGACCCGGAAGGGGGCCATATGGTGGCCATACCATGGGGTGGCGCGGGTCCCCCTCGCCGCGCCACCAGGTGGTGTGGGCCCCCTGGCCACCCCCTCGCATCACCCTTTTGCCTCTATATTCCCCCGATGCATAAACCCTAAATCAATCAGCCTTTTCCACGAAAAGTTTCATAGCTCCGCCGCCGCTGCTGACAAGTTTCGAGGGACAGAAATCTCTGTTCCGGCACCCCGCCGGGACGGGGAAGTGCCCCCGGATCCATCTCCATCGACTCTACCGCCATCTTCATCGCCGTTGTTGGCTCCTATGATGAGGAGAGAGTAGTTCTCCCCGGGGCTGAGGGCTCTACCGGTAGCTATGTGTTTCATCACTCTTTCCCATGGTGTGATCTTTATGTGATCATGAGCTTTGTAATCTAGTTGAATAAGTAGATGTTATTATTCATCTGTTATCCTACTCAAGTGATTTTGTTATGAGATCTCCGTAAACACTTTGATCATAGTGTAAAGGTGACCGTGTGTGCACCGTGTGGTTTAGCATGATATTTATATCTTGTGTTGGATGACCCTATGAAATTATGGTGTTT
This sequence comes from Alopecurus myosuroides, assembly GCA_028641055.1. NCBI lineage: Eukaryota > Viridiplantae > Streptophyta > Magnoliopsida > Poales > Poaceae > Alopecurus > Alopecurus myosuroides. The sequence continues at coordinate 217,485,486 of CM054058.1, read as the reverse complement.
GTCTAGTACCTTCTAGGGCGCTCATAGTGACAGCGTGGGGTTAACTAGACATGGGAATGCGACTTTGAGGAGTGATGTTACAGCCCTACGCAATGAATTGGTGTTTGTTATTCAACCGGAGAGTGGTTTGGAGTAGCATAGTGAAGAGAGATATTTATGCATTCAATTATTTTATCATTGTTGAGAGTGTTCACTAGTGAAAGTAGGATCCCTAGGCCTTGTTTCTGAGCATTAAAACACCGTTTACAATCAGTTCTGCTACATGTTTGCTTGCTGACATTTTATTTTAGATTGCAATTACTACTTATAATCATCCATATTACTTGTATTTCACTATTTCTTCATCGAACTAGTGCACCTATACAACTGACAATTGTATTAGGTGTGTTGGGGACAAAAGAGACTTCTTGTATCGTAATTGCAGGGTTGCTTGAGAGGGATACCTTTGAACTCTTCCTCCCTGAGTTCGATAAACCTTGGGTAGTCCACTTAAGGGAGTTTTACTGCTGATCTACAAACCTTTGCACTTGGAGGCGCAACACCGTCTACAAGAATAGAAGCATGCGTAAACATCAAACATATAGGTGTATGTGGGCGTTGGTGATCATGTTTTTGCCTCCTTGAGTATTTTATGATCCTAGAGGCATAGTAGGATGAATCTGCCCTAGACAAACTTTACGTGTACTTTGTACGCGAGACCTGTCTCACTTGTGGCTTAGGGGGTGTCTGTTTCTCCTACTATAGTTAAGATCTAATCTACGAAGGGTTGTTAAAAATATGTTTATCAACGTTGTGGTTCATGTTCGTAGGTATGAACGGTTCTATCCTTGAAAGCCCTAAGCCACGTAAAATATGCAAAAATAAATTAGAGACGTCTAACTTGTTTTTGCAGGGCATGTGATGTGATATGGTCAATGTTACAAATTTCATGTATGAGATGATCTCTTTTGTAAATTATTGACATATCGGCAGGAGCCATATTGTTGTCTTATTATTTATGGCATGTGTGTTGTATATCATATCCATGTGATATGTTGTAATTTTGATGGACAATCAAGATGGAGGTGCCATGGACCTTGGTGCCACGCCGGTGGAATGATGGAGATCATACCATGATGCTAAAGATGGAGATAAAGTTCAAGAAGGACCATATCATATCACATTATCCATGCATGTGATGTTAATCCTTTTTATGCATCTTATTTTGCTTAGATCGCGACGGTAGCAATATAAGATGATCCCTCTCACTTAATATCAAGATAATAATATGTTCGTCTTTAGTATGCACCGTTAAGAAAGTTCGTCGTTTCGAGACACCACATGATGATCGGGTGTGACAGACTCAACGTTCGCATACAACGGGTGCTGACGAGCCTAGCATGTACATACATGGCCTCAGAACACACGCAATACTATGGTTCTACTTGGTGAACCTAGCATGTACATACATGGCCTTGGAACACGTAATCAAAAGGTAAAGCATGAGTTATATGGGCGATATGATGAACATGTCGATGTTCGCTTTTGCAGCTACATCATCTCACGTGATGATCGCTTTTGGTGTAGTGAATTTGGTTTGTGTAATCACTAAAATGACTAGAGGGGTGTTGTTTTTGAGTGGGGGTTCACATAGTAATTTTGACTTAACTTGAACTTATTTTATCATGAACAACCAATTAAAGTGAATTTTCATAAATTGTAGTATTCATTGGCATCCACAAACTACTTTACACTTAGATTGTTAATTGAGATATAACTATTATGATCTGGTAAAACCATTAAAAGATTGGTAGAATATTAGTGAAATTTAAAATTGAGTCCTATTGTAGATTTTCGGTATAACCTACCTAGATCCATATGATTAATGATTGATTGATCTACAGAGCAAATAATTCCTACTTAGAATCCAGTGTCATGCTTGCTTCCATAATACTTTATCTTCAAAAGAATGTTTTGTTGATCAAGGTGATTTAGGAACTGAAAAGAATTGTTTTCAGAAACAATCAAGTTAAAGATATATTGATATCTAGAAACTTATTTGTGGCAACATGACTGAGTATAATTTAGTATGGCCATGTATGCATATATTTTTTGAATACATGCAATGATTGAAGACGCTAGACGTTTGAATCTTCCAAGAAGTTGAGCGCTAATATTATCCTCTAAATTCCTTCCTTCGAGCTATAGTAGCTTCATCACAAAAAAATTATGATGAGATGGATTAAAAATATGGGTAAAATTATTTACCTTGCTTGGAGATTGCTAAGAGTGGAATCTGGAAGAATGTTATTAATATGGTGATATTAGTAGAACAATCAAACTCAAAGTATGACTCAATGGGTGATAGTATATGACTAACACGCCAAGGAAAATGTGCTAGTATGAGTAGCATTGTTTGATGTTGAATGATTCGTCTATAAAGAAAAAAGAATATTGAAAATAGAATTACAAAAAAGGTATATGGCAGCAAAGAGGATAACTGGAAAGGTCCAGCTCAGGAGTATATGCTTGATATACAATTTATAGATGTATTACTAGTTAAAAAGTTTTTTTTGGGTATTTTGATACCAGATTGGTTGGTATGAGTTGTCATATAAAGCAACGCAATGCAAGAAATACAAGGGCCTAAAAGGAACTAGTAGTAGATGTGGGATCGATCATGACAAGAACATAAATAAAGTGTTATTGTGTTCATTGTCGTATCGAACCAAACATTCAAGATTTATTTTAAGAACTTAATAAGTTGTTATTTTGTTTCGGTCTTTCGTGAGAACAAAGAAGATTGTTCAAAACTATGACCATATTCCATAATTGATGGATGAGTTAATATAAATCGTGTTGGTAAAGTAAACATATGTAAGACTAAATGTTAAACATTGCAAGACGTAAAAGAATTTCACTTAAATTGTGACACCACCATTTTATCTCATATCGAAAAGGAAAACATGAAGTAACTCCATGTTGATGGACTTCCGGAGTCATTTTGTTTTGAATAAATTGACGCTTGTGAGACCTCTTCCAAAAGACGACTAAAATTCCGGTCATAGGCCAAAGTAGAATGAATAACTAATTTAGTGGAGATTATACATATTGATGTATATAGTCCACTATGTGTAGTCGTGTGTGGTGGATTAATTTTACCTTCATAAAATTCCGTCGATGATTTGAGTAGATGTATGAGTATATCTATTTAAAGAGAACGGAGTTTCATATTTTTGAATTGGTTCAAACTATTGTTAGTATGAAGTAAAAAATCATCGTAACAAGATAATCAAGTATTTATGATTGGATCATAAAGGATAAAGTTTAAGTTACAAGTTTAGCAAAACATCTGAGGAGTTGCAGAATTGTTCTACAATTTATCCTTCTCGAATACCCCACATAAGTATGGAGTGTTCGAAAGAAAAAATCAAACCTTGTTGGACATGGTAAGATAAATAAAAATGCCATTATAATTTTGTAGTTTATACATTAGAGACAACCGCGTTTACACTGAAAAGAGCGCCATCATGATCCATTGAAGTTGACACCATATGAGTTATGGCTTGGGTAGTGACCCGAATTGTCTTTTTCTTATATTTTGGTATGCATAGCATGTGTAAAATGTTTACAACCAAAATAGAATAAATATATGTTTATAAGGTTATCCCAACGAATCCATTGGGTATTTCTCCTATCACCGAACCAAGTACAAATGTTGTTTGTCAGAAAAGGTTGATTTTTCGAGAAAGTAGTTCTTGCGAAACAAGTGAGTGGGAGGACAGTAAAAACTCGACGAGATTAGAGAATTTTCATTACCATGTCAAGAGTAGCGCAGCACTGGAAGTTGTTCTAGGGTTTCCTATTTTGACAAACTAGAAGACACTACATTTGTTATAGATACTTCGAATGAGTTTGCGAACTGAACCACAAAATTTCTAAAACTTTGTACTTAGACCAACTTGTGGTTTAAGAGTAAAGTGTTGTTTTGACAACAAGGACCTAGAACTTATAAAGGAATCAAATGATGGGCCCTGACTTCGTAAAATTGGCTATGAGTCATTATATCCGCGATAGTATTCCTGTATGAATATCAAGTATGTGACTTTGTAGTCCTTTCGAAAGGCATGAAACCTAACGATAGCAAACGGGTCTATATAGCAACAAAGGCATGGATATTTACATCCTTTGAAAGTTGTACTTTTCGAAAAGATGTTTTCAACGAAGTTCAAAGTGTTGACTACTACAAGATTTTGATCTTCCGTAGCGATGCTTTAGTCTTTGCGGATAGTTCTCGCAAAAGTTACATATTATGATATGGAAGTTGAATAACAAAACCAACTATCCTCTCTAGGAAGTTTGATCAAGGATGTGTACTTGACATAGTCTGAGAGTTCTGCAAAATTCAAAAGGTTGCTGGACAGGTATGCAAACTTCAATGGTTGAAGTGAGCATAACGAAGTTGGAATCTTTACTTTAATGAAGTTATCAAAAGAGTTTGATTCCATCATGAACTGTAAATATGCTTGTAGAATTACAAGAAATTAATGGGAGCGCTAAGACATATTTCTAATGCTTTATGTAGAAGACATATAGTTGTTGGAAAATATGTATTTTAAATTAACACGGTTAAGATTTTCATATTGATGAAAGGCTTAGGAGATATTGGTCATCGATATCTATAAGAGATGGATTGAAGCGCCTCATATGGTTGAGCCAAATTACATAGATGAAATATTGAAGTAAGTCAATATCGAAATGATAAGAAGGAGTTCTTGCCACATGGAAATAATTGAGCAATATTCAAGTGTTATGACACATGATGAGCATAATTGAAATTGAGATTTTTAAGTCACGAGATCCATGCTATGTCCATAACTAGATTAGTCCTATGCTATATAATGTTATAGCAGGATAATTCATATGATGATTAAACAACAGTGGGATAGATCCTTATGCAATTTTAGAAATGCCAAGGATATGTTTTCCTACGTAGTAATGACAAATTATTCGTTGTACTATGTTACACTAATAGTCTTGTCATCTATTCAAATAAATCTATCTCAATTAAAATATGTGTTGAAGGGTAGCACAATAGGCTAGAAGAAAGTTCCATGCTAGATTTAAATGAGTTTCAAAATTAAAGTATTGTGACGGGTACTACAAAAGAGGCTAAGTATATTGTTGTGTTGACAACAAATAATATGAATATTTTGTGTCAAGGTGTTCTTTATTGAACTTGGTGTATTTCCAAGAATGTTGACACTATGAAGCTACATTTTTAGAATGTTAGTAACATTAGTTTTAAGATGAGGAATTAAGGTCTCACCGGTTGACCAAATATATACAAAGCCATCTCATTAGAGAATGAGTGATGCGTGTAGACGCAAAGACATGCAAATACAATAGGACCTGAACATGTCAGATCTTTTGATGAAGTTAACCACATGCGAAGCATGGTAATAACACTGGAACGCCATATGTGTTAAGTGCTTACATACTAGATTATTGACTCTAGTGCAAGTGGGAGACTGAAAGGAATATGCCCGAGAGGCAATAATAAAGTGGTTATTATTTTATTCCTTGTTTATGATAAATGTTTATTTCTCATGCTAGAATTGTATTAACCGGAAACGTTGATACATGTGTGTCTAATAAACAAACAAGAATTCCTAGTAATGCTCTCGTTTAACTAGCTTGTGGATTAACTGATGACCAAGGTTTCCTGATCATGAACATTGGATGTTGTTAATAACGGGGTCATGTCATTGGTATAATGATGTGATGAACATAGACCCAAAGTGAATATAGCAATGCGATCAAGTCATTAAGTTACATTGTTATATGACATATACGAAGTAACTCTAATCCTTAGACCATGAGATCGTGTCAATCACTAACACCGAAAGAGTGCTTTGATGTCATCAAACGTCACACCGTAACAGGGTGACTATAAAGGTGTCATTGGGTATTCGGGCAGTATTAGTTGAGTCTCATGGATCAAGAGTGGGATTTGTCCATCCAAATGATGGAGAGATATACTCTGGGCCCTCTCGGTGATATCACATCGGCACCGCTTGCAAGCACGTGACTAGGTCAAAGTGAAGGGAATATGCTCGAGAGGCAATAATAAAGTGGTTATTATCTTATTCCTTGTTTATGATGAATTTTATTTCTCATGCTAGAATTGTATTAACCGGAAACGTTGATACATGTGTGTTTAATAAACAAACAATGGTTCCTAGTAAAGCCTCTCTTTTAACTAGCTCATTGATTAACTGATGATCAAGGTTTCCTGATCATGAACATTGGATGTTGTTAATAATGAGGTCATCTCATTAGGAGAATGATGTGATGAACATAAACCCAAACTAAGTATAACAATGCGATCAAGTCATTTAGTTTATGTTGTTATGTCTTACATACGAAGTAACCTCATTCCTTAGACCATGAGATCATGTCAATCACTAATACCGGAAGAGTGATTCGATGTCATCAAACATCACGCCATAACAGGGTGACTATAAAGGTGTCGTTGGGTATTCGAGAAGTGTTAGTTGAGGCTCATGGATCATGAGTGGGATTTGTCCATCCAAATGACGGAGAGATATACTCTGGGCCCTCTCTGTGATATCACATCGACACCACTTGCAAGCACGTGACTAGGTCATAAGGATGTCATATCACGGAATGAGTAAAATAGTACTTGTCGGTAACAAGATCGAACTAGGTATGGTTGATACCAATGATCGGATCCCGGACAAGTAAAATATCGCGACACAAAGGGAATTAGTTACGACGCTGATGGTTCACACGATCACGAGAGTCATCGTTGAATATATATGAGTCATCACGGATCTCCAGATCCCGCTGTTGATTATTGATCGGAGAGGTGTGTCGATCATGTCTATGTTATTTCTGAACCATAGGGTGACACACGTAAGGTTTGATGAAGCATTTGAGAGGATACGGAATATCGAAGAATGTTTTGGACATCACCAAAACTGTTTCGGGGAAAATTGAAATAGTTCAAGGGTTTTTTTGTCGAATGGTTGTTAATGGAATTAACAAATGATTCGAGGTGCTATATGAATTTTTTTGTTAATAGAATTAACAAATACTGAAATAAAGAAATAAAAATGTTTTATTTATTTATTAAAGAAAAACCTTCGGATTTTCCAAGTGGAAAATTATGGGAGCATGAGTGGGTGTGAGTGGAGTGTCCACTCACGTGAAGAGGGGAAGAGGTGGGGTCACCATATGGCTGGCCGCACCCCCCTTGGGCTGCCTCCCCCTCCCCTATAAAAGGAGGGTGAGGGCTCCTCCTCCTCACACACTTGTCCCACCTCCTTTCCTCTCCAACCGCTGCTCCATTCCATGGTCTCCGGCTTGGCGAAGCCCTGACCGTGGGATTCTTCACCACCACCACACCGTCGTTTTGCTGGAGTTCCGGGGGATCCTCTACTTCCGCTACCCCGCTAGATCGAGGGAACGGAGGTCTTCATCGAGCTGAACGTGTGACCGATCACGGAGGCACCGCCGGATTGCAGTGCACATCTTCTCGCTCTCGGGATAGGTGTGAGTACGACTACGCCAACAACGAGATTCGATGTCGTAACGCTTAGTCTTCGAGGGTATGTTTCTTAAGACTCTTTCTCCCTGTTGCTCTTCATCTCCTAGATTAGATCTTGGCCCTTTGGGTATCTCTCGCGTAGGAAATTTTTTGTTTTGTATGCAACGTACCCTTCACACAGAGATGTCATATCACGGAACGAATAAAAGAGTACTTGTCGGTAACGAGATTGAACTAGGGTATGGTTGATACCAATGATCGGATCTCGGAAAAGTCAAATATCACGAGACAAAGGGAATTGGTTACGACGTTTATGGTTCACACGATCACTAGATTTATCGTTTAATGTGTAGTAGTCATTATGGATCGCCAGGTCCCGCTGCTGACTATTGATCGGGGAGGTGTCTCAATCATGTCTACATTATTCATGAACCGTAAGGTGACACACTTAAGGTTCGATGACGCGTTTGAGTGGATACATATTATCGGAGAAAAGTTTGGACAACACCGAAATTGTTTCGGGTAATTTTGAAATAGTTCAAGGGGATTATTGTAAAATGGTTGTTAATAGATTTAACAACTAACTCAAGGGGTTATGTGTTAATGTTTGTTAATGGAATTAACAAATATTAAAATAAATAAATAAAATTGTTTTATTTATTTATTAAAGAAAACCCTTGGGATTTTGAGTGGGAATTAATGGAAGAATGAGTGGGTTGAGTGGAGACTCCACTCACATGATGAGGGAGAGGTGGAGACACCCAAAAATTCGTGGCTGCCTTCCCCTCCTATATAAGGAGGGTGGGAGATCCCTCTCCCCCCCCCCACACACACACACTTGTGTCATCTCTTCCTCCCTCCTCCCACTGCTCCACCACTTGTTCGTGCGCTTGGCGAAGCCCTGAGCAACATTTTCTTCACCACACCACGTCGTCGTATTGTTGGAGTTTCCGAGGGATCCTCTACTTCCGCTGCCCCGCTGGATCGAGGGAACGACGGTCGTCATCAAGTTGTATGTGTGACCGAGTGCGGATGCGCTACCAGATTGCAGCGCTCTTCTTCGCGATCTTGAGATCGATGTGAGTACGACAACATCACCAACGAGATTTGATCTCGTAACTCTTTGTGTCTTTGAGGGTATGTTCTCCTTAATACTCTCTCTATGCCCGTTGCTTACATTTCCTAGATTAGATCTTGGCCCTTCGGGTTTATCTCGCGTTGGAAAAAATTTGTTTTCTATGCAACGTACCCTTAAATGTTCTCCTGCAACAAAAATTCAAACAATGTGAGATGAATTGGCAAACAAAACATACTCACACACCCAAAAATTTGATAAACTCACATATTGATCAATGGTTGTAACAATTGGAGGTGCATTCCTCACTTGATCCAAGAAACAACACCACCGGCTACAAATTGCTTTGATCACATAGTACCGACCTTAGAGTGATCTCAATGAGTGGTGAGATGTGATATGTCATAAATGTATCCATAGTTTCTGATGTTCCATGTTGTTTTCATGCCATATGCTACATGTTTCCTATACTTTATGCCATTTTTATCGATTTCCTTGGACTAACCTATTGACAAGATGCCACAGAGCCAGTTCATGTTTTCTGTTGTTTTTAGTTTCAGAAAAGTTGTTCTGGAAATATTCTCGGAATTGGACGATTCGAAGCCCGGAATTCTTAGAAAGTTGTCACGCACTGATACGTCATAAACGTATCCATAATTTCTTATGTTCCATGTTATTTTCATGCTTTATGCCACATGTTTCCTTTACTCTTTATGCAATTTTTATCGATTTCCTAGGACTAACCTATTGACAAGATGCCACAGAGCTAGTTCATGTTTTCTGTTGTTTTTAGTTTCAGAAAAGTTCTTCTAGAAATATTCTCGGAATTGGACGATTCGAAGCCCGGAAGTATTTGAAAGTTGTCCCACACACAGAGTTCGAAGGAGACCAGGAGGGGATCCATAGGGGCCCCACACCATGAGTGGGTGATGATCCATAAGTATAGGGGATCACAACAGTCTTTGAGGGAAATAAAACCCAAATTTATTGATTAGACACAAGGGGGGCCAAAGAATATTTATATGCCTTAACAACTGAGTTGTAAATTCTGCTGCACCTGAAAGTAGACATGCTCGCAACAATTTATCATAGTTTTATAGCAGAAGTAATAGTAAAATAACAACAGGAGTAAAATAGTAACAACAATAGCAATCGCGGAAAACAGCAGGATGAAAAGTACCGTAGGCATAGAGGGGATGGATGAACGGGCGTTGCATGGATAACATAGGTCATGTAATAATCTAAACATGGGCATTGCAGATAATAAAAATAAAGCATCCAAATTATAGGCAAACCATAGGCATGTATTCCAATATAGGCATACGTGCTCACAGTGAGAAACTTGCACAACATCTTTTGTCCTACCAGCCTGTGGCAGCGGGGCCTCTAGGGAAACTACTGGTAATTAAGGTGCTCCTTTTAATAAAGAACCGGAGCAAAGCATTAACACTCCGTGAACACATGTGATCCTCACATCACAGCTATCCCCTCCGGTTGTCCCAATTTTTGTCACTTTGGGGCCTCGGGTTCCGGACAATGACATGTGTAAAAAACTTGCAGGTATGATCAAGAAACATAATTATACTCATGAAACAATAACATGTTCAGATCTGAGATCATGGCACTCGGGCCATAGTGACAAGCATTAAGCATAACAAGTTGCGACAACGGTAGAAAACACTAACAATGGATACTAGGCACTATGCCCTAACAATCTGGCATTATTACATGATCGATCTCATCCAATCCCTTCCATCCCTCTCAGCCTACAGTGGTGTTTAATCACACATGGACGGGGGAATCATGGATGGTTGATGGAGAAGAGGTGGCGGTGTCGATAGCGATGATCTCCTACGAATCTCCGTCACGGCAGGGCGCCAGAACAGGAACTTGTGATCCCCGAATCGAGCTTCAAGGTGGCAGCGGTGTTGTGTTGTGTTTCTGTGGAATATGACGAAACCCCTCGCGTTTTAGGTTTACGGGGGATATGTAGTCGAAAGGGGAGCCCGAGGGGGTGCCTGGGGTCCTGATATGTCTCCAACGTGTCTATAATTTCTGATGTTCCATGATGATATTTTGCCAATTGCTACATGTTTTCTCCCTTCTTTATAGCATTTTAACACGTTTTCCGGGACTAACCTATTAACAAGATGCCAAGTGCCAGTTCCCTATTTTCTGTTGTTTTTTATTTTAGAAAAGTTGTTCTGGAAATATTCTCGGAATTGGACCCCACAAATCCCGAAGTTCCTATTTTCCCCAGAAGCATCCAAAAGACCAAAGAGGAGTCGAAGACGGGCACGAGGGGGCCCTAACCATAGCCAGGCGCGGATGATAACCTGAGGGTGGATTATTAGTCATAGATGCAGTTGGATTACGGTCTATGTATATTGTTGTAATGCCCGCACTAAATATCATAGTAGTCATCATGTCATGAATGTGCACTACGGTGCAACCTCTATTTGTCAATTGCCCATCTGTAATTTGTTCACCCAGCATGCTATCTTTTATGGAGAGACACCACTAGTGAACCTATGAACCCCGGTCCACTTTCCTACACTGTTAAACAAACCACTACAATTCCCTGTTTTCTTTACTTAATGCAAGCATACACCATTTTCCACACTATACGTCTAATCATTGTTTTCAGCAAGACCGTTGGGACAAAGTATTTTGGTTGTGTTGTGTGCAGGTTCCGCGTTGTTGCTACACCGGTAAGGCTCCATCACCACCGTCAGTGGCATCAACCTTCCAAAGATCCTCTTTCTCCTACTGGATTGATAACCTTGGTTCTTAACTGAAGGAAATTCTTACCGCTGCACTCATCACACCCTCCTCTTGGGGTTCCCAACACACCATCCATAGCAAAGGATTTCTGGCGCCTCAAGGCACCATCAAGGTGTAGCAACAAGGAATTTCTTGCGCTGTTGCCGGGGAGGAAGAAGTCTTCTGGCAAGGGGAGTCTCTCACTCTCAACCTCTTTATTTTGTTTATTGTCTTGTTTTTATTTTTGTCTTGTTTTGCTTCTTTATATCAAAAACACAAAAAAATTAGTTTACTTTATAGCTGTTATTTATTTGCTTGCTTTTATTTTGCTAAAATGTGTTCCTCTGAGAATACTAAGTTGTGTGACTTCACTAGCACAAACAACAATGACTTTATTTGCACACCTATTGCTCCACCTGCTCCTGCTACTGCTTTCTATGAAATTAAACCTGCTTTATTAAATCTTGTTATGAAAGAGAAATTTTCTGGTGTTAGTACTGATGATGCTGCTGCTCAGCTTAATAATTTTGTTGAACTATGTGAGATGCAAAAAATATAAAGATGTGGATGGAGATATTATTAAACTGAAATTATTTCCTTTCTCTGAGAGGAAGAGCTAAAGAATGGTTACTATCTTTGCCTAGAAATAGTATTGATTCATGGACTAAGTGTAAAGATACTTTCATTGGAAAATATTATCCTCCTGCCAAGATTATATCCCTGAGAAGTGACATAATGAATTTTAAACAATTTTATAATGAACATGTTGCTAAAGCTTGGGAAAGAATGAAAATTATGGTGAAGAATTGTCCCACTCATGGACTGACTACTTGGATGATTATACAAACTTTTTATGCGAACTGAATTTCTCCTCAAGGAACCTATTGGATTCAGCTGCTGGAGACACCTTTATGTCCATCACTTTGGGCAATGCAACAAAGCTTCTTGATGATATGATGATAAATTACTCAGAGTGGCGCACTGAGAGAGATCCACAAGGTAAGAAGGTAAATCCTGTTGAGGAAACCTCCTCTTTGAGTGAAAGGCTTGATGCTATTATGTTTATGCTTGTTAATGGTAAAGCTCAAGTTGATCCAAATAATGTTCCTTTAGCCTCTGTGGTTGCTCAAGAAGAGCATGTTGATGTGAACTTTATTAGAAATATAATTTTAACAATAATTCTTATAGAAATAATTTTGGTGGGAACAATTATAAGCCCTATCCTCCTAATAGTGGTAGCGGTTATTCATATGGTAGATCTGGAATGCCTAGTGAGGAAAGGATTGTAGAAGTTGAAAAAGCAACTAAGAACTTTATGCAAATGCAATATGAACAAAATAAGTTGTTTACTAAAACTATGGAAGACAATCTGCTATGTTGAGAACTATTAGCCAACAAATTGGGAATTTAAATAGAGAAATCTCTGGTTTGCAAGGTAAAATTTCAAGTGATGAGGTTAGTATTTCGGCCCTGTCAGAGGCACAGTTTTCTTTGATCAATAAAATGGCTGCTAAAACTGAAACCATTGAAGATAATACTTTTGCTGTAACCAATGACATTCAAGTTTGAATTGATGATAATGTTAGGTTGATGACTGAATTACGTGCTAGGTGGGAAAGAGAAGATGATTTGGCTAGAAAGAATAATATTGCTAGAGTTTGCACTATCACCACCATTAGTAAAACGGAAGCTCCAAGTGCTAGTAAACCTCCTACTGTCAATGATAAAGTAGTTGTTGTTAACAAAGTCTCCACCCCTTAGGTGAAACATGCTAAATTGCCTCAAATTGTTGAAATTGCTTCTGATAAAAGTGCTGAATTTTTTAGAGA